>CAMAPE010000053.1:9937500-11137500 GCA_945859875.1 Cuscuta europaea
CTCCATATGGATTGTAAAGTCTTTTTCCAGCAGTTGGCCAATACTTAGGAGACTGCTCTTCATTCCTGGTACAAATAGAACCTCACAGATGATGGCCTCAGTTCCATCCTTCCTTCTGAACACCACATCACCAGTACCTTCAGCACAAATTACCCTGTCATCTGCAAATTTCACTTTGCTTTTGTTTGATTCATCAAAGTTCACTAACCAGTTCTTTTGGCCAGTCATATGATTAGAACAACCTGAGTCTAGGTACCAAGTATTTGAATCACTATCCTCCAAGAAAGTTGTCATCATCAAGGTTATAGGTTCTTCATCAGTCTCCTTATCATCCTGAACAAGATTTGCTTCATCAGTTTATCTTTATCCATCATAGTAATCCTCTTGACTTGGTCCTGCTCTACATTCATTTGAGAAGTGCCCTACCTTGTTACAATTGAAGCATCTGATTTTCCTTCTGTCAATCTGCTTCCTTCCTCTCATAGATTGATTAAAGCCACCTCTATTGACAGAGGATTCAGGTTGTTCTTGATCCTGAGTAAATGAATTTGTACCAGAATATCCTCCTCTACTAGGTCTACCTCTCCCTCTACCTCGAAAGCCACCCCTATTAGAAGTAGGTCTTTCGGTAGACTAAACTTGGAGAGCTTGATCAGTAGGTTTCTCCATCTTTCTCTCTACCATCCATTGCTCATAGGCCTCCAGAGAGCCTTGCAGTTGTTCCAATTTCAGAGTAGTAAGATCCTTTGCTTCTTCGATTGCTACAGAAACATGATCAAATTTTGAAGTAAGAGTTCTCAAGACCTTCTCCACAATCTTTCGTTCTGTGATTTTTTCTCCGCAAGTTTTCATCTCGTTTGTCAAAGCAATAATACGATTAACATAGCCAGCTACTGTTTCGCTCTCTTCCATACACATTAATTCATATTGTCTACTCAAGGTCTGAAGTCGAACCCGTTTCAATTGCTCTGCACCTTCATTACATTCTTCTAAGATCTTCCAGGCATCATGAGTAGTAGAGGCATTTGCGATCTTCTCAAAATGAGCATTGTCCAGGCATTGATGCAGCAGAAATATCGCCTTGCAGTCCTTCTTCTTGTTTTCTTTGTAAATACTTTTCTGTGCTTCTGTGGATTCTTCGGTGATGGATGCATATCCTTCTTCTACAATTTCAAGGACTTCTTGATAGCCAAACATCACCTTCATCTGAATGGACCACCTTCGCCAGTTTTTTCCATCTAGAATCGGTAGATTCGAAACTAGATTGTTCATCGCCATGAATCCCCTTCGTTTGAGAGCTCTTCTTCTCCCTCGCTCTGATACCAGTTTGTTAGAGCAATACACGAACTAACAGAAACTTCAACGGAGGAAAATGAACTCAGTCAACCAACTTCTTATTCAACCAATGCACAGTACACGTATTTATAGAGTTTGTTATTTGGTATTATTTAACAAATTGTACACTTACACAGACATTTTGGCATAACATCCCGCCCTTCTTCAAACGAATTGCATATGTATACAGGCAACTAGGAAGGTTGTGTATATTTTATGTACTGATTTTGTGTACACCTGTATTTTTGTATAGAATATGCATGTTACTCCCCGATTTCAAATAAATAGGAGTTTCTACGGTATGTCATGTCCCCGATTACGTCCGTATCACGTAGACAACTGTCGTACAATGAACAATCCAAAAAGGATAACCACAATTCATTTAGGAAACTGGGAGAGTATATTAAGGAAAGATGCACTAATTAAACTCCAATTTAGGGAAATCATATTATTATGATTCATGCAGGTTCTGGCATTGTATGTGACGGGAGCAATGAATACAGTATTAAGCTCGGAGCACAGAAAAGAGATGATTCGTTATTTGTACAATCATCAGGTGGGCTATATATGTGCTAAATCATGTGGAAGTTTAATTAATTCTTATCAAATCATGTTGCACCAATGAAATATTAATTTATAACGTAATTAGAAATTGTCCTATGAGTAAAAGAGAGACATTTTTTTTTCAATAAGTGGGAGAACAAATGATGGTATCTAGTTGGCTATGATCTGATTGATATATATTAAAGTCCCACGTTGATAAATTAACAAGTAATAAAATGATCATATTTACTCCTATTTAAAGAGAGAAATTACTTTTATTTATAGAAAAAACCATATGTTTTACTCCCTTTATATAAAAAGAGTTTAGATTATTTTATTGATCAAACTAACTTTTTATGTCGAAATTAAATACCCAATTACCCATTCTTCAAGATGTGTGAAAGCCTATTGCGTGGTTCGAAACCCGCAGCGGTCGTGTGGAGGTTACAGAACCTGAAATAAGACTGGATCTCTGGTGCGCACGTGTATAAGGCCTACCGTCGCTTTGCTGACTGAGTCACCGTGATTAACTCCCCCACCATCCTGTCGGGTACGGGTGGGGGCTTTTGGGGTGGGAGATTCCACCTTTTGAACCAAATGAAAGCCTATTGCGTCAAATTAAAGTAGCATTTGATCCTGATAAGTCTCAAATTGGACACATGCTACAAAATTGGTCTGCTCACTAAAATTGATTAGATTATTTTTTAATAACTTTCACCACTTTTATTTATTTACTAAAATATAATAATGCTCTACCAAATTAAATATTCCACGCGTATTTATTATGTTTTTATTTTGTAATTATAAGAATGAAGATGGAGGTTGGGGATTACACATTGAGGGTGGTAGCACCATGTTTGGTTCTGGAATAAGTTACGTGGCTCTAAGATTGCTAGGGGAAGGGCCAGAGGACGGGGAAGATAGGGCAATGGCTAGAGGAAGGAAGTGGATTCTTGACCATGGTGGTGTCAGCAACATTCCTTCTTGGGGCAAATTCTGGTTATGTGTGAGCACCCATCTAGCTATATAATCTTTTCTCATTTTATCACTCTTGTTGTAATTATGATGATCGTTACTCCCTCCGTCTCGAAAAGGTTTGCCAAATTGTCTTTTCTTGGTTAGTGACAATCAACTTTGATCAATGACATATTTCGATACGAAATTATTTAGAATATGAAAATTATATCAAAATATTCCTCAACAAAATTATTGTCATAAAAGTATAAAATTTATAAATTATACTCCGTATATAAATACAATTACTAAAATCATTACTCAAAGTTTGTCATCATTGATCAAGAAAACCTTTTCAGGACGGAGGTAAGTACTATTTTTATGAGTCGCATAATAAATAAGTGCTTCAAAAAGTAAAAGTTGTCATTGAGTATAATAAATTGAAACTATTGTAGATAACATATTTCTTTTTTTTTTTTAAAATGTGACACTTATTTTAGGACAACCCAAAAAAAACTAGGACAAGTAAAATGAGAAGGAGAGTATTAGTTTAATATTTTTATCAATTAAATTATTATTGTAATTAATTATTATAGTTATTGTTGTTATAGGTATTGGGGATATACGAGTGGGATGGTTGTAATCCTTTATCGCCGGAAATGTTGCTTCTTCCCAAAATCTCCCCCATCCACCCAGGTACTTAAGATAAACAAATAATCCACAATGTAATTTCTTCAACCAATGATACTGATTAAGAAATATTTTTTTGTTCCAAACTTAATAAATTGTGTGCGTATTTATGGCATTAGGAAAATTTATGTCATATAGCCGTCTCACATTCATTCCAATGGCGTATTTATACGGAAAAAGGTTTGTGGGCCCAGAAACTGAAGTTGTTCGCTCTTTAAGACGAGAAATCTATACTCATCCGTACCACCGGATTCATTGGAATAGCCTTCGTTTCCTCTGTGCTAAGGTATGTACGTTAAGTTGCTCACTTCCTCATATCTAATGCATAGTAATATGCTCACAAATCTATACTTTGTTTCCTCTACGTTAAATGTCTCATTTTTATAACTGTCAAAATCTAATCTGATTCGGTATGACCTAATTTGATATGTTCTTTCCACGCCTAAAAATTTCTTAATGCGATCGTACTTTTATTCTTTAAGTAAGACTTAATAAGTGAATCATATCAATATAAACTTTAACTTATGAAAGAATGACAAAACTAAGACTTACTTTTGATAAGACGAAAATGAGACTAGTTTTCTTTTAAGACAAAAAAGTGACTAAAATGATATGAAATGTCCTAAGTGCCCCTAAATCCCTAAAACCCAATTTCGCCCGCCTCCGAGCTCCCATCCTCATAGAACTTCAACCTCCGCTTAAGCATTTCAGAGCTGACGGGTCATTGAAGGATCATTTTAGCACTAATGAATGACCTTATATTAGTATAAGGGTATAATAGTCTCTTGGTATATTTTTAGTCTCATTTTTTAATTTTATTAAAAAAATCAATTTTTTTGTCCACAACTCTTTTTTGAGTAATATTTTGGCATAGTCCCTTTAACTTATTCATGCTTTATTCTTAGAACCATTTCATATGTACCCCATTTTTACCACACCCTTTGTGTGGTTCAAATGAGACCACCATTTAAATGAGTTATCTCACTTAAATGAATCACCCCATTTGAGCCACACAGTAGGAGGGTAAAAATCTCAAATCTTATTCCAAAATGGGGTACGTATAATATTTTTCTGATTCTTTATCTTAACATTAAGTGTTAACTACCTTCTATTGATCACTTTTTTTGGATATAATTTTTTAGGAAGATGTTAATTACCCGCCCAATGCAATGCCGTATTATCTTTACGGGTTCATGCAAAACTTTGTTGAGCCTGTCCTAAAGATGTGGCCATTTTCAATTGTGAGAGAGAAAGCCCTCAAGCGGGCATTGGACCAGATTCATTATGAGGACCAATGCTCCCATTACATGGACATTGGCATTACTGTAAAGGTAACACAAGTTACTCCAATTAATTAAAGTTTATTAAAGTAATTAATTACCATGTTTTTAAATATTTAGTATAATACGGAGTACATATTTATTTAAGTAATGTATATATCTTCTTTTCTTATACAGTTATAATTAAGTAGTATATGTCTCTTTTTTTAGTGAAAATTAAATAATACGTACTAATATGATAAAAGATCAAATACAATCACCTCATAATTTACAAACTACAAACTCATCATTACCATCTGATGAGTTGATCTAAAGGCTATTGACACGCGGTGACATTTTGGTAATAAAATCAAACATTTTTTTTGGATACAACACTTTAAATGTTAGTATGCAATTACTTATTTCATTGTAAATAATATGCAACACTTTGAACATTAATGTGCAATACAAATAGCGTAAAGATGCATTTTACAAATGTTTGCACAATAAACATAAATGTAGTACATTATTTTGTTTACCTACCTTTGAAGGCAGGGGCCATTGTTGCTTGTTGGGATGAGGATCCAAATTCAGAGGCATTCAGAAGACATCTTGCTCGTCTCCCGGATTACTTCTGGGTAGCAGAAGATGGCATGAAAGTGCAGGTTATAAACTAATCCCTCCGTCCCATAAAATAGTTCCCGCATTGACTTGGATCAGAGTTTTAGAAAGGGAAATTTCCTAGGATATTACTAAAACTCAATGAGTTTCCCAATCTATGACCTAACTAGTTTTTCGACTTTTGTATGACCAAAAATCTAAAAAAATAAATAAATTTCGTTTACATATAAAGGTTGAATGATGAAAATACCCTTATTTCAAATATGTTCATTTTGCACTAATTTCTTCCAATTAAAATTAGTGCACTTTATATTGCCGTTAATGCACAACATTAATGCATGATTTTACTGCACATCCGATAATTATCACTGCACTTCTGCCAAAATTAATTCTCTTCTCATTCACTTGAGGAATTTATTTTTAGTTTTTGTTTTTTGTTTTTTAGATTAAATAATTGTTATTTTACCTCTAATTAAATATATTGCATTTCATAGTGGCATTACTGCTTTGTGTTACTGAACTAATGATCATAATCACTGCATTTGCCGTCAATGCATTCATTTATTGCCATGTGGGTAGTCCATATTCAACACCCTTAGAGCATCTTCAATGCAAAAATGTGAATGATGCATACGTGGCATGAGAGATAGCCAATTAAAAAATAACGAATAGAATATCTTTCTCCTTATTTGAACGGTTTAATATATTTTTGGTAAATTTTTCTCTACAATGTCAAACACAATGTCTAGATGTAGACATTGTGGTTGATATTGTTGAGAAAAATTTACCAAAAACACACAAAACCGTGAAAAGAAGGAGAGAGGAATGTCATAAATATAATTTTTTGTATCTATCTCTCTCCTGCCACATGTGCACCGTGCACATTGTAGCATTGGACTATCGATCATAATCACTACACAACAAACTTCTTTAATGTATTCATTCACTGCTATGTACGACACACATATTGTCATACTTAATAATATCTACTATGATGTTCATTGCCCATATTCAGTGCACATATTTAATGCTTCAAAACCCTAATTTTAAAATCTCCAAATTTTAAAAAAGAAAAGCAAAAATGAGATGGTGGGCCTAATTAAGCTAGCCTCACATCCAAAAGTAGTGGATCGAGTCTGCACACATTTCAAAAAATCCAAACCTAGTTATTTTTTTGATTGGATGGTTCATCTACTGGAGGCGGCCATTTGGAGCATTCATCTATTTCACCCATGGAGGCGGATGTAGAGTCGTGAGTCTAGAAGGAAGCGGCGAGTTGAAGTGCTGCTATGGAGTTAGACGGCGGCGGCTGGTTGGGGACAAAGGGCGGCGCATATAACTTTGGGCGGCGGCGGCGCACATAACTTTAGGCGGCGGCGGCGCACAAAACTTGGGGCGGCAGCAGCGCACAGATCTTGAGATGGGCAACAGCGCACATGGTTCTCCGGCCATCTCTGAACAGGTGTCTGGCCGCCGGCAACCTCCGAACCAACCATCGTGCGTGACTCCTGAGCGGCGAGCAGGCGGCTAGACGGCGGCGGCGGCAGACGATCGTGCGGCGGTTGTGGGAGGCGGGTGTGCAGCGCTTAGGATCAGGGAAAATGAGTGGAAGGATTAGGGTTTTATAGACATATTCTAAAGGATATATTAGTCCATGAAATTTATCTATTTATTGATTAATTACGAAATTAATTAATTAAGTATTAGAAATAAAAATATTGTCCTCTGTTCCATAAAAGTTGCAACAGTTTGACTTTCACGTTTGCCAACGCGCAACTTTGACTGTAATTATATTTATTTACGTATTAGTAAACATTAAAAAAAGTTAATATACTGAAAATTTACATTGATACAAATTTATTAATATTTTATACATAATATTTTTATTATATATATTATTAGAAAATCATGGTAAAAGTAAGGTGTGTGAATAGTGCAGAAATTCCAATGCTGTAACTTTTATGGAACGGATGAAGTATTATTTTGGGAATAAAACTAGTTAGGTCATAGATGAGGAAACTCATGGAGTTTTAGTCACACCCAAGGTAATTTTCTCTTTAAGAAAGTGAGAATAAAGTGGAAATGTATGGTTGTGGTTGAGTAAGAAAAAGGTAAATGAATGTGAGTCACACAAAACTTTCCAAAAAGAGAAATAAGAACTATTTTTTGGAACGGCCCAAAAAGGAAACTGGGAACTATTTTGCGGGACGGAGGGAGTACATACGTTTATCTGCAAAACTTATAATATGTATGTGCAAAATGAATTAGACCAAGTTTATATATGATGTGTTTGAATATTTATCCACTTACATCAATATTTTTGATGTAATTTGGATTGAAGAATAGCTAGAATTTGGATTGGTGATAATGCAGAGCTTTGGAAGCCAAACGTGGGACTTATCTTTCAGCATTCGAGCCATTCTTTCAAGTAATCTATATGAAGAGTATTGGCCAACACTTAAAAAGGCACACCAATTCTTAAAAGCTTCTCAGGTTCACATTATATTTAATTACATCATAATGATACCAAATCCGTATAAAATGCCACTTTTCATCCAATTTCTTCATTTTAGTCGTCCTTGTTTTATAAAAAATTGCTAACTCAGGATTTCAATTATATATTGACTATCATTTCAATTAATGCTATCAATATAATGGATCAATCCATGCTTGCAATATAGAAAATACTAAATAATTTCATAAAAAAAAAGCAAATACTAAATAATATATACTCATATGCTAAAAAATTATATGTAGTATGTATTTGAGTTTATTTCTCTTCGAAAAATTAAAACACAACATTATTATACGTAGTATATTGTACGAGTTTCTACATGCAATTTAGTAATGTTTTATATGTGTAGAAACGGTCTCTGTATAAATTTGATGATGTAACCATTTTAGGTTTCCTGCAATCTTCCTGGAAATTTTGAAGAAAAGTATAGGCACCCCAACAAAGGATCTTGGACATTCTCAACGCAAGATCATGGTTGGCAGGTCTCAGATTGCACAGCGGAAGCACTTTTGGTAAGCACTTTAGTACTAGTACATTAAACTATTACTCCCTATTATACATGGTGCATTATATTAAGTACTTTTTTTATTAAATGGATATTTTTAGGATGTTAAATATTCCCATATTTACTTCACATTTTCTATGCTCGCATTTTATTTTTGTTTGAAATAAATAAAAATAAGGGATATTTTGACTTTGGATCCCACTTTTTGGATGATATTGGATTTTTTACCTCGTTTTCAAAAAACTTTGACTTTACACTCAATTTCCCTTGAAATTCCTTTTGACTTGCACACTATTCAGAAGTCAGAGTTTTTTGAAAATATGGTGTAAAGTCCAATATCATCCAAAAAGTAAGTTCCAAAGTCAAAATTCCCCTAAAAATAAATGTTATAACCCTGTACTTTATGTTTGAAAATGTTTATTTAATCCATTTGGATTTTATAGATACCATATTAGGCCTTCAAGTTTGTATGTTAAAATTTGGCCTACTTTACATGCCCATTAGATAAGGCTCATTTAACTATTTAAGGAGACCAAACTAGAAAATTTGCATTTTACTACTACCTCCATCTCGGTAGACTTTGCCAAGTGCAAAGTAGGTGAGAAATAAAAATAGTAAAAATTGTGTGGTTGAGATTTGTGCAGGGGAGAGAAATGTGCAGAACCACAAATTAGTTGCTTTAATAGGAAAGTGACAAAGTTTTTTGGAACAACAAAAAAAGTAAAGTTGGCAAAGTCCAATGAGACGGAGGGAGTATTTGGTTAATACACCATAAACTGCTCCCTATAATTGCATATGTTTGTAATTTATTTATGTAGGTATGTACTAGTATTTGTTTAATTTTATGATGTAACTTTATGTGCTAGGTTGCGCTTAAGTTTTCTCAGATGCCTACAGAGTTAGTTGGAGAGCAAATAGAGACACAACGCTTACACGACGCTGTAAATATTATATTGTCTCTCCAGGTAATAAAGATTTTTTATCTATACTAATAGATTCATGTAGATTAATTTCTTTCTCTTTTCACTTATCAATATCTTTATTTCTCAAATGGTCATTTTCCATATAAATTAAAGTATATATGGAAGTATTTCCAGTAAAAAAGTATTGGAGTATTTCATTTATCGTAGGTTAGGATAATTACTTACTCTCTATAAACTGTGAATAACATAATATTTTCTTTATACTTATTATTAGAAAAATTAACTCATACTCGTACGTACTTCAAATATACTATATACAGTGGAGCACAATATATACCATACAACCGACTGTATCTAGCTAGAGCATGGTACGGTCGGATTTTTTTTGTAATTAATTTATTGCAACTTTCATGGTAATATTTAGGTTGAGCTACTGTGGTCCATTTTATTTCACTTTAATTTTATATTCAAATATTATGAAAAAATATAATATAAATAACTATACAAAATTTTATTAAATGCCACATTTTAATTTTTCTCTCTATCCAATCAAACTTCTAACTTATGTTTTTTTAATTTATGAATTATAAAATTATTTAGATATTAATGTTTTATTTTTCTATTTTTAATTTAACATGAGTTTTGTGTTATACTTAAAAGTGTATAGTGTTAAATAAATATGCACGAGTCAACATTATAAAAAGAACCTGATTATATTTGTAATTCAAGAACGGAAGACTATAAGATATTTTTAATATAAAATTACTATATTTTGTATTACTGTATTACATTAGAGAATTTGAATGAGCTTTTGAATTTTCTATGCTCATTTTGTAAAATACGTTTGTTCATTAAGTAATGATTTTATATGTTCATTTTAAAATGTCATATAAATGGATACTTAAAAGTATCATGTTAGATTTGCATAAGAGTTAGGTTATAGGGAAAAATACAGAAAAGATACTTGTGGTTGGGCCCATTTTCAGATAGGATCATGTGTTTCATTCTTTATCAAAGTAGTTCATGTGTTTGAATTCCGTTATCACAAGAGGGTCACGCCGTTAAAAACGACTGAAAAAGAGTATTAAAAGTAACTCTGATTTTCAAAAGTACCCGAAAAATTAAAAGAAAAATACCGAAAGGTGCACCTCATCAAGATGACCTCCAAACCACCTTCGCATTTGGATTTTTCAGATCTGTTTGAATTATTTTTTAAAAATGATTTCGCTAATATCACTTTTCCGATGGACTTTCCGGTGACAAGGGTGGCTGAAAACAAAAAAAGAAAGATGGCCTAGCGGTCTTCTTATTGAGGTGCACCTTCCGGTATTTTTCTTTTAATTTTTCGGACACTTTTGAAAATCGAAAATACTTTTAACGGTCCTTTTCAGACGTTTTTAACGGTGTGACCCTCTTGCTTTTTCCATACTTTTCCCTAGATTATATACATGAGAACAGAGATCATGATACTCAATTGCATGCTTTTGATACTCAATAGAGGAGGTTTGATGCTCAGCGAACATGTTTTGATGTTCAACTAATTAACAAAGATTATGATTTTTATATCATTGCTCATCATTTGAAAACTAATGTATGCTCATTTTGTACTGGTGTTATGCTCATGGTCGTCTACAGCATTTATGAGGCCCTAGACGCTCAAATAGACATCTCATTTCAATATACGTAGTACAATATAAAAATATAATACTACCTCTGTCCCTTAAAACTTTGCCAAAGTTGACCGGCACGGAGAATAATAAAATAAAAACTGTGTGGTTGAGGTTTGTGCAGAGGAGAGAGAAATAACAGAAACCACAAAATAATTAATTAAAAGGGAAAGTGGCAAAGTTTTTTGGGACGTCCCAAAAAGGAAAGATGCTAAAGTTTTAAGGGACAGAGGGAGTATCACGGAAAGAGAACTAATTACATACGAAATACATTATACACTATTCCTAGCTATTAATGGAAAGATAGTAATTCTTCTAAAGCAAACGACTCAAAATTGACCAAAAAATGCATGGATCCTTGTAATCGATTCTTCTAATTATTTGAAGAGATAGATCAGTAAGAACATCACTACAATCAAGAGTAGTGATGTTTTCAATCGGATAACATAGTCAACCCACATAATTTGTCTTCGAAAATGGTCGATCGGAGATTCAGAGATAACAAAACCTAAATTGCTTACAAAATAATACTACGTACTACGTAATAGATAATTTAATGATTCATAAATAAATTTTTTTAATCCACATGACTAATAATCACACATCACAATTCCAACTAGATCAAGTTTTTCTAAATTTTAAAGCGGGGTAAATTTACATATATAACTATTACGGAGCATAAACAATTTATTTTCTTTACACAACCAAGTATATAATTGAATTATTTGAGTAAATGTTAAATCCTACTTTATACAATACAGAGTAATACATACATGCAATTACTACTATATACTTATATTGTTAGTGCCATATTGAGTTATATACAAATACATTTCAGATTTTTTTTAATACTGTTGAGGGTAAGTCCCGTAGATCCGAAAGCCCAACACGAACTTTGGATATATCAGGAATGACCCAGAATCAAAGCGTAAAAGAAAAGATAAGATCTGAACTAACTAAAACTCGAAAGCTCACTTGTATTAATTAACCAATCTGATTACAAGGGATTTCCCGATCGATAAGTCGGAAATTATGCCTTAATACAAGAAATAAGAGCAAATGATGCTATTCTAGAGCCTGAGTATTGAAATGCTAACCCTTACAATGACTTGAAACCTTCTATTTATACTAATGGAGAGCATGGGCTGCCTCTTGCTGATTGGCCGTTGTTCCACCGACTTGGTCATCCATGCTTCCACTTGCTGATGTCACAGTCTGGCATTAACTGCACCTGGCCACTTGCTGGTTGGCCGTTGCTCGAACGGGATGTTGGTCCATACTGAAGATGCTGTCAAATTGGCCCAAGTATGATATATAGCCCGAACCTCGTTCGGTATGTCTTCTTATTGGGCCAACCTTTATTTGGGCCGAACCCCGTTCGGTATGTCTCTTTACTGGATCTTTTCATCATAGAGTGATGGACCTGTTACTTGGGCCGGACACCTTGGGCCTTCCCGAACTGGGTATTGGGCCTCTAGGCCAATATCCCAACACAAGTCCCCCACTTCCGATGTCTCGAACGAAGTGAGTGCATCAGGAAGTATACCAATGTCATAATACCCCGAATGGCGATCGGGGTACAGAAGTAACTAGTTCCCCATGCTGCGATTTGACGGCTGCCGCTTCATTTCCCCATATTCATCATGATAACCGTCGTTTAGTCTTTTCATTAGACGCGTGTCTAGCTTAAATGCCCCTAGTGATGTGTTGCTCTCTGATTGGTTCTTGACACGGCGGCTTCAAGGCTTATAAATTAGCCCTTAACTCCTCAATTCCGAGTTTCGACTCTGCAATTCCTTGGCCTTCGTTGTTTCCTCTGCAAATTTCCCACTGCTTCCCTTGCTCAGGTAATTTCCCAACCTTGGATTCCCCATCTTCATTTCTGGCTTCGATCGAGATGAGCCCCACAGAGCATTCTTCTGATTCGGAGATGGCCTCTCATGGAGATGACCGTGACACCGCCATTGTAGATGCCATCCCAGTTCCGTTTGCCGGTGTTTCTACTGAGACGGCGACGAATACCAGGGCTGAGGCGGAGGACCTCCCTAGCACTTCTTCTTCCTCCAGTGAGGATTCTGATGACACCAAATCCGAGGATGAAATAGCCTCCATGGCGGCCGGACGTCCCAACGATGTTCCTCGCCATACTCTTGACCTAAAATTGAATAGGGAGAGGAGGCAAAAATTGACTTCTCACAATAGGGCCGAAATTCCGGCCCTTATCCCTGATCCGGTGGATTTCCGTTTGCAAGCCGGGCTTCACCCAATGCGTCATAGGCCCGGAATGATCATAGTCCACTTTGACTCGATTAGGGCCGGCCTTAGATTTCCGCTACACCCCTTTTTCATTTCTTTCTTCAATTTCTACGAAGTTGTACCGGCCCAGATTATGCCGAACTCCTATCGGGCAATGGCGGGGTTCATTTGTCGTTGCAAAAATGCCGGTGCCCGACCAACCCTAGATCTCTTCCATCAATTCTTCAAAGTAGCCCCCCAACAAACCCACAGTTATCTGGCCACCAGTGCCCGAACGGGACACATCCTGTTTAAAGGAAATCCAACCTCAATTAAAGGGTGGAAAGACCGTTTTTTCTTCGTATCTGTCCCGGACGGCCTAATTCCCCGCAAATGGAATGCCTTTCCTCGCAAGACTCCTGATCCTGTCCTTACTGAAAAAATTTACAAGGACGTACTTGCCGTGGAGAAGGATAAATGCATGGACATCATGAGTTATCTGACTCCTGAACGACTTATAACAGCCGGGATAGGTACTGCCCGTTCTCTTGGGTTTACTTGTTTTGAGAAACCAAGTGCCATGGTCCGGGCGGTCCTTCCCGTGCGAGAAACGTTCTTTTGTTCTTTTTTCTAGTTTCTCACACGCTAAGGTCGCTCGATACTAACATTGTTCTTTTGTCTTTTTTCAGCACAAAACCCAGATCTACCATGGACAACAGCAGAGTTATGGCAGCTGGTGGGGTCGGTAAGCGAAAAAAGGCCAGGAAGAACCCCTAACCTACTCCCTCTACTGTTCCTGCCCAGGATGCTGGGTCTTCTCAACCGCTTCCAGAGCCACAGCCGATACAGCAGGTCCATCAGGATCAATTCGATGCCATGCTGGTCGATGATCGGTTTGGCTCTGATCAATTGCAGCAATTTTCCGAGCATTTTCAAGCTGCTCCAGAAGCCGGCCAGGGTACGGGTGAAACTCCCACCGTTCAGTTATCTGGCCAGGTTGACCGGATTTCCCTGGCGGATCTGGTTCATGATGTTGTGGAAAGAGGTGGCTGTTCGGCAAGTCAGATCTGGTCTACCTCCGCCTTCTTCAACAATTTCACCATCCCTAAGTTATCGATCGAGCAGTCCGAGGAATGCCTTGCCTTGGCAGCTCTGAAGGTATCTTGCCATTCCATAGTTTAAATCTTTCTTAATCTACAATTTCTCTTCCCCATTTCATTCCCTGAATGTCATTCCGCAGGTTGGGCTTTATAGCCTGCAGCTGAAGGAAGCTCGGTTGGCCAAGGAGCGGGAGCTGATCGTTGCTCAGAGTTCCGCGGAGCAGAATGCAGCAGCTGCTTTTGCTGCCCTGGAGGCCGAGCGGAAGGCCCATACTGAGGAGAAGAAACGTCTTGAATCAGAGCTTGGCGAGCTTCGGGTTCAACTCGGAGTTTCTCAGTCCAAGGTCCATGCTGCAGAAGCTGCCTTGGTTAAATTCGAAGAGCATGCCCCTCGCATCCCGGACGGCCCTGCTGAAATACAGGTTGACCTGTCCACCGTTCGGGAGTCATTTAAAGGGTCTGATGAGTTTGCTATTTTGAAGAAAGATTTCGCACAGCAGCAACTCCCAGTCACCTTTGGTGATTATCTTGACCATTTTTCCACGGGTGACGCCCGTCGGAGCGAGGGGGTCAAATTGCTCGATCAGGACCCCAGGGGGAAAAATTTTAATGATTCCCTGGCTCGATCTCTGTACGTCATGGGCTGTCAGCACATCATGGCTCCCTTTATCGCCAAATTCCAAGAATTGCTAGGGAGGCCGGTCGAGCTTACTGATCTCCCTCAGGCGCCCATAGTCGAAGCTCAATATGAGAAATATCAAAGAGACTTACAACGGGCTGCTGATCGGGAGGCGGGAAAGGAGCCTGATCCCCTTACTGATTTGGATGAGGAGGGTGATGAAGAAGACAATGGGGCAGGGCAATAGAGTAGTATCTTAGTAACTGTAACCCCTTTTTGTTCTTCCTTTACAAAAAACCTTAACTGTATTTCCCGGTCAGTAGAGCCGATGAATATATATCTCTTTTTTGCATGAAATTTGTGTACTATCTTTTCTGTCTTTAATGCATGATTTACTCGCCATTCGGGATTCGGCCTGTTTCGTAGGACTTAACCAATTTCCTAATTCATTTCTTGCTCAAATAATCCTAACGCCGTTGATCGTCGTTCGGGCATTAGAAAGTTCTGATAATTTACTTAAGGAAAAAACCCCTTCCCCCTGGTACTCAGCCGTTCGGGCTTCATACCGAATTTTAGGACTTGGCACATTCTTGCTTCAGATAATCTCTTACAACTTGATAGCCGGTCGGGCTTCAGTTCACTCCTAGGCAATCTTTTTATGACGTTGATAACCGGTCGGGCTTCAGGTCAACTTTTAAGACTTAGCAATTTTCTTCCAGATAACCTTTTACAATACTGTTGGCCGGTCGGGCTTCAGGCTGACATTTAGGACTTAGCATTTTTCCCCAGATAACCTTTTACAATACTGTTGGCCGGTCGTTCTTCAGGCTGACATTTAGGGCTTAGCATTTTCTTCCTGAACCTTTTACAATACTGTTGGCCGGTCGGGCTTCAGGCTGATATTTAGGGCTTAGCATTTTCTTCCTGACTTTTAGCATTTTTCTAAACAACAAGCCCCTGTGATCTTTGCTAATCCTCTGTAAGCCCGTCCGGGGTACGTGCATAAAAAATGAATCATAAATGCCCCAAATTAATCGTAACCACCCAATGCCACGTGTTGCTCCTGGATTAGGGATTTGTGCGGTACTTTCCCTATTTATAGGGAGGTGCTTCCCCTAATTTCTCCTGCTGTTTTCTCACTTTTCTTTCGAGCTTTCTCTCTCTAGAATTCCTTTGCATACTCTCAAGCCTTCTCTCTCTAGAGTTCCCAAATTTCCTCCAGCGTTTTTATGTACTACTCCTCTAGCTCAGAATCTGAAGAGATGCCTTTGATTCGTAAGAGCAAAACATCCGCTGGTAATCAGGCCGAAGGCTCTTCGTCCCAAACACCCAAACCTGCCAATACTCAGGTCAGCAAACCTATCGAACAGTCGCAGGAGGACGGATGCCTGTCGGGAGATGACCTTCAGGTTTATAACAAGGGGATGCCCGAACGGCCACCTCGCATTGCCCTACACTTCAATCGCATACGCAAACACAAACAACGTCTCCCAGAAGACGTTGAACGGCAACTTAGCCAGTTGTTGCCCCCACCAAGAGAATACTATTCCGGATTCATTCGGCATCCTATGAGGCACAGACCGGGGCACATGCTAGTGCATCTCGATGCCCTGACTGCTGGACTTCGGTTCCCTCTCCACTCATTCATAGTGGAGTTCTTACGCCGGGTTGCTGTACTGCCCGCTCAGTTCGTGCCCAGCACCTACCGGATTCTGACAGGCTTCATTATCCGGTGTCACGAGTTGAGGATCACCCCGAGCGTCGATCTATTTCTTTACCATTACTGCTATCAGCCCTACTGGACGACCGGGTACTTGAAGCTGGTAGCCCGTTCTGACCGTCAGCTGTTCACAGAGAACGCTACCCCGCAGGCTGACTGGGAAGAGCGGTTTTTGTTCGTTCGGGTAGGTGATTCTTTGCCATTCCCGGACCGGTGGAACGCATATCCTGTCCGGGATTCCTTGCCCAGGGTGGATGCCGTTCTACGCTCCCAGGCTGAGTCTCTGCGAATGGGAGGGACCAGAAGTCTTCGCAGCTTTGTCACTGCCTCGAGCATGTTATCTGATGGAATTGGTAAGCATAGTAGGGTTTTAACCCGATCATCCTTCGCTCTCGCAATTCAACTTTCTTATTTTTTATTTCTCTTTCTTGTAGGTGTGATCTCTCCCATACCCGTCCGGCGTTCCATCTCCTCTGCTAAAGGGAAAGAGAAGATGATAGCCGATCGTGATTCGGCGGGGGAAACCCGAAAAAAGCGCAAAGGAAATGATGGCGATCATCTGATCCCGATCGACCATGTGGTTGACTTGACCGGGCCGGAGGTTGAGCCCAAAGGTTCAGTACCTGCCAACAGACCAACTCCGGTTCTTACTGCCACACCGATCGATGATCGGATGTTTGTCGAGTTCTCAAATATGGGGCCCAGATCGGAAGGGAGGTATCTGTTCGGGTTGATGCCATCTTCTATGTGGTGTCATACCGCGATCAAAGTTCCCCCGAGCTTCACTAACTTGACTCACTGGTCGGACCTTTTTGAAGCAGGTCACCAGGAAGCACTTAAGGTACATTTCAGTCCGTCCCATACCTTTCTGTTATTTATGTTCTACCTTTTCTGACCTTCATTGTAACCTTGTTTTCAGGCTGGCGTGTATTATCACAAAGCCTTTCTTGCCGCGGAGAAGGAGATGAAAGCCCTGGCCAGTGATCGGGATGACAGCCAGGTCCTCCTCTCCGCCGCTCGGAAGTTAGCGACCGACCTCCAAGAGCAGGCCAAAGAGGGTGAGAAGGCAAAAGCTGCTCTGGCCGAGATGCAGGAGATGTCCCGTCGTCGCGACCGGGAGCTCAAAGAACTCCGGGCCAAGGTGCGGGCTGCTGAATCTGCTGGCATTAAATTTGATAAGGCTGTCGGAGATCATCTGCCCGAACCCTACATGGTCAATACCTCTCAGATTGCTCAGCAATCGGTAGTGGATTTCCAACGGGGCAAGGCGCTGAACCTCGCTCTGGAGAATACGGCCCGACAATTCCTAGGTCCTCACCTTGGCCAATTTTTGCGTGAGAGCTCAGATCCCATCAAGGCAGGGATCGACCTCCTGGATAGCACGCCGGAAGGGAAATTTTTCTTGGATGTCCTGACCGAGAAAACTGTTAAGCAAAGTCAGGACCTGCTTCTGGATAGGAATCTTGAACTGATCTTAGAGCGTTTCCCCAAGCCGTTCGATCTTGATGAACTAGGCTTCGATGATCTGTTCGGGAATACGTATGATCGCGTTATGGAGAAAAGATCCAAAGCAGCGCCTGACGATGCAGTGCAGGCAGGGAGCTCTCAGCCTACATCCTCCCCGAACGGCGATCATCCATTAGTGTAGCCTTTCCTTATCTGTTGTCTTCTTTCTTGTATATTTGTTTTTGTATATTCCGGCTAGTAACGCCGAAGAATAAACTGAACTTTTTTCCTTTGCCTGTTGCACTTTTTCTGGCCCTTTGATTTTTTGTCCACAATCTTTTCTACATGGCCGAACCTCACTCGGCTTATGTATTTTTATACCTGACCTTTTCCGGACCCGTTTTGATCCCTTTTCCTGTTCGTGATGCACGGGTTCAAAACTCTCAGCTGAGGTGAATTCCTCCAAGCCGTTTTGATCGTGACCACAGGGTCAAACTCTTGGCTGGGATAGGGGCTCCCTCCAAACTGTTAACCCGTTCGTCATTCGGTCATCCAGGATGATTTCATGCGTTAACAAGCTGAGGTGAGACTCTCTCCTTCCAAACCCATAATTCCGATGCATTCCGAACTGTTTTCTCTGACTCGTATCATCCATATTAGGGGTCTGAGGTAACCCTTTTTTGAACTGTAAGCAAGATCACCGAAGTTGGGTCATCTCTTACTTATAGTTAAAAGGGCGACTAGCTTCCAAGTCACGTTTTATGACTGAGGCGAGATTTTTCAAAACCATAGTTCCGATTCCCCGGACGACAATCCGTACCTTATCCGAACGTCGCTCGGTTAATCCATATCTTACAGTCTTGACACCATCTCCAAGCCGTTTTGATCCCTTTGCCCGTACGTAATTACAGGGTCGACTTTGGCTAAGTTGACGACTCAGCTCCCTCCAAGCTGTTAACCCGTTCGTCATTCGGTCGTCCAGAATGATTCTACGTGTTAACAAGCTGAGGTGAGAATCACTGTCCTTCGAACTCCAGGCCATTTTGATCCCTTCATCAATGCGTAATTACAGGGTCAAAACTCTTGCTGAAATGTATGGCTCCCTCCAAATTGCTAATATGTTCGTCATTCGGTTTTCCAGAATCGATTCTCATATTAACCGCTGAGGTGAGACTATCTGAGCGTCAAACTCCCAGTCGTTTGGCTGAGAATGACCTTCCTTCCATGGAATTAACCCGTTCGTCATTCGGTCATCCGGAATGATCGAGTTAACCATGGGCACCGATTTTCTGAGCCTCAATTCTTCAAGCCATTTTTTATCCCTTTATTCTTATATAATTGTAGGGTCAAAAACTCTCTAAACTGAGAATTGATTTTCCTTCCATGGAATTAACCCGTTCGTCATTCGGTCATCCAGAATGATCGAGTTAACCATGGGCACCGATTTTCTGAGCCTCAATTCTTCAAGCCGTTTTTGATCCCTTTATTCTTTCGTAATTCTAGGGTCAAAAACTCTCTAAACTGAGAATTGATTTTCCTTCCATGTTGTTAACCCATTCGTCATCCGGTTATCCGGAATGATTGAGTTAACCATGGGCTGAGTTTGTGGAAGTTATGTCTCCCTCTCCCTATTATTTTTTTTTAGAGGTGGCAACAGCCGTTTTTACTGATAAAATCTCCTCAGATGCTCTACATTCCAGGTTCCTGCCGGTCGGCCTTCGGTATTCTGTAGGCCAAACGTTCCTGAAGCATACTTTTTACATACTTGGTAAGGGCCTTCCCAATTTTGTGCCATTTTGCCCCCTTCGAGCGGTTTGCTTTTCTCTCTCTTTCTTAGTACCAGGTCCCCTATCTCGATTGAACGAACTCTAAACTGCTTATCGAAGTATCTTCTTGTGGCTCTGTGATACTCTTCCATTCGTGCTGCTGCCAGATCCCTTCTCTCTTCTACGAAATGCAATTCGGCCCGTAAGTTATCTTCATTTTGTTCTGGACTGTAATGCACTGTTCGGTGTGTGGGAACTAGGATCTCTGTTGGTACTTTGGCTTGAAAACCATAGGTAAGGGCAAATGGAGTCTCTCCCGTGGCCGTTCGGGGTGTGGTCCTGTAAGTCCATAGAATGTAATTCAACTGATCAGGCCACGACGAGGAGTATTCTTCCAGCTTCTTCTTCATGCCATCCATGATGGTTCGGTTCATATTTTCTACCTGGCCATTTGCCTGAGGGTATGCGACGGATGCTCTGGAATGCTTGATCCCCCATTTGACCAGATAGTTCTCAAAATTCCGGCTCACGAACTGCCTTCCGTTGTCAGTTATAATCTGTTCAGGGATTCCGAACCGGCAAATGATATTTTTCCAGACAAACTTCTGGCATTTTACATCTGTGATGCTGGCCAGTGGCTCGGCCTCTACCCATTTAGTGAAATAATCTATCCCCACAATGATGTACTTGTTGTTTCCGGGTGCAGTAGGTAGAGGACCTAGCAGGTCTATTCCCCATCTTGCAAATGGAAGGGCCACCGTCATTGGAGTGTAGAAAGTGGCAGGCCGTCCGGGAACCGGTGCGTATAATTGGCATACCTTACATTTCCTGGTATGCGCGAAGCAGTCCTGTTGGATAGTTGGCCAATAATATCCTTGCAAGATGATTTTTTTGGCCAGCGTCTTGGGTGGGAGGCATTTCAGATATGGTCCCCCAAATGTCTTTTTGTACAGCTGTCCGTCTATCAACTCGAACATGGAAGCCCTCCTCTGGATGCATTTTATTTGATAAGCAGGATTTTTATCTTGCGGGAGGGTTCCGTCTTTTAGGTAGTTGGTCATATCCACGACTCAGCTCGGGATGGCATAAGATACGGCCTCGATCTGGAGAACCATTATTGCTGGGGTTGCCAATGTTTCCCGATGGGCAAAACGTTGGATATGAGCCGGGATCTCCTGTGCCCGATCGTCGAACACTGCATGTTCTAATTTGGACAGGATATCTGCTTCAGTATTTTCGATTCTGGATATCTGGTCGAGCACCACCTGTTCGAATTTATGTATCTGCTCCTCGACCATTTCCTTGTATGCCTTCATCCTTTCTTCTTTGGCCTCGGCCGTGCCGTTCACTTGATGTACCACCAGTTGACTGTCCGATCTCACTTTTAACCGATCGGCGCCCAGGGCCCTTGCATACTTTAAACCAGCAATGAGAGCCTCATATTCAGCCTCATTGTTGGTCACCTTAAAATCAAAATGAATGGAATAATACGCTTTGAACCCCTCGGGCGATGTGATCACAGCCCCAGCTCCACAACCTTTGGCACTAGATTCTCCATCTACGTACATTTCCCACCAGTTATCCAGCTCGTTGTTCTCTGAGTCTTTTTCTGAGGGCCGGGCGGTACATTCTGCAATGAAATCTGCCAGGGCCTGCCCTTTGATAGTAGGCCGGGGTTTGAAATCTACCTCGTACTGCCCGATCAGGAGACTCCACTTGGTAATGCGCCCACTTGCCATAGGATTTCTCAAGATGGTGGATAATGGTTGGGTAGTATATACAGTTACCGGGTGGGTTTGGAAATACGGGGCCAGGCGTTTAATGGCAGCTATCAGGGCCAGTATATTCTTTTCTAGCAAGGTGTACCTGGTTTCCGGGCCGTTCAACGCCTTGCTCACAAAATAGATTGGCCGTTGAACGCCATCTTCTTCTTTCAGCAGGACTGTGCTTACGGCCAAGTCGGCTACAGCCAGGTACATATACAGATGTTCCCCTGGTTCGGGCTTTGTCAAGACCAGGGGGAAGACAGATATGTCTTGAAATCCTCAAAGGCCGTTTGGCATTCGGCCGTCCACTCGAAAGGGTTGGCTTTCTTCATGATTTGGAAAAACGGGATAGCTCGATCAGCCAGTTTTGACAGGAATCTGCTCAGGGCTGCTAGCCGACCGGTCAATCTCTGTACTTCCTTGAGATTCCTCGGGGGCTCCATGTCTACAATGGCCTTTACTTTTTCTGGATTGGGCTCAATCCCCTTCTCGCTCATCATATACCCCAAAAATTTGCCTCCTCTTACAGCAAACGCGCATTTCTTGGGATTGAGCCTCATGTTCGCCCTTTGCATTATCCCGAACACCTTTTCTATGTCCAGGACATGGTTTTCCTTCTTTTTGCTCTTGATGAGGATGTCATCAACGTAGGCTTCCATTGTGACACCCAGTACATCTTTAAACAGCATCCCGATCATCCTCTGGAAGGTTGCCATCGCGTTCTTTAATCCGAATGGCATGACGATGTAGCAGAACACGCCATCCGAAGTAACAAACGCCGTTTTCTCTGCATCGGCCGGATGCATGAATATCTGATGATAACCCCGGAAAGCATCCATGAAGCTCAGTAACTCGCACCCAGCAGTCTCATCCACTAGCAGATCGATCCTCGGCACTGGGTAGGGATCCATGGGGCATGCTTTATTGAGATCGGAGTAATCCACGCACATTCTCCAGGTAGATTGCTTTGGGGCTAGAACCACATTGGATAGCCATTCTACGTGGATTACCGGACGGATATGCTTTATCCTCAGCAAAGTGGCCACTTCCTTCTTGGTGAATTCCCGCCGTTCGGTCGCTTGGTATCGTTTCTTCTGTTGGACCGGTTTTGCATCAGACCGAACGGCAAGTTTGTGGCATATTATTTCTGGATCAATGTCGGGCATATCTTCTGGCCCCCGGGCAAATAGCACCTGAAACTTTTTGAGGACGGCAATCACGCCATCCCGGATATGTGCCTCCAGATCTACCCCGATAGCGACCTTACGGTTCGGGGGAAAGTCGAGGTCGATTTGTTCAAGAAGGGTGGCGGGCTCCGGATGTGCCTCGAACTCCGTTCGGTGGGTTTCCACCTCAATTGTATTCACCCGCATCCCACGAGTGTTCATCTGTTTCAGGGCCTCCCGATAACATGTCCGGGCTGTTGTTGGGTCAGTTCTGGCCACCCCTACCCCAGTGTCTGTGGGGAATTTGATGCATGAGTGGCGGACAGAGGCTATTGCCTCCAGATATTCTAATCTCGGTCGGCCCAAAATGGCATTATGGGCGCACTTTATGTCTACCACCACGAACGTCATTCGGAGTGACGCTCTGTGGGTTTCATCTCCAATTTCAACCATCAATTGGATGGTCCCTTCCGCCTCGATGCAGTTACCGGTAAAACTTGCCAGCGGAGTCCGCAGGTGGGTCAGGTTGCTCCTTTGCAGACCCATTTTCTCGAATGATTGTAGATACAATACATTCACACTGCTCCCAGTATCGACCAGCACTCGGCGGATTAAAGCATTGTCAATACACATGCTTACTACCAGTTCATCCCTGTGGGGGCTTGGAGAGTTGGGTAGATCAGCTGGCTCGAACGTGATCGGGTCTGTCCTTCCTTTCTTCTGGGGGGGAGCGGAGACGGACCCCACATAAAGACTCCGCTCGAACCTTTTCCGTTCGGCGTTCGAATCTCCGGTCTCTCCGCCCCCAAATATGACCCTGACCTCCATTCGAGGCTTCTTTCCGGGGCCTCCCGAGCCCTCTGGCTCCTCTCTGGGAGGAACATACACATCATTCTGAGGCTGAGCGTCACATTGAGCATCCCGGCGCCAGCTGTTAGGTTTCCTGGCCGGTTTTAACGTGCCCATTACATTCGGATCTTTGTTCACATATTTGCCCAGATGGCCCCTTCGGATCAGATCCTCAATTGCTGTTTGCAGGGCCCTGCAGGCATTGGTGGCATGACCCTTTCTGTTGTGATATTTACAGAAAGCATTGTCACCCGTTCCCATGAATTGTCCAGAATCAGTCGGGATGGGAATATTGTCCCTCTCGTTCTGATAGATGGCCGCTATTGATAGGACCAGGGGTGTAAATCTCCTTTGTTTGGGAGGTAAAGTGGCCGCTGGGCTAGGACCCAGCCGATCAGCCAGTCTGATCGGGGCAGCAGACGTAATGACCTTATGCCTGATCATTATTTCTTCTTCTAGGGCGGCATGCTTGCGCGCCCTATCTAATACTTCGGCGTACGCCGTGCCCGGATTCTTCTTCAACTCTTTGTACAACTCCCCCGTTCGGAGAGCATTCGTGAACAGGGTGATGGCGGTATCATCCGTCATGCTCCCCACTGTTAAAGTTTCATCCCTCCACCTTTTTAGGAATTGGTTGAGGGTCTCCTTGGCGTTTTGCTTCACGCTGGTCAGATAGCTGAAGTGCCGTTTGGGATTGACACTGGAGGCAAATTGAGCCAAGAATAACGTTGATAACTCGGTAAAGCTATTGATTGACCCGGGCTGTAATGTCCCGAACCATTCCTGGGCAGGCCCCCTGAGCGTGCTGAAAAACAAACGGCAAATGGCAGCCTCGGGTGCTCCTAGCAGCATAAGTCCGCCTTGGTAACTCCTCAGATGTACGTGGGGATCTCCCACCCCGTCATATATTTGGCCGGTCGGGGGCTTGGCACCCCTTTGGATATCCGCATACATGAGCTCCCTTGTAAACGGGGAAGTAATCCCCAGTTGGACTGGTGCAGGTTGTGCAGGTACCCTGTTCATCTGGTCCCGCATTTCATTCATTTGCCTCCTCATCTCGGCCATCTCTTCCTCCTGGGCCGTCAGAGGGGACGGTGGTGGAAACCTCATATCTGCACAGTCCCGGTCCCAATGCCGCTGGGGGGCCCTAGCATCTCCCCGCTCGGCATGTTGGAAATGATGACCGACGGGAGTTGGTCCTCTAGCTTGCGACCCGACCGGGGTTCGGTCACTGGGACTGGGATGCGCTGCTGATGGGGCGTTATGTCGATTATCCCGATGGGTATGTGAGCGGGATGACGATGTGGTCGTTTCCGCGTGTGGAGTTTCTCCTGTAAAGCTGGAACCTCTTTCTTCTTCGTTTGCCATGTGCTGCATGAACTGGGCCATGTCCCGCATGGCCTGGGGATTTCTCCTCAGAGATTCTGGGATCACAAAATCCCCATTAACGCAAGGATAAGATCCTCGACTGGATTGTCCCTGGGGGTTTTGACTCCCCGGGGTGTGACTCCTCCCGTGACGGTGTGAACCGTCATTGGTATGATAGGAATTGATTCTGACCATTTAAAAAATAGAGGTTTTTTGGATGTTTTAAAAAGTGAAACTTTTTGCAAGTTTCCCACAGACGGCGCCAATGTTGAGGGTAAGTCCCGTAGATCCGAAAGCCCAACACGAACTTTGGATATATCAGGAATGGCCCAGAATCAAAGCGTAAAAGAAAAGATAAGATCTGAACTAACTAAAACTCGAAAGCTCACTTGTATTAATTAACCAATCTGATTACAAGGGATTTCCCGATCGATAAGTCGGAAATTATGCCTTAATACAAGAAATAAGAGCAAATGATGCTATTCTAGAGCCTGAGTATTGAAATGCTAACCCTTACAATGACTTGAAACCTTCTATTTATACTAATGGAGAGCATGGGCTGCCTCTTGCTGATTGGCCGTTGTTCCACCGACTTGGTCATCCATGCTTCCACTTGCTGATGTCACAGTCTGGCATTAACTGCACCTGGCCACTTGCTGGTTGGCCGTTACTCGAACGGGATGTTGGTCCATACTGAAGATGCTGTCAAATTGGTCCAAGTATGATATATAGCCCGAACCTCGTTCGGTATGTCTTCTTATTGGGCCAACCTTTATTTGGGCCGAACCCCGTTCGGTATGTCTCTTTACTGGATCTTTTCATCATAGAGTGATGAGCCTGTTACTTGGGCCGGACACCTTGGGCTTTCCCGAACTGGGTATTGGGCCTCTAAGCCAATATCCCAACAAATACAAACACATGAAATATACAATAATACACCGTACATTACCACATCCCGTTGGCCTAGTTCAGATCCCTAGCCGAGTAAGACTAACAATTGACAAAAAGTTTTAAAAAGTAAATCAATAATCAATTTAGAACTAAGAAATGTAGAAGGAAATACGTCATAACAGCAAGAAGCTTAGCTACTTAGAAGTCCGAAGAATTGAAATTGAAGATTGTTTGATTGGTCCCAAGTCGGTAGTTGGCAGTTTGTCAAGTCAGAATTCAGACGGTCAATTATTTCCAACCTCCACTGCTAGCCAAATCCCTTGCTCACTTGCTAGATGTTTTTACTTGGACTGTAAATATAGATATATAATAATGGGCTTAATTTATAATTTGGAGGCCCCTAGCATTTGGGGGCCCTAGAAACTTTTCTAGGTGGACTGCCCCATGATTGGCCCAGGTTATGCTCATTTTAAAATATTATATCAATGCATATTTGAAAAGTATTATACGTAGTATTACATTACTAACATTCGCGTAGGAGTTGATTATAGATACATGAGCATAGATCATGATACTCAATTGCATGTTTATAATACTCAAAGCAGGATGTTTGATTCTCAATGAAAATGTCTTGATGTTCACTCAACTAGAAAAACTTATAATTTTCATACAAACGCTCATTTTATAAGTCACTATACTCAATTGGTAGTCATGTTATACTCATTTTTAAAATGTCGTATCAATGCATATTTCAAAAGTATCATATATTACATTAGATTCTCATATTGAAATTCATAGGAATTGATTGTAGATATAATTTAATGAGTTTTTATAAAAGAAAAAATAAGAAAAAGAAAGTGAATTACAATATATGAAGTTGATATCACAATACTCATAATTCGACTCTTAATGCTTAGTATAATACGTCTGATGCTCATTAAAAATGTATTAATGCTCATGTTATTTTTTCCTTGGACCTGTTACTTATGAACTTATTATGAATCTGTTTGGCTGCGTATTATTTTATTCCTTCTTGGGCTGGCTGTAGCGTGCTCATTGTTTTTATAATATCGAAGTCAAAAAGTACCCCATACGTCTTAGCTATTTATAAATAACGCATAAGACGATAAGAGGCGTATATTCCAAGTGTACGTTCCTGATTTCGAGTAATTTATTATTTGAATTGGAATATATATATTTTAATCTAATCACAATGTTTGGGGGAGGGAGCATGTTTTAGAAAATGGGAATAAAGTGTAAATGTGTAATTATGGTTGAGTAAGAAAAATATGAAAAAACGTTGGCCACATAAATTTTTCTCAAGTTAGTCTGGAGGGTCATTTTTTTAAAATGGAAATAAAGTGCAAATGTATAGTTGTGGTTGAGTAAGAAAAATGTGAATGAACACGTTGACCACACAATACTTTCCAAAAAAAGAATTGAGAAGATTTTTTTGGAAATCTCAAAAATATTAATGGGAAAAATTTTCATGGATTAAGGGACCGCAGTATATAATTAATTAACTAAAAAATACTAGGTGTGTGGAGAAAGTATGATCAATTCTTACATGATTTATAGACCAGATATTTCAATAATAGTTCTGTTTTAATTTGATAGAGCGAGGATAACGGCGGGTTTTTTGCATGGGAGCCTAGACGAACGTTCAATTGGGTTGAGGTGAGCAAACCATATACTACCTCCCTTCTTAAATAAATGAAACACTTTGACTTTTACACTATTCACATGTTCTACTTTGACTACGTTTTATTTATTAATGTAATAATATTATTTTATGAAAAAAATATTGTTAAACTTGTCTCATTGTAAATTTTCATTATCTAATTTTTTTAATTTTTTTACTAATACAAACTCATTTATATTAACGGTCAAAGTTGTGTCTCGGCAAGTGTGAAATGTTGACCGTTGCATTTATTTAAGAACGGAGGAAGTATATTTGAGTACTTCTTAACTCATACATGCTACTACCTCTATCCCATATTAATTGTCTTATTTTAATTTGACACAATAATTAGTAAAAAGATTGAAAAATAAAAGTTGTGATTCTGATTAATTGTGATTGTGATTTGAGTAAAAGTAAAAATTGTGGTTGTAATATTTTGGAAAGAAAAGTAAAAGTTGTGGTTGACAAATTAGTATATTAGATTACATGTATAAGACATATATAAAAGGCCTATTCAAGCCATTGGTGATTAACTCTCTTGTTTACTGCTTGTTAATTTCCACGTTTTTCTACAATGTTGGACGTTTTCTCAACACCCCCACAATCATGCTAAATTGCACCAGACCATATTGAATTAGAGTAGAAATTTTTAGTTCAAGTGAAACCATCCATCATAGAACCAACTTACCAACTTCTACACAAACAGTGCTTTAATTTGTTCACAAAAATACCCAGAAAATTAGTATTATATGGTATTTATATATGATTATAAACAGCATCTATGTACACGGTACACCACAAAACTTGTCTCACTGCACGTTAAGCAACACACAAATGTTAAAGTATTGCATTCTATTTCAGAAGCTCAATGCTTTGGAGTTTTTTGAAGATGTTCTTATTGAGAGGGAGTAAGACCTTTTATTTCCCCCCGTTTTAAATTATGTTCTTATTATCCTCGTAATTTATTTGTGAGGGAGATTTGCAATTTTAGTCCTGTAACTTTCGGCTGTTATCGTTTTTGGTCCTGTAACTTTAAGCACTAGCAAATTTGATTCTATAACTAATAAATCTTTGCAATTTAAGGACTTTCCCACCGGAAAGTACACTTTCCGGCGGAAAAGTTTGGCTCCAGCGACATCTTTTCCGGTATGCTATTGCCGGAAAGTGTACTTTTCGGGGGAAAAGTCCTTAAATCGTAAATATTAATTAGTTAGAGGACCAAATTTGCAAGTGACTAAAGTTACGGGACTAATAATGATATCGACTGAAAGTTACGGGATGAATATTGTAAATTTCCCTAATAAAAATCTCAGTATTCATTTATGAGATCGATTGTGTATTATATATATATATATATTTTTTTCCCAGGTATGTGGAGTGCACTTCATCAGCAATTCAAAGCCTATCACTTTTCCAAAAGTTGCACCCTCAATACAGAAAATGTGAAATTGATAGTAGCATTCGAAGAGGCATTCAATATATCGAGAGCGTACAAAACCTTGATGGTTCATGGTACAATTTAAATGCAACTCATTCAATTCCCTCATTTGTACGTTCAATAATTTATCGGCTTCTATATATTTGATAAACTTGTTATCTTCTTCCCGTTGAAAAGTTATAAAACGATACAGTTATTTATACAATAATTAAATAAGTTATTTGTGAGTGTATTTTGAGAAAAAAAATCAATAGGTATAGTACTACGTAAGTACGTATATAATATAATGAGGTTAGTGTTGATAACTGTAATGTTATAAATGTACGAAATATTATTTTTAATATTTAATGAAAATGAGAATCTTTATATGAGACGTCCAAAAAGAGAAAGTGAAAATCTTTTTATGAGACGAAGAGAGTATATTTTATTCACATATATTTCTCTAATACGGAGTATATATCTAATAGCCAAATTCAATGGCACAATGATCAGACAGTATATATGGACCCAACTCTCACACACTTATACACTTGATAGTCAATTAACTTTGCTCACCTCCAAGTTTGATCTTGTAACCAGTAAGTATGTACTAATGTAATTATACTTTGACATTATGGCGGTGTTTATAATTGATTGTGCTTCTTTTTTAAAAGCAGAAATATAAGAAATAATTACATATATGCTAAAATATAGATTGTTTACAAAAATGTGACTAGTAACTAGAGTGATAATGAAGTTATAGTAACTTATGTTCATATTAGTCATATTTGTGTAAATATGTTTTATTTTAGTAATATTTTGAAGAAAAAAAATCTGAAATATAATCAGAATCGTTTTTTAGAAGTCGGTCACTCTTGATAGAATATAATGTCTATATTATTATTCATGTATTATCCAATTATATTCTTTGTATAATTATCCTTTACGTAGCTTATTTGTATTAGGATATTATCCTTGTATATCAAACCTTATCACTTGTAACAACCTGGAGCTTCTCAAGCTCTAATACTACGTATATATATCTAGCTACATCAATATGATGAGCTATGCTTTTTGCCATTTATTATCTTTCATGGTATCAGACGCCTCAATCTTTTGATTGATCTCCGATCCATTTACGATGCCATCATCTACTACCTCTGCCTCACACCTCATACCCACCCAACATGATCTTTCCCAGCTCATATCTCTCAATGCTTCTTCCCAAATTCCAATCAAATTATCTAAAGATGGCAGCAACTATTCATCTTGGAAATCACAACTCACTAACCTATTATTTGGTTATGATCTCCTGGGATACATCGACGGCTCCACCCCCTGCCCGACTTCCTCCGATGCCAATCGCTCCTTGTGGTTACGTCAAGATCGACTAGTTTTACTGGCTATTCAGTCCACAGTGGCTGTCACTATTAGCCCTATCATCAATTCCTGCACCTCTTCTTCCTCGGCATGGACAAAGCTTGAGACCAGCTTTGCTAACAGCTCCACAACTCGAATGCTCTCTTTGCTCTCCTCTTTGATGACCACAAAAAAGGCTGGCAAATCCGTTGCTGATTATATGGCCACCATGCGCACTTTCATCGACGATCTCGCCACCATAGGTCACCCTCAAAGCACTGGTCAGATTGCTTCCTATATTCTCACTGGATTAGGCGGCGAATACAAAGACCTGGTTGGCGCACTCCGTGTCCAACCTACTCCTCCTTCGTTTGAGCAATTACGTGACTTTCTTATTGAAGCTGAAATTCTTGCCGGAGATCAGCCCACTAGCTTTGATGTCCCTATTACGGCGCAATACACTCAACGACGTGGTTCATCTGCTAAACCACGAGGTCGTGGTCGTGGTCGATCTCCGTATTCTGCATCCATACCTCATTCCCAGGGATTTGGTTCTCCCGCTGCTACTTGTCAATTGTGTGACAAACCAGGCCATACCGCTAAGACATGCTACAGTCGTTTCCCCCCTGCTGCTAATGTTGCCTCCAGTACTACTACTAGTTCTTCCCCTTCCAATTGGCTCCTGGATACTGGTGCTACTCACCATATCACTTCGGACCTCAACAACCTTCAAGTTCACTCTGACTACGGTGGCCCTGACTCAGTAATGCTTGGTAATGGTAAAAGTCTCTCTATATCTCATACAGGTTCCTCGGTTATTTCTTCTCCCCACTCTCATTTTAAACTTAATAACATTTTGTGTGCTCCACATATTCATACTAATCTCATCTCCGTTAATCAGTTTTGTAAACAAAACCGTACCTCTATTGAATTCTCACCCGACTCTTTTATTGTGAAGGATCTACTCACGAGGGAATCCTTGGCCCGCGGCCGGAGTGAAAATAATCTCTATGTTTGGCCTCGTTCCACTCGTCCTCAAGTCAATCTCACAGTCTCTCAATTATGGCATTACCGCCTCGGTCATCCATCTGCTCAAGTCCATCGTCAATTATGTCCCCAAAATAAACCTGTTGACTCATGTGATTCATGTATTCAAGCAAAAATGCATAAATTACCTTTCTCTTCTTCCTCAATAAAATGTACCCGTCCATTTCAGTATTTATATACCGATGTATGGGGTCCATCCCCGGTTACCTCAATTAATAATGAACGATATTATGTTCTATTTATTGATTACTATTCCAAATACACTTGGTTATTTCCGCTCAAATATAAATCAGATGTTTATTCTGTCTTTGATAAATTTCGTGCTCTCATTGAAAATTATTTTAGCACAAAAATTCAAACTCTTTATAGTGATGGTGGCGGTGAATTTCAAGCTCTCACACCTCTACTCTCCAAACATGGAATTGAGCATCTCAAATCTCCCCCATATACACCTGAACATGTCAGTTCTGCTGAACGTAAACACCGTCATGTTACTGAAACAGCTCTTACCCTCTTATTTTATGCCGGGGTCCCACTCAAATTTTGGACCTATGCATTTCAACATGCATCATATCTCATAAATCGTCTCCCAACTTCACTCTTATCTCACCAAAGTCCATTTTCCAAATTATTCAGAGACACTCCTAATTATCGGACTCTTCGTATTTTTGGATGTCTTTGTTATCCCTGGCTCCGTCCATATAGTAATCATAAATTACAACCTCGTTCTCGTCCTTGTTTATATCTCGGTTTTTCCCCCACACATCATGCAAATTACTGTCTTGATTTATCAACAAATCGTATGTATATTTCTAGGCATGTCATTTTTCATGAACATATGTTACCCTATAAATCAGCTAATACTCCTCTCACCGTTCCTCCACATATACTTGAACAATTCTATCCATCTCTCACCCCCCAAACGGCCACCACTAATTCCTCCAGCAAATCTGCGCCACATTTACCTAGTCAACACTTATCTCCTCACCTTGTCATCCCTTATCCTTCCACTACTGATCCACCTTCCCCCACAAATTCTATCTCTCCACCTCACCTAAATAATACCCCACCAACATCTCCACTTAATAACAATATCCCATCTACGTGCATTAATTCTAATGCACCCCCAAGTCAACCCATATCCTCACCCAACATCCCACCTCCCACTCATTCCACCCAACATCCATCTACGTGCATGAATTCTCATGCATCAAGTAAGCCTCTTCTCTCTCCCCGTATCACCCGTTCTAAAAACAACATTTTCAAGCCTAATCCAAAATATGCCTTGCATACTACACTTCAAACCCCTGCACCAGTTGCTCCCACAACCTTCAAACAAGCAAATCTCCTTCCTCATTGGCGCACTGCTATGCAGGAAGAAATCACTGCTCTTCATAAAAATCAAACATGGTCCCTTATACCTCCTGATTCCACACAAAATGTTATTGGTTGTAAATGGGTTTTTCGGGTTAAGCAAAATCCTGATGGTTCTGTTGCACGATATAAAGCAAGGCTTGTTGCCAAAGGTTTTCACCAACGCCCTGGCGTTGATTTTACTGATACTTTTAGCCCGGTTGTTAAGCCGGCTACCGTCCGAATTGTTCTCACTTTAGCGGTTACTCATCACTGGCCAATTAGACAATTGGATGTTAATAATGCTTTTTTACAGGGCACCTTATCTGATAAAGTTTTCATGCAGCAACCTTCCGGTTTTGTTGATCCAAATCATCCTAGCCATGTTTGCCTCCTCCACAAAGCTCTCTATGGTCTGCGTCAAGCACCCCGGGCATGGTACTGTGAACTTCGCACCTATCTCCTCGCCTCTGGTTTTACTAATAGCAAAAGTGATGTCTCCCTCTTCATCCATCATACATCGGGCTGTCTTCTTTTCCTCTTGGTTTACGTGGATGACATCATCATCACGGGTAACTCTGAATCTACTGTTCTATCATTTATTACCCGGTTGGCCAGTCGGTTCTCTCTCAAAGATTTGGGCTCCTTATCATATTTTCTTGGTTTGGAAGCCTTACGCTCATCATCAGGACTTTTTCTCAGTCAAAACAAGTATACCCGTGACTTACTTAGTCGTACCAACATGCAAGATGCCAGTTCTGTACCTACACCTATCTCCCCTAATGACCATCTATCATTGAAAGATGGTGCTGCCCCTTACGATCCCAAAGAGTACCGTAGTGTTTTAGGTGCTCTTCAGTACTTGGCCTTCACCCGTCCAGATATCAGTTTTGTAGTCAACAAATTAGCCCAGTTTATGCATTGTCCCTCTACGCTCCATTGGCAGGCTGTTAAACGTGTCCTTAGATATCTCAAAGGCACAACTCATTTTGGTATTTATATATCTGCTCATACTCCTCTCTCTTTGCATGCATTTGCTGATGCCGACTGGGCCGGTGATACTGATACACGTCACTCTACTTCTGCTTATGTCATCTTCATTGGCCGTAATCCCATTAGCTGGAGCTCAAAAAAGCAAACTACCGTTGCTCGTTCATCTACTGAAGCTGAATACCGGGCCATTGCCGGTGCCACAGCCGAACTCACTTGGATACGTAATCTTCTTAAAGATTTGCACATTTCTCCTCCCCGTGCTCCTACTGTTTATTGTGACAACCTAAGTGCTACCTATGTGTGTGCCAATCCAGTATTTCACTCACGTATGAAGCATGTTGCTATTGATTTTCATTTTGTCCGTGAACAAGTTGCTAATGGTTCTCTTCGAGTTGTTCATGTTCCCACTCACGACCAACTTGCTGATTCCCTCACAAAACCTCTTCATCGGAAGTTGTTTCTCTCTCATCGATCCAAGCTTGGCATCCTCCCCGGATCCCTTTGCTTGCGGGGGCATGATAGAATATAATGTCTATATTATTATTCATGTATTATCCAATTATATTCTTTGTATAATTATCCTTTACGTAGCTTATTTGTATTAGGATATTATCCTTGTATATCAAACCTTATCACTTGTAACAACCTGGAGCTTCTCAAGCTCTAATACTACGTATATATATCTAGCTACATCAATATGATGAGCTATGCTTTTTGCCATTTATTATCTTTCAACTCTTAGCTTCTAAAAACTGATTTTATGAGTAATTTGATTCTTTGAAGCTCTCAGAATACTTCTACACTTCATCCAAAAACTCCAATATCTACTTTTAATCAGGAGAAATAAAATTCTAAATATTTCATTATGTTAAATTAAAAACTGTAGGACGGGAAGCTGGGGGATATGTTACACGTATGCAACGTGGTTTGCTGTGGAGGCATTGGCAACATGTGGGAAGAAGTGGGAGAATAGTAACGTTGTGCGCAGGGCTTGTCACTTTTTGCTCTCAAAGCAGCTCTTAGATGGGGGATGGGGAGAGAGTTATTTATCTTGTTCAAGAAAGGTTTGATTTTTCTTTTTTCTTTTTTGCATATTGTCATTGTTTTTCTAATTAAACACAGCACTTTTTGCACATTAAATGATTTAATTATCAAAGTAAGTGATGGAGTATATGGTTCAAGACTCCCCGGTCCACATACTTCTACTACACCACAACAGGCCCTACTACCTCAATGGCCACCCCTTGGGTAACGCCCGATGGCTATGGGCCACGACAACTCAGAGAATGAACATTTGACATAGTCGATCCAGAACATTCCCATCTCCAAGTGAGCCCCCGTGATAGAGCCTTCCATACCTGAAGGTGAAGCCCTCGATCAGTTTCGGTCCAAAGGACTCTCGGCCATCCGCAGACACTCAACTATCGCATTATTTAATGTTCTACCACGTGTCCGGATCTTCCTTACGTCGATTCTCCGTCATAGACTAGCCTACACGTGTGCGTGCATTTAATGCACGTAACATTTATGATTAGTATAAATAGCCGTTATGTTTATTGGCAAATGTATTGACTCGAAAACCATTAATACGATTGCACTCCTCACTAATATAACTTACCAATTCTCTCTACATATACCACTAGTGATACACCGGTTCAACTAGATATTACTGAGTAGTAAGTAAATTGAGATTACTTTTCTTGTTGCATTTACCAAAGAAGACACTTCAATTTTTTCATATGATCTTTTATTTGTTACATTGATAAAAGATACTATCGTATTTTAAATGTAACTCTTGTGTATCAGTTTGTTCAGTTGTTTCGACTATTATTTCACTAATCTTTGTGATTTAGTAGTTAGCCTACATATAATTAACAGCAAGCTTTATTTAGAAAAAAGATGACACCCCATCCCTGAAGGCCTCAACCCTGACCGGACGGTACGTTGGGAGGATGTAATTGGACTATAATCACAATCTGACAGATAGAGAGTGAAGCTCTGTCCCCGTTACTTGCAGAGGCCCTATGCATTTTTAGCATAGTAACCACTCATCGTAATTACCGGGATTCGAACCCGAGACCTAACCCTTGTGGCACTCCCTTGCTACCAGTTGAGCTACGCCCACCGCAACAAGCTTTATTAAATACAATATGTGTAGGGAGGGTGTGTGTGTATTGCATTAAATGAAAGGATAATTCTAACGACAAACATTACTCTCAATGTGTCTTTATTTATATACTCCGTATTATATATACTCAATTACTACTAGGTGTACACAAACCTAGAAGGAAATCGGTCACATTTAGTTCAGACATCATGGGCTCTGCTAGCTCTTATTGCAGCCGATTATGTAAGTTCACATTATAATGTTCTATACTTTTACTCATTCAAAATAAATGTCTCTTTTACAGAAATCATTCACTTCCAATATTCAGTAACTAAGAAAGGGAGCAATAGAAATTGCCTTCCAAAATAGGATCTCATGTTTTTATTCCTTATATAGGGTAATTTTTGCTAAGTTTGAAAAAAACTGTCAAGTTTGGAGAAAATTGTCATGTTTAAAGTTGGTAATGCCAAACATGACATAAATTACTCCTATTTAGGGAATAAAAACATGATAGTCATATTTTGAAATTTCAAAACTTTTTTACTCCTACTTAAAGAATTTTCTCATGGAGCAAAACTCTATGGGGTTAATCCTTTGAAAATATTCTACTAATATTACTCCTAATATATTTTAGTGACTATAATTATATTCAAAGTTATTATGATGTAGTCACTATGATATAAAATTTGAATACAATTATAATTACTAAAAATTACTAAATCGTATTTTTTTCATTGACTTACTTATTAGTAATATTTTAGGAAAAACGTCAATTAGAAATAATTCCATAAATATTACTCTTTAGAATGTGATGGACAAAAATATTACTAAGTAACTATTAGTGACTACAATTGTGTTCAAAATTTACATCATAGTAACTAAATGTAAGTTATTGTGATGTAAATTTTAACACAATTATAATCACTAATAGTTACTAAGTCACATTTTTGTCCATAACATTTTTACATAACATTATAATATATATAGTCAATAATAGTTATCATTTATTTATTTACTTTAATGCTTAATAACAATCAGGCTAAGGTGGATCCGACCCCAATTCACCGAGGCATCAGGGTATTAATAAATTCACAGATGGATGACGGAGACTACCCTCAACAGGTATGGAGTAATAACATACTTATATATTAATACAATAATATATCAATTATAATATTATTAATATCCTTATATATATAAAAATAGTATGGTTGAATATATAGATAGTATGGTTGGGAATTAAATATTTTATTTTCCCTCAGCTCCCATAAAATGATATTGTTGAAGTATTTAATGAACTCTTATAACTAATGTGTATATATATAATAATGGAACTTAACATAAAGAATAATCACTTACACAAAATAATAATACCAACGTTTTTATACTTAACATAATTAATTTCGTATACAATATACTGAATGATGATCAATATTATATACGAAGTACTACGTATAATACATAGGTATTCATCATATTTAATTTTGAACATCATATTTTCTGAACGATGCTTTTTAATATTACATATGATACAAAAGTGACCTTAATAAAACTATATAAGAGATGAATAAGAAAAATGGATATAATTACAATAAACAAAAAGTGCTATTAGAGTACGTAATATATATATATATATATATATATATATATATATATATATATATATATATATATATATATATATATATATATATATATATATATATATATATATATCCCCGTTTGTTTTTAGTTGCAACATTGAAAATGTTACACTACTCATATTCTTTACTTTGACTACATTTTATTTGTAAATGTATGATTTTTTTAAATGTTGAATTCATCTTATTACAAATTTTCATAACCAAATTTTTAATTTTTTTACTATATATTAAAAGTTAAATATAATGGTCATAGTTCTGCATTAGTAAACATGAAAATGGGAATATTGCAACTACAAAAATCGAAAGAAATATACAATTATAAATGATGTTAATGAAATTTTCTTGATTCCAAATAAATTTCGAGTTTATTTGTTGTCCAAAATTATTCCTAACACATCAACCACAATAAAGTAATATTTAGTCTTCATAATAAGAAAATTAGAGAACATTTTGGGAAATGCCAAAAGTAAAGGGAAACAATTTTTTCTAAGAAAGTACCCTAATAGTGTGCATTATATCGTGTATAGAGTATTTTATATAAATATATCACTAATAATATACTTATATCATATCATGATACATTTATGGTTATCATATTAATTCTTAAGAAACATAAAACTAAATAATGTTCATTTGTGTTTTTGTAATGATTGGAGTATCTCTTAACATTTGTAGATATGTGTTTTTAACATAATTAACTTTATATCATGTGTTCAAAGTTTTAATTAAAAACTTTTACACACTATTAATCATCAAATAATTTTTTTATGGACAAATACATGAGGGTTGATTCGGTTCAATTTGGAAATGTCAATATATAGTCGAGGACTCAAGGTGCCTAATGTATTTTATACTCCACAAAAAGTTACGTTTTTACTAATATATATATTAGTGTATATATATATATACTAATATATATTTTGCACTTGTTTGCACTTTGCACGGAAGAACCTCTTTTTATATGAAACAGTAATATATAAAATACATCGCAAAAAAGTGTAACAAAAACACGCAAAAGTGCAACGCGATGCTGAAAAAGTGCAATTGTTTGCACCTTGCACGAGAGAACCTCTTTTTATTTGATCTCTTCCTTATATATATATATATATATATATATATATATATATATATATATATATATTTGATGTACAATGAAAGTACTTAGAAGGTGTATATATATGAGCATTTTTTTAAATATTTTAGGTATTAATGCTTTATTTTTCTATTTTTAATTTAAAATGAATATTTATTAGTTTATTAAATATTGTGTGTTAATAACTAACGTGATTTTTGTGTTATACTAAAATGAGTATAGTATAAAATAAAAATAAATATGCATGGTTAAAACATTATAAAAGAACCCGATTATATTTGTAATTCGAGAATGAAAGATTATAAATTATTTTTTATATAAACTACTTTTGAACACAAATGAACATTTGAACACATTAGAGAATTCAAACGAGCTTTTGAATTTTTCGATACTAAACATTATAAAAAGAACCTGATTATATTTGTAATTCAAGAATGAAAGACTATAAATTATTTTTAATATAAAATTACTATATTTTTTATTACTATGTTACATTAGAGAATTCGAACGAGCTTTTGTATTTTGTGATGCTCATTTTGTAAAGTACGTTTGTTCATTAAGTATTGGTTTTGTGCTCGTTTTAAAATGTCATATAAGTGTGAAGTAGATCATGATACTCAATTGTATGCTTTTGATACTCAATAGAGGGGGTCTGATGCTCAGCGAACATGTTTTGATTTTCAACTAATTAACAAAGATTATGTTTTTTATATCATTGCTCATTTGGAAACTAATGTATGCTCATTTTGTAATGGTGTTATACTCATTTTAAAATGTTATATCAATGCATATTTGAAAACTATTACTCCGTATAATTACATTATATTCACGTAGGAGTTGATTATAGATACAAGAGCATATATATATATATAGATCATGATACTCAAGTGCATGTTTATAATACTCAAAACAAGATGTTTGATTCTCAATGAAAATGTTTTGTAGCTCGCTCAACTAGAAAAACTTATACTCATTTTATAAGTTGGTATAATCAATTGGTAGTCATGTTATACTCATTTTTAAAATGTCATATCAATGCATATTTCAAAAGTACCATATTATATTAGATTTGCATATTGATTGAAATTCATATGAAATGCTTATACATATAATTTAATGAGGTTTTATAATAGAAAAAATAATAAAAAGAAAGTGAATTACAATATATGAAATTGATATCACAATACTCATTATTCGACTCTTAATGTTTAGTAGAATACGTCTGATGCTCATTAAAAGTGTATTAATGCTCGTCTAACGAAAACCGTGATTTTCACTGAAATTACGAAAATGTCACCGTTTTTTAGTTGTGATATAAGCTTTCTTGTAATAACATGGTGCTCATTATTAGACTCTTAATACTCATTAAAATTAGACTATTGCTCATTAACAGTACACTAATGCTCAAATAGCAGATCTCGCAATTTTCATATTATATTACAAAAATGTCACCGGCTGTACGGTGCTCACCGTACAGCCGGTTGTACGGTGGACGGAAATAATACATGAGGGTTGATTCGGTTCAATTTGGAAATGTCAATATATAGTCGAGGACTCAAGGTGCCTAATGTATTTTATACTCCACAAAAAGTTACGTTTTTACTAATATACTTCGTATATATTAGTGTATATATATATACTAATATATATTTTGCACTTGTTTCAGTTGTTTGCACTTTGCACGAGAGAATATCTTTTTATATGAAACACTAATATATAATATACATCACGAAAAAGTGTAACAGAAACACGCAAAAGTGCAACGCGATGCTGAAAAAGTGCAATTATTTGCACTTTGCACGGGAGAACCTCTTTTTATTTGATCTCTTCCCTCTATATATATATATATATATATATATATTTGATGTACAATGAAAATGTATATATATGAGCATATTTTTTAATACATATATATCATCCGCAATTTATTTAGAATCCAAACTAAAATAAATAAAAACTTATATAATTTTCCTGTGAAAGTTACTACGTATTAGTTTAGAAATGATTTAATAATGTCCATTAAATGTCAAAAGATTGTGAACATCTAATTATCATACCATGATCGATGAAACAAATGTCCATCTTATCTTAATGAAATAATATGGACCAAGGATTGGATAATTATATTTTGAGTACTAATTAAACAAAAATGTGAATTTCAGGAAATTTCTGGAGTATTTATGAAGCACTGCACATTAAACTATGCATCCTATCGGAATATATTTCCCATATGGGCGCTTGGACAATATCGCAGCAGTGTTGTAGTGCCCTAATCATCATTTCTTCACTGTATCTGAAATAGATTGTAACAAACAATCGTATTACACATACATTAAATGTAGTCTTATGAAAATAACTATTTTTTTTAGTGGATAAAAATGACTATTCTAATTTGTAGAGTACAGAAATTTAATAGTGTTAAAGCATATATTTTGCCAGAGAGAAATCATTCGTATATTAATCACCCAAGGAAACCACTGTATAATATGATTCATAATCTAAAGTCATCTATTGTACAATAATATTTTACAAAGGACAAAGGCATAATAAAAAGACAAAGACTCCCTAAAAACTAACTAATAATGTGGTTAACTCTCACCAACGAAATATCATACGTGATTGAAAAAATATACAAATTGATGACACTATAATTTCACTTTTGAACCTATGAGTTTTATATCAATTTCACAGTATCATATATGACCGAAAACACAATAATCATGTAAATAAGTGGTCAAAGTCAAAGACTTGAACAAATGGTGGAAATGATGTGATAACATCTTTGATAACATCTCGTACAAAAATACAAAATGACAAGTGTCTTCAATATGTTTGGCCCGCTAATGAAACACTAGATTGTGAGCAATGTGAATGACAAATTGACTGTCGCAAAATAGAATAAGAGCACAAGGTGATAAATACTCAAACTAAGAAGTAAAGTTTGCAACCATTTCAGTTCACATGCAGAGGAATATTAGGCAGAGGAATACGAGACAATCTATTGTTTCTTGGTTTTCCAAGAAATATGACCCACCCAAATTGATCATCACGTGATAGGACATGAAGCCTAATCTGAGTCGCACCACCCCTTTGAAGTGGGGGATTATCTGCGTGTAGAAGAATTCAATTCCCAAACCATGAGAACCTTTCAAATAACGGACAACGTAAAAAGTTTCACAATAATCCAACCCAACGATTTGTCAATTACTAAAGACACATTACAAAAAAAATCGCCTGTAGTCACGGACCGTAGTGTAAAAAGTCTGTGACTAACACTTTTAGTCACGGACTGCGTCCGTGACTAGTTCAGTGACTAGTTCCGCGTGACTAGAATGTAGTCACGGACTTTGGCCGTGACTAGGTGTAGTCACGGATTAGTCACGGATTAGTCACGGACGTCGATCCGTGACTACATCTTGACCGGAATAAGCCATCCGACACGTTAGTCACGGACAGGATCCGTGACTACTTTTAATTTAAATTTTTTTGAGTTAGTCACGGACAGGATCCGTGACTACGTTTAATTTAATTTTTTTTATTTTTAAAGTAGTCACGGACATATCCGTGACTATGTTAAATTTAAAAAATTTGAATTTATTCCGGATAAAATGTAGTCACGGATCTGGTCCGTGACTAATGTTTTTGTTTTTTAAAAAAAGTCGATTTTAAATAAAAAATAAAAAAATGAAAATTGAATTTATTCCGGATTAAAAAGTAGTCACGGATTTAGTCCGTGACTAATGTTTTTGATTTAAAAAAACAATTTTTTATAAAAAAATAAAAAATTATTTTAATTTTATTTTAAAGCAATTAGAATAAAAATAAATTCCATACAATCTTAAACATAATAATCTCGGTTGCCTCCTCGATTGTCTCCTCGGTTGCTTCCTCGGTGGCTTCCTCGGCTGCCTCCTCGGTTGCCTCCACTCGATGACTGAAACTGATTGAGCATATCAGACGACAGAGATCCGAATGTCGACCCTATTGCAGGCATGGCATCATAACCGGAGTTAGAGTGGTAACCCATACTACCCATGTGCGGAACCTGAGGAGTACGCTCAACGTGCATAATGTACGGCCGAGGATGAGGCTGAGGCGGAGGCTGATATCCAGTAAGGATCCGTTCCATTGCTTCCCGCCGGGCCCTCGTTTCTTCATCATTCTTCCGTTGCTGTTCAAATGCACGCTGCTCCTCCTCCAATTCTCGCTGCAATTGGGCAATGCGTGGATCCTCTCCTCGCCTAGATCGAGAAGATGATGAAGCTCCGCTGCCGCTGCGATCGTACAAAATACGTTGCCTCTCAGCCCCGAGGCATGGAAGCCGACCCTTGTACACCCCTGCTGCCTCAAGGATGGCATCATCTTCCACATCAGAATCGATGTCATCTTCTTGAGTCAAGCCTAGTTCCGTCCGCTTCTTTTCAACATTTGCGTTATATTTTGTCTACAAACATTTAAAAAAATTATTCAAATGATATTTACTTCAATTTGAAATAATAGTATTGATGTTACATACTTCGATTTCAGCAAGGCAGGGTGGTAGATTGGTTGGCGACTCAACACCGTTCTTCGTCCAACAGTGTTTGATTACATTGAGGATAGGGACCCTCTTCTTTTGAGGCCCCGCCTACAAGGTTAGAAAAAGGTTTAAATAAATGTAAAAAAATAAAAGGTTAAAATGGTGTAGGTTTATTTGAATAAGACTTACAAGAGCTTCTTTATGTTTACTCTGGGGTTTGCGGCCTCCGTGCCATTGTGTCGTCAATGCCTTCTCGGACATCCGATTTTTCTTCCCGGCTTCGCTTCTAGCCAAGAAAGTCGGATCCGAAGACCAGTGGCGGACGAGGTTTTCCCATACCTCATCCGAACACCATTGAGGCCTTACCCCACTGGCTCGGGCACGCTTAAAAGTGGGACGAAGCCAGTTTGAAACTCTGGCATTGTACGCCCTTAGAATAGCGGGGCCTTGTTCTTCAGTCCAGCGAAACCGTGTTGGGTGTGTTTCGGAAAATAAAGAAAATTAATTAAAATAAATTAATTAAATAAAATGACTAGAGAAAAACAAGAAAGGAGATGAAGCAGAATTAGCCAAAGCTCGTGCTACGCACGATTTCCTTAAAACGTATTTGTTGCCTCTCACGGTGCTAGGAGCGTTGCAACAATCGTTTCCCAGGATACGATGACTACGAACTAATGTTTGAGCACACAAACAAGAGTTCCAGCGAACGAGAACCAAGTATGAACACAGAAGCAATTTTGGGAGTAGCTGGAAGAGTTTTTAGCTCAAGAAAACGTGAGGAAAGTGTTGTGCGTTGTCAAACCGTGTGTTTGTTGCAAAGCACCTGCCAGCTATTTATAGGAGGATTTGTTGTGTGTTAAATGGGGTGTTAATGGACCTGAACGTTGGACATCAATGACCAGTCCGTTGGGCATTGAATCGTCCATAAACTGTCCATTTAACGCAGCATTAAAAGAGAAGAACGCTGGGCATTAATTGTTGTAACGGAAGAAGTGCGCGACAGAAGACCCCAACAGAACACCCCTTGGAGGGTTTCTGTCCGAAGCCAACAGAACCCCCTTGGAGGGTTTCTGTCCGATGCCAACAGAACCCCCTTGGAGGGTTTCTATCCGAAGCCAACAAAACCCCCTTGGAGGGCATTCGTGTCCGCAGGTCGCCCGCGCACACGAGTCGCGGTTTTTCTTCTCGGTTTCGGGATTTGATCGGCACCCCCCCCCCCTGCGCGTAAGAGAGAGCCTTTCCCTTTAGGAATCTTAACTCCTTAAAAGAGGCTTCCCTTTATAAGGGGGTGAAAATCCCTTGAGGTTTTCGGTGTGGGATAAAACACACTAGAAACTCATCATTTTTCCCAGTTTTTCCATTTCAACGAGTGAACTTCGAGAATCAATTTCTCATTCACCCGTTATCCGTTTTGAGTGTACCACATATCGAATTGTAGCCCTTAACAAGGACAATCCGAAACCACTTTGACCCGACCCAAATCGGAAGTGGACCCCACTCAAATAATTGCCCCAAAATGACCATTTAATGCAATTTTTAACACATTTTTCCAACAATCCCCCACATGAATGAAAAATGATTTTCGAGACTTAAAAAGACACGAAGATAGGAGGACACGTTGTGTTCACCGGATGATCCTTGCATACGGAGAGGTAGGTTTTATTCTTTGAACCTTCCGTTGTAAAGACACGTTTATTTACTGGCTGTCTAGTAGACTCGATGTTCTTGAACTATACTGCCGTCGTGTAGACATTGACTTATCTTTACACAAGAACCTTCCAACTTTGTTCCGTTCTCATGGGTGTGCCCGTTTTGGCCATGGGTCACCGTCCTGGTTCTGCAAGAGTTTCTAAAGAACTGAGCCTTTACAGTTCTCCTTTGAAGCGGCCCTCTTCTCTCTCACATAGGTGATTCTTTCACGAGTATCCCGCATACTCTTCCAATGTTATCGAGTAGATCAACATTTTAGAATCATTAAAGCAAACGGTTTTTGCTAACCTCGTGCGGGAGTCACTGTTTTAACGAGGAGTGGGTAGGAGTCCGGGACCCCCACAATGACCATCCTTCGCTCTATAATTTAGTTGTCCCTTTTGAACCTAGGACTAACTAGGTTGGGTATCCACTATAGAACTTTTCAATTCACGGGCTTTTGTCCCATTCCTCGTGACAACTTCTCCAACAATTCTCTATCCAATGCCTTGGTTAGCGGATCCGCTATGTTATCCTTTGACTTCACGTAGTCAACAGTGATAACACCCGTTGTGAGGAGTTGTTTAATGGTGTTATGTCTACGACGAACGTGTCTAGACTTACCATTGTAGAGATTGCTCTGAACCCTTCCAATTGCCGCTTGACAATCGCAATGTATGCATATTGGAGGGACAGGCTTCTCCCAACTTGGAATATCCTCGAGAAAATGGCGTAGCCATTCAGCCTCTTCAGTGCACTTATCCAAGGCTATTAGCTCAGATTCCATCGTGGATCTAGCTATTAACATTTGTTTCGAGGATTTCCACGACACGGCTGCACCTCCCAAAGTGAAAACATATCCACTTGTGGACTTAGAGTCCTTTATGTCGGATATCCAACTAGCGTCGCTATACCCTTCAAGTACAGCTGGATATCTTCCATAGTGCAGTCCAAGGTTTTGGGTTTTACGTAAATACCTCAAAACCCGTATTATTGCCTTCCAGTGTTCATCACCGGGGTTGCTAGTATATCTACTTAGCTTACTAACCACAAAGGCAATATCAGGCCTGGTACAACTCATTAGATACATCAAACTTCCAATAATCCTAGCGTATTCTACTTGAGAAATACACTCTCCACGATTTTTGGTAAGATGAGTGTTTTTATCTAATGGCGTCCTTGCCTCTTGATAATCATCCTTATTAAATTTAGTAAGGATTTTATCAACGTAATGGGATTGGCTTAGCGTTAGACCGTCAGGTCCTCTAATTATTTTAATCCCAAGGATTAAATCGGCCAGCCCCATATCCTTCATGTCAAATTTAGAATTTAACATGCTTTTGGTAGAATTAATCATTAGATTATTGCTACCCACGATGAGTATATCATCCACGTATAAACATAAAATGACATACCCGTCTACCGTGCTTTTCACATAGACGCATTTGTCACTTTCGTTAATCTTAAACCCATTAATTAACATTGCATGATCGAACTTTTCGTGCCACTGTTTAGGGGCTTGTTTCAATCCATACAATGATTTAATTAATTTACAAACCTTCTTTTCTTGGCTTGGAACACGAAAACCCTCGGGTTGTTCCATATAGATTTCTTCGTCTATATCGCCATTTAGAAAAGCGGTTTTTACGTCCATTTGATGAACCTCCAAATTCCGCAAAGCGGCAATCGCTAGTATCATCCTAATGGAATTTATTCTTGTCACGGGAGAATACGTGTCAAAGTAGTCATGGCCCTCACGTTCCTTGTATCCCTTGATTACAAGTCTGGCCTTATACTTATCAATGGAACCGTCTGGTTTCATTTTACGTTTAAAAATCCACTTGGATCCCAAAGGTTTACATCCCGGAGGGAGATCAACCAATTCCCACGTGTGATTTTTTAGGATAGAGTCCACCTCACTTTTGATGGCTTCTTTCCACATAGGACCTTCAGTAGACGTCACGGCTTCCGTATAAGTCCGTGGCTCATTTTCTACCAAACATGTTAGAAAATCCGGTTCATTTTCTACCATACATGTTAGAATATCCGGTTCAAATTCTACCAGGTAGGTGAGAAAATCCGGTCTGAAGGATTTTTCAATTCTAGCACGTTTGCTACGTCTGGGTTCGGGTTCTTCTTCGGATCCCTCGCTAGTATTTTCCATAGCTACGTCAAATGTTCGTTTTTATGTGCTAGGCCCTTCGTTGGACTTGCATGGAAATACATCTTCAAAGAATGAAGCATTCCTTGATTCAATTATTGTGTTTTTATGTACATCCGGATTATTCGAATCGTACACTAAAAACCGATAAGCACTACTATTTTGTGCAAATCCAATAAAAATACAATCCACCGTTTTTGGACCTATTTTTATTTTCTTAGGTGTTGGTACAAGCACCTTAGCAAGACACCCCCACACTTTTAAATATTGATAGGAAGGGCGTCTGCCTTTCCACAACTCGTACGGAGTTTTATCATATTTTTTCCGGGGAACCTTATTTAAAAGGTAATTGCTTGTCAAGATTGCTTCGCCCCACATATTTTGTGGCAAGCCCGAACTTACTAGCATCGCGTTCATCATATCTTTCAATGTGCGATTCTTTCGTTCGGCAACACCGTTTGATTGAGGTGAATAGGGTGCGGTACGTTCGTGTACTATACTCACACTAGCGCAAAAGTCACCAATTGGTGCTTCATACTCACCACCTCGATCACTCCTAACCGTCTTAATCCGTCGATTAAGTTGGTTTTCCACTTCATTCTTATAAAGAATGAATTTATCGATTGCTTCGTGTTTATTTTTTAATAAATAAACGTAGCTATAGCGAGTGCTATCATCGATAAAGGTAATAAAATATTTATTACCGCCACGTGTTTGTATTGATTTAAAATCACAAACGTCACTATGAATTAATTCAAGTGGTTCCGTTTTTCTTTCAACCGATTTGAAAGACGTTTTCGTTAGTTTTGTCTCTACACAAACTTCACATTTGTGATTCACATCGATTGTGAATTTAGGAATGTGCTCCATGTTAATTAATCTACGTATAGAATTAAAATTAACATGTCCTAGTCTACCATGCCACACATTGGAAGACTCAAGCAAGTAAGCAGAAGGGATTTTATTATTATTATTAATAATAGTCATTACATTGAGCTTAAACAGCCCATCACATGTATACCCCTTTCTCACATACATTCCCGATTTAGACAAAACTAATTTGTCCGACTCAAAGACCATGCGGAAGCCATGTTTGTTCAACAACGAACCGGAAATCAGGTTTTTGCGTATTTCCGGAACAAACAAGACTTGGTTTAGAGTCAGCTCCTTGCCCGAATTCATCTTCAGGACCACTTTGCCCACGCCTTCCACCGCGGAATGAGCAGAATTTCCCATCCACACCTTTTCACCATTTGATGGCTCAAAGGTCGTGAATAGCTCCCGGTTTGAGCAAATATGCCGGGTAGCACCGGTGTCCACGAACCACTCCTTGGAATTGGATCCAACGAGGTTGACCTCGGTCACCACAGCCGCAAGGATGATGTCTTCATCCTTTTGCCCACCTTGCACCAACTTCACGTGAGAATCTTTCTTCTTCCTTGGTGCCTTGCAATCCGAGGACTTGTGTCCATTCTTGTTGAATTGAAGCATTTTCCGTTGAACTTTGTCTTGGAAACGCCTCTCTTGGGACCGAGCTTGCTCTTCCCATTATTTTTATTTTTGGAGCCTTTAGCATGCTCCACCACGTTGGCCTTGGCGCCATGAACAATTGGGAGTTTCTCATCGTTCTTCCGGTTATCCTCTTCAATCCGCAAACGGATGATCAATTGCTCCAAGTTCATTTCCTTTCGCTTATGTGTAAGGTAGTTCTTGAAATCCTTCCAAGCCGGCGGCAATAAGTGAATAATTGACGCCGCTTGGAATGACTCACTAACCGTCATTCCTTCATCTCGAATTTCGTTGAAGATCATTTGCATCTCCTCAACTTGACCCAAGACCGTCTTTGAATCCACCATTTTAAAGTCAAGGAATCGACCAACAACAAATTTCTTTGCGCCGGCATCCTCGCTCTTATATTTGTGGTCCAAAGCATTCCATAGCTCCTTAGCCGTAGCTAATTTGCTATAAACGTCGTACAAAGCATCATGCAGCCCGTTCAACACGTAGTTTCGGCAAAGGAAGTCAGAATGCTTCCAAGCTTCAACCACGTTGAAAGATTGCGCATCCACCACACCCCCGGTTACTACCGGCGCATCTTCGGTCAAGAATCTAGCAAGACCGAGAGTAGTGAGGTAAAATAGCATCTTTTGCTGCCACCTCTTGAAGTTTAACCCATTGAATTTCTCGGGTTTCTCCACAGAGTTGCTTGGCACGGTCACCATAGGGATAGCCCTTTGGTTGGCCAAAGCAGATGCACCGCGTTGTGAACTATTGTTCACCGGTGCTCCGCTTTCAGAGTGATTGTCGTTCAGAACATTCTGCCCAACACCAATCTCGTTTTCTTGAGAAGTCATTTTCGTTCTTTAACGTTTTTCCGAAAACACAAAAATTAAGTTCGTTCACCAAAGTGACAAACTACATTTTTAGATTGTTTACCGCAGTACAACAACCAAGGCAAATACGTTTTAAGATTGTATCCGTATGATACAAGCTCAACAAATACGTTTTAAGATTGTTGGGTGTGTTTCGGAAAATAAAGAAAATTAATTAAAATAAATTAATTAAATAAAATGACTAGAGAAAAACAAGAAAGGAGATGAAGCAGAATTAGCCAAAGCTCGTGCTACGCACGATTTCCTTAAAACGTATTTGTTGCCTCCCACGGTGCTAGGAGCGTTGCAACAATCGTTTCCCAGGATACGATGACTACGAACTAATGTTTGAGCACACAAACAAGAGTTCCAGCGAACGAGAACCAAGTATGAACACAGAAGCAATTTTGGGAGTAGCTGGAAGAGTTTGTAGCTCAAGAAAACGTGAGGAAAGTGTTGTGCGTTGTCAAATCGTGTGTTTGTTGCAAAGCACCTGCCAGCTATTTATAGGAGGATTTGTTGTGTGTTAAATGGGGTGTTAATGGACCTGAACGTTGGACATCAATGACCAGTCCGTTGGGCATTGAATCGTCCATAAACTGTCCATTTAACGCAGCATTAAAAGAGAAGAACGTTGGGCATTAATTGTTGTAACGGAAGAAGTGCGCGACAGAAGACCCCAACAGAACACCCCTTGGAGGGTTTCTGTCCGAAGCCAGCAGAACCCCCTTGGAGGGTTTCTGTCCGAGACCTTCTGGGAAAAAAATAAACGTTTCGGGAAGAAAACAAAAATTAACCGTATCTCTTGAGAGATAGATTTTTGGACGGCAGCATTCGTGTCCGCAGGTCGCCCGCGCACACGAGTCGCGGTCTTCTTCGTTTCGGGATTTGATCGGCACCCACCCACCCCCCTGCGCGTAAGAGAGAGCCTTTCCCTTTAGGAATCTTAACTCCTTAAAAGAGGCTTCCCTTTATAAGGGGGTGAAAATCCCTTGAGGTTTTCGGTGTGGGATAAAACACACTCGAAACTCATCATATTTCCCAGTTTTTCCATTTCAACGAGTGAACTTCGAGAATCAATTTCTCATTCACCCGTTATCCGTTTTGAGTGTACCACATATCGAATTGTAGCCCTTAACAAGGACAATCCGAAACCACTTTGACCCGACCCAAATCGGAAGTGGACCCCACTCAAATAATTGCCCCAAAATGACCATTTAATGCAATTTTTAACACATTTTTCCAACAAACCGGGCCTTTATTAAAAAAAATAAATTAACTTATCATTTGTCAAATTTTAGGTTACATCAATGACGAAAAAATGATTTTTTTACCTTGAACAAGTTCCACCAAAGTTCACGGACCTTAGGGTCAACATCCGTGTACGTAGCCCAGTTGCCAAGAAAGTGTCCACCAATTATGATTTTGATTTGGTTGAGCACATCTTGATCGCTTCAAAAAATTAATATTTTTTTATGGTTAGATGATTTGACATTAGATAAAATTATTTGACATTAGATAAAGTTCATAGTTACTTACTTAGCAACCATGTGAGGTGTCACCCATTCCGAATCTTCATTGTTGCGTTCGGCTTGGGTTAAGGGCGCATAGTTCGGGCGAGCACGGGATGTGGATTGTTCATTGCTCATCTAAAATAATTGATTAATGAGGAGTATTAATTTACATTTTCAAATAATTGTGTAAATATAATAGAAGATCAAATTTTGATTGAAATCTTAAATAGGTTTTCATATTTAAATTTATAAAAAAAATTTAACAAAGGCAGTTTTTAAAAAGCAGTTTTTAAAAAGCAGTTTTTATAAACCGGTTTTTTATAAAACGGTTTTTTATAAACCGGTTTTTTATAAAACGGTTTTTTATAAAACGGTTTTTTATAAAACGGTTTTTTATAAAACGGTTTTTTATAAAACGGTTTTTTATAAAACGGTTTTTTATAAAAAGGTTTTTTATAAAACGGTTTTTTATAAAACGGTTTTTTATAAAACAGTTTTTTATAAAACAGTTTTTTATAAACAGTTTTTTAAGAACTGTTTTTTATGTCTACCTCAACATTTTATAATTATTAACATGTTAAACTTTTTTGGAAGTTTGACATGAGGGGGTATTTTGTTTAATTACTTCGGGAAACTTTTTAATTAAAACGGCTTTATTTATTAAACAGTGTTTTTTCATAGTGTATATTTTATATTAAATTTGAGAAAAATGTTTTTTAATGTCTAACTTAATATTTTATAATTATTAACATGTTAAACTTTTTTGGAAGTTTGACATGAGGAGGTATTTTTTTTAATTACTTCGGGAAAACTTTTTAATTAAAATGGTTTATTTATTAAACAGTGTTTTTTCATTAACTAATTCCCTAAAATTAACTAATTCCCTTAAATTTCACTAAAATTCACTAAAATTTCCTTAAAATTAACTAATTCCCTAAAATTCCCTTAAAATTAACTAATTCCCTTAAAATTAACTAATTTCCTTAAATTTCACTAAATTTCACTAAAATTCCCTTAAAATTAACTAATTCCCTAAAATTCCCTTAAAATTAACTAATTCCCTTAAAATTAACTAGTTTCCTTTAATTTCACTAAAATTCACTAAAATTCCCTTAAAATTAACTAATTCCCTAAAATTAACTAATTCCCTTAAATTTCACTAAAATTCACTAAAATTTCCTTAAAATTAACTAATTCCCTAAAATTCCCTTAAAATTAACTAATTCCCTTAAAATTAACTAATTCCCTTAAAATTAACTAATTGCCTAAAATTTCACTAAAATTCACTAAAATTCCACTAAAATTAACTAACGTCCAGTAATTAATATTATTAAACTATAAACATGCACAATACGTTAATGACATTAATTTAATCCACAATACTAAAATTATCAACATCTTTATCTTATTAATAATGCACATTTAACAATTTACTAAATTAAATAATATGAGCAAATCCAATAATTTGAGCATATATATATAATAAACACATTTAAATTAAATTAACTAACCCTAATTTAAATCATTATTAATCCTAAATTAGGCTGCCTTAATTAACAATAATTGCCAATATAAAAAAATCATATACTTATATTTAATCATATATATATATATATATATATATATATATATATATATATATATATATATAAAGTCATTTGAATTAAATAATACTTACATTTAACTAATATTAATAATATGCATTTAAATTATATTTAATCATATATACTTGCATACGTATTTAACTAATTTACGTAATTTTAACCCTATATTTTAAAATTAATAACATATGTATTGCCAATATTATATTTAATAATATACTTACATATGTATTTATTAACAAATTTACATATTTAACTAATTTACAAAAAATACGTAATTCATATTACATATCTTATTTGCATAAACAGGAAAAATGATATGAGATGGGTAGATTACATCCTTCAATTCTATCTGGAATTCTATCTGGAGTAGATGTTGTGATTTTGTTGAATGAAGCGGAGGCTGCATATATAAAATTTGTAGTCACGGACTTAGTCACGGATGTGTCCGTGACTACATTTTTTTGTACGAATTGTTGGTGCACTTTAAATTTGAAACGTTGAAAAAATCAATTCTGCACTTGTCACGGAATTAGTCACGGACGTGTCCGTGACTAACTGTAGTCACGGACACGTCCGTGACTACAGTTAGTCACGGTACTAGTCACGGGCTTGTCCGTGACTAATTTCAAATTTAAAAAAATCCCGCCGGAGGCGAAAATGGGTTGGCCGGAACACTTTAGTCACGAACTAGGTCCGTCACTACCTATAGTCACGGACGTAGTCACGGACAAATCCGTGACTACTTTTTTTTTAACGGTTCCGTGACTAAACCGTGATTAGAACCGTGACTAACTAGTCACGGACCAAATCCGTGACTACGGTCCGTGACTACAGTCCTTGTATGGTTATCTTCTAGAGAGTGCTATTCATGGGCGGATCTATGTAGGGCCTAGGGTGGGCTCTAGCCCAGCCCAATCCAAATTTTTTTGTTAGTATAGAAAGAGATTTAATTTTCAGCCCACCCAAAAATTAAAACTCAGCCCACCCCAAGTCTACAAGGAAGTGTTCTAAGAAGCTCTAAAAGCAAAAGGCTGCCCAAACTTTGTTTAAAGCCCATAGTCATGGGAACAAATGATCCCGAGAATAAATGATCCCGATGCGTAATAATAGAGCTTGGTGTGATTGCACCAAAAAGTGATTTATATATAGGACACTCAGGAGGGTGAACCATCCTTGCAATCGGTGTGAGATAAATTGAGCAACAAAACTTTACCTATGGAGTATTAAACAATCATATGTAGTTGGTGTTTGGAGCCAGCTGCAAATTATGCAATCCCATCTCACCCACTCACCCACACCATCAATGAAAGCACTTTATATTACAAGTTTACAATATTATTTTACAACATAAAATTTATGATTAATATTATATTATTATTATAATACTGTTATTATTATATGAATATTACTAATATTTGACCCAAGTCACCATGAGTAACTTTTATAAGCATTAAAAATTAAATATAATTATAATCATTAAAATAACTAAGTTACTCTTTATCAACTATCCTTATTTGGTCATATACTATTATTATTATTATTATTATTATTAAAATTATTATTATTATTATTAATAAAATTATGCTTTTTCCATCATCCAGTTCATTATCTAGTTCTAATTTTTGCAACAAGCATGGTAAGAACTACTATTTGTGATTTTTAGAACTGTAGAAGTATACTTTTGTTATAAAGTGACTAACAAGCACAAAGGAGAAGCGGGAAGGACTCAACTCAGTAAAGCGACGAAGCCACGATGTCACAAACACAGACATCCAGCCGCGCAGCCACCTGCTTTCATGTCCCCTATGTCTGTGGTCGATCGTCGGTGTCCCTCTGGAGTCCGACGCTCCAGCCTGTAGCTCGTTGTGGCTCTGCCCCTCTAGTCTATTCGAGTCCGACTAGCTGCCTCTAGCCGAGTCTAGTTGTCCAACCATCCACACATACTCTTATACTCTTTTAATCTATTATTTGTGCATTAGTTTTATTTAATAGTTATGTAATTCTATTTGATTATTAATTTAATTTATGCTCAAACTCGGCTTGAATAAAATAGATACATGAACTCTATTTTTTTAGTGTTCAAATATATTTAAAAAATTGCAATGAAAATGTTTAAATTTTAAGATAAATAAAATTTATTCCTATAATTTACGAGTTATTGATAGACTCGAGTCCGGATCAAACCGAATACCACTATGCTCGAACTCAGCTTGAACAACTATTCGAACTCAAAATCTAGCTCGTGTTCGAGTTAAAAAAAGCTTCTTAAGCTCAGATCACTAAATTAAATTCGAAATCACGCTCGAATTCGCGTAGTTCGATAAAAACTCAATTCAATTACGGCCCTATGCAGCCTAAGCTAAACTTTTTGTTTTCAATAACAATTTTTTTCCTGCTAAGCCCACCCCACTCTTCATTCCTGGATCCGCCCCTGGTGCTATTTAATTACATTCTATCACGACATTCTATCATCCCATGAGAGTGCTATTTAATTATGTAAACTCAACGGAAACACAAATCACTTTTCCTAATGGGAGTTTTTACAAATTCCATGTATGGTTATCTTCTAGAGCCTGAATTTTAGATCGCATTGCCTCACACTATTCATGATCGGTAGTGGCCTCATGAAATTTATGGGGTTTAATGTCCTGCTGTAATTGCTTCTATAAAAGAGCATTGACAGATAGAATTTTTCTCACAATTAACATAACTTGCTATAGGAAAAAGCGTACTTGAAGAAATAGACAACATGGGAAGCGCCAAGGATGGACGTGTAATAATTACAGTATGGGTTGTATAATCTTTTTGTTTAACTAATGAAAATTTTTGAGTAGGGAGGTGAAATTATTGAGTAAGGGAGTTAAAACACCGGTTGTTATTAAGTATGGCGCGGGGGGCAAAGATGGTTCATAGGTGGGCTGAATATTGAAATTTGTAGGAAAAATGTCATAATCAAAGATGTCTTCTTTTGGCGGCGGGGGGAGGATATGATCCAATGTGGGTGAAGAATGCCCCAAGAGTAATTGTAGAATATATACAATTAAGTAGTTGATTTTCTTCTAACTGGAATTAGCAGCAGCCATTAGTTAGATTTGCCTCAGAACATCTACTATAAATTTTAAAGCAGACCCAACTCAAACGGAAAAACAAATAAAAAAAATGTGGCTGCACTAGTGAAACCTAAAGATTTCCAACAAAGAACCTCTAGGATAGACTTTTGTGTGAGAATAAATTTGCTGCTCTTGTTTTGAATAAAATCAAGAAGATAGCTTAGCTGATTTAGAACCAATAAGAACAAAATTTGTCTTCTGAAGTCTTTGCTTACTATGGAACCCACTCAACTGAAATAACTTTTGAACTTTGATCTCATCCTTCTTTAGATGAAAAATAGTGAGCCTCTTAAACATCTACTGTGTGGCTGTGTGTATGTTTCTTGCAATATTTCGTTTTTTTTAACAATTTTGTTCAAGAGCAGGAATAGACAACTAAAACCAATACTCATTTGACTGTATGTCAACGATAAGGACCCCCCCCCCCCCCCCCCCCTTTTTATATATATACCTTTAGTCTTGTAAGACTTCACCTGAGGTTAAAAGGAATACTTAATTAACTTGCTACTATCTTGTAAGACTTCACCTGAGGTTAAAAGGAATACTTAATTAACTTGCTACTTGATGGATAGTCTACCCGGAGTATATATCCGAAGGGTTATTGCTGAGAATAACTTAGAGAGAAGTCAGAGCAAGTAAATGTAGAGAGAGAGAGAGTGTATTATAAATGTGGAGCGTTTTCAGCGTGGTTACAAATGGGGAAATGGGGTGCTATTTATAGTAGCAATAAATGCCGGACAGGGACACGTGTCAAGCGCCTATTGGCCGAGAGGTCACCTCAACTGGTTGGCGTTGGCAGCCGCATGTGGCCGCATTTAATGCGGCTGTTGGATGGGACGTCTGTACAGGGTACGGTGATCTGTACGCATGTGAGGCGGATATCATGTCGGGAGAGGTGCCCTCGGCTGCAGAGGACTAGCCGAGGGCTCTTAGTGCCGAGGACCCCTGAGTGCCGAGGGCTACTGTTTTCGCCGTTTTCTCCCAGTCCCTCTGTTTGTTCGAAATATCCGTTCTGTGAGAGTTTGGAGCCTTCGGCCAGGGGGCCGAAGGCACCCCTGGTGCGTATTTGCGGGCTGCTTGGTACTCTGGGCGCCGTGATTTGGGCCTGTTGGGCCTTCTGGGCCTGTTGGGCCTCCACTGGAGTAGTAGGAGTCTGTGGGCCGGGTGTTCCCGGGCCATATACTCCATCAGGAGTCCCTCACTCCTTTTGCCGAAAGGTACTTGAGGGAAAAGGAGTAATTTGTGTTTGTCCCCTGCCGTTGTTCCGTTGTAATTTCTGAGGTTGGTTTCGTTGCTTGCATGTCCCTGCCGAAGGCAGTCCCTCAGTTACCCACATGTCGGGACTTGAGGGCTTGCTTTGTCGTTTGTTGGAATTTCACTAATTTTGTAATTTAATGATTTTCCCGAGGGGGTCCTCCAGTCCCCCACTCCTTGAGGCACTTGTAAAGTGGTGAAAAGGAGTAGAGTAGTTGCGTTGTTGTTTGTGGGCCGAAGGCTGACGCTTTTCGTTTCATTTTGGGGGGATGCCTCGTTAAAAAACTCATTAGAAAAAACCCTGTGGGAAAAAATCCTAATGAGGGAAAAAGAGTGCACCGAATTCCCCCAACGATGAATTGAAAATGTGAAACCTTGGTCAAAAATGGAGAATAACGGGAACGCCGAAGGCTCTCTTTTCTGAGGGCTCGTGTGTTGATTAGCCGAAGGCTTGCTGTTGATGTCCTGGGGGCCAAAGGGGAGCCCCTCAATCTGGGGATCGAGGGCATGATGGATGAGGGCAGTGATTGAATTGCCGCGGGGGGTCCCCTGCTTGCTGGTTAGTTGGCGATGGGGATACCAAGGGGGCTCCCATTACCTGTGTGCCGTAGGCTATCCGTCAATGAGGCAACTCCCCGGGGGCTACCCGGTTCTTACAGTGCTGAGGGGGAATCCCCGAGGGGTGCCCTGATATGAAGCCTTGGGTTTCTGAAGGAGTGATCCCGAAGGCGTCTGTTATGCGCCGTGTGGGGCATAAACCGGGGGCGTCTCTGGGTAAGTGTACCCGGAGGCTCTCCTTGGTGAAGTGGAGTGAAGTAGTAAACCCGGGGGCTTCCAGAATATAGTCGTTGAAAATATAGTCGTTGGAATATGTAGCGTCAGATTTATAGCCGTTGGGGGGGGTACACGTGGAGTGTAGCCATTGGCTGCTCGTGGGCGGGCGTCACCGGTTGGGTGAAACGACGGTGCGTAATGATGGCTTTGGCTGCTCGGATCCCGGATCTCGGCCCAAGCCCGGATCTGGGAGCCTATAAATACCCCAAGCCAATGCCATTCCTTCTTTACGCATCCAACATCCTTAGCGAAGCTCTACCAAAAATTCTAGAGAGAGAAACTCAAGCCTTCGGTCAAAACTCAGCTTTCAAGGTCAGTGTCCCGCTTTCCCCTCAAAACTTTTAGTAAGTTCCGCCCTCTTGCCTTAGATTAGGGTTAGGGTCCTGTAGAAATCCTTCGAAATCTTAGGCACATTTCGTGATAAAAAATGTCGTCCGAGAGCGATTCCCAAAACATATCGGGGGACCCTTCGGTTGATGAGGAGCACGTTTCTGATGCGGAGTCCGTGAGCGAGCCCTCGGTCGGTGCTGATGCCGCCCTGGCCCGGGAGGTCCAGAAGGAACTCATTGCTGAGGTCGAAGCCGAGGGCTTCGAGCAAGAGTGCGAGGATGAAGACCTAGCCCTCGCATGGCAAGTAGCGGAGGATGAGGCGCAAAATGAGAGCACGAAGGTTACAATTGCTGCCCCCCCCCCCCCCCCCCCCCGGGGGTTCTGGGGAAGCAAGTAGCTCGAGGCCGCTAGATCCGATACCTCTGAGGGCGGTCTCCGGGTTGAAGAAGAAGAAGAAGGCGAAGGCCGCTACCAAAAAGAAGGAGAGGGCTGTCGATCAAGGAAAGCCAGTGGACATGCCCGAGGGGTACAGTTGGTTGAACACTGAGGCCCTCGAGATTAGGTCGAAAGCCGATAGGGCAGATCTGTACGTGACTCAGCTGCACGTGGGGCCCTCGGCCGAAGTGGTGGAGCCAGGTCCTGACGACGTGTTGTCCAGGGCGCCCGAGGGGTGTATCGCCATTCGCGTCCTCTCGGTTTCTATGGGACTTAGGTTCCCTCTGCACCCGTTCCTTCGGGAGTACCTGAGGTTTGTTGGTTTGGTCCCCTGCCAGCTTACGCCCAACAGCCACTCCTGCATTGCGGGGTTCCTCCAGCTCTGCAAGTCCCAAGGGGTGAAGCCCAGCCTGGATCTCTTCTTCCAGAGCTTTAATTTGTGCCGGGGGGCACAAAAACGGCGAGGGATACGCGAACCTGCAGCAGATTGCCCGTTTCAAACTATTCTCCGATGCCCCTTCTTCAAACAAAGGATGGAGGGAACGTTGGTGCTATGTGAAGTTGGGCGAGAACCCATTCCCGAGGGAGCTGCGCGATCGATTCCGAAGGCACGAAAAGATCAGGAGTGCTGCCCTCGAGAAAGACGGCCTAAAGCTGGCCAAGTTCCCGGAAGGGAAAAATAAGAATGTGGCGATCAAAGATTGCACCCTCAAGGAGGATTTATACACCCTCGGGTTCCGGAGGTACCGCTTCATAGGGGAGACCGATGAGAAGTATCCTCCCTTCAACAAGGCCTTCGGAGGAGTCGGAGGTAGGAGCTGAGGGCTTTAGATTTTTGTACTTAGTTTTTTTTTTGCTTGGATGTCATTGTCCCTTCGCTGTAGACCCGTCGGCCTAATCCTTTGTCGTATTTTTGCAGGTATCCCCGTGTCCATGGTGAACGTGAAGGGCCTCGCTCGCCTGAAGAAACAGGACCCGAAGGGGTCGGGACAGGGCAACCAGAAGCCCGCCACTGCCCTCTTCAAGAAAGCCGAGGGCGATGCCGCAGCCAGCAAGAGGAAGGCGGTGACCAAGGGGTCCCCCCCGGCTACCAAAAAGCCAAAGAAGGGGGATATCACCGATAAGGAGCCCCCGGTCATGATTGTTGATGAGCACCCCGCCTCCGGGGTGCATGTGGAGAAGCCGTCGGGTGGAACGCCGGCGGGGGCAGAGGAGTTGTTGCCTGAGGTCCTCCAAGTTTCGTTTCCGAGGGGTACATCTTTGGCCAGCGGCGCTGTCGACCCGGGGGCCATCTTGAGGGGCATAACCCCTGAGACGGATAGGGGTGCCCTCGGGGCTTATAATGATGCGGCCCTCGAGGACCACATTCTCCGCTCCTCCCTCTCTGTAAGTGTTCACTTGGCTTTCTCCATCTTCTCCTTTGATCATTTTGTGTGATTGCCTTTAACCGTTTTTGTTGTTGATCTGCAGGCTTGTCTAGCCCTCGGCGAACAGGCCCGGAGGCTTCAAGAATGGCGCCTCCATAAAGCGGAACAGGACGCCAAAATGAAGGAGTGCATCCTAAAAAAACAAAGAGGCGGTGAAGCTGGGGGCCAGGCTAGAGGAGGAGCTTTGGCAAATGAAGCTAAAGTTGGAGGCTGCAGAAAAGGGTAAGGCTGATGCCGAGGCCGCTGCTGAGGAGGCCAGGAGAGCTGCCAAAGAGGCCGAGGATTCCAAGGCGCTAGCCGTCGCCAAGGCTCAGGAGGAGGCCGTGGACGCCTTCGTCGCCGAGGGCTGGAGAGCCGAGGGACGCAAGATGTGGGTGTCATCGGTCGTGGAGGCATGCGTTGATGAATGGGCCGAGGGCCCTGGGTGGGAATGGATGGCCCGGAAGGGCAGAGAATATTATGAGGCCGGCGAATTCTTCACCCAGGCCCTCATCTATCGGAGGATGGCCCGACACTTGGGTATTGAGCCAAAAGATTTCGCCCCCTCGGCATATGGCCTCCCTCCCCTGCAGCCTGATGTCCGTGAATCCCTTCCCGAAGGTGTACAACGGCCCGACCTTGAGGACACAGAGCTGAAGAAAGAGGCCGAGGACGACGCTGTTGAGGCCGGAGCAGAGGTATCGTCGAGGCCAGCTGCAGAGGACGCCCCGGGGAATGATGCTGTCGAAGTTGTTGAGTGATTTTATACTTAGAAATTTCTGAACATATTTTGTAATGAACACCATTGATCCTTCGGCTTCGGCCTGTTTGTAATTTTACACTCATTCCTGTTCTTGATGAATGCATGCTGCCTCCGGGCTTTTCACATTTGAATGTGCCCTATGTTTTGAATGTATGCCTTCTCCTTTTTGAATGTATGTCTAGGACTTAGAATATTTCCTAAGTGTTTGAATATGGTTGTAGCCTTCGGTAGTTGGGCACCCTTTGCTGGATGTACAACCGAGGGCTCAGCAATAGTTAGAACTTAGAAAAAATTTCTAAGTGTTGATTCCTTGTGTGCTGTAGCCTTTGATTGACAGGTAGCCTTCGGCTATTAGGTCCCTTGAGATGAGGGTGAAATATGTAGGACTTAGAAAGATTTCTAAGTGCAGATTTTCCCTTGGGAGCCTTCGGGAGATGGCATCCCTTCTTGATGTATGAGTAGTTGACCGGGGGAAAAATATGTAGGACTCAGAAAATTTTCTAAGTGTAGATTTTCCCTTGGGAGCCTTCGGGAGATGGCATCCCTTCTTGATGTATGAGTAGTTGACCGGGGGAAAAATATGTAGGACTTAGAAAATTTTCCAAGTGTAGATTTTCCCTTGGGAGCCTTCGGGAGATGGCATCCCTTCTTGATGCATAGCCTTCGACTGTCATATTCATTTAGCTGTAATATTGATTGGGCCGGGGGCCCATCTTTAGGACTTAGAATTTTTTTAAGTGTTGCTTCCTTGTGTTGCCTTGGAGTGATAGGAGCCTTCGACTACCGGAGGTGTTCTCGTGGGGAGCCCTCGGCATGTTGTGATCTGTTGGAGTGTACTCTTTGATTTCTCGCTGAGTCTACTCCCCTTCACCCCCATTTTTTTTTTGGGTTGGTGGCGAAGGGAAGGCATCAAGAAACTTGGTTTCTTGGTAAGGCTGGACCTATCAGGAGACCATTAGAATACACCAATGGCTCTCCTCCCTCGGGTTAACCTTCCGAGTTCCGAGGGGATCGAGGGTCGTTTCCTGGGCACAAGATATGGTGGTCTGTAACCTGCCTCCCCTTGGGGGATGGCGCGGAAAGCGCCTCATTTTTGAAAGTCGTCCCCTCGGCGCTAGACATAGTCCGTGGCCTGCCACACCCTTAGGGTGGTGGCGCGGGGAGCGTTTCGGTTTGGAAGTCGAATCCTGGGCATTTCTCGTGCCTGTCATACCCTTGGGGTGATGACGCGGATAGCGTTCCGTTTTTGAAAGTCGAATCCTGGGCATTTCTCATGCCTGTCATACCCTGGGGGTAGTGACGCGGAAAGCGTTTCAAGGAAGGGTTTTCATTTGCACACTAGTTGCAAATGCCGGGGGCACTACGTGCCGGCGGCACCGATGGTGGCGCCTTCGGTATATGCGTCCTCGTGGGGTACGGATTTTAGAAACAACACTTGGTGTTAGTTTCGATGTGTAGCCCCCGATATTTGGTGCCGAGGGGTCTTCTGTAGGAACACTTGGTGTTCTCTTTTGTTGCAGTTGATGGAGGTGTCTACCTTCGGGACTTGGTACCGAAGGGTCTTCAAATGAAACACTTGGTGTTTTGATTGGAGTGTTCGCTCTCGGCGTTTGGTGCCGAAGGGCCCTCGGAGGAAACACTTGGTGTTTCCCAACAGATGTTTGGAAGTTGATAGGAGAGCATATCCCTGGCACTGGGTGCCGAGGGGTTTTCTTTGAAACATTTGGTGTTTTTCTTCGTTTTGATGTTGATGATGGAGGTGTACCCTCGGCATTGGGTGCCGAAGGGAAATAAAACACATGGCGTTCCTTGTCGTTGGTGATAGGAGTTCCCTCCCTCGGTACTTGGTACCGAGGGGGCTTGACTGAAAACACATGGTGTTTTCACTGTTGTCGCAGGTGTTGATGGTGTCCGCCCTCGGCGCTTGACGCCGGAGGGGGTTCTTCTCGAGGTGAGGCCTGGGGTCTGTAGTTGGTATGAGGGCTTGGCCGCTCATAAGTGTTTTGTTCTCGGTGTCTTGAATGTATCTTCATTCTTCGAAATTGGAGGCCTTGGGCCATGGGATAGTACATTCACTAGTTATGAGGGCTTGGCCGCTCTTACATTATTGATAAAATTTAACTAAGTGGTGTACATTCCAGTGCCTAGGGACTTCTTTCCCGTTGGGACGTTTGAGTTTGTAAGTTCCAGGTTTGATGATGGCTGCTATGATGTAGGGACCTTCGAATTTTGGTGCCATTTTGCCTCCCTCGGTCGGTTGGCTGGCTTCCCTCCTCCGGAGGACATAGTCCCCCACTTGGAATTCTCTGGTGCAAACTTTGGCGTCGGTGTAGCTTTTGACTTGCCTTCGGTAATTTTCTGCCCGGATGAAGGCCTGCTCCCGGCGTTCTGAAATGAGGTGGAGGTCGAGGGCCATGTTGCTGTCGTTGACCTCAGGGTCATATTGGATCACCCTCCGGGTGGGAAGGGTGACTTCCGTAGGAGCTTTGGCTTCAAAACCGTAGCAGAGGGAGAAGGGTGTTTCACCTGTTGCTCGCCGAGGGGTGGTGCGGTAGGCCCAAAGGATGTTGTGGAGTTCTTCCACCCAGCCACCGCCCTCGGCCTCCAGCTTCTTTTTGAGGCCCTCGAGCAAGGTCCGGTTGGCATTCTCTACTTGCCCGTTGCCTTGAGGGTAGGCAACGGAGGAGAAGGTGTGTTTGATGCCCCATGCCTCCAGAAGGGCACAGAAGGGGGTTGCCTCAAATTGTGTCCCATTGTCGGAGATGATCTGCTGGGGGACGCCAAACCTTTAGAGGATGTTCTTGAGGACGAAGTGACGGCACTTCGCCTCTGTGATGCTGGCGAGGGGTTCAGCCTCCACCCACTTGGTAAAGTAGTCGATGGCTACAATGATGTATCTGTTGTTGGAGGTTCCCCTCGGCAGAGGGCCCACAAGGTCTATCCCCCATCGAGAAAAGGGGACAGATGTGCTGATGGGGGCATAGTTGACCGCTGGCCTGCCGGGGGCTTTCTGGAAATGTTGACATGCGGTGCACCTCCGGGCCAGGTCAGCACAATCCCTGGCCATGGTTGGCCAGAAGTAGCCCTGGAGAATGAGCCTTCGGGACATGGAGAAGGGTCCCTGGTGAGCTGAGCAAGTGCCACTGTGCACTTCCTCCATTGCGACCTCGGCTTCATCGTGATGAAGGCACCGAAGTAGCGTGCCATTGTAAGATCGTTTGTAGAGCCTTCCATCTCCGATGGTGTAGCTAGGAGCCCTCAGCTTTGCCAGTTTAGCGCGGGTCTCATTCTTGGGTAGCTGCCCTGTGGAGATGAAGGCGGTGATATCTGAGATCCAATCCTCTTGGCGTTGTTGTATGTTCATAACGGGGCTTGCATGGATGCTTGAGAGGCTGAGTTCCTCAACTTTGGCAATTTTGGAGATGTGCTCTGGGGAGTCGGCCGAGAGCTTAGATAATATGTCGGCCTCAGAGTTCTGAGCCCTCGGTATTTGAGTGAGAGAGTGTGCCTCAAATACCTTAAGCAACTCCTTGGCCGCTTCCTTGTACTGTTTCATTCTTCCCTCCTTGGCCTCATATTCCTCGGAGATTTGGCCAACGACCAACTTGGAGTCGCATTTGATGTGGATCTGCCGAGCCCTCATGTTGGCAGCCAGCCGAAGGCCACATAGGAGGGCCTCATATTCGGCCTCGTTGTTGGAGACTTTGAAGGAGAAGCGGATTGCATAGTAGGCTCTGAAGCCCTCGGGAGTAATGAGGACTACCCCTCCCCCGCATGCTTTGGTCGCGGAGGAGCCGTCGGTGTAGAGGGTCCACCAGTCGTCCGGGGTAGCCGAGGGCTCCTCGTCCGTGGCTGCCCTTGCGGTACACTCCGTCACAAAGTCCGCCAGGGCTTGGCCCTTGATGGCAGGCCTTGGACGGATGTCAATGTTGTACTGGCTCAAGAAGATAGCCCATTTCACCATGCGGGAGGAGCTGGTGGGGCTCCTCATGAGGGCGCCGAGGGGTTGATGAGTGAGGACCCGGGTGAGCCTGAAAGTAGTGGCCCAACTTCTTGACGGTCCAAACGATGGCTAACACCGTTTTCTCCACAGGAGAGTACCTGAGTTCGGCCTCCCTTAGGGTCTTGCTTACATAGAAGATGGCATGTTGGATGCCGTCTTCCTCCCGGATGAGTACGGAGCTGATGGCCGCCGGGCTGACCCCAAGGTAGAGGTAGAGGGTCTCCCCTACCTTGGGTTTGGAGAGCACAGGAGGTGAAGATAGATATCGTTTGAGCTCGTCGAAAGACTCCTGGCATTCTGAAGTCCATTGAAAACCAGCCGTCTTCCTCATGATTTGGAAGAAGGGTAAAGACTTCTCCGCTGATTTAGATAGAAAGCGGTTGAGGGCTGCCAGGCGGCCCGTCAACCGTTGAACTTCCTTCACATTGCGTGGGGGTTCCATGTCGATGATGGCCTGGATCTTCTCGGGATTGGCCTCAATACCCCTTCGGCTCACCATGTAGCCCAAGAATTTGCCCCCTTGGACGCCGAAGGTGCACTTCTTCGGGTTTAGCCGAAGGTTGAATTTTTGCATGATGGCGAAGATTTCCCGGAGGTCGTCGGCTTGGCTGGAAGATTGTTTGCTCTTGACGATCATGTCGTCAACATAGGCCTCCATGGTGCGCCCTAGGACGGCTTGAAAGACCCGGGCCACCATCCTTGTGTAGGTGGCCCCCGAGTTCTTTAGGCCGAAGGCCATTACCAGGTAGCAGAAGATGCCCTCGGGAGTCATGAAGGCAGTTTTTTCGGCGTCTTCCTCGTGCATGAAAATTTGGTGATACCCTCGAAAGGCATCGAGGAAGGACATGATCTCACACCCTGCGGTCTCATCCACCAGTTGATCAATATTTGGTAGAAGGAAAGGGTCCATAGGGCACGCCTTGTTGAGATCCGTGTAGTCCACGCACATGCGGAAGGTAGGGGGCTTCTGTGCGAGGACCACGTTTGCCAGCCATGAGGGGTATTTCACCTCCTTGATGTGCTTAATAGAGAGGAGCATGGCGACCTCCTTTCTCACAAATTCCCTCCTCTCGGCGGAGAGGGGTCTTCTTCGTTGTTGTACTGCTTTTGCCGAGGGGTCCACCGAGAGGCGGTGGGTGATGACCCTTCGGCTAATTCCCGGCATGTCCTCCGGCCCCCATGCAAAGACAGTGGAGTAGGCACGGAGGGCGTCGGTGATACCGGTCTTCAGATCTTCAGGGAGCTGGGCTCCAATCTTCACGACTCTCTCCGGCTGGGCCGGATCGAGCGCAAAGTCTTCTACGTCCTCGGCTGGTTCAGCCCTCGGCCTTTTTTCTTCTTGGTCGATGGTTCCGGTGATGGTGTCAACGCGGAACTCCGTCTTACTTACCTTCTTAGTGACTTGAAGATAGCAGGCGCGGGTGATTTTTTGATTCCCTCGGGAGTAGCCAATGCCCCCCTCGGCGGGAAACTTGAGGCAGAGGTGCCTCATGGAGATGATGGCCTCGAGGTCCTCGAGGGCTGGCCGGCCGAGGATGATGTTGTGGGCGCAGTCGATGTTGACGACGACGAACTCCACTTCGTGCTGGGCTCTATGGAGCCCGTCGCCGAAGATCATCGGGAGGGTTATTACCCCCTCGGAATCAATAGTATCGCCGGTGAAGCCGGCAAGAGGGGTCTTAATGGGCCGAAGGGACCCCTCTCCAGATTCAGCTCTCTGAAGGTGCTGAGGTACATTACATTGACGGAGCTGCCCGTGTCAATGTAAGTTCGGTGAATGATGGTGTCGTTTATTTCAGTCCGAATCACCAAGGCATCCCTGTGAGGAGAAGAAGTAGGAGGGAGATCTGCGTTGGTGAAGGTGATGGGTTCCTCCCTCAGTCGCTTTACCGGGGCCATATGAGTGACTTCCCCCACGTAAAGCGATTGAGCCCACTTCTTTCGCTGGCTGGTGGAATCGCCCCCTGTGTTGCCACCGGTGATCATGAGGATGTGGCGTTTTTTCTCCTGGTAGTGGGGGTATTCCTCCTCCTCTTCTTCCAAGTTTCCGATCTCCCTCTTCTTGCCGAGGGGGATGGTATTCGGGTTCACCCAAGCGTTCACCTTCGTGTGGTGCCCTCGGGGAGGCCCCTGATGAGAAGGTCCCTCCTGCCGAGGGCTCTGGACAAATTGGGATAGGTGCCCCGCTTGTATCAATCTCTCGATGGCCGTTTTTAGCTGATGGCAGTCATCGGTTCTGTGCCCCTGGTGCCGATGGAAACGACAGTAGGGGAACTGAGGGTTGATAGCATGTACCTCCGGGGGCGCGCGAGAATCGCGCTCAACGAGACCCCTCTCCTCGGCAAAATCGAGGATGATGCTGACGGGGTGCGTCAATGGCGTCCGAGGGCGGTCCAGGAGTATGGGCTGTGCCCAAGTCTTAGGGTTGCTCTTATAACCTCCCCCGGGCTTGGCTTGGCCTTGCCGAGGGCGATCATCAGAGGGTCCTGAAGATTTGGGGTGATTTGGAGGAGCCCCCGGCCCTCGGTTGTTTTTGTTGTCAGCCCTCGGGGGCTGTTGATCCGGATGCTGGTGATATTTCTCCACCTCCTCGGCCTCAGCATATCGGTCCCCCCGCTGCAAAGCCCTTATGTAGTCGCGGGGGGGTTCAATGATGAGGCTCCTTGAAAAGTTGTCGGTGCGGAGGACGGTTTGTAGGAGGGCTAGGAGGGTCCCGTCATCAGCACCGTCGACTTTGTCGGCATCCGTCCTCCAGCGCTCCAGGAAGTCCCGAAGGGTCTCATCCCTCTTCTGGCGTATGGTTAGGAGGTGGGAGAAGTGCTTCCTTGTGCGACGCCTCCCGGCAAATTGTGTCAAGAATCGCTGGGCGAGTTCTTGCCACGAATCAATGCAGCCCTCGGGCAACCGGTTGAACCATTCGTATGCCGGCCCCTCTAAGGTGGAGAGGAACCAACGACACAAATATTCGTCCGACGCCCCTACCATCATCATGCTGTTTTGATATTTGCTGTAGTGTTCCTGGGGGTCCGTCTTCCCGTTATAGGGCTGTATGTGTTGCCCTCGGTATTTTTCCGGGATCCGGGTCGTTAGTACCCTTGGGGTAAATGGCGTCCGAGTTCGGAGCTGGATGACGGGTTCCCCAGAGCCCTCGGCCACCTTCTTCTGTAATTCCTCCATTTTGGCCATCATGGCCTCGTATTTGAGATCTGAATGAGGGGTGGAGGTGGTGGCGTGAGCTTTGTTGGCCTCCATTTCATCAAGCCGGCGTTGGAGGGCCGCGATAATTTCGTCCCGGGGATCCTTCGGGAGGGTCTCCGCCCCCTGCGAACGAACCCGGGCCGATTGGGCCTGGTTGATCTGGTGGCGAGCATCATTGGCATGAAGGGGTGCCTTGCCTTTGTCCCGAGGGGGACGCTCCTCGTCTGCCCTCGAGACAGACCCTCCGCTTTCCTGGGGCCTTTGGAGTGCTTTCCCTCCGAGGCGGTCTTGGACCCCTCGGCGGTCTGGCCCTCCTCCGAGCCGGTTGAGGGCGGAAGTGCGGGGCCTTTCTCTGTTGTCATTGTGGCAGTCCCGGGACTGAACTTCCTGGGAGGACGTATCTTGGGCCACTACCCCTTCGTCGTTCCTAACCCGAGGGGTGGGGTTTCCGAAGGGATGTGGCAGAGGGGGAAGTATGATGTTCTCCCCAACCTGGGGGTGAGCCGGAGCCAGGGTGCCGAAGGTACCCGGGTTCTGAGTGAGCGTTTGGATGAAGGCGGAGAGCGCCGATTGCACGTCGATGGTGAGAACCGGAGGGCTGACTTGGTCATCGCTCCGGTTTTTCTTCTTGGCCTCGATGCCGAGGCGGGCATCGGGGGCATTCTGTTGGATCTGAAGGCGTAGGTCGACAGCCGCCTGTTCCAGCCCAGCGATGACACCGCCCTCGGGAGCCCTGTGAGAGGCTTCGGGGGCGTTGACGTCGCCGAGGGCCAGGTTCTTGTCTTCCACGTTTTTGGAGTTGGCACGTGTTGTTCTCACCATTTTTGGTAGAGGGCTAGTGTTTGGCGAAGGGGGAGGGTTTCTTACTTGATTGTTCGACCTCTCAACGAGAGCACCAAATGATGGATAGTCTACCCGGGGGTATATATCCGAAGGATTATTGCTGGGAATAACTTAGAGAGAAGTCAGAGCAAGTAAATGTAGAGAGAGAGAGTGTATTATAAATGTGGAGCGTTTTCAGTGTGGTTACAAATGGGGAAATGGGGTGCTATTTATAGTAGCAATAAATGCCGGACAGGGACACGTGTCAAGCGCCTATTGGCCGAGAGGTCACCTCAACTGATTGGCGTTGGCAGCCGCATGTGGCCGCATTTAATGCGGCTATTGGATGGGACGTCTGTACAGGGTACGGTGATCTGTACGCATGTGAGGCGGATATCATGTCGGGAGAGGTGCCCTCGGCTGCAGAGGACTAGCCGAGGGCTCTTAGTGCCGAGGACCCCTGAGTGCCGAGGGCTCCAGGTGCCGAGGGCTACTGTTTTCGCCGTTTTCTCCCAGTCCCTCTGTTTGTTCGAAATATCCGTTCTGTGAGAGTTTGGAGCCTTCGGCCAGGGGGCCGAAGGCACCCCTGGTGCGTATTTGCGGGCTGCTTGGTACTTTGGGCGCCGTGATTTGGGCCTGTTGGGCCTCCACTGGAGTAGTAGGAGTCTGTGGGCCGGGTGTTCCCGGGCCATATACTCCATCACTACTGAAAAGAAGGTTAGCAACTCTAGGAGAGATTTAAAGTTAAATCATGGGCTGTTTGAAAAAGAAACGAATTCAATTGAAAGAATAATTTATTGGGGGATATAATACACTTTACAAGAGAACCTAGAAACTCTTATCTATGTGCGAATCTCCACAAAATTAGTTTGACACAAGCAGAATCAAATCAATTTAAATAAATCGAAGTTTTGCCATCCTTTATTTGACCAACGAAATAACAAAAATCCTTACTCCAAACAATATTGATAGAAAAATATAAGTAGATAGAATACAACTGGAACTTCAACTTACCAGGTTTAGGATGACGGCTCAAAATATGGACGTATTCATCAGCAAGATGAGCAGGTCGAAAATTGAAAAATTGGAGACTGTTTTCATTTGATTGAGAGGGAAGAAGGTAAGGGGTGCGGCTACTGCTGGTCGAAGAAAAGAAAACGAACGGCTGATTGAGAGCTTAAGGGTTTCTTATGATGATATAAATCTCCTTAGGGGTTTAGTTTAAAAGAATCTTATTTGGGCTAAGATTGATTTGTGCTCCTAATGTTCTAAAAAAATCCAACGAAAAGTATTTTCTATTTCAAAATAAACTGATTAAGCTTTAAAACATTACTAATTTCTTCACTTAAAATTATTAGAACTTACCGGTCAACGTTACCTGCCAGAACAACATGTGATCAAACAATAAATCATATTAGTCATAGAACAAACTTATTTAACTAACTAAAATAAATAATATTGATTAATATAACTAGCTCATAAAAATCGGGGTATTACAGTTAGTACTCCCTCCATCCCGCTAAAATTGTCCCATATTACCTTTTTGGAATATCCCACTAAGATTATCACATGTCAAATTTGGTAAAGTTTGTTTGACTCTAAATCATACTTACTTTATTCTTGCTTTATCAATTCAATATCAATACATAAGTTTATTTTTCTTAATAATCGTGTCACATTTTCTTGTTCCAATGTTAGTAAGACAGAGGTAGTACATAATAGTACTACATGAGTTTTATTTGGAAGAAAGTGGCTTAAATTAATATAACAGAACGTAAGCAGGGTAACCTGAGCCAATGATTGGTAAACTAGACTCCCAATCATCAGTCTTATGTTCTAGAGTTTTGACATGAATAAAAAAAAAAAGCAAAAAGAAACACACGATGTCGAGAACAAAAAATAGCACGAAAGTAAAAAAAGTAGTTCTTCAATCTGCAGAGAGCACCAAATCTTCATGGATTTTGGCGGGTGTGGATGCTCCAGCCCGCCTCTTCCCTATTTTTTGTCTCATTCAGAGCCATGACATCCTCCTCTGAGTTCTCATGCCCCTGTGTTTCCCAAGTACGCGTCCTCGTCTGTTCCTCTGGTCCGCTACTACTCTGTCCCACACCATCATTGTTTGGTGGTCCCACACCTCCCTGGGTCTTCTCTTTCGTGTAACTATGACCATGTGTCAGGCTTCTCTTTGAGGTTTCTTTCCGTCTTAGTTAAACCTCTTCCTGCACCTCCTTCACTCACAAGCCATTTATTACCCAAAGATGGGTGAGGTCTCGCTCCTCCCGCCCGCAACCACAGACTAAAAGATTTAACAATAGTTTTATTTACTTTTTCATAAAATAAAGGACAAAACCTCTTAGCATGCCCTACATTTCCACAAGTAAAACAAAAGTTGGGGAGTTTTTCATATTTGAAATCAACCCAATACCCTTCCCCTTTGCTGTTTTTCAAGGTTGTTCCCACCTTCAGGGGATCTCTCAAATCCAAATTCACTCTAACCCTCATATAGGCCTCCCATTTCTCATCGAACTAGTTAACATCCCATGTAATAAACTTTCCGAGGTGATTCCCAATTCTTGGAGCAGTGCCCAGATTTGAAGAGCCATACGGAACATTGTGCACATGTACCCAAAAATCAGCTGAATCCAGTGGGACCTTTAGAGGAATATCACCCAGGTTTTATGTCCTTTAACACCAACAGATTTTGATCAAACAACCAGGGGCCATTATCCAACACACAGGACATGTTAACTATATGATAAAATTTAAACAGATACCTCATCTCTCTGATCTCCTGGATCAACACTCCTTTGCTCGGACGCCACAGAGCCGCCATCAGGTCTCGAAAAGATTGGAATTTCACTACCTTATCTATGAGAATCATGCCAACAACAGGGAATGTGTTCGCCTCTTTGTCCGCCGCGCCGGAGTCGGATTCTGATTCTTCATCGTCATCCAACAGTAGTTCATCCGTAGTAGGACCCAAGCCCATTCTGTCATATTGGTCAATCAACTTCTCCACGCTACCCACACCCGTAGGAGTCTCCTCTTCCTCGTCATGCTGATCGTCGTTGATCTGTGAATTGAATTCGTTCGTCAACATAACGCCCTCTTCTGATTGTTGTGCCTGGCCGCACAAAATCGGAGGAAGTTCAAAACCCTACGAAGAGGGAGAGCCGCTTCATTATGCCTCAAGCCTTTTAGAACACTGTGTGGGATAATAGTACTACGGCTTTGTTTGCAAATACTACTCATAAGTGCTTTTGAACTTTTTAAAATGATTTTGGAAAAAGTGTTTAATAGTAAAAGTTGGTAGTGTTTGAGAAAAATTTGATTTTGAAAAAGTTAAAGTTGACAGTGTTTGATAAAATAAGTGCTTTTTGTATAATAGAAAAAGTAAAAAGCAAATTCTAGCTTTTAGCTTTTAAGTACTAATTTAAGTAGAAGTTGTAACTTAAAAACACTTTTTTTAATTTTTTAGGTTAAGAGCTTTTTTTTAGTGTTCGCAAACGGTGCCAACATAAGTTTGATATAAGCTCAAAATAGGCTTATCAAATCTAAATCAGTAAATATGATAAACCAAAAAAAGTTCAAAATAGGCCTATATGATTTTGAAAAAGTGACACTAATAGTAAGCCTAATTTTGAAAAAGTGACACTAATAGTAAAAGTTGGTAGTGTTTTTGAAAAAGTGAGCCAATGACTTTGGTAAAAGTTGGTAAAAGTTGGTAATGTTCAAATCTAAATCAGTAAATATGATAAACCAAAAAAAGTTCAAAATAGGCCTATATGATTTTGAAAAAGTGACACTAATAGTAAGCCTAATTTTGAAAAAGTGACACTAATAGTAAAAGTTGGTAGTGTTTTTGAAAAAGTGAGCCAATGACTTTGGTAAAAGTTGGTAAAAGTTGGTAATGTTCAAATCTAAATCAGTAAATATGATAAACCAAAAAAAGTTCAAAATAGGCCTATATGATTTTGAAAAAGTGACACTAATAGTAAAAGTTGGTAGTGTTCAAATCTAAATCAGTAAATATGATAAACCAAAAAAAGTTCAAAATAGGCCTATATGATTTTGAAAAAGTGACACTAATAGTAAGCCTAATTTTGAAAAAGTGACACTAATAGTAAAAGTTCAAAATAGCTTTTAAGTACTAATTTAAGTAGAAGTTGTAACTTAAAAACACTTTTTTTAATTTTTTAGGTTAAGAGCTTTTTTTTAGTGTTCGCAAACGGTGCCAACATAAGTTTGATATAAGCTCAAAATAGGCTTATCAAATCTAAATCAGTAAATATGATAAACCAAATCATATAAGCTCAAAATAGGCTTATATGAAATTTGGTATGAGTAAACTAGACTTAATGAAGAAGATGTTCAAAAAATTCATCAAACAATTTCACCGGAAACCGCATCAAATGGCGACGTCCGGACAGAGCGTCCTATAAAAAAACTTATTTGCATTTTTTATGAAAATTAAAAGACTTATTTGGTAATTGTCCAAAAAAGGTTAAGAGACTCAAAGGTTAACTAAAGAATAGAGATGTCCTCGAACGAGCCTGGAGTGGAAAACAATCCACTGCCCGCCTGCCCCTTCCATTCTCATTACTGTTTCAATGGCGTCTTCTGAAGCTTACCCCAAACAACCCTCTGACGAAATCCGAACTGATGTTCTCTCTGCCGCTAGATTGTCTTGCTACAAGGTACATGCCTTTCTCTTCCTCTTTTCCGTTTTTTTTTTCACTCGCAAATCCTTATATATTTTCATCCATGGGTTCCCAAAAGGCGCGCGACACATTCTATTCATGCCTGGGGAAAGAATCTGGCAAGAAAGCTACTGAACTCGCGACTGTAGGCCTGCTGTACCCAGCGGAGTGCAAGAAATCCAGAGAAGAATTTGTGAATCAGTGCCGACCAAGTTGGGTTAGTTCTTCTATTCGAGAAACTATTGATCCTTACGGTTTTCATTGGATGTAATTTATGGAGGCAGTGATGTCATAGTGATGTTGCTCTGTGTGTGCAGGTGAAACACTTTGATAGGCAGTATTGTGCTAAGAAGAGGGTTCAAAGGCTTTTGGATGATGATGATGAGTCAAGGAGAGGCCCTTTGTTACTCCCACAGCCCTATACATTCAAGCCCCCTTCTTCAAGCTAATATCAATAGTATGGATTTGTGTTATCCTGAAATAGTTTTTTTTTTTAATTTTTGAATAGGACCATAATAATTATGTACATCACATCTTCAATTAGATTTCACTTGTTACTGCTTCATTGCAATTATCATAATTCTATTTCTATTCAGAATGCCCTACTTTTTTTTTGTACAAGAGCATTTAGTTTTTGTTTGTCTATAGAGTAGTTCTTTCTTTATCAGTTTACCTGTTGTTTGTAACTGTCCAAAGGTAGCATCATTGGCTTCGGTGAACTATTCACAGGGATTTAGACTTAAGGTAAAAGGAAATGAATGTTGATTGGTGAGCTGTTCTTGCTATGAGCAGCTATAACGATCAAGTAAGATCAAGGGAATGCAGGTGCCTAGATTGCTGGGGGCAAATGTTAATGTGGAAATCTACTGCTTTTGGCATTCGTGGATAGTTGAAGTTAAGTGTCTCTGCTATAGGTTAAATATATCCTACTGAAGAATAAAAGTAGATGTAATTTTGAAGGCCACTTGGGCTTGACTGTGAAAACTCTTCTCGAGATGCAACATTTATGCTGTTTACACTTTCCACAAAGATTAATTCATTCTGTTCCATTTGGAGGTGAATTGAGGACACCTTTTTCATATGCCATTTCTGATTATACACATTTTCAATTCCTTTTTGTATTGTTTTTTCATTTTTGTGAAGTATTCTTTTCCATTTCCTTTGCGGTCTTGTAGTACATCTTTTCTTCTTTCTTTTCAAGTAACTGGTGCTATTATGCACAAACTCTTTGCCAGTACAACAGTTTCAAGAGTTGGTTCTTGAATTATCATGACTATTGTTGGTTTAAATACTTTGCCTTGTATGATGTGAACCCGGTAATATTGCTAAATGATTCAACTTAGAGCATTGTGTTTCTATCTAGTTAAACTCGTTGCTGTAACCTTAGCAGTTGTGTTTAATCAATTACATGAGTGCCTTTTCCCATATACTGTATGTAAAGAATCGCAATATACGAAGGATCTAAACAAACTACTGTAGTTGTTCATAACCATATATTCTATCTAGAAGTGACACATTTCGAACTTTTGGTTGTGCGGAAATTTTCTAGCATCATCTTTTGGGCGTGATGCTCCAAGACTCAGGCATGTGTGATATACTGATATGTAGTGTTTCCGCTCCTATTTTTTATCATTTTAACTTTTGATCTTTACTCAGTTAAACTTGATTCACTTCCCGTCATTCTTCTTCCACTTCAAGTCATATACACTGGTTGTATATTAACATTTAATGCACCATGAGTATACTAACACTAGACAACTTAGTTGCATGATTGAAAATATGTTTCCAATATCTATCTGTTACTCATCTGTTTCTAGCTGTGATGGCAACTAAGTTGTCTAGTGTTAGTATTATGTCCTACCACTTTCGTGGTATGAATGACATTGTGAAAAAGTGAGAAGTTATTACAAGCTTTTAAGCTTTTTATAAGGATGTTAATGTAACTGTGCTGTCTTCTCAAGGTGATTAGGTTATTGGGTAATTGGAAAAGTAAGATCAGTATGCATGCTCAGGCCTCAGGGACTCGGGGTATCATTCAGTGTTTGGAAGTAGTATATTTCAAGCAACCTTTTACCATTATCTTCTTCACTACACTTGCCACAATCTTAGTGGCTGGTGTCTTTTTTAAAGGGAATGGTGGGACAATTTGTATCTGTCTAACAAACAGAATACTGGTTAGATAGCTTTAGAAGAAGCGAGTGATTTGAGAAAACTGTTGCTCTTTTTTGTTTTGTTATTATAGTATTGCATGGAAAGGCTGGGCCTCTCGTTTTGGGCTGGGATTAACTTCATTCTATCCAGGATGGTATTATGTAATCAATATAAGGGCATCTTAAGTAGTTAAGTGTAATAGAACTATATCTGGTTGGATGAGAGGGGTGTGTGTATAAGTACAGAGATGAATTCATATGGGAGACACTTGAGTTACGAGCCTGGTTTTTTGTTTATTTCCCCTCATGGCTTAAAGATGGTACGAGCCTGGTTGTTATTATAACTTATAAGACCTCATTTTGGAAATTAAGTGGTAAAAAAACAAATAAATTACATTTTATTATTGAAATGTAAGTCATCCTGGACTAGCTTTTGCTTCATGATGAAATTTTGACAAAATCATACTCTGTAATATGTTTGAGATTGTGATAAGATAAAAATAAAGTATTTATAGCCACCAAGGGACCAATGTAATCCCAAATGGGTTTAAGAATCTTAAAAATTTCACGTGGCTGCTTCCCTTGTAGGATTGCTGGATTTAATACTTATGAGTTATGAGGTACTTGCCATTATGAATGAAGGCGATCTTGGGAAGATGACCTGACTTCCCGTTTGAAGTTCATGAAGAACATGTACTCCATAATAAATAGTCTGGGGTGCAAGAAGTCAGCATGATTTTGCAATATGCAATACCAGATTTTATTTGAAGAAAAAAAACTGTTACCAGAACCACATAGAGAGAAATTGAATTAGTCTAGGTGGGGGGGAGGCTGTTGAATGCATAGAAGATGGACTGCAACGTTATAATAAATCGGGGATAATACAAAAAAAAATGCATGATTGCATTGTATTCTTAACAAATCATTGGTAAGCAACTGGCATTGCTAATCTGATGTACTTATTCGCCTGTATATATAGGTGTTCGTCTCTCAGCAAATGCTGCAAGCCCTTCTAGCCGATCTTTTGTGTTCAATAGTTGCTCATAGCAATCCTCCTCCAATGCCAGAGCTGATTCCAAATCTAACGCATATCCTTTATCAATTGCATGTTTTGCCATCTTTAATGCAAGCGGTCCCTGTCATAAGAGATATCAAGGTCAATACAAGGTCACCTAGGTATACACACTAATGTTCCTCCAACAGCTAAAAGACAAACATGGATTCTGTATGTCAATGATACAGAATGGTGAAAACCAAATGCCAAAACACCTATTGAAAAGGATAAGGGAACAATGGAGTGAATTATTGGGATTTGTTACTTCGGCATCTTGAATGTATAAGAGAGTTAGTGAATTGAAAGTAAGGGTTTTTAACTCATTCAATGAAAATATATAACTCCAACCTTCTGGTTTATACTTCGAGCAATTTCAAGTGCCTTTAGACGAGCTTCGCCAGAAGGAACACAATCATTGACTAGTCCTGAACAAAACGGTCTTTTTAATACTGGATATTCAAAAAAGACAAAAGTACCAGAACTATGGCATACCCACCCAGTGATAAGGCTTCCTTCCCATTAATCTTTCGTCCAGTAAATATGAGATCCTTTGCGATTGATTTTCCGACCAATCTAGGAAGCCGCTGTGACCCACCAGCTCTGCAAATGGTCAAAGCAAATATGACATATTCAGCAGACATCTTCCAGTTCTGAGCATCTCACAATTTGAAATTCTGAACATATAGATCAAAATATACAGCTTGTCGAATACGCACAACCAATTAAAGGGATGAACATTGCCACATTTACATTCCGAAAAAATCACTAGAGACATACCCAGGTATGATTGCAAGTCCGGTTTCCGGCAAGCCCAAAACTGTATCCTCCCCTGTGTAACATTCAATAAAATGATTTCAGGATGTAAGCAAATCTGAAGGCTAATTGTCATTGCTATAGGAGTCCAGAAAAAAAACTCACCGCAAATGCGAAGATCACAACATAATGCCATTTCTAGTCCTCCACCTAAAGCTACACCATCAATCACAGCAATAGTTGGAATACAAACTGCCTAGATAGTGAGATGAAAATTTAGACACATCATATAACTTCGAATTAAAAAAAATTGCAGGTCTTCTCCACTTGCGCCCCAACGAACAAATGAATAGTAAGACAACAAAATATAACATGAAACAAAAATGCAGTAACGCCAACATATAGAGAATTATAAATAATTAGCAAGAAAAAGCATTATTGCAAACAGACCTCCAGAGTAGTGAATGTTTTCCGAAGAGTGTTCACAAACTCCCTGACCTCTAATGGAGCCATTGTCTTTCTCTCCTACATACATGGTTAGATTATAAAAGACTATCAATCTTATCATCTGACCAGTTGCTTAATAATAAGCATCAAATAGCAGCATCTAAAAATTGATAAATGTAATGCACCTTCATAATATTGCAGTCTTATTTGCTGGCTAACATGGGATAAGGGACTGAGGTTAGAATCACCAGTTGATGATGTACCATTTTTTAAGAGTATTGATGTGAGCACACTAAGTTTTGAAAAAAATTATGCAAGGTAGAATTACTGAATTAGCACACTAAGTCTTATAGTTTATTGTACTTCGTTATTTTGTTTATATAGCACTTCTTACTTTTAACTCCTATAATCCTATTGCTAGTTTCTATTATTGAAAAAGGCACATGTGTACATTTGTTGCAATAAAAAAAACACTATTGGACATTTTCATTAAGATTTGAAGTGATTTTCAAGACTCGAAACTTAGGTGCTAAATCTGCCACTGAGGATCACAGGATTCACAGCCCTAGAGTAGGTTTTCATGGAGCTGTAAACCTTGTATCAAGGAGATGCCATGGAGTCATTTAAGAAGCTGCTTCTTATGCTAAACAATAGAAGGTGGATTTTGAATAATATACTTTGTATAAGCAAAAAAATAACATGATGAGCAATTGCCGAAAGGATTCCTTTAAGACTTGTCATAAGTTGTGCATAAACAAACATCAATGACTCAGGTTCCCAATCAACTCCATGAGCTCAGGTTATTGTAGAAAAGTAGGCTGCAACGCAAAAATACGCCATGAAGCTAAAATATTTAACTTTTCTAGCATGGTTGCAGTCTAGTTGTCTTCTTTAACTATCATAGCGTTTCCTCATTAGTAGCAATAGGTTGGGAAATGAGGGGGAAAAGAGTCAGCCTTTAAATAAAATGAATAAACAAGAGTCAGCCTTTTATTTTAGGACTTGTGAAGAAATTACCTTCAAATCAGCACCAGCACAAAACACTTTCGGAATGGAGCTGCAGATCATTAAAATATTAGCCAAACGTTCTTTAGTTATTCTATCTAACGCATGTTGTAATTCTCTTAGCATATCCTTCCCAATCGCATTCTTTCTGCCCGGCCTATCCAACTTAAGCTCCAAAATTCCTATCAATTAACAGCCCTAAATTACTAATTTAGACGTAAATCACAGTTCAGTGATTCATCTCTATCAGTGAGATTGCAATTTGTGAAATTCCATAGTTTTGATATGTATAGAAAAACAAATAAAATACTCCGTAGGTATTAAATTCCAGGGTTCCGACGGGCGTTTACCAGAATCAGAATCGGAGTGTTGCTCTAACTTGATGGATTCAGAAGTTAATGTCTCTAAGATGAGAGTCCGCCTGCTCTGGAATGCCCATCTTTGAACTTGGGAATGGGAATTCAAAGTCCTAAGGCGAGAGATTAGCTGAGAGGAAATGTAGGGTTTTGATTCCGTCGATAATGTTAGCTCGAGTGACTTGGCTATGGCGCGTAGAACGACAACCATGATTGAATTCTCCAGTGATCAACTCAGTAGTAGACATTCAAATTCAAGTTAGCATCTTTATTGGTTTCTCTAAGCCTAAGGATTTGTTTTAAAATGAGAAAAGTGTCAGTTCAGTACACGAATGCATGAGTTATGGAGTCAAGAGTACATAATCATGCAAACCGGTTCCAATGGTACATGAAATGAGAAAATAGGAGTTAATTTAGTACCTCGGGCTATTTAAGCGGCTAAACTGCCAAGGTGTCCAACGGATTACTGATTTGGCCAAAAAAATCATGTTTGTGTAATACAGGGTGACCTTCAAGTCAGCATTGTCCTTCTTCTTATCTTTCTCTATACAAAAGCAGGAGAAACCAGGTCTCTTTTCCCGCCCAAAACCTTGCTGAATACCGGGTCGGGTCATTTTGTGCGGGTTGTTTAATGGGTTGGGTATAACGTAATGTGTTACAGTCTGTCTGGTCACATGTTCTTTGAATTGATTTCTTTTGAGGTTCAATGGGTGCATTTAATGCTATGTGATTCAATATGATACGTTTGGTGGCTCAAGAAAGAAGATCTATTGCAATGTATAGAGATATCTTCGAGAACTGTGCTTGCAATTGTACTGTTTAAAATTTTTTATAGTCTGCAACACAGCTACTGAGATTTCAACCAAGAGTTTAAAATAAGTTTGTTGCATACATTAATAAAGCATTAAATGCTTAGTACGAAAATATCTTCTAAGAGATTGAGATTAGTTCTTAGAGCATTAAATGCTGAGTACGAAAATATGTTCTAAGAGATTGAGTTGAGGTTAATACCCAATGGACAAAGCAGACTCAACTGAGAGAACTTCCCTTACCTTACTATATAAAGACCTAAGACTTGAATTAATCAGCACAGCAACCAAAATCGCATTACTACTAAAACTATCGTACTATACAATGACTGAGGCAAATGAAAACGCAGGCATGTGGTCACTACTTGATGTTGTTGATCATACTAGAAACACTTGGGCAGTCAAAGTCAGATTGATAAGGGCGTATGAGGTTCCTATCCATGCTAAAGGGGGCGAGACTCTTGAATTGGTTCTTCATGATGCAGTGTTAAACCATGTGACTGAATTCTTGGATTTTCATTATTTGGCAGTGTTATATTCTTGAACTTGAATCTATATGTTTCCTTTTTGTATAGGGAACTCTGATTCATGCTACTGTCAAGAGACCTCAGCTGGGTTTTTTCAAGTCTAAAATCAAAGAAAATGGAGTGTATAGCATCAGAAAATTTTTGGTGGTTGATAACTACCAAACTTTCAAAAGAACCAATCATCCATACCTCATTCAATTTATTAGCAAAACCCAAGTTAAGAATGAAGTCATAGACTTTCCATCCCATGTGTTTGATTTTCAACCTTTTGAGATGCTGCAAGCTCAAAGGATCATCAATGACAAACTACTTATTGGTACAAATCTTTATTCAAAACCAATATTTCTACGTTTTGCATGATTAATATATTTTTGGTAAAAATATTTTTCGATGTAAATCAAATACTCTTTTCAGACGTCATTGGAAAGTTTTTGGGTAAACTACCTGCCCAAACACATATCACTAATGGGAGAACAGAAAGGCTCTTGGAGTTAACATTGGGGGATGGAGAGTAAGTAGTTGTCGTTTTATTATGTTTTTGGATTTTATTATTCTTAATAAATAAAACAAATGATTCAAACCAATAAAGTAATTCATGTGAGTGAAATATGCAGAGGTAATCGGATTGGATGTGTGTTATGGAACAAATACATTGACCAATTCACGGACTATGTGAATCAAAACGGGGTAGATAACCTCTTCATAATATTCCAAGTATGCCGACCTAAAAGATATCAAGGTTAGACATAAATCTTTTAAATGAAGGTGTTTAATAAAATATTTGTAATTTTTTTAACGCGTTGTTGAAATCACAGGAACCGTCTCTGTTTCTTCGTCCTACGACGTTTCCAAGCTAATCTTAAATGTAACACCACAGAGACGGTTGAGTTCAGAAATCAGTAAGTGTTTTACAAATTATTTCTGTTTAATGGTACCTTGCTCAGAGTGTTATTGACTTTTGGTATTTACCATCTACGTTTCCACTAGACAATGAAGACAATGCTACCGTCACAAACTTCACCCAAAATTCTATTGATGAAGGAAGCAGAGATGATGCCTTAAGTAGTAGGGTAAAGTTAACAACAATGAAGGACCTTATGAGTGAAACCGAGGTGGTTCTTTGACTCTATTTGAAATGTTAAACATGTTTATTTTATAATAATAATGATTTACACAACTAATTTCTTTATGTAAACAAATTGTGTAGGATGGTATTTACCGGGTGCTAGGAGAAATTGTTTCTATTGAAAACTTTAGGGAATGGTGTTACTTAAGCTGTAACACATGTAACAGGAAGTTGAAACAAGAGGATGACAGATTCATGTGTGCAACATTATTGGTTCCGAGGGAGTGTACAGGTGATATAGTTACATAAATATGTGTCTATCTATATATATAAAAAATAATGGTTACTAGCTACAAAAAACGATTGTTTACAGACAACTATATATATATATATATGTATTGATTGAATATGTAATATTGTCTAAAACATCTAGGTACAAAGTTAGTGTTGGGATAATGGATGACACTGCCCATGGGGCCTTCATGTTGTGGGATAGAGAATGCACTGATATTCTTGGAAAGACTTCAGCAACATTACGCAGCGAGGTGGGAAAGGTACTAAACAAAGTCTTATATTACAATGGCATGTTGAAAAAACTAATTGGGTTAATTGATGAGAGCCTAATTTTGTTTTATACAATTGCAGAAAACAGGAGACTCAACCAGATTCCCTGAAGAGATTGAAAGCTTGGTTGACCAAAGGGGGTTGTTTAAAATCAGTCTTAAGAAAAGGGCAGAAGAAAATTCCAATGGAGGAACACTATCTTTAGGGATGGTTTGTATGATTTGAGACCCATCTATTCTGGCTTTGTATGCAGACAAAGAGCAGGAACAACTTAGTAAAGATGATCTAGATCAGGAAAAGGTTTGAAATACTTACATTTCAATTCTAATAATACAAGAATAATATTTTAAGAATACTTATTGATGGATAGTCTACCCGGGGGTATATATCCGAAGGGTATTACGGGGAATAACTTAGAGAGAAGCCAGAGTAAACAAGTAAGTGTAGAGAGAGAGTGTATTTAGTATGAATGCCGTTTTCAGCGTGGTTACAAATGAGGAAATGGGGTGCTATTTATAGTAGCAATAAATGTCGGACAGGGACACGTGTCAAGCGCTCATTGGCCGAGGGGTCACCTCAACTGGTTGGCGCTGGCAGCCGCATGTGGCCGCATTTAATGCGGCTGTTGGATGGGACGTCTGTGCAGGGTACGGTGATCTGCACGCATGTGAGGCGGATATCTTGTCGAGTGAGATGCCTTCGGCTATAGAGCAATGGCCGAGGGCTCCTCCAACCGATGGCACTCTAGTGCCGAGGGCTCACGGTGCCGAGGGCTACTGTTTTCGCCGTTTTCTCCCAGTTTCTTAATTTGCTTGCGAAGCCCGTCCTGTGAGAGTTTAGAGCCTTCGGCCAGGGGGCCGAAGGCACCCCTGGCGCGTAGTGCGGGCTGCTTGGTACTCTGGGCGCTGTGATCTGGGCCTGTTGGGCCTTCGCTGGAGTAGTAGGAGTCTGTGGGCCGGGGGTTCCCGGGCCATATACTCCATCAGGAGTCCCTCACTCCTTTTGCCGAAAGGTACTTGAGGGAAAAGGAGTAACTTGTGCTTGCCCTTTGATGTTGTCCCATCGTGATCTCTGAAGTTGGTGAGGAGTTGTTGCTTTTATGTCCCTGCCGAAGGCAGTCCCTCAGTTACCCACATGTCGGGACTTGAGGGCTTGCCTTGTCGTTTGTTGGAATTTCACTAATTTTGTAATTTAATGATTTTCCCGAGGGGGTCCTCCAGTCCCCCACTCCTTGAGACACTTGTAAAGTGGTGAAAAGGAGTAGAGTAGTTGTGTTGCTGTTGTGGGCCGAAGGCTGACGTTTTTCGTTTCATTTTGGGGGGATGCCTCGTTAAAAACCTCATTAGGAAAAACCCTGGGGGGAAAAATCCTAATGAGGGAAAAAGAGTGCACCGAATTCCCCCAATGATGAATCGAAAATGTCAAACCTTGGTCAAAAATGGAGAATAACGGTAATGCCGAAGGCTCTTCTTTTTCTGAGGGCTCATGTATTGATCAGCCGAAGGCTTGCCGTTGATATCCTGGGGGTGCCGAAGGGGAGCCCCTCAATCCGGGGATCGAGGGCCTGCTGGATGAGGGCGGCAGCGGAGTTGTTACCGGGGGGTCCACTGTTTGTTGATTAGTTGGTGATGAAGATACCCGAGGGCTCCCATTACCTGTGTGCGACGGGTTATCCGTCAATGAAGGCAACTCCCCGGGGGCTACCCGGGTTTGCAGTGCTGAGGGGGAATTCCCGAGGGGTGCCCTGATATGAAACCTTGGGTTTCTGAAGGAGTGATCCCGAAGGCGTCTATTATGTGCTGTGTGGGGCACAACCCGGGGGCACTTCTGGGTAAATGTACCCGGAGGCTATCCTTGATGAAGTGGAGTGAAGTAGAAAACCCGGGGGCTTCCAGAATATAGCCGTTGGGAATATAGCCGTTGGAATACCTAACGTCAGGTTTATAGCCGTTGGGGGGGGTACACGTGTCATGTAGCCATTGGCTGCTCGCGGGCGGGCGTCACCGGTTGGGTGAAACGACGGTGCGTAATGATGGCTTTGACGGCCGGGAGCCCGGATCTCGGTCCAAGCCCGGATCTGGGAGCCTATAAATACCCCAAGCCAGGGCCATTCCTCCTTTACGCGTCCAACATCCCTAGCGAAGCTCTGCAAAAAATTCTAGAGAGAGAAACTCAAGCCTTCGGTCAAACTCTTTTCAAGGTCAGTGTCCCGCTTTCCCCTCAACACTTTTTGTAAGTTCCACCCTCTGGCCTTAGATTAGGGTTAGGGTCCCGTAGAAATCTTTCGAAACCTTAGGTGCTTTTCGTGGCAAGGAATGTCGTCCGAGAGCGATTCCCAAAACATATCGGGGGACCCTTCGGTTGAGGAGGAGCACGCTTCAGATGTGGAGTCCGTGAGCGAGCCCTCGGACGGTGCTGATGCCGCCCTGGCCCGGGAGGTCCAGAAGGAACTCATTGCTGAGGTCGAAGCCGAGGGCTTCGAGCAGGAGTGCGAGGATGAAGACTTAGCCCTCGCATGGCAAACAGCGGAGGATGAGGCGCAGAATGAGAGCTCGAAGGTTACGATTGCTGTTCTCCCCCCTCGGGGTTCTGGGGAGGCCAGTAGCTCGAGGCCGCTAGACCCGATACCTCTGAGGGCGGTTTCCGGTTCGAAGAAGAAGAAGGTCGCTACCAAGAAGAAGGAGAGGGCCGTCGATCAAGGGAAGCCCGTGGACATGCCCGAGGGGTACAGTTGGCTGAACACTGAGGCCCTCGAGATTAGGTCGAAGGCTGATAGGGCAGATCTGTACGTGACTCAGCTGCACGTGGGGCCCTCGGCCGAAGTGGTGGAGCCAGGTCCCGACGACGTGTTGTCCAGGGCGCCCGAGGGGTGTATCGCCATTCACGTCCTCTCGGTTTCTATGGGACTTAGGTTCCCTCTGCATCCGTTCCTCCGGGAGTATTTGAGGTTTGTTGGTTTGGTCCCCTGCCAACTCACGCCCAACAACCACTCCTACATTGCGGGGTTCCTCCAGCTCTGCAAGTCCCGAGGGGTGAAGCCCATCCTGGATCTATTCTTCCAGAGCTTTAATTTGTGCCGGGGGGCACGAAAACGGCGAGGGGTACGCAAACCTGCAGCAGATTGCCCGCTTCAAGCTATTCTCCGATGCTCCTTCTTCCAACAAAGGATGGAGGGAACGTTGGTGCTACGTAAAGTTGGGTGAGAGCCCATTCCCGAGGGAGTTGTGTGATCGATTCCGAAGGCACGAAAAAATCAGGAGTGCTGCTCTCGAGAAAGACGGCCTAAAGCTGGCCAAGTTCCCGGAGGGGAAAAATAAGAACGTGGCGATCAAAGACTGCACCCTCGAGGAGGATTTATACACCCTCGGGTTCCGGAGGTACCGCTTCATAGGGGAGACCGATGAGAAGTACCCTCCCTTCAACAAGGCCTTCGGAGGAGCCGGAGGTAGGAGCCGAGGGCTTTAGAATTCTGTACTTAGTTTTCTTTTTGCTTGGATGTCATTGTCCCTTCGCTTAGACCCGTCGGCCTAACCCTTTGTCATATTTTTTGCAGGTATCCCCGTCTCCATGGTGAACGTGAAGGGCCTCGCTCGCCTGAAGAAACAGGACCCGAAGGGGTCGGGACAGGGCAGCCAGAAGCCCGCCACTGCCCTCTTCAAGAAAGCCGAGGGCGATGCTGCTGCCGGCAAGAGGAAGGCGGCGACCAAGGGGTCCCCCCGGCTACCAAAAAGCCGAAGAAGGGGGATATCGCCGAGAAGGAGCCCCCGGTCATCAGTGCTGATGAGCACCCCGCCTCCGAGGTGCATGTGGAGAAGCCGTCGGGTGAAACGCCGGCGGGGGCAGAGGAGTTGCTGCCTGAGGTCCTCCAAGTTTCGTTCCCGAGGGGGACCTCCCTGGCCAGCGGCGCTGTTGACCCGGGGGCCATCTTGAGGGGCATAACCCCTGAGACTGATAGGGCTGCCCTCGGGGCCTATAACGATGCGGCCCTCGAGGACCACATTCTCCGCTCCTCCCTTTCTGTAAGTGTTTACTCGGCTTTCTTCCTTTTTTCCTTTGATCATACTGTGCAATTGCCTTTAACCGTTTTGGTTGTTGGTCTGCAGGCTTGTCTAGCCCTCGGTGAACATGCCCGGAGGCTCCAAGAATGGCGCCTCCATAAAGCAGAGCAGGACGCCAAGATGAAGGAATGCATCCTCAAAAATAAAGAGGCGGTGAAGCTGGGGGCCAGGCTAGAAGAGGAGCTTCGGCAAATGGAACTGAGGTTGGAGGCTGCAGAGAAGAGCAAGGCTGATGCTGAGGCCGCTGCCGAGGAGGCCAGGAGAGCTGCCAAAGAGGTCGAGGACTCCAAGGCGCTAGCCGTCGCCAAGGCTCAGGAGGAGGCCGTTGATGCCTTCGTCGCCGAGGGCTGGAGAGCCGAGGGACACAAGATGTGGCTGTCCTCGGTCGTGGAGGCATACGTCGAGGAATGGGCCGAGGGCCCTGGGTGGGAATGGATGGCCCGGAAGGGCAGAGAATATTATGAGGCCGGCGAATTCTTCACCCAGGCCCTCATCTACCGGAGGATGGCTCGGCACTTGGGCATTGAGCAAAAGGATTTTTCCCCCTCGGTGTATGGCCTTCCTCCCCTGCAGGCTGATGTCCGTGAATCGCTCCCGGAAGGTGTACAGAGGCCCGACCTTGAGGACACGGAGCTGAAGAATGAGGCCGAGGACGACGCTGTTGAGGCCGGAGCGGAGGCATCGTCGAGGCCGGCTGCAGAGGGCATGTGACACTCCAAAAATTTAAATAAAAATAAAAATAATTTTTATTAGTCAGATAAAATATTACGAAAATAACATTTTTATAAATAATTGAGTCAGACAAAATTCAACAGATGTGACATTTTAATCAGATAAAATTTTCAAAATTTATAATGTTTTAGTCAGATAAAAATATTTCAGTAATAAGAACAGCATTTTAGTAAACAAGTGAACCAGAAAGAAAATTTACATTTGCGACATTTTTAGTCTGATAAAAATGGCCCGATAATAGAAGTAACGTTTTAGTATAAAAATTAACTTTTATATCTATTTTAAGTTAAGTATAATAATACACAAGTACAATAATATAATAAATAAAATATAATAGAAACCTACTTCTAAGATAACTACGTACGTATAATATATATATATACTCCTAAGATATGTAAACTACGTAGGTATTATTAATACTAAGTTATAACTCCTAACTAACTACGTACTAATACTAATTATATAACAAATATACTCCTAATACTCTTAGAAGTGCAAACGAAATTAACTCCAACTCCAACTCAAACTCTAACACAGCCCGGAACCCTCATCTTTCCCTATAAATAATAGGCCAGAACCTGCGTTTTCTTCATCCCAAAAAAAAAACTACGAAATATACATACATATATACGTATATTATATTTATTTTTTTCGACCCACCGTTTTAGCCAGAAACAAGCCCTGAAAACACCCCTCAAACCTTCCCCTTCGTGAGACGAATCCAACGGAAAAAGAATCGTCGAAAACGGTCGTGAAACGAGGGAGAAAAGCCTCGCCGGAGTTTCACCGGAGAAAAACTTTTCGACGGAAAACGGAGAAGAGGGAGGAGCTGCCGCTGCCGCCAACCCACCACCGTCATTCGCCGTCCCAAACGGAGCCAATAGCCGGCCGTTTCCCTCGTCCGACGAGGTAACACCTCCCCCCCCCCCCCCCCCCCCCCTTAAATTCCCGTTTTTCCGGCGACTTGGTGGAGAAGACGACCCAGCCAAGGCTGGGGTCTGTCTTGGGCCTGATTTTTTTGGGCCAAAATAATTTAATTTGGGCCAGTTCGGCCCAGTTGCAATAAAAATTAAAAATAAAATAGTAAATGAAATAAATAAAATCTGGAAAAATATAAATTAAATACCTAGTATAAATATACATATTCGGACCAACCAGAATTGGAAAATAATATTTTTAGCTATTTTTAATTGATTTAATGGTAATTGGGCCAATTTATACACTTTTAGTAAATAATTAATTAAATAACGAAAATAATTATGAAATAAATATTGGAGTAAACTAGGATAAATATATGACTAACTAGGACCTTATGGACCATTTATAATTAATAAATATTAAGATTTAGTATATTTAATTGTAATTGAACCGGTTAATAGATATATGAAATTAAAGGAATAATTATGGAAAATAATTATAAAATAGATATCTGGACAACCTAGGTCGAATATAGACCCAAAATATATTTATGGACGGTTTGTTGGGAATATTTTATGGTGTTCAATCTAGTTAGTTATCTTTGTATTTGTGTAGTTATTAATTAATCGTGTAATACGGGCCACAAATGTGTATCAGCCCGTGGGCTTCCTTGTAACCCGTAAGTTAGCCAACTTCTCCTATAAAAGGAGGCTAACTTACGGGAACCCTAACGATCAATAGAGGCTTAGAGTTTAGAGGCGTAAAGATAGAGAGTAGGGTTGCCGCTGCTCTCCTTCTCCAGGGAGAGCAGCGGCCAGTTTACACGGTATACCAGATTCGTATAATATCTAAATATCTTTCTATCTGCTTCTTCTATAACTGCTATATTTGTATGATTGTTAGTATTCTGGGATAACAATTGGTATCAGAGCCGAGACGTGAAACAGGTTGAATGTATCTGCGATTTTCTTTGATCTAACGAAGAATGCTCTGCTTTTCTTCTCTTTTTCTTCATATAGAGTTTTGCTCCTGTAATCTTGTTTGTGAAAGAAAATCTGTAAAAATTATACTGTTGGAATCGCCTCTCAAAACCGATTCTACAGCATATCTTCTTTTTCGTTTTCTGCAAATTTTCATTTTCGAAAAACTCTCATTGAAAACTCGAGTTTATGCTTTTATATGCCTGCAGAAACGATTTTGACTTGAAACAGATACAGGAGGGATCGCGACCTTCAGGGCTATTCAGAACAGTTTTCAGATTCTCAAAATTCGACAGTTTTTAAAACCGCGAGTTTGTAAACTCGCGGTCATGAACTCGAGTTTGTAAACTCGCGGTCATGAACTCGAGTTTGTAAACTCGCGGTCATGAACTCGAGTTTGTAAACTCGCGGTCATGAACTCGAGTTTGTAAACTCGCGGTCATGAACTCGAGTTTGTAAACTCGCGGTCATGAACTCGAGTTTGTAAACTCGCGGTCATGAACTCGAGTTTGTAAACTCGCGGTCATGAACTCGAGTTTGTAAACTCGCGGTCATGAACTCGAGTTTGTAAACTCGCGGTCATGAACTCGAGTTTGTAAACTCGCGGTCATGAACTCGAGTTTGTAAACTCGCGGTCATGAACTCGAGTTTGTAAACTCGCGGTCATGAACTCGAGTTTGTAAACTCGCGGTCATGAACTCGAGTTTGTAAACTCGCGGTCATGAACTCGAGTTTGTAAACTCGCGGTCATGAACTCGAGTTTGTAAACTCGCGGTCATGAACTCGAGTTTGTAAACTCGAGTTTTTAAAAATTTGAGAGTTTTGGAATTGCGAGTTTTGGAATTTATTTCGAGTTTTAGGAACTCGATGTTTTGGATTTCGACATTCTAAAAAATTTCAGAATTTTCGGAATTTCTCGATGTTTTGAATCTTTCAAAGTTTGCAGTTTCTTGGAACTCATAATTCGAATCTTGACATCCTTTGCAGTTCATCGAAGCTTTACATTATAAGGATCTCTGAATGATTCCCTGCTTATATAAATGTTTCAGGAGTTTTCGATGTTCTGATGTTTTTCAAACAGCAAGTTTTCGAGATTATGAGATTTTTCGAAACTCCAAAGTTTTCGAGGTTCCAAACATTTTGAAATTCTTAAGATTTCGTTATTCTGAGGTCTGCTTTGCAGGTGGATTTCGTCATTACTCTTCAAGTATTCTAAGTTTTCAAGGCAAACTCGAAATTAAAATCTCCAGATTTGGATTTCGAGTTTTTGCCTTAGAATTTTGTTTAAATTCACCTGCTCTCGAAATTCAACATCGAGAACCTCAACCTCGAAGATTTTCCTCAAAAACTCAAAAATAGAGATTTTCTGCGACACCGCACTGTTTTGGCCATAACTTTTGACTCGGTGATCCGATTTGAGCAAACTTTTTTTTGCTGGAAAGCTAACGCATAGATCTTTATTTATTCTAGGGGTTTACCCCAGAACCCATTCTCACGCGCCCTCACTCGCAGTCTTTGAGGGTCAAAACCTGAGTTTTCCGACAAACATTGTAAATCACCGATGTCGAGGCCAAAACTTAGGCAAATCTGTTCAAATTCTTTCATTGTCAACCCTGAGGTCAAAACTTTTCTAAACTTCAATGTAAAGGTCTGAAAATCGTAGATAATTCAATCAACCTCGCGTCAACGGTCATCTTACAACAATCAACAATCAACTGCTGAAGCCTCCCCTGACTCATCAACATTATGTGTTCATCAATATGCTTAAATTCTACATGGTGAGTTCAGGGAAACCGTCATGTGTGGTACATGTTTAGATTGCTCCACACACATAGCGGGTATGACAAGCTGTGAGCAATCAATCCTTGCACATTCTGAGGGGGAGTTTCAGTTTTCTCCTCCTGGCGCCTTACACCGACAAAGCAAGGAATCTCTCAACGGATGCAACATTCTAGGGGGAGTGTTCAATGTTATCCTCCCCGGTGCCTAACAATGACAAAGCATACCGGGTGCTCCAGTTGAGGGGGAGCACAGAGAGAAAATGAAGAAAGTAATGAGAGAACATGTCCCTATGGCTTAGTAAACCCAACTAAGCCTACCCAAGGGACAAAGCCGAGCGTAAGTGCGTAAGTGAGCGAGTGAGTGAGTGAACATTATGAGCATTAGGAAGCAGAAGGCTCAAGTGAGAAGAAAAACAATTATCAATGATGAGTCTGCTACCTCAATTGCCTGCTATGAATTGAACATTTTCTCCTAGCCACTAAAATACTCTGGACTATCCCCATAGGTTCAGGAGTGAATTTATTCAGATCCCGGGTAGAAGTCGCTGCATTTTGTCCAAACGGCGCATGCACAACCCTACCATAGACCACTCACTTGTCTCCCAACAGACAGGTGTTTAATCATAGTTCACGGGGAACCGCATCTCTCATTACTGTCTCCTTCCGAGGCAAGTAATACTGACTACAGTGGCCTCAGCCCCATGTCACTGAATTTTTCATTGATCACGTCGTGTCTAGTTACTCACTTCCCAAATGTTTTGAAATTTTCTAGGACACAGACACATTTTAGAGTCAGTTGATAGTCTTCAAGACTTGCGAGAACTTCCATAGGGCTCATCTATTACAGATGTAGACCAATAATTGGAAGGAAGTCCTGCTGTTGCAACATAAGAATCACCAACATTTTCAGGCCATTGCTTAAGAGTTTATCTCTATAGTGATGATAACGGGCGTCTTCACGACCCCGGGGGGCTACGTTATCTTATTTAGATTCTGCTTGTTTTTCATGTTTTTATTTCCGCATAATAAAAGAATAAAAGCATGACGTCCCGATTCATCGGATCGTCATGAGGGGGAGAGTGGTCCACATGCTGTTAACACTGAACAAATCATTCTGGGACACTTCACTCCTCCATCACAAAAATCAACACCCTCTCTACTATCTCCGCAACTCAAATCAAATGGTCAGCTACACTCACAAATCAACCATCATTATGTTCCGCTGTGCCACCGACAAGTTCTCCTTAAATGCATTCATTCCAAATAGTCAAAAAGACTACATTGTGGAGGAGACAGAGGTCAAATACTCCTGTCCTGAATATGAATTCCATGGGCGTCTCCTATTCTCCAAAGAACATTCATTCTAGAGGCATCACCGGACTTCATCTAAGCTGATCAAGAGCAACTTCTGGAAGGCAAGGACTACATGCAAGATACTGAAAGTCCCTCAACCCCCGGCATCAAAGATCAAATTGTCAAGAAGACATCAAAGGGGAGATTGCAAGGATTTCTTCAGATAGCCTTCCTCAGAAGTCAAGTTCAAAGACAAAGGAAGCTCAATAACAACAAAGACAAAGATATCTGCGCTGCAATGCTGATTCAACACGATTGATCACTAAGGGGGAGATTGTTGGGAATATTTTATGGTGTTCAATCTAGTTAGTTATCTTTGTATTTGTGTAGTTATTAATTAATCGTGTAATACGGGCCACAAATGTGTATCAGCCCGTGGGCTTCCTTGTAACCCGTAAGTTAGCCAACTTCTCCTATAAAAGGAGGCTAACTTACGGGAACCCTAACGATCAATAGAGGCTTAGAGTTTAGAGGCGTAAAGATAGAGAGTAGGGTTGCCGCTGCTCTCCTTCTCCAGGGAGAGCAGCGGCCAGTTTACACGGTATACCAGATTCGTATAATATCTAAATATCTTTCTATCTGCTTCTTCTATAACTGCTATATTTGTATGATTGTTAGTATTCTGGGATAACACGGTTTTTAATTTATAAAGTCGATTCTTAGTCTATTTATTTAAATTAGGCCATATAAAACTAGTTAAGTAATTAAATAAGGAAATATTAATATTAATAGTGATTATTGAATAAAAAATTGGATGTTGTAGTCAATTATATTCGGATATTTTATTTCAAATATTGAAAATTAATGGATGAAATTAATAAGGAAATTTTATTAATAGAAAGTGAGTAATCAAATAAATTCGAATAATAAAATAAAAGGAGAAAATCGGGTAAAGTAATTACAAATAGAATAAGTGACTAATTTATCATATTTAATTAAAAAGGTGATTATCTAGAGACCGGATTAGAGGAGGATAACTAGGAGCAACAGGACTTAAGGTAAGTTTCTCTGCCAATCCAAAATTGTTTCCTCGTATTATATGCTTATTATGCATTATGTGATTAAGTGTGATTTGTGAATTTTGTGTATGTGATTTTGAGAAGATATTATATATATGGTAGTTAAGAAGTATAAATCAAGTACTTTTGGGGTATTAAATATTTTTAAATACCTTCGAGACTTTTCAGAGAAATTAAGAAGTATAAATCAAGTACTTTTGGGGTATTAAATATTTTTAAATACCTTCGAGACTTTTCAGAGAAATTAAGAAGTATTTTTGAAGTATTATTAAGCGAAGATAAAATTTACATTTTCATAAGAAGATAGCATCTCGGGAGTAATCCGAGGTGTCGGTTTTTCCACATCCGGATAAATGTGGAGGGTGATTAGAGCTACTACTACTAAGAAGTACAGTTTGGATCTATGATCCCTTTTAAGCAAGATTTGGATCTATGATCCCTTTTAAGTGAGATTTGGATCTATGATCCCTTTTAAGAAGAAGTTATAGTAGTAGTCCCTAATCAATCAAGAATTTTAGAATTTGGGGTGGTTGGGTTCCGACCACTCGGGATGACTTACTACTCGGAGGGCTTGGAATCCCTTTTAGGGGGTGTGCACACTTAAGGTAGTCGTTTCGTTTCCAACAGAGCAGTTGTGGTACCGGCACTTGTTCGGGGTGGCCGTCCGTAACCACGGTCCACCGGGCTCTATCGAAAGGTTGAGCACCGCCCTTCTAAATTACTAGGAAGTTAGAGAAGAAGTGATTTTCTTAAGAAGTTTAAAGAGAAGAGATACTAAGAGATTTTCGAAGAGAAGTTTAAGATTTTAGCAAAGAAGTAGTTTTGAGAAAAATCAAAGAGAAAAGTATTTTGGAAGAGTGCGTCATTTTTATATGATATTATATAAAAATCTATTTTTAGTCAAACCTGATTATTTTACGGGGTTGGGTAGTACTTACTTAGCTCTAAAGCTAATTTTTGTTATTTTTCTTGTGTCTCTCTTCTCCCTTAAATTTTATCAGGTGATGAGTTGGATACCTATGTGGATTGACGGATTGCTCGAGCTTGAGTGCGAATTAGAAGATGTCTTAGTTAAATCTAGTCATAAAACAATCATTTACTTATTATTACATTAGTTTTTATTGTTTTACTTTGAGTTGCCTGTGCATTCGGTTAAGAGATGACCGAATGTGGCGGTAACACTCATTTCCCTTTTAGACTTCCGCTGTATTTCTTCAACTCTTTGATGAATGAATAAAGTATTTCTTTTAAAATATCAATGTTTTGGGCGGGAAATTTAGGGGTGTTACAGGGCACCCCGATGAATGATGTTGTTGTAGTTGTAGAGTGATTTTGTACTTAGAAATCCTTGAACATATTTTGTAATGAACAACATTGATCCTTCGGCTTCGGCCTGTTCGTAAATTTCACACTCACTTTGTTTTTGATGAATGCATGCTGCCCCCGGGCTCTTTACATTTGAATGCGCCTTATGTTTTGAATGTATGTTGTAGGACTTAGAGTATTTTCTGATTGTAGCTTGCCCTTGGAAGCCTTCGGTAGTTGGGCACCCTCTGATGTGTGAACGTTGGACCGAGGGCCCAATGTTCAGGACTTAGAAAATCTTTGCAAGTGTAGCATGTCGTGTAGCCTTCGGCTACTGTGGAGCCCCAACTGAAATATTGATTAGGCCGGGGGGCAATTCTTTAGGACTTAGAAAATTCTCTTCAGTGTTGATTCCTTGTGTATTGTAGCCCTCGATTGATAGGTAGCCTTCGGCTGTTGGGTCCCTTTATAAGTTGAAGGTGAAATATGTAGGACTTAGAAAGATTTCTAAGTGCAGTTTCTCTTGGGAGCCTTCGGGAGATGGCACCCTCCATGATGTATGAGCAGTTGATCGGGGGGAAATATGTAGGTCTTAGAAAATATTCTAAGTGTAGATTTTCCCTTGGGAGCCTTCGGGAGATGGCATCCCTCCTTGATGCATGAGTAGTTGACCGGGGGGAAAACATGTAGGACTTAGAAAATATTCTAAGTGTAGATTTTCCCTTGGGAGCCTTCGGGAGATGGCATCCCTCCTTGATGCATGAGTAGTTGACCGGGGGAAAAACATGTAGGACTTAGAAAATATTCTAAGTGTAGATTTTCCCTTGGGAGCCTTCGGGAGATGGCATCCCTCCTTGATGCATGAGTAGTTGACCGGGGGAAAAACATGTAGGACTTAGAAAATATTCTAAGTGTAGATTTTCCCTTGGGAGCCTTCGGGAGATGGCATCCCTTCTGATTCCACATCACTTTGCGAGATGCCCGGGGGCTGCTCATTTAGGACAGAATATTTTTTAAGCGTTGTTGTATTGCATGACCTTCGGCTACCATATTCCCTTGGCAGTAATATTGATTGGGCCGGGGGCCCAATCTTTAGGACTTAGAATTTTTTCAAGTGGTGCTTCCTTGCGTAGCCTTCGGGTGATAGGTGCCCTCTGACTCTACATTACTTTGCGTAAATTGATGTTGAATCCTGTTGTTGTGAAGAAAGCCAATGAGGAGTGTGTGCCCTCGGCATTCACTCTGAAGAGTTGTAGAGTTTGACTCAGCCAGTTGTGTCCCTTGTAATGGGGTAGGGGCCCTCGGTATTAATGTATAACAGCTGCCTTCGGTACATATTTGAAGGTACCGTCTTAGTGTACTTTGGATAGTCCAGTCCCTCTGTATTGTTGAAGCCTTCGGTGTTTGTGTGACCGGAGGTGGCCAGGCAGTGGACTTAGCCGTTCCTTGCTGCTATTTGTTCGAATAGTATCCTTCGGGAAATAGGAGCCTTCAGTTACCGGAGGTGTTCCCGTGGGGAGCCCTCGGCTTGTTGTGATCTGTTGGAGTGTACTCTTTGATTTCTCGCTGAGTCTACTCCCCTTCACCCCCCCCCCCCCCCCCCCCTTTTTTTTGGTTGGTGGTGAAGGGAAGGCATCAAGAAACTTGGTTTCTTGGTAAGGTTGGGCCTATTAGGAGACCATCAGAATACACCAATGTCTCTCCTCCCTCGGGTTAACCTTCTGAGTTCCGAGGGGATCGAGGGACGTTTCCTGGGCACAAGATATGGTGGTCCGTAACCTGCCTCCCCTTGGGGGATGGCGCGGAAAGCGCCTCGTTTTTTGAAAGTCGTCCCCTCGGCGCTAGACATAGTCCGTGGCCTGCCACACCCTTGGGGTGGTGGCGCGGGGAGCGTTTCGGTTTGGAAGTCGAATCCTGGGCATTTCTCATGCCTGTCATACCCTGGGGGTAGTGACGCGGATAGCGTTCCATTTTTGAAAGTCAAATCCTGGGCATTTCTCATGCCTGTCATACCCTGGGGGTAGTGACGCGGAAAGCGTTTCAAGGAAGGGTTTTCATTTGCACACTAGTTGCAAATGGCCGGGGGCACTACGTCCCACCGGCACCGATGGTGGCGCCTTCGGTATATGCGTCCTCGTGGGGTACGACTTTTAGAAACAATACTTGGTGTTAGTTTCGATGTGTAGCCCCCGGTACTTGGTACCGAGGGGTCTTCTGTAGGAACACTTGGTGTTCTCTTTTGTTGTAGTTGATGTAGGCGTCTACCCTCAGTACTTGGTACCGAAGGGTCTCCAAATGAAACACTTGGTGTTTCCCAACAGATGTTTGGAAGTTGATAGGAGAGCATATCCCTGGCACTGGGTGCCGAGGGGTCTTCTTTGAAACATTTGGTGTTTTTTCTTCGTTTCGATGTTTGATGACGGAGGTGTACCCTCGGTACTGGGTGCCGAAGGGTCTTCTATAGGAACACTCGGTGTTCTCATCTTTTTCTTTTTTGATGTTGAAGGGGGGGATGTACCCTCGACACTGGGTGCCGAAGGGAAATGAATTACATGGCGTTCTTTGTTGTTGGTGATAGGAGTTCCCTCCCTCGGTACTTGGTACCGAGGGGTCTTGAGAGAAAACATGTGGTGTTTTCACTGTTGTTGCAGGTGTCGATGGTGTCCGCCCTCGGCACTTGGTGTCGGAGGGGGTTCCTCTCGTGGTGAGGCCGGGGGCCTGTAGTCAGTATGAGGGCTTGATGTCTTGAATGTATCTTCATTCTTCGAAATTGGAGGCCTTGGGCCATAGGATAGTACATTCACTAGTTATGAGGGCTTGGCCGCTCTTACATTATTGATAAAACTTAACTAAATGGTGTACATTCCAATGCCTAGGGACTTCTTTCCCGTTGGGGCGTTTGAGCTTGTAGGTCCCAGGTTTGATGATGGCTGCTATGATGTAGGGGCCTTCGAATTTTGGTGCCATTTTTCCTCCCTCGGTTGGTTGGCTAGCTTCCCTCCTCCGGAGGACATAGTCCCCCACTTGAAATTCTCGGGTGCGAACTTTGGCGTCGATGTAGCTTTTAACTTGCCTTCAGTAGTTTTCTGCCCGGATGAAGGCCTGCTCCCGGCGTTCTGAAATGAGGTGGAGGTCGAGGGCCATGTTGCTGTCGTTGACCTCGGGGTCATATTGGATCACCCTTCGGGTGGGAAGGGTGACTTCCGTAGGAGCTTTGGCTTCAAAACCGTAGCAGAGGGAGAAAGGTGTTTCACCTGTTGCTCGCCGAGGGGTGGTGCGATAGGCCCAAAGGATGTTGTGGAGTTCTTCCACCCAGCCACCACCCTCGACCTCCAGCTTCTTTTTGAGGCCCTCGAGCAAGGTCCGGTTGGCGTTCTCTACTTGCCCGTTGCCTTGAGAGTAGGCAACGGAGGAGAAGGTGTGTTTGATGCCCCATGCCTCCAGAAGGGCACAGAAGGGGGTTGCCTCAAATTGTGTCCCATTGTCGGAGATGATCTGCTGGGGGACGCCAAACCTTGTGAGGATGTTCTTGAGGACGAAGTGACGGCACTTCGCCTCTGTGATGCTGGCGAGGGGTTCAGCCTCCACCCACTTGGTAAAATAGTCGACGGCCACAATGATGTATCTGTTGTTGGAGGTACCCCTCGGCATAGGGCCCACAAGGTCTATCCCCCATCGAGAAAATGGGACAGAGGTGCTGATGGGGGCATAGTTGACCGCTGGCCTGCCGGGAGCTTTCTGGAAATGTTGACATGCGGTGCACCTCCGGGCAAGGTCAGCACAATCCCTGGCCATGGTTGGCCAGAAGTAGCCCTGAAGAATGAGCCTTCGGGACATGGAGAAGGGTCCCTGGTGAGCTGAGCAAGTGCCACTGTGCACTTCCTCCATTGCGACCTCGACTTCATCTGGATGAAGACACCGAAGTAGCATGCCATTGTAAGATCGTTTGTAGAGCCTCCCATCTTCGATGGTGTAGCTGGGAGCCCTCAGCTTTGCCAGTTTAGCGCGGGCCTCATTCTCGGGTAGCTTCCCTGTGGAGATGAAGGCGGTGATATCTGAGATCCAATCCTCCTGACGTTGTTGTATGTTCATAACGGGGCTTGCATGGATGCTTGAGAGGCTGAGTTCCTCGATTTTGGCAATTTTGGAGATGTGCTCGGGGGAGTCGGCCGAGAGCTTAGATAATATGTCGGCCTCGGAGTTCTGAGCCCTTGGTATTTGAGTAAGAGAGTGTGTCTCAAATACCTTAAGCAACTCCTTGGCCGCTTCCTTGTACTGTTTCATTCTCCCCTCCTTGGCCTCATATTCTTCGGAGATTTGGCCAACGACCAACTTGGAGTCGCATTTGATGTGGATCTGCCGAGCCCTCATGTTGGCAGCCAGCCGAAGGCCACATAGGAGGGCCTCATATTCGGCCTCATTGTTGGAGACTTTGAAGGAGAAGCGGATTGCATAGTAGGCCCTGAAGCCCTCGGGAGTAATGAGGACTACCCCTCCCCCGCATGCTTTGGTCGCGGAGGAGCCGTCAGTGTAGAGGGTCCACCAGTCGTCCGAGGTAGCCGAGGGCTCCCCGTCCGTGGCTGCCCTTGCGGTACACTCCGTCACAAAAGTCCGCCAGGGCTTGGCCCTTGATGGCAGGCCTTGGACGGATGTCAATGTTGTATTGGCTCAAGAAGATAGCCCATTTCACCATGCGGGAGGAGCTGGTGGGGCTCCTCATGAGGGCGCCGAGGGGTTGATGGGTGAGGACCTGAACTGGGTGAGCCTGAAAGTAGTGGCCCAACTTCTTGACAGTCCAAACGATGGCCAACACCGTTTTTTCCACAGGGGAGTACCTGAGCTTGGCCTCACTTAGGGTCTTGCTAACGTAGAAGATGGCATGTTGGATGCCGTCTTCCTCCCGGATGAGCACAGAGCTGATGGCCGCCGGGCTAACCCCAAGGTAGAGGTAGAGGGTCTCCCCTACCTTGGGTTTGGAGAGCACAGGAGGTGAAGATAGATATCTTTTGAGCTCGTCGAAAGCCCCCTGGCATTCTGGAGTCCATAGAAAGCCAACCGTCTTCCTCATGATCTGGAAGAAGGGTAGAGACTTCTCCGCCGATTTAGATAGAAAGCGGTTGAGGGCTGCTAGGCGGCCCGTCAACCGTTGAACTTCCTTCACGTTGCGTGGGGGCTCCATGTTGATGATGGCCTGGATCTTCTCGGGATTGGCCTCAATACCCCTTCGGCTCACCATGTAGCCCAAGAATTTGCCTCCTTGGACGCCAACGGTGCACTTCTTCGGGTTTAGCCGAAGGTTGAATTTTTGCATGATGGCGAAGATTTCCCGGAGGTCGTCAGCATGGCTGGAAGATTGTTTGCTTTTGACGATCATGTCGTCAACATAGGCTTCCATGGTGCGCCCTAGGACGGCTTGAAAACCCGGGCCACCATCCGGGTGTAGGTGGCCCCTGAGTTCTTTAGGCCGAAGGCCATGACTAGGTAGCAGAAGATGCCCTCGGGAGTCATGAAGGCAGTTTTTTCGGCGTCTTCCTCGTGCATAAAAATTTGGTGATACCCTCGGAAGGCATCGAGGAAGGACATGATCTCACACCCTGCGGTCTCATCCACTAGTTGATCAATATTTGGTAGAGGGAACGGGTCCATAGGGCACGCCTTATTGAGATCGGTGTAGTCCACGCACATGCGGAAGGTAGGGGGCTTCTGTGCCAGGACCACATTCGCTAGCCATGAGGGGTATTTCACCTCCTTGATGTGCTTAATAGAGAAGAGCATGGCGACCTCCTTCTTTCTAAATTCCCTCCTCTCGGCGGAGAGGGGTCTTCTTCGTTGCCGCACTGCCTTTGCCGAAGGGTCCACCGAGAGGCGGTGGGTGATGACCCTTCGGCTGATTCCCGGCATGTCCTCCGGCCCCCATGCAAAGACAGTGGAGTAGGCGCGGAGGGCGTCGGTGATACCGGTCTTCAAATCTTCAGGGAGCTGGGCTCCAATCTTCACGACTCTCTCCGGCTGGGCCGGATCGAGCGCAAAGTCTTCTACGTCCTCGGCCGGTTCAGCCCTCGGCCTTCTTTCCTCTTGGTCGATGGTTCCGGTGATGGTGACAATACGGAATTCCGTCTTGCTTACCTTCTTAGTGACCTGAAGATAGCAGGCGCGGGCAATTTTCTGGTTCCCCCGGGAGTAGCCAATTCCCCCCTCGGCGGGAAACTTGAGGCAGAGATGCCTCATGGAGATGATGGCTTCGAGGTCTTCGAGGGCTGGCCGGCCGAGGATGATGTTGTGGGCGCAGTCAATGTTGACGACGACGAACTCCACCTCGAGCTGGGCTCTATGGAGCCCGTCGCCGAAGATCACCGGGAGGGTTATTACCCCCTCGGAATCAATAGTGTCGCCGGTGAAGCCGGCAAGAGGGGTCTTAATGGGCCGAAGGGACCCCCTCTCCAGATGCAGCTCCCTGAAGGTGCTGAGGTACATTACATTGACGGAGCTGCCCGTGTCAATGTAAGTTCGGTGAATAATGGTGTCGTTTATCTCCGTCCGAATCACCATGGCATCCCTGTGAGGAGAAGAAGTAGGAGGGAGATCTGCGTTGGTAAAGGTGATGGGTTCCTCCCTCAGTCGCTTTACCGGGGGCATATGAGTGACTTCCCCCACGTAAAGCGATTGAGCCCACTTCTTTCGTTGGCTGGTGGAATCGCCCCCTGTATTGCCACCGGTGATCATGAGGATGTGGCGTTTTTTCTCCTGGTAATGGCGGTATTCCTCCTCCTCTTCTTCCAAGTTCCCAATCTCCCTTTTCTTGCCGAGGGGGATGGTATTCGGGTTTACCCAAGCGTTCACCTTCGTGTGGTGCCCTCGGGGAGGCCCCTGATGAAAAGGTCCCTCCTGCCGAGGGCTCTGAACAAATTGGGACAGGTGCCCTGCTTGTATTAACCTCTCGATGGCCGTCTTTAGCTGATGGCAGTCATCGGTCTTGTGCCCCTGGTGCCGATGGAAGCGACAGTAGGGGAACTGAGGGTTGATAGCGTGTACCTCCGGGGGTGCGCGAGAGTCGCGCTCAACGAGGCCCCTCTCCTCGGCAAAATCGAGGATGATGCTGACGGGGTGCGTCAATGGTGTCCGAGGGCGGTCCAGGAGAATGGGCTGGGCCCAAGTCTTAGGGTTGCTCTTATAACCTCCCCCGGCCTTGGCTTGGCCTTGCCGAGGGCGGTCATCAGAGGGTCCCGAAGCCTTGGGATGATTGGTAGGAGCCCCCGGCCCCCGGTTATGCTTGTTGTCAGCCCTCGGGGGCTGCTGGTCCGGATGCTGGTGATACTTCTCCACCTCCTCGGCCTCAGCATATCGGTCCCCCCGCTGCAAAGCCCTTATGTAGTCGCGGGGGGGTTCAATGATGAGGCTCCTTGAAAAGTTGCCGGTGCGGAGGACGGTTTGTAGGAGGGCCAGGAGGGTCCCGTCATCAGCACCGTCGACCTTGTCGGCCTCCGTCCTCCAGCGCTCTAGGAAGTCCCGAAGGGTCTCATCCCTCTTCTGGCGTATTGTTAGAAGGTGGGAGAAGTGCTTCCTTGTGCGACGCCTCCCGGCAAATTGTGTCAAGAACCGCTGGACGAGTTCTTGCCATGAATCAATACAGCCCTCGGGTAGCCTGTTGAACCATTCGTATGCCGGCCCCTCTAAGGTGGAGAGGAACCAACGACACAAATATTCGTCCGACGCCCCTACCATCATCATGCTGTTCTGGTACTTGCTGTAATGTTCCTGGGGGTCCGTTTTTCCGTTGTAGGGCTGTATATGTTGCCCTCGGTATTTTTCCGGGATCCGGGCCACCAATACCCTTGGGGTAAATGGCGTCCGAGTCCGGAGCTGGATGACGGGTTCCCCGGAGCCCTCGGCCACCTTCTTCTGTAACTCCTCCATTTTGGCCATCATGGCCTCGTATTTGAGATCTGAACGAGGGGTGGAGGTGGTGGCGCGAGCTTTGTTGGACTCCATCTCGTCAAGTCGGTGTTGGAGGGCCGCAATAATCTCATCCCGGGGATCCTTCGGGAGGGTCTCCGCCCCCTGCGAACGAACCCGGGCCGAGTGGGCCTGGTTGATTTGGTGCCGAGCATCATCGGCATGAAGGGGTGCCTTGCCTTTGTCCCGAGGGGGACGCTCCTCGTCTGCCCTCGAAACAGATCCCCCGCTTTCCTGGGGCCTTTGGAGTGCTTTCCCCCCGAGGCGGTCTTGGACCCCTCGGCGGTCTGGCCCTCCTCCGAGCCGGTTGAGGGCGGAAGTACGGGGCCTTTCCCTGTGGTCATTATGGCGGTCCCGGGACTGAACTTCCTGGGAGGACGTATCTTGGGCCACCACCCCCTCGTCGTTCCTCACCCGAGGGGTGGGATTTCCGAAGGGGTGTGGCAGAGGGGGAAGTATGATATTTTCCCCGATCTGAGGGTGAGCTGGAGCCAGGGTGCCGAAGGCACCTGGGTTCTGGGTGAGCGTCTGGATGAAGGCAGAGAGCGCCGATTGCACGTCGATGGTGAGAACCGGAGGGCTGACTTGGTCATCGCTCCGGTTTTTCTTCTTGGCCTCGATGCCGAGGCGGGCATCGGGGGCATTTTGTTGGATCTGAAGGCGTAGGTCGACAGCCGCCTATTCCAGCCCAGCGATGGCACCGCCCTCGGGAGCCCTGTGAGAGGCTTCGGGGGCGTTGACGTCGCCGAGGGCCAGGTTCTTGTCTTCTACGTTCTTTGAGTTGGCACGTGTTGTCCTCACCATTTTGATAGAGGGCTAGTGTTTTGTGTTTGGTCGAGGGGGGGGGTTTCTTACTTGATTGTTCGACCTCTCAACGAGAGCACCAAATGATGGATAGTCTACCCGAGGGTATATATCCGAAGGGTATTACGGGGAATAACTTAGAGAGAAGCCAGAGTAAACAAGTAAGTGTAGAGAGAGAGAGTGTATTTAGTATGAATGCCGTTTTCAGCGTGGTTACAAATGAGGAAATGGGGTGCTATTTATAGTAGCAATAAATGCCGAACAGGGACACGTGTCAAGCGCTCATTGGCCGAGGGGTCACCTCAACTGGTTGGCGCTGGCAGCCGCATGTGGCCGCATTTAATGCGGCTGTTGGATGGGACGTCTGTGCAGGGTACGGTGATCTGCACGCATGTGAGGCGGATATCTTGTCGAGTGAGATGCCTTCGGCTATAGAGCAATGGCCGAGGGCTCCTCCAACCGATGGCACTCTGGTGCCGAGGGCTCACAGTGCCGAGGGCTACTGTTTTCGCCGTTTTCTCCCAGTTTCTTAATTTGCTTGCGAAGCCCGTCCTGTGAGAGTTTAGAGCCTTCGGCCAGGGGGCCGAAGGCACCCCTGGCGCGTAGTGCGGGCTGCTTGGTACTCTGGGCGCTGTGATCTGGGCCTGTTGGGCCTTCTGGGCCTGTTGGGCCTTCGCTGGAGTAGTAGGAGTCTGTGGGCCGGGGGTTCCCGGGCCATATACTCCATCACTTATGATGTTTATACAACTGATACAGAGTGGTTCTTCTGGAACGGTGTGTGAAAACTTTACAGCTCGAAAGAGAAAAGGGTTGCTTGATCAGGACAAGGTAGATACCCTTAACTTTTTAGTTATTATGAAAAACGAAGTAAACATTTTATATCTATCATTATGTTTGTTGGCAACAGGATGTTGAAACAATTGAGGTGATGGATTCCCCAATCCCAAGTACACAAAGGGAAGTTGTGCTAGAAATGAACGACCAAATTAAGAGGAATCTAAACGACGACTTTTGTAGCAGTGCAGTTGGAAAAAAGCTGAAGATCAAAATCAAAGAAGAGCCTCTTTGATTTAGTTGAAGACTTGAATTGTTTAAGACGCATTGTTTTGAAACCTATGTTTTGTTTATCTTTTGGGCCCAAAAACTGCTATTGGGCCAAACTTTATGTTCACCTATATTTCAGGGGGGCAGCTGATAAACCCTATGTGCAACTCTAAGTGTGGTTGTTTTGGAAATTGATGCATCCTATGATGTTTATTTTTGCTATGCCTATGCTTTGTGTGTGCAGGTCATGATATTTTAAACATCTTAGGTTTTCCTATTTTGGGCTACTAAAATTACTGCCAAGGTTTGCGTATTAAGGAACATATCAGCTTCATCAAGACCAAGCTACGAATGTAACCTTAATTTTTTTTTAGTATTCTACAATTTGGATTACTAATTGAAATCTGTTTATGTTTCAGGAAAAAGACACTCTAAGAAGAAGACATAAAGCTTTTCGAAATGTTGTGGGTTGTTTCTACTTAGACACGAGGATGGCATACATGAAAATAACTGTAATTTGTAGTAGTTGTATGTCCTTATTATAATAAAAATAATTTTATGCTACTCAAATATACGGTTTTGGCTACTTGGTATTTAAAATTTATGATATGCATGACCCAAGATAAATTTTATATGCTGCAAATACTACCGAGTAAGCAATCAATGGTGTTCAACAAGTGCATACCTGGGCATGTGAAGATGGCCAATGATACCTGCATTCCCTAATTACAACTAAATAAAAATTACAGACCGAAAATAAATAATATTACATTTTTGGCAACCTTTTAAGGTCCCAGCACCTATTCTTATACATTAGCTAAATAAAAAATCTAATTATATTTTTAAGAATGCCAAAATGTGCCTCCAATGATACCTGCAACATTCAATAATAACAAAGTTGTAAGTAGCAAAATAGTATTCCCTGAACTAAACAATATTTAAGATGTGCAAAGATACTTTGTATTATAATATATGTTATAGTAATAATAATAATATCATATTAATAATAATACTACGTAATATGCAACTTATAACTTTGAATTAAACACAAGTCATATAAAAATAATATGCAACTTATAACTTTGAAAATGTATTCTTTTATTTATTTCAAATACAGATTAATATATGAAAACTATGAACAATTAAGATTATACATAGCAGATTATCGTATTCTCAATTTTGTATACATAAATGTATGCTCAAAAAACGTCGAAGTGCAAATGGTTCATTTGAAACATCAAGATATATTTCATGTTGCGGAGCATGAATTTGACCAAAAATAGACTCTGAAAGCAACAAATTTCATATTTTCATGATGTTTCCTAAAATATTTCAAAAACAACTTATAAAAATTTCATGAATATGAAATTATAATTCAATAGAGGTTACCCATCATTACTTATCTTTACTAGGGATTAGAAGTGTTCAGTAGCCCTGCTCAAAGTACAAGCAGTTGCATACAAGAGTACATGTACAGCCTCTGATCATTAAAGCATTAGGTCACACGCCCTTCACAAAAATTTGTTAGAATGCCAAAGAAAGTAATCAAATTAAACTTGCAACATTAAATTAGAGTAAAGCTATTGGTAGCAGATATTTTTTCCCACATAAAGTACGGTGAAGTATAGTTTCAAGTGCAAATGCTTGACTTCACCAAAAACAGATTTCATATATATATATATATATATATATATATATATATATATATATATATATATATATATATATATATAACGGCTTTTTATGTTAACACTGGACTTAATTTAAAAGAAAATAAAGTCACTATTCAAAAAGATATACAAACATATTTAAACAATTCATCATTTTATTTACATAAATGTATGCTCTAATAAGGTTTGAAGTGCAAATGCTTCATTTTAAATATCAAGATACATTTGATGTGTTGATCAAATAAAGTGGTTGATATATAAAAAAGACTAAGAAATACAGTTTCATAAATTAAAATACTTTGAAATACAGTTTGTATTATGATGATAAGATTATAATTGAAGAAAAGAGCTTTGAATACCTTCTTTTAAGGTCACAAATTTAAAAGAGGAAATTAAAAAGTATTTTAAAAATTTGGAAGTTGCACTTCAAAAATTTGAGCACATTTATTTCACCTTTAGATGGAAGACCAGGTATCTCATGCTTCAAATACCAAGCCTAGCAGAAGGCCTTCTTTGAAGTTACATATAATATTATTATGTATTCCAAGATTCAAAAAATGAATAACCAACAACCAGATTTAAGATTATTGATAACATTTTAGAATTTTGGAATAATTGGAGACAATACAATACACCATAAGGTTTTCAGCATGTCTAAAGGCATTTAAAAATTGAAGATGGTTTTAAAATGTCAAAACAACTTATAAGTCTTTCATGAATATCCATTTTTATGTAAAAGGCATTTATTTTGATAGAAGCAATTTTCGGAAGCATTAATGCTGTGTTCACCATCATTACTCATCCATACTACGACGGTTTGTAGGTCTGCTGAAAGTACAGAGCTGTTGAATGTCATCATCAGTCAATGAGACTAGGGATTACAACTGCTCAGTAGGTCTGCTGAAAGTACACATCAGTTCCATACACGAGTACATATAAAGCCTCTAACCAATTGCAAACCATTCAGAAAGACATTTATGAGCTCAACCACAAAATCTTACCAGTGTATTTTTGAGAAGTTTTGAAGAGTTAGGTGAGACCAGCCTTATTTATTCTCTTAGCCAAGATTAGTACTCAATACATTAAAAATCCCAGCGATTATCTAAATTCACATATGCAGATTTAATAAAAATATGATCCCAAGTATAAAAATGCCAGTGATTATCTAAACTCCTTTATGCAAAAAATAAAATTGCAGTAACCTATATGTAAACGTGGCTACTTAAGATGAGATGATGTTCATGTTCTGCATGTTCTACTCCAAAATGTTATGCATGTGGAATGCATTCTGGGGGCTTTTTGTTGGAAGCATGCTATTGGTGTAATTCAAATTTTAGTCACTTTTTCTGCATGAAGATTGTTAACAACAAAAGGTCTACTGGGAACTACATATGCAAAGAATGTGCAGATTGGTTATATGCATGTCCTATCCCTAGGAAATCTGGTCGTATTGTGCAATTGAACCGGAAGTATTTCAATCAAAACATGATTGTGGGCATGTCATTTAAGTGGATGAATTAAGGTTAACTGCAGTGCTCATTTCATACCAATGAAATATGAGTACTGAGTGTATCAGTACATATGTATTCCAAGTGAAATGCTTAGTATTTAGAAAATTTTATCTATAAACCATGTTAACACACGTATTCTCAAAAAGGAGTGTAATGTAGTTTTGGAAAAGGTACTATCAATGCCAAATGTATGAAATGAGTATGGTATAATCTACTTTTGTTGGCACTGCAGAAATGAAATATCAGTATGAATGTTGCATGGATATGTATATTCCAAGTCTTTTTTATTTGAAAAGGGATTTATATGAAGCATGTCATGTGAGCAGATGTATGTTCAAAATTTTGTGTAATATAATTTTCGAAAAGGTAGTATGAATCCAAATTGATGCTTCACATATGCTCATGCTTCAAGAAGCGAGTATTCAGAAACAACTGCTCACCCCAATGAACTGACAGACCACACAGTTCCGAAGGCCACTATGGTGGTTGGCAGGGTATCTGATAGTCGTTGGGCATGATTCTTAATAACCCGGAAGAAGTTGTGACACTGTTTCATGCAGCTATATAAATGAAGAGAATCACAAAAACAACAACATTGAATGGTAAACGAAGTCTTCAAGACTTGACCAATAAAGGTACTTATAAATTATATAAGTTATCTTCATGTATTCAAGTGTTATTCATATACTACATATATGTTTGGGAGAGCATATAATATACATAGTATATAGTATTAATTGGCAAAAATTAGTGTAAAATATAACAAAATAAATAATTTTTGAAAACCCGAGAAAGAAAAGTTTCAATTTTTCCACATAATACAATTATTACATTCCATATTTATTAAACATGTATAATGACATTCCAAAAATTTAAACATATAATATATATAATATATATAATAATTTTGATAAAATACGCATATATTATAAAATATTATATAATATTATATAATATATACAATGTTTGATCAAAAAATTGTTCGAAAATACTAAAAAATAAATATTTTCAATGATATTTACAATCTCGACTTGAATATACCAAACTCAGATTCACAAATATGTTCTAACAGACCTCATAATGTTTGTTGTATAACACCACAAATTAAAATATAAGATTCACAGATTGTTCCACCCAACTAAATCTGCCTTGATATAAAATCGTAGAAATTTTTTCATAAATCTCAAACTCAAGTCAGATCCAAAATCTTTGAATAAATCATACATGGTCCCAATTTTTTGAACAAATCTAAATAGTATTACGTTACAGATTAAGGTATGAGAACTATCACAAAAAAACACAAAGTATTAGAATAGATGTACCAAAGGTCGTATGAGCCAACGAGGAACAAAACCCCACCCCCTTCAACCTGTGAACCAAATGTCAGTTTGGTAAGTTTACTGAGTACGGTGAAGAGGCTAATGTTTGTTGAGATGAACGACAACAAAGTAAATACAGACGAAAATGGTGGTAGATATGGTGGTAGATGAAACATTAACGACAAGGAGGCCATCGGAAGAACCGATAGTCTATCTATGTGGCTGCTGTATAATGCTATGAACCGAAGGGTAATGGAGGGTTTCTAATGGGTAAGGGGTATATATAATGCGGGCTGGGTTATTAGGTTGTTGGATAGGGTTACATTGAGCTCTTGGGCTAACATTAATGGCCCAGATCTGGAACAATTGTAAGTAGTAGTAATATAAATTTTTATAAATATTGTTATTTATATTCTTATACATAAATACTTGCAAGAGCGTGCGATTCTAGCTCCAACTCTAGATGTTGTCGATGTTATTAATGACTACATGACATCTTTAAATGTTAAGGATCGAGGACATATCTAAGTTCATATAGCATTTGCAAGTCCGACTCCAATGCGGATGTCTTGGCGGATTTGCACACACCAGAATTTCTCAATAAAATACATGCATCTAGAGTTCCAAACCACGAGTTAACTCTAAAGGTTGGTACACCAATCATGCTTTTAAGAAATATTGACCCGTCTATGGGGCTTTGCAATGGAACAAGGTTGTTGTTACATGACTCGGAAAGCACATCCTAGGTGCAAAAGTTCTAGGCGGAAAATATGCTGGTCATGAAGTTGTCATTCCAAGGTTAAGCTTAACTCCGTCAGATTCAAGAATACCCTTCAAGTTTCAGAGAAGGCAATTTCCGGTGATGACCTCTTATGTCATGACTATAAATAAGAGTCAATGACAATCTTTGAAACATGTTGGACTTCTATTAAAAAAGTCAGTGTTTACGCATGATCAACTATACGTTGCAGTATCAAGAGTAACAAATCGTAAGGGTTTGAAAATATTGATTTGCCGTGAAGATGGCGAACAAATCGACCATACTGCAAATGTTGTTTACAAAGAATTTTTTCGTAATTTGTAGATTTTAGAAATCTTATTGTAATATTTCTTTATTTCTATTTGGATCAAAACTTTCTTATTACAAATGCACAAGTCTTAACTATCATTTCATTAATTATAATGAATTATGTATATTGCATCTCATCTATTTTCATACATTAATACTTGAATTAATAATATACACAAATATGGAAATATAACTAATACAGAATTTCTGCCCGTGCAACGCACGAGTGAGAATCTAGTATTTTCAACCCTAGGATATGAGATGAGCCCAATTTATACAATGACACCTCTGGCGCTTCTCTTCTTTTCTCTCCTCCGGCATATTGGGTCTTCCTCCGACGGTTCTCTTCTTTTCTCTCCTTCGGCATATTGCGTTTGTGTGGTAAACGGTAGCCTCCAAGTAACCTATTTCATTTCTATTTCGGGTTTGGGAACAACGCAAATGTCTTATGGAAAATGCTACTGTGGAGTTCCAGCAAAGATAATGACTTCATGGACAAATGACAATTCAGGGAGACGATTCATTGCCTGCTCAAGAGTAATGGCATTCGAATGATAAAAATGTTTTATTTATGATTTGTTGTTAATTTTGATTGTTCTTGACTTAATGTTATTATTATTATTATTACAAGTAGGGTACAGGTGCCTGTTGCAACATGTTTGAATGGCTTGATGAAGAAATCTGTTTTAGGTCCAGGATGATTATTCCTGGTTTGTTGAGGAAAATAAACAAATTGGAAGCTGAGCTTGTTGAGGAGAACGCAAAGTAAAAGGAGCTGTTGATGTGAGTTTTTTCGCACTTAAAAAGGTTGTAGAAAAGTGGTTGAAAGTACGAGTATCGTCTCCACAGGGATGGACAAAAGGGAATTAAGAATTAATCAAATTCAACGATAAAAAGAAATAAAACTGAATAAATTGTGCGAGATTGGTTGATGGAAAATTAAATTGCAATTGAGCGAATAAAATAAATGGGTTCTTTTTAATTAATGACGAAGGGAACAAGGATTGATTCCAGGGTAATCAGATTTGTGGCTGATCAGGCTTAATCACATGAATTTAATTTAATTGAGCCTCGCTAATCATTACTAAGTTCTAACCGCTCTCGCGGCGTAGAGTACAATAATTTAGGGGACCAGACTGATCTCTCATGGGACAGGATCCTAAATTATTGTCAAAACGAGCGAGCTTACGGCCCCTTAATCGCTACTAATCTCTTAGCGAGCGAATAAGTGTGTGTGAATGTGCCCTAAAATAAATTAGATCTCTCTTAATTTATTTTACAAGCAATTGTAAGTCTAGCCGCGAATCCAGGTTACAAAAGATAACAATTAAATTGTTTAAACACAAATTAAACATTCATGCAATTAATCCATCAATAAACTAGCCATACATCGTGATTAACCCCTGCATCAATCTCAAATCCCTAATTAAAACTACTCTCTACTCATAATTGAAGAATCAATAGAATTGGGAAGAATAGAAATAATTGTCATTAATTAAAAAGAATAAACTTACAAATAATCGCAGGATCTTGAGAAAAATAGCGGAAAAACTACTGTAAACTTGTGCCTAGACCTTTCCGTAATGTTCGTCCCCCTTAAAAAGGGGTATGGAGTCCTTATTTATAGAAAAAGAGGGAAAATACGAATTCTGGTCGAACTAGGTCACTAGGACAATTTTTCGCGTAACACGGGGGTTTTCACCGTTTCTCTGGTCCTGTTTTTCACCATTTCTATATTCCGAATTTGACAAAACTTTCTTCATCAAAGTTGTAGATAATAAAGTCTTCTATTCACCACAACTTGCTGAATTTGATTTGAATCATCCAATCAAGAGATATGAATAAAATGGTGGAAGGTCTCATTCTGAAATCGCAACAACGATCATCTGACTTCATCGTCTGTTTTCACCTTCTCCCTGTCCGATTCTCGCAATGATGTCTTCATATGATTTGTATCCCTTGAAGATGGCTTTCATATGCAACTTGGATAGTGTCCTTTGGATGCTTCTACAAAGATATATGCTTGAACAATTGACATAAGGTCATTCTGAGCGCCGTTTTCAAGCTCTATTTGTCTTCTTTTGATCCCGTAGTCAATCCTATAGCTCTTTTGTCATCAAATCTTCATTGTGAACCTCCCGGTGACCTCCAAAGCTCTCATTTCACTCTCGAATGCTTCTCAAATCATCCCGTTTGCTCATCAAGCACCGGTGTCAGACTCTAAATTCCTGATTTGACTCCAAATAACACAAAACTCGAACCGACGCCTGGTACACATAACTTGAGCTAAAATTGAGATTTCTGACACCTAAAAGTTAGTGAAAACATCAAAAACCGATCCCACCATGCATCAAATGTGTGTTGTAATACGGACTTATCATATTTCCCTACACTTAAGCTTTTGCTTGTCCTCAAGCAAACTGAACAACGGGACTTATGCTAATCACCACACGGAATTCAAAACCATTAGCATGCACACGTAGTCAAAGGAATATTCATGGAACAGAAAGACTAAATCAAGAAAATTCTTCCCTAAACTACATCCTTGTAATCTATCTAACTTAAATGACAAAATTATTCACAACATCCTTGAAGTAATGGCAGCAAACACTAGTGAATTAGCTACTGATCAGAAGGACTTGTGAAGGCGGTGGCGAATGGCGGATGGTAAAGAATAAAAATCCCTTTTCATTAAGAGTTTTGGGGAAAATATGACACGGACTTAATGCATTCAGGAATTTCAGGTCTATTCTTAGGATCAGGGAGTTCAGCAGGACACAAATTAGGAACCATCATTTAAACATATGCAAAGAGTAGACATGGTGTACAACTAAGCTAAACCGCCACGTCACATTGGTGCTTTGACGTATACTTGAAGTACTCGAAGGACTAATGCTAATTTTGCAATAGCCTCCAAGTTCAATTTATTAAGACCGGGTTTCCTTGTCATGTTGGCACGAGAACGCCATTTCTTTCGAAAGATACCCAAGTCTCATCTTATTGTGCAGAACACTTACGCTTTTTGACCGAGTCTCTCATTCTCTTTTTTCGCAAGGTAAGAGGTCTAGCTATTCAATTAATTTTTTTCGATTTTTAGATTTTCAATAGACATTACCTCATTCTAATCTCGGCCTCACCAAGGAAAATTAGCAATTAAGGTTCAATCATTCAAAGTGAATCCATGCCTACAATGCAATCCTTGAAAATATCAAATTCCTAAAAAGTGACTGCTCTTACCCCATTTGGGGCATATGAACAGTGCCAGAAGTGGCTCATACACAAATTCCCTAAACTTGGCAAACTAATCCCCTAATTCCCTAAACATCAAGACTTTGTTAGACTTATTCACGGGTAAGGAAACATGCCATTTCGCTATGGAGCTCAATTAATTGAGTAAAGAATAAATGACCAGGCTCAAAGTGGCTTTTTCTAAAGGACTTTTCGGGCCAGGTGGGTGATTTGTGGAATGATTCAATGAGTGACTAATGCCTTCATCATTTCAACAACTAGATTACCATGAAAGCAAATTAAGCCTAAACGCTTCAAGGATGTCCTAAAAGCATAGTCAGAAAGCTAGCCAATTCACAAGACACCGTTTGAAGAAAAATTTTCAAAAAAAATTTGACATGACTTTCCTATGAATATACAACTAACACCTTCACATGCTAACTCTATTAATCCCATGTAACAACTACTGCCCGAATGCCCAATTCACTCCCCCACACTTAAACTTTGGCATCGCCCTCGATGACCAAAAATACACTATGCACAATGGGTAAAGAGGAAAGGGTCACGCGTGCTCAAATTTCAACTCAAGTCAACATTACAATTAGGCGATTAAAATCTCAGACCTGTATTTCTGAGATTGTAAATGTCACCTCTCAATTGTCCAAAATGCTGTAAATGTGGTTCTTTTGAGGAGTGAAATATACAATGTGGGCGAGAGTATATTTCACCACTTAAAGGACCACATTTACAACAATTTGGACAATTGAGGGGTGACATGTACAATCTCAGAAATACAGGTCTAAGATTTTAATTTCGAGGATAACTGAGGGACCATATATGCGATTTTCCCTAAATTAATTAGCTTCCGTCAAAGTTAACGGCAAATTTAACGGAAGGACTTGATTAATATAGATGAAATAGATTAAGGGCTAAAATGATAGATTCAATAGTTCGAGGACCAAAACGATATGGTGATGATAGTTCAAGGACAATTTATGCATTTTACTCTTTCTTTATTTTATGAATACTTTTAAAAATATGTTCTCATAAATATTTCTTTTTTACCATTTTTAAAATTGAATTTAGTATGACCATTTGCATGTTCTTTAGATCTAGTAGTGATAGAATCCTCATTTTTTTTTAAATTTATTATGTAATAGAATATATATGATTAAACGAGTGGCATAATTTTTTATTTTGTTGCTTATTATTAATAGGATTTTTTCCCTAAATTTAATTATTAAAATAGAAATTTTTGACAAAAACGACTAAAATTACTATAAATATATGTTAATATTGTTGTGTAAAAAAATTGAGTGGGACGAAGCAGGCTATAGATAACCACTCATTGTCATTTAAAAAAATAAAACCACTTATTGTCTCCAACACCGTCACACACATGAGAAGATTAGAATACAAAGAAGTTTAATTTCTCAAAAAGTGAGAATAAGGTCACTGTTCACTTAAAAATATATCTATTTTTCAATTTCTCAAATCAATTGTCCACATTAGTTGTTAATTTTTACCTAAGCAGTACCTTTTATTTGAGTCAAATAAAAGGTACTCCTTAAGTGAAAATTGAGAATTACTCTGGAGATTTGATTTGAGAAAATTGAGGACTCCATAAGTTTAAATGAAATACGCTCTAATATGAAAAATAAAGAATACATCATGCACATTATTGATATTGGAAATCTTAAGGTTCATGTGTATTAGCAACACACAATAAGGTGAACTTTATTATATTCAATGTTTAAAAGTGTCTCCCGCACAATAATCGAAAGACTAAAAATAAGAAAAATTAAAAGTTGAGTACAAAAAATGTCACACACATAATATTCGGGTGACTAGAAGTGGAAAAAAATTCTTAATTTCACACAAAATTGTCTATATAAAAGATTTTGAAAAAATTGATTTTTTTGGCATAGATAATTTTCCTATGAATTTAGGTGTAATACAAAATGTCAGCCGAAAGGAACTTTTTTTACATTTCACTTAGGGTGCGTTTGGTTCAAGGAATGTCAGATCACCATGTGAATCTCAGATTGTTGGGTATGTTAGATTGATGGGAATGTATTCACTTTATTCCCATTTATGTTTGGTTAAGGTTAAGGGAATGTAACATTAATTTATTTGGTTAAAAGATATCTTATATTACAGATATGGTGGATTACCTCAATGCCCTTTAAATATTTTCTCTTAACGCAATAAATCTATTACAACCTACGTCTGAAATAATTAAAAATTAAAGAAAAAAATGAAATATCTTAATAATAAATAAAATGAAATCTAATTGAATTATTTATAAGTAGGTTTAATCGTAAGAGGTTGTAGATCCAATATAAAAATGGAAAAACTCTGTTCAAATAGAAATCTAAATATATTTATTATGACTTCAAAAAAAAAAATTTGAAAAATGTTCAAGTTATTCGTAAAACTTGTTTTCAAATTAAAGAAAAAATGATCAATTTTGCCATTAATTTTGAAATCCACTCATTAAAAACTTAAATAATCTATAGGCATAAATACCTTAAAAAATTTAAATGTTAAGGAAAAAAGAATTATGAAAATAACAAGAATAGGCATTCAAATATAATTAAATAAACATACTCCATTCGTCCCACTTAAAAGGTTGTCACACAATCTAGATATTCAACTGACTATCTAAAGTTGAACACTATCATGGTCAATAAAGTTACTATTATAGTCACTAAGTCATATTTGTGTAATATTTTTAGTAATATTTAAGGAAAACTCCCTAAAATTAATGGATCCTTGTCAATAATAAGATTATTTTTAGTAAATAAAAGTTACACATTTAGAAACTACATTAAAAGTTTTATAAAATCACAAAAATTCAAATTTGATAAAAGTTGAATACAGAGAGAAATTAAATGAAAAGCGATAATTAATTGAAGGTATTTTTGGAAGAAAATTAGATCATCCCCGAGAATGTCAGATAACCTAAGGCATGGAAGGGTATAATATTCCCCTCCATATTACATTTCCGGGAATGTAACTTTCCTGATCTTTTCTCAAAGCCATGAACCAAATATGGGTATCTAACTTTCCAAGCATCACATTCCGGCCTCAATGTGAGATAACCCCAAACCAAACATACCCTTAGAATAAATGTCTAGCATTCTTTTGATCTTTTAGACCAGTGCTAGATATTTTCAAACAATATGATTGAAAATGTGTATAAATATTATACTATTCTTTGGCACTACTTTTTTTGGGTGTGTGGTGCATCAATTTATTGTAAATAAAATTGATTTTTTCGATTGACGCTTTTTATGCTTCACCTAACATTATATAGTCAAAAACTGTTAGTGCCCGCAAAGCATTTTAAAAATGTATACAAAAAGTATAAAAAAATTAACTTGTTTGAAAATTGTTTTATATGTGATAGCTACTTATATTCTGCTAAATTGGGTTTTCCCAACTGAAATTTGTGTTAGTGTCCTACTTTTTCCAAAAAAAAAAAACGCGGTCGAAAAGATTTTGACAATGTACAAAAACAATTCTCCTATTGTTTTTGACCATTTCGAAATCATCTTCCGTTTATGTCAAACATTTATTAGTTATTACTTATATAATTATTTTTTTCGATCAACATATTTTTATCCTGGGTAACTTTAGAGATGAAAGTTATCGATACAAATTGTTTTCAAAATAATATTATTTTTTATTCGTTTCTAAAGTTACAATCATAACCTTGTCAAAATTGTAAAAGTCAATGATGTTAGCATTGAGATTTGGCGGCAAAGATCACATTTCTAACAACTCTAATAATTGAAGGGTGACATTTGCAAACTTATTAACATGGAGACCACATATCAATGTGCGTAATATTTGAGGAATTAAAAATGCGATTTCGCCTTAATAACATAAGTAAAATAGAATATAGTTAAATGTATTCTTTTAAAAGGGAGATGCAATGCTTAAATGTCACTCCATTCGTCTCTTAGGTAAATGTTCTCACTTGTGTTTTGAACGTCAAAACATTTTTAATTTAAGAAACGATTACACTCTCAAAGGACAACTTAAACATCAAATATAAGAAATAATAGACATATAATATCACATTTATCATCAATGATGTCATTATATTATACATTCATCAAAATTGTTCCACAGAATATATGTGTATTATTTTATTTAATTATTTTATAATTTAATTATTTTTTAAATAAACATGCTAGTTTTTAATAATAGAACTTTAAGTCAGTATGGAGTGAGTACGTGAGTATGTGTGAGAATAGACATCGACGTAGGTATACGAAAAATATGGATAAGTAGGGGTGATCATCGGTCCAACCGGATCGAAACCGGATTAGACTGAACAGAATCACAAAGTCATTGGATCGCAGACCAGACCAGAATAATTCCGGTTCAAGACTGAACTGGACCAAAATATTCCGGTTTTGAACGGACGGTCTGGACCAGATTTTACTTTCATTTATTTTTCAGATGTTTCATCTTTTGAAAAATAGTTCTAATTATTTTAAAATTACCCTATTAGCTTGAAATCCTATTATATTTTTATGTTGATTTATGTATGATCATTTCTCATTTAATATTTTATAATGGAACGAAAAAATCTTCTAATGTGATCATATTTAATTCATTCCTATTATTTCTTATTTGAACAATTAGTTAAACGAGTAGTTTAACTCATTAGTTTTACAAATTCAATAAACAATGGCTACGTTGATCATGCATGTATTATTATCACTATAAGAATATAAACTTAGTAAATTAAAAACATGCACCTAGCTTTTAATGTTTTAGGCTATAAAATTCTATTAATCTAAATATATAAATAGTGTGCAAATTGAATAAATAATGCATACATGTTTTTATCACTTATTATATGTAGTTAAGTACTCCGTATATATATGTATATACGGATGTATATACAGAGTATATATATGTATATACAGAGTATATAATATTATTGCACATATAAATATATTTGTATACTACGTATATACTCGTAATATTCGAATTCCGGTCTAATCGGTTCGGACCGGAATATTTCAGGTTTTGATCTAGGCCGGACCGGAATCCCAAAAATCCTTGGGCTGAAGATCGGAATGCATGTAACCGATCCGGTTTGGTCTGATTTTCTGCTATAGACCAGATTATACCCAGCCCTATGGATAAGGGCCCATCTCGAATCCCAAGCCATCGAAATGTAATGGGCACAAGCAAACATGAAACAGTAACAATCCGATCCATATCTAAACCTAGGGCTGGGCACAATAACTACCTCAAGAGGGGATGAATTCAAGCATCTCATTAGTTTAAGTATGAGGCTGGAAACGCGCAGCGATGGATAGAGAGCGATTTCGACTGGAGTTGCCTCCTCTCTGTCGTGTTTCTGCCAATGATCATCTCAACTCATCATCATCATCATTTCCGGTTATTGTGGCAATGATGATTGAAAATTTCAAGTCTATGCTGTGAAACCAAGCTGATCTTGGCGTGGCAACTCAGTAGCAGCCATCAGCCGGGATCATTTTCTGAATTTCCGTTTTCCGAATATTACCGTGTAGCAGCCATCAGCCGGGATTCGCACCATAGTCTCTGAAAGAATGTCGAATCTGAGCCTATATAGCGAAGACTGACTGGTTTCAGTTCTTAGCCGGTGTGCCCTAATTTATAGAATGAGGCTCTTTGCAACTTCCAGAAAGGTATGGAGTTTCTTTGGGTGGTTGATCTCTCTTTCTGTCTAGTTCAATTGCCTGTGATTTCTTTGCTTAAGAAATACTGCGTGCATTGTTTATATCAACAACCCTAGCAAGGCGATTGTTTGATACTGGTTTATGATCATCTAAACCTCAGTCATACATCCTTGAATTGTTAATATATACTACCTCCGTTCCATTCTTACTTTATCTTCAATTCCTGATCCTCGTAGTTACTGAGGCTGTGATGAATCTTTTGTTCTTACAGTTGGAAATCATAGTTCTTAAGCCTGCCCGTACCTTGGCATGGTAGCTTGTCCTGTTGCAGCCATGACGGGCACGTGAACTGATTATTCCAGTGAGAATAGTGTGATTTTGAGCCTCATATTTGCCTGGCGCTTTACTGCTACTCCCTCCGTCCCTAAAACTTACCGTCCATATTGAAAGATGTCACAGAGTACATAACTTTAGGCATTAGTGTATTTAGAGGCAGTGATGATAGTTTGATGATAAATTGAAATCAAGAGTGTTGATCGTAGGCCCTTTCATGGCGTGGCACATGTTCTCTTGCAGCCATGGCAGGTCCCGTCTCCTCATCTGATTGAGAAAAGGCGAATCTGAGCCTCAGTAGTTTTCCTTTTGTGGAGGATAGTTACCAATCTTTCTGTGCCATTAACCAAAATGGAATGACACTGGCAGACTTTCTTTCCCAGTTTATATTTTCAATATATTTATATTTTTTCCGTTTATGTGTGGAAACAAACTTGTTCCTTTGAAATGGAATATTAGACTAGAAAGAACCCTAATTTCTACCTCTTTTAAATTCTCTCACTGCCGCCTCTATTCTGTATCTTATATTCTTAGTCTAACCCCTAATCTTTGCTCTCTCCAATTTGTGGTTCGGTGGTTACTAATTAGCTTGTACTCCTCATTAAAGATATAATAGTTCAAACAAAAGCGCACACTATGAATGTCTCTGCTATCTGCTCTGATATGTAGCAGAGGGGCCATACGATATGACGTGCAATAAAAAATCTTTAATGGCACTTATGGACACGCGGATTCAATTATCTCTGGGATCCTTCGTTTTCTCGTAAGTTTTACATTTGTTTTTGCTGAGAATATAGTGTGTGGGGATGGTGTTCGATGATGATTCATTTGCTTTAACCACACCGAAAGAGGGTTGGTGGGAGGGGAATGGTGGTTCTTGATTTCAGTTGAAGATTTGTTCTTTCTTCCATTTTTCTCCTGGGAGCATAGTTTTATGAATCTCTGTTTCCTCCATGGTTGCACAGATGAGAGCTTTGCTCTCTTCGTTTATTGGAAGAGGGGATGTGGTTTTTTTACCTTCGACTTGAATCATAGGATTATCAGATACCTGCCCGTTGATATCTTAAAAGTGGAAACTTAATGGCCTTTTGCTGAGAACAGTTCCCCATCATTGGTTTTTGGGATTATTTTACATGAGTGTTTTCTTTTTATAATTCCTCCTGTTAGTTATCGTCGAAAACCATTCCTGTTCATATTTACCATCTCTAACCATCAAAAGCATTTCCAAATTTTTATCCAATGTAAAAACTTTCTTAATTTAGAGTGCCTTTTATGAAATTCACAACAATAATTCATACTTCTGTGGTAGCAATAGCTTTCACAAGAATAAATTAGAGTAAATTCAATCTAATGCATATTTAATTAGCACTCTCAACTCCTCTCTCCACTTTCCCATTCATGGATCTTTACCTCGGTTAACATTTTTATGTTCCAACCTAGAGAAGCACATGTGGCGGAAATGGTGTTGAGATTAAATGCTTTTTAGTTTGAATTTGTTTTGAGACAAGGAGTGAAGTGGAGGTGAGAAAAGTGAGAGTAAGGGTTTAGAGTATTAAAGGAACATTAATTTGAATTAATCTGAGTTTATTCATGTCCTCATCCAACTCCAGAAGAAGCATATCATTTCGAACTCTCCTAACCCACGTCTTTTTGGGTCTTCCTCTCCCTCTCTTCCCTTCTTATCTTTATTCCTTCTTTTCCTTTTGGTTGTGATATCATGTATCGATTCATGTTAGCCGACTCCAATATCTTTTGAGACTAAGGCTTGTATGTTGTTGTTGTGAGTTTATTCATGTACACTCGGTTGCTAGCTCGGATTATTTTTTGTGAAAACTCTGAGAGTATGGATCATTGTTGTAGAATTCATGAAAGTGTGAATTGGTTTTATGAATTTCACCAAAACTAAATTAACCAGTTATTACTTTGTCCAATCTAAGAGTATGTTACAATTATGGGTTGGTTTATTTGTGAACTGGCCTGTGTCGATGAATGCCCCCAATAAAATAACCAAAGCTTCCAACTTGACTACTAGGGATCATAATTTGACTCGCAGCATATAGTTTTTAAGATTGAACCGGTCTAAGTTGATCAATATACAGTGAAACTAACATATCTATATATAATTACTTTTCATGATTCTGGCGTTTTAAGACGATACGCCCTTAAAAAAGTGTTTGGTTGAGCTTGATTTTAATGTTGAGAAATCATTAATTTTAGGGATAATATGGATGTGTTTTGCAATCAAGCATGCTAACTTGTTATTAACAAATAGCCGTTATAAAGAATAAAATAGTTGTATAAAAATAAAAAATTGATTTTTAAAGAAAGTATTTATAAATTAATAGAATTTGGTAGTGTTTGAAAAAAATGAATTTAAAAAGGAAAAGTTGTGTGAGGCAGAAATGAGCTATACGCAATTTGTGTCGAGGTTCCTGTTCATTTTGGCCGATGTCATTCTCAATTTCACTCTCAATTGGTGCTGGGTGGTTTTTTTTATTGTTTCGGAAGGTTGTGTTGAGGCATGGGCTTATGGATCATTTTCAAAGGAGATTTTTGAAATCTCTAGTGATAATTTCTTTTACTACGTATGAATGTGGTTGTGTTTACAACTTTACATGTTACATACGGAGTATGTGTTTTGCGCTGTACTCTTAGAAAACCTGCGGAAGCAATTCATGCAGTTAGAGCCAGAATACAAAAATTGATTGATTTGGCGGATTATGTTGATTTATTAAAAAATTATATTTAAAGTATATTTTATTAATAGAATAAAGAAAAAATTATATGCATAAATAGTTAAAATGATTCTCTATGATTCTCAATAAAGTTGAAAAAGTAATTCCAATCTTATTGGGCTGAGAAGCTGAAAAACTGGGCTACCAAATGGACGCTTAAGATGCTATGCTGTTAACTTTAAGGTGGTTAACGGTTAAAGGAGTGAGAAGAATGATGGAGAATGGTAGCACCGGAGCATAAAGCCTCTCACCAAAGAAGAATTTTGCCTTTCTATCTATTTTGTATTGCTGTGATCTTGTTCTTAACAAGTATGATTGACATCTTTTTCTAAGTTTTTGTTAAAAGTTAAAAATGTATTAAAAAATATAGGTGTTAAATTCGGTTCGGTTCTAGTTAAAAATGTAGTTGTTAAGTTCAGTTCTAGTTAAATTTTGTTCGGTTCCTACCTTTTTTCGGTTCCTCATAAAAATTTATTATCCTCCTAAAATGAATTCATTTTACTTTCAGTTACATAAAAAATTCAAATTTCAAATCATGAAATTATGACCATTACATTATACATGCATGATATCCCAATGTTCAAATATAACAAAATATCCAAGTGCAAACATTAAGTTTAAACGTGAAGGTTTAAAATAAGCATCAACTACCAAACAAAAATGTTTAATAGTTCCAAGTTCTATATTAGGTAGTTCAATCTCAAAATAATATTCTTCTACAAGTAATGTACCATAAGTAAAAAGTACGTAGTAATAAACTAACCAGTAATATTTTGTAATTTACTATAAACAAATAAAATGTAATTGGAGGAATATTAATTTCCCTTTTAGGTGAACTCAAATGACAAAATCAATTGCAAACAAACAATAAATATAAAAGTGGACTAAAGTAGTATAATAACAACTACTCGGAATGATGTGGTCCACAATATATAAGACATCATGCAAGATAAATGTTCTTGACAAGAATTTCCAGTCAGAACGTCGTCTGTCCACCTCCATTTGAAGTGCTTCCGTTATAGAATTTTTTGATGATATTTTGTGATCATGTTCTACATGAAGTGTAGATTATATCCACCAAATTTCAGCTTAAAATGAAATTGGGAAGTGAGTTAAATAAAATATTGAAAAACAATGCGTTTTTATATGTATTTGACATAGTATCTTTTAATAATTTTTTTTACTAACTTTCCGATTGAATTTTAAGCTCAAATTCGGTGGACATAATTTACATTTAATGAAAAACAAGCTCACCAAATTTCATCAAAAAATTCCACCCAGAAGCACCCAAAATGAAGATTACTCATGCAATGTCTAAAAAGTTCGATTCCTGCCTTGGAATCGGAACTGAACTAGAACCAAACCGGAACCGAACCGAAAAACGCTGAAGTCCAGAATTATAAGAACCGAACCGAAACGGAAAATTCGGTTCCGTTCGGATCGGTTTTTTCCGGTTTTACATGTCCAAGTCCCGGGCCTATATTTTTTTCTTTGTGAGTATTATAGTTTCTTGTAATCATGATAAAAGTAGGGATGGCAATGGGGCGGATCGGGGACGGTTTTGCATATAACCGTAACCGCCCCGTTGTGTAATTTCCCCGCCCCGTAACCGCCCCATTACCCAACGGGTAATTTTTACCCAAACCATAACCGCCCCAACGGGTAACGGGTAAAACTTCGGGTAACCGCGGGTAACCACTTTATTACTTGAGTCATTAAATTTTGATATAAAAATAATATTTTAAAAGGCGAAGAATGACATCGCCTAGACGACTCTACACTTCAGATGCCAATTTAAAGATTTGTATACATACAAGACGAGAAATCAAGCAACTTAAATTAATTTGAACCTAAAAATACTTGATCTAAAAAATAATTAATCACAAAAATATGGTAATAATCAAACAAGACTATTAAAATCTATTATGATCTTTCGTTCATACATTATAGTTAGTACATCTATTATCTATATATACACAATGGAAAGAAAAAATCTCATCTTTTAATAGTTGTTAGATAAATAATAGATAAAAATATAATAAAAATATATCTACAAATAAACGGGGCGGGTACGGGGCGGGTAATGGGGCGGGCATGTATAAAACCGTAACCGCCCCATTACCCGTAAAAAGAAAACGGGGATTTCCCGCCCCGTACCCGTTACCCGGTCAATGCGGTTTTCCCCATTTTGACCAGGGCGGTTCGGTGCGGGTATCCATCGGTTCGGTCACAATTGCCATCTCTAGATAAAAGATGTATGATAGATTCATGCCATTGAAAGGGTTTAAGCTTTGTGTTATATATGATGCGATGAATGATTTATTCTACATTTGATTCATGAAGTGTCATTTACTAGATACTATCAAGAATCAAGATTTGTCGTGTATTATTGACGATTTGGCTCGTGATTTGATTGTTTAATGAAACTCAATCTCGAATATAAAACTGTAGTCGTTACTTTTTTCTTTACTAATTTGAGATTAGAAATCAGTTTAATGTGTATCGTTTGTTTGAAATGCGCAAGTTTGATAATTATCTTTAATTTTTATTTTATAAAAGAAAGATCCATTGTAAATTTTACTGATATTAATATCATTACCGGAGAAAGTAAGGCTTATTATTTTTTGATGCATTGGAAAATTAATTAAAAAGAGGAGTTAGGATTAATGAGCATCACATTATTCACATATAAAAAACTAGGGACTAAAAGGGGTTGTTACAAACTTCAAGGATCAAATCTGTTATTTTATCAAGTTGTAGTTATGCCTTATGCGTCTCCCTTTACCCCTCCCCTCTTCACTTTACAATAAATAATGGGGGCTTTCGTTGATGAGATCATTCTGCAAGGATCAGTGTTCGTACAAACAATTAAGGAGCTGCCTTTGGCCATATCATTCCCACTAAACTATCCTAACTTACAAAGGATGTTTTGCACTGCTATACAATTGATGTGCCTCAGGATCCCATATTTTTTAGAAACATTAGTTAGATTGTTAGAAGCATTCAGTTTGTATTAATTCCTAGAAAGATGGAGTAAGTAGTATTGCAGCCAAGGCGACAAGAAAGAGAGCCGTGCTGGTCGGTGCAAAACATGTGCTGCTGCTCGACTCTTTAGGTGGAGGAGCGGTGGTAGTGTTGGTGGAGGAGTCCGGGGAGGCAGTTGTGTTGGGTTGAGCTACTGGAGGTAGAGCTTCAGAGATGATGTCCTTGGAAGAAAGGGCAGGATATGTGGTCATGTTTATGAGCTTTGGATCAAAATCTGGTATGAGTGGAGCCACACTGTTGTTGAACATGTCACCTGGTGCAACTGCTGAGATGGTATATGGAAGGTTTGCCTTTGGATCAGAACATGGTGACCCTGCATTCAGCCCCATGCAGTATTAAAAACAAAACACAATAGTAATTACATATGAATTGAACTCTTAAAAAATTAAAACGCTTTATCATGCCACATAGAAGCAGAAGGCCTTATGTATGAACTGCTGGAGTTATGTCTATAGGTAGATCTGTTAGACATAACTGCTAGATTGGCCTAGTATGAACTGATTTGGTCAGGAATGGTATCATATTGAAACAAGATGCAGAGATCAGAGAAGTCCTTACTCATGTATGCCACAGCAGTTGCAGGAAAATCTGTGATGAGTCCATCAACACTGATGCTAACAAGAGTAGCAATCTCTTGGTAAGGATCACTGTTGTAATCGAAAAGGAAGCTTTGGAATTCATTTTTGAGATTGGAAGCATAGACAGAGACATTAGCTGCATGCATGGCGTGAACCACGTTGGTAAAGTTTCTGGTCATGTAATACGGGTCACCATACTCCAAAACCAGGGAGTTTCTGCGCATGGAGATGGCGTCAGCATACTTCTTAACCTCTTCTGCCAAACTCTGATCAGGCACTGAGCTGAAATCCCTTTTGAACACTAACACTCTCTCGTAGCTCGGGGTGTCATGCTTGAACTTTAGCAAAACAGAGCTGTCATCCGACTTGATCATCACCTTTTGCTTAGTTTGCTTGTCGAATGAAGCATTTTTTAGTGCAGATGTGACTGTTCCAATTAGGTCATGACCCTTTGTTGCAAGGTAGGCAGCATTCTAGGACACCAATTTTTTTACAAGCTCAGAATTTAACTATTTTCAATTAGTTTTAGTAACTTATCAGAATGTAGAAGATGTATGCATGGGCAACAGCTATTAAAACTTACTTCTAAGCCAACCATAATTCCAGGGACTGCTTTTGCCTTGGCTAATTCCAGAAACTCTGGAAGAGTCATAAACTTCCCAGCAAACTGGTATGCATGATTCCTGTCCAATGGTGCTTCGTACGGAGAACTTATTTTTGCTGCAAAAAGTAAAACAGGAAAATAAAAAGGTGACAATTTAGAGACAAAGCTTAAGCAAAGTGTGCTATGGGACATTTTAGAGATATTATTACTTCATATTTTGAAAGCTCAAACTGATATGAGAAGAAGTCTATAGTTTTAAATGTGAGTTGTATCTTTATATATGACTGGATAGTTTGACACTTACGTTTTAGGGATTGAATTTCATCCCAGGCAAGACCAAAGGAGAAAATTCCAGGTTGCCCATCATTAACCTCTTTAATTTCTTCCACCTTATCCATGAAAGTTGTTCCTGCTGTAGTGGTGAACTTAAGGTCAGCTGAATCCTGACAGAATGCAATTCCATCTTTGGAAAGCTGGACATTACAATCGATTATGTCAGTGCCATCATCTATAGCCTTCTGATAAGCAAGATCTGACCCTCCCGGGTAGTCACCGCTTGCTCCATTGTGAGAAATGACCAATGCTACATTCACAAAAACAACCAGGCATGAATGGATTATAAACGGATAAATGTTATCGTCATATCCTTATGTATTAGCGTTCTTTCTATAATAATATTTCTACACAAAACTTATGAACAAGACTATGATTACATGGCCACTATAAAAATGCCTCCACTCCCATTAAATAGCAAAATAGAACGTTAGTATACATATACACAGGCAAAAACAACATGGCATGGGTGGATGGATGGATAAAATGTTGTGATCATCAAATGGTTAGATGTTGAGATTTAGATTCCATCTTAGTTATAGAAGTAGTGAACACGTTATAGGTGAGTTTTATTTTTATATTTGAGTGGTGTTATGCAGTTGCTTACTTTTTAGCACCCTCGAAGCATTGTTGTTATGTGCCAAGCAAGCAATGACATTGGACGCAGTTGAGCAGAAATCAGTGACGACACCATCAACAGAGAAGTGGGAGTTGTCAATAAACTGGAGGTACTCATTTGCTGGGTCAAGGCTATAGTTGTAAGGGATGTAATTATCATTTGCAAAGCCATAAGCGAACACCTCAAGTCCTTGTTTGTGGGCATCAGTCACAAGGGTTGTAGATGCCTCCAGATAGCGATCTTTATTAACTGGCCATATGAAATCTTTCGGAACCAGGATTCCTGCTGCAGAGCCCTTTATCATTTTGAGCTGCTTAATCAGTGATCCATACTTTTGGCTGGTTGAGGGTTCAACAGCTTCTAAGTCAGATGGGAACTTGAAGAAAAGCTTTACTGTTGGTGCAACTTTTGGTCCAATACTCTTCAAGAAACCAATTTCTGGAGATGAAATGTATGCGACGTTGATTTTCACTGCCGGCAGCATATCTTGCAAATATGATTCAATGCTCAGCTTGTGCTGCTGGTAGAACATGTCATACTGCAACACACACCACTCAATTAAACATATGTGCAACTCTAAATCTTATATATGAGTTTATACGTTTATATATGGCTGTTCTGTATGACTGAACGTATATAATCTATGTGATTATTTGAATCATATGCATACACACCTCCACATTTATCCACACTATGGGCATGTCCTGTCCTGTCCCCAATTGTTCAAGTGACTCTGGTGAACTTATTGTATAGCTGTTATCAAAACTTGAAGGTCGAGTGAACAAACCTTGTATCACTGCAGGTTGGCGGAATATCAGGAAGATTTAGTCAATATTGTTGTGATTGTATACCCATGTACTCAACTATATATATGAATTGGATGCTTAACCGAGCATTCCAGCCCAGCTGGTTGTGAGGTTAACGTGCTTAGTGTGAGGTCTCGAGTTCGAAACCCGCTAGGCACATAAAGGGTTTGAAATTCAATGGAGTGAGTTTAAGCTCTGATTACTCCAGGCCCCCAGCCTCCCTCCCCCCGGTCCCCAGACCCCCCGGAGTAAAAAAATATATGAATTGGATGCTTAATGAGAATTAAGTTTTCCCCTTTAATCAACTCTCTTTATGTGAGCTTTTCTTTAAAGCAGTACATGATTAATGATTTACAGCAGCCAACCAACAATCAATAGTTTTGTGCTGTGCAAAAAAAAATGCTTACATGTTATATTTTCAAACAAGGTTTGAGCATTGAAATCAAGTCCAAACCACCCCGTAAGCTTTTCGCCATTAACATCGTATGTCTTGCGTGCATTGGGGAAAGTGTCAGAAACTGTGGTTGCATTCTGAAGGAGCATTTTTGACATACAATAACCAAACCCATCCTTGCTGAGTTTTAGATCACAGAGCATGGGAGATCCCATTAAACTCTGTGGTATGCCATAAGTATAAGCCCCCCAACTGCTTTCAGGAAAAACACCAGACAACCCCCCATTAGCCACCACCACAGGATCGCCTCCTGTCCAAGGGAACACAAAAGGAGGACGAAATCAATCCTTAGCATTTTCTATCAGCATAAACCCTTAGGCTATGTTTGGATCCTTGAAAGTGCTAATGAAAGGAATGGAATATTAAACAAAATGCCGAGAACAATGCATATGCTTCATGGTTTTAGTTCACTTTTTCAGAGTATATTTGATGGAAATAAGGATACATAGATTCATTGAGTTTGAACCAATGCTGTAATTTCCTTGACATTTTTTTTTCATTTCAAATTGGTTCTGTGTTGTACTCCCTATTTATTCCTTAGATTATCTAAATTCCAAATGTACCCTTACTGTCACACCCATTGCTTTCAATTTTAAATCACAAGGAAAGTAGAGTTTATTACCATGCAGAGTCAGCCATTTCTTTTCAACTGGCCTAGCTGGAGGTTTTCCTGCTCCATTAGCGCTATGGACCAACAAGCAAATGAGCAAGAGATGCTTCATCATCATTATCATCATGGTCTCCCAATCCTGTCTCCACAATGAATAAATATATAAGCGCACTATAAACACAGATACACACACATCGTTTGAATACTATTAACTTATGAGAAGACAAATAAGAATGAATATGGTGCATTGTATAAAATGATAAAAATGACAACCACTTCGTAAATAAACCGAACTTTTTTACCACTATAAAAAGAGCGTTTGTTGATGAACCAAACTCCACATATTCTCACGTACAGAATGTAGTAATCCTGACCTAAACCGGACTATATATAGATGGATACTAGACCTAGAAATTCATAACAGTCATTTTGCATTTTAGTGCCCATTGATATACCCAATCGTAACGACGAATTACCCATAATTAATTTCCCATTTCATGCATTGCATCAACAAGATTTATCAAGATGATCATAAATCATGCAGTCCATTTTTCATGCACATTAGAAAACAAGGGGGGTGGAGTAAGCATGAAAATTCAAGAATGGCCTGGGCGCCTTGCCTTCAGAAGGAAAAGAGAGGCATTCCCTCAAGAAATTCACAAGAGAAAGGGGAAATGAAAAGGGGGGGAAAGTCTCAAGGGAATGGAGAAGGTGGAGAGAGATGGGAGGGGCACATAAGAAGAGGAATTAGTTTTGATTGTGAGAAATTAGAGGAGGAGAAATCCTTAACCAGAATTCAATGCCTCCCACATATTTCTCGGAATAATAGCTACCCAGCTGCTATATCTTTTCTTTCTTCATTTATTATTATATATTTTGGACAGAATGCTTGCATTTCTACACATTTGGCTGGTGCTGATCATTCTATTGCTCTACTTAACTGGTTTTTGTATTTCTTCTAGCCCCTTTTTGGACCCTTTTACGTTTCAAAAATCGTTTAGAGTAAAATTAATTCCTTCTAATTAATGCGGCACATGTTGGCAACTCATTTAATTGATGAGGGTGTGTTTAGTTAATTAATTGCTAGTAATTAATTTTATTCCCTGTCTACGAGTTATTTTTTTTTCATTTAAGTGATGCGACCATGGTATTTAAAAAGTCTAATTATAGTCGCTTGTTATATGATCTCACCCTTGATTGACATTACAATATGGTCCTTTATTGTATTAATCACGACTACTAATTAAGGATGAGATTGTGGATACGGTTATGATAATGTGCCAAAATTTCCTGCGAAAATGTGTAAGTATGTTGTTGAGTTGTTCATAGTCTTTTCAGCATTTTGTTTTACATAATACTCCCTCTTTTGGTAAATTTTTAGTCCATTTTTCATTGAATTTTGTATCTACTACTGCCATTATTTTTTCTACATCATTTACTTAAATGTCATAAGAAATTTAGTAAATCGGACCATTTAATCAATGATTCAAAAAATGGAAATGTATGGTTGTGGTTGTGTCTCATAAAATTCTTCCCATTTTGACTTGACACGGAGATTAAGAAAGTGGAAATGTATGGTTGTAGTTGTGTAAGAAATAAGTGAAATGAAGGTGAACCATACGAATTGTCCAAAAATAGTAAGTGAGAAGAATTTTTTGGAACGACCCAAAAAGGAAAGTGAGAAGATTTTAATGACACGGAGTAATATTTTGGGTTAAATAATTGATTTTTTTAAATAGCTTCTAAAGATATTAGTATTATTTAAAATAGACAAGGGTGAGAATATTATGATCAAATTTTGACTAGATTCCGAAAACACGATTCAATTGAAGCACATGATTATTGCCAAAATGCTGGGCTGGGCATCTTTTCAAATGAAATTCTGAATCTGCACAATACAAACTGTAGAAATTTATAAAAAAAAGTTTTTTATTAGTATATATGACAGCCAGAACCGACAGAATAAGACTTGAGATAAGATGACTTACACACAAGAGATTAAACAAACGTATACGCTACACACACTAATCTTTTCAGCATCAGATAACCGATACCCCATCCAGACACACTAATAACAACACCAGAAAGACCATCCAAACTGTGCACAATTCTGAGACGCTCATATCTGTAGTAGACAGCTATGAAGCTCTCTTTATTTTTGTTAAATACACGATGAACCCTTCTCATTGCTGTTATTGACACTCTTTACTTTCCAAAGAGGGATTTTATCCACCAAATTCCCTTGTCATTCGATGCACCCTCGACTTCTGGCGGATTATCGGATTGGGATGTCTTGTGAAGCTTGTTTACATCATACCCTTCACCTTTTGCCCTCTCAACCAGCTCGTTGTAGGTCGCATCATCAAGATGAGGATTCCGGCACAAAATCTTGAAAGCACCATGCAATAAAAGGACGGCTCAATGAAGTTAGAATCCACAAGAACGAACAACTCTAAAAATATCTGTACTTGGAATTTATGAAAGAATCAGTGGTTATGCTTGGAGTTCCTTCTTTCAGTATACGTCCAGCCCCGATTAGAGCAGTCTAAGGCTTTTAAATGGACTTGTATCTATATTTGGCCCGTGTATAATGACTCAACATTGATAATAAGTGAAATTTGGGGAAAACGAAATGTGTTTTATAATTCCAGACTCACCCTGCTTAATCCTGAGTTCCTGACTAAATCCACCAGCCCCAAAATAGAACCAAACAGCCACACACACACCTAGCACCCTTACCTTTTCTTTTCTTGAAAAATCTATTCTTTGGGAAAATCTCATACCACCTCATACTCCAATCAACTAATGGCTATGGACCTTCTGGTTCCAGGTCAACTTATGTTCTTATAAACTGAGTTCCGAGTTTACCTCGTTTATTTGCTAGTTTATGAAAAAAAATGTAGAGAACGTACATATACTTTAGAGAACCTCCGAAAATTTGTATTATAGATGTTTCCAAAGGTTGAATTTCTTTCCAATTTTTAACAAACACAAATTCACATAAGTTCACCAGTTTCACCTAAATTAACCCTATCCAAGGAGACCATAAGAGGTATGAGAGCATCAAGCTAGGTCTATGATCTTAATCCCATAAAAATGCATCTTACATAAGCAAAGGTTACAAGTCCCCATCAACAAAAATAAAAAATTATAAACAAACAAAAGAGCAACAACATAAACTCAATATCAACTTTAAACATAACTTTCTAGGAGGACCTTGTAACAAAATTGAATCTCTTTTCTTTACTACCTTTTCCTCAATGCTCATTCTCTTAAGGTATGTTTGGTTCAGGGTTTTTGGGAGTGAGAGAAAACTCTCTCCTTCCCTTCACTTTCTATCCCTCCAATTTGGGGAGTTTAGTATAAAAGGCTTTAGAGGGCCTTAGTCTATATCTATATAAACAGAAATTTTTGTATGAAGTAAATGAATAAAGGTTGATTCATTGATTGTAATGCTATGTGGTAAACAAATATATATCAAGTCAGAGACTTGGCAATCCAAAATCCTCTATTCCAACAACTAAGAATTTAGAGAGGAACATTTTGGAGAGCTAAACATATTTCAGATTTTGTAAATATTTGTAGCAAATAATTCCATGATAGGTAACCATTAACAAGATTACGAAATTGCTCAAAATAGGAGTAAAACATAGAAAAAGTTCAAATAGAACTATGTACGTTTTATTGCCAAATTAGGAATTATTTTGTCATATTAAGAAAAAACAACAATCTAAACTTCCCAAAATAGGAGGAATGAGTCCTATTTAGGGGAGAAAACAATATTACACCTATTTGAGAAATTAGACTACGATTTACTCCTATTTAGAGGTTTTTATCAAAAACATTTCAGTGGCCCTTTTAACGACAGGTCATGTTCATCAACATTTGGATTAAGCCCCACATCTTTCTTAGATCCAAAATGACCTACTTATGTTGTTAGATTCTTAAAGTCAGAATTCCATTTACCAGAAAGTGCTCACATGATCTGATAAAATAGGACACGAGAATGTGACAGAACTGTAAATAAGTATGAAGAGAATTGAGAAACATACCCAAAGATAGCTTCTGCTAGGTTGACCAATCAGAGCATACTGATAATCGTTGTCTATGAACAAAACCCAGTAGTCTCCTGTGACAGGGATGATGGGCAAGAAAGGGGGCACATAAAACTTGACCTTAAGCTTAGCCTCATCACTCTTGGGATCAGCTTTGTAAGCACTTCCCTCGATGAAGGCTCTCTTCCCGTTATTCCAGGTCTCATTCAACACATGGATTGTACCATCTTCGTTAAGCGTGTACGTCGCCCTGGTGTTTACCCCATTCTTGGGCTGAAACGTTGACGGAAATGAAGCAATCTCATACCATCTCCCCATGTACCTCTCCACATCCAAACCCTTCACCACGCTCATCTCTTTCTTGCTCGCCATTTCTTCTTCTTTTGCACAATCAAACTTGATTGCAGGCTTGCAGCAGAGGAAAACTTTCGAATTCCAGAACCTTTCTAGGCTTTTCTAGGGGGTTTCAAAGCTTTCTCGACTTGGATAAGGTATCTTGCTTAGGGGGGAAGATTATATATAGTGACTGGACACTTCGAGAGGTGGAGAGCACTCGATGAGGCGTGATATTTTAAACATTTTCTCATGGGATACTACGAAAGTATGAATTATGGATACCCGATTTTCCCATATCATGTTTTCTTGTTTCACGTTTTTACTTTTTGTTAGATTTTGGTAATGGCTTTTTCAACAAAAGGCTGATATTTTTTTGAATAGTATTTGCTCTAAATAGAACTAAATAATGGGAAAATTCCTAAATAGGAGTACTTCTTAATTTATTTCCCAAATAGAACTAAATTAGATAGTCTTCCGGTTCTGCCCATTCTCACGCACATCTCCCCTCTCTTTCCTTTCTCATCTCCTCTCTACTTCACATTCTCCACCCAAATCTTCCTTCATTTATGTAAATTCTTCATTCACTTTCGCCGCCACTCTTTACCAGTTCAACCTCCACCAATTTCGTCACTCTTCAACGATTTCTGATCGTCATTCCAGTTATATGAGTTAATTGATTCATGTTTGTTCTTTGTCTTCTTCATCTACTCATCCTCAATCTCCTTTCCTTACTCTCTATTTTTACTCTCCAGATTCTTTTTTTATTATTCAGATCTTGAAATAAAAAATTACATTTTAGATCTGAAAATTTTGAATATGAAAAGGCAAGGCTTCAATTCAACAATGGTTATCGAAACTTTTTGGTTTCAACTTTTTCTGTTAATTTTGTTTAATTTATTTTTAAAAATAGAAGTACTTTTTCTAATCATCTGAAATCACAAAATGACATAATCTTTTTTAACTCGAGTATTGCTTCGTCAAAAACAGAAACTCAAGTATTGCTTTGAAAATTGCCATTTAATGCCATTATTAGGCACTGCCATGTTTTAATCGTTTGGTAATTAGTTCCATTTTATGGTACTAATTAACTTTATGGATAAATATTTATTTTAATGCCATGTTTTTGTGGCAGTGAATGTCATGTTTTATCTAAAAATTTCATGATTTTTTAATCTCAAAATACCATATTTTGGATCTTGAAAGTCATAATATATTATGTAAATAACAAAATGATTGATGAGGCAGTCAAGCCAGAGATCTGCCACGGCTTCACCGGAATAGGCGGCAGAAACAACGAAGGCGGTGATGGTGGTGGTGGTGGCAACAGCGCGGCGGTGGCAGATGAGCCGATAGGGTGTGGCAGAAGCGGCGAGAACGTTTAATGAGGCGGCCGACGGCGACTGACGGCGGAGACTACGACCGGTGGCGGCAGTAGAGATGTGGTGGTTGTGCCCTAGGGTAGCGATTGTGTCGTCTACTTGTTTGTTCACTGTAATATTTTGTTTTATTATTTTGTTTAAATAATTAATAAAGAAACCATGCTATCAGGGGCGGATCCAGGCTCGAGAGATGGGGTGGGCTAAGCAGTAGTAATTTTTTTACTATACATACCAAATTTAGCCCATGGTTGTTATCGAACAAAGATTTTTTTGAATTATATACTCGAGTTCGAGCTTGATTTCGAATCTAATTTAATGAATTGAGTTTAACAAGTTTCGAACTCGAACACAAAGTAGGTTTTGAGTTTGAATAATTATTCAAGCCGAGATCGAACATAGTGATGTTTCGATCCGAACACGAGCCTATCGTTCACATATAAATTATACTATTGTACATATCATAAAATTTAAACGTTTTAGTGCAATTTTTATAAATTTATTAATGATTAATAAAAATTTGAATACTTATTGAATAATTTGAACATGAATCTATTAACGAGAATAGTCTAAACTTCTACATTCGAGCATGTCTATCGAGCATTGAAATCCAAATTTGAGATAGTTTGGATTTCAGGGACTACAACATGTGGAGGATCCTCATTGACTAGATCTTGCACTGTTGTAGGTATAGGTTCAGAACTCCCTTCACCAGTTTGACGATTCACTTTCGAAAAGAATGATGAAATCAACTTCTTTCCCTTCTTGGCAACATGTTCATTATCCATTCTAAAAAACATTTTCAATATTGGTATATATTAAAATACTTATATATAAAAAATAAAACTATTTAATTATGTACTGAAAAATTCAATTAATAATCAAAACGATTGTATGATTCCCTAGCCCTAAAACTCTAAAATGCTAAAAATAATAATAATTAATACATTAATAGTTTAATACACAATCGGTTAATCACAATTTACAAATTCACGGCAGAAGTTCATAACTTCACTGATTCACAAATTATTTGTGGAGTGGGCTGACAAATAATTTAGCTGGGATGAGATTTGAAAATGTACCAATACTATTATAAAAAAAATTGGGCTGGGCTGAAGCCCACCCCTGGCCTATCATACATCCGCCCCTGCATGCTATCATTAAGGGTAATTTTGTCACATCCTTATCTTTAGCTCCTATGAAATAATCAGGTCTTATTTTTGCACTTTTGTACAGTACTATTTTACTCCTATTGAGGTAATTTATTCTTTTTTGAACTTTGGGTCGGGGTGGGGAGGATACTTCAAGACCCAGACCCACCCCGTGATTTGACGGGGCGGATCTGCCCCGCCCCGTTACCTGCACGGGTCCAAACTTGACCCATGACCCGCCTCATGCAGGGCAGGTCTGCCCCGCCCCGCCGTAACGTAATTAGCTAGTATGTATTTTTATTTGTGAGAAGTTGTTACCAATTGAATCTACATAAAGTTTATCTTTAAATAATTATTAAACATTAATATATTAAATCAAATTCACGATACGCTAGAAATTTCAGAAGTTAAGGAAAAATCACTTAGACTTGAATAGTTAATCTATTTAATTATATTAATACTTAAATATAGTATTAAAGTGATATATATAAAGAAGACATTGATAATTCATCGTTCATCTCAATCTAATATATATTGATATATTATAAGATCAAAGAATTTATGATTTATTATATACACACATATGTATGTTGAAGTATATTTGTAATATAATTTATGAAAAAGTATGTATATACTTATATATTGAGCGGGTCAGGTCGGAGTGGGTCGAGGCAGCACGGGTCAATATTGATACCCGGATCCGCCACATTGTATAGGCGGGGCGGGGCGGGGCGGACTCGCCCCATTTACAAGAAGGGGCGGGTCAGGCCCGCCTTAAATGTCTCGGGCCAGGGCGGGTCATCGCGGGGCGGTTTTTTTACATCTCTAACTTTGTGTAGGTATCAAACTCACTGGAAAAGAAATAGCCTTAAAAGAATTTGATTTCTAAATTGAAACAATGACAAAAGTAATACTATAGACTTTTAACTTTTAAGTGAATAAAAATAAGATTACTTTTAAATTTGGACAAAAAAGAGACAATAATGAATGTGCGAAAATATCTTTGTTTGTCTTATTTCTTCAATAGATCAATTTTCCCTTGCAATCTTCTCACATCCCGCCTTGCCCACCATCGATGTTCTTTCTGCAATCTTCTCCTATCGCACCAATAGTTTCGTCGTGTGTGGCCACCACACCACCATCTTCATCATGCGTCGTCGCCGCACCTCACCACAATCCCTTGCCGTCATCGTCGATCTCTTCGATGCAGATAGTCGTGGCTAGGGGTGGGCATAACGGTTCGGTTTGACCGAACCGAACCGTATCAAACCGAATTAAATCAAACCGAAACCGAATCATTTGTAATTTGGTTTGAGTTTGGTAGTATTCCTCCCAACACGTATTAAACCGAACCAAACCAAACCGAAATCATAAAACCGAATAAAACCGAACTAATCTAAAAATGAAATACTCCCTCCGTCCCCCTATAATTGTCCCATTTTTCCATTTTTTGGATGTCCCTTTATTATTGTCTCATACCATATTTGGTAACATTTGTGTGGCTCTGATACATTCTTACTTTATTTCCACTTTATCAACTCATTACCAACCACATAATTCTACTTTTCTTAAAAACCAACCTCCCTTGCGTACCAATATTAGGGGGACGGAGGGAGTAATTCCTTATTTTTTTAAAATAAGAAATCAAAACCAACTTACACCAAACTAAAACAAACCAAAATATAATATTTCTCTCATTAATTTGATTAATGTTAATCTTTTTGAAGCTTTAATTCTTTAATTTTAGGGAAAAAAGGCAAATAAGCCCACATACTAACAAAAAAAGGTCAAATAAGCCCTTATATAGGAGACTATGCCCGGCGGTCGTCATTTGGGGCGGTTCCCGTGGAATTTTTTTGATGAAATTGTTTAAGCAAATTATTCATTAAGTTTAGTTTACTCATACCAAATTTCAGCTAAAACTTCAACCGAGAAGGCATTCAAATGAATTCTTGAAGATAACTGCGCAGTTAAAAGCGCAGTTATCTTCAAGAATTTATTTGAATGCCTTCCCAATTGAATTGTTAGCTGAAATTTGGTATGAATAAACTAGACTTAATGAATAAGATTCTCAAAAACTTTCATTAAAAAATTCCACCGGAAACTACCCCAAATGGCGATGGCCGGACAGAGTCTCCTATATAAGGGTTTATTTGACCTTTTTTGGTTAGTATGTGGGCTTAATTGCCCATTTTCCCTTAATTTTAGTGTCCAGGACTAGAGTTCACTAAAAGACTTACATTCACAACTATAACAATTATAGTGGTTTAAGTAGATAGTATTTAACTATAATTTATTATCAACTACTACTATATATTTGGTTCATTACTTACAAGCACCAGCTTTATTTTTGTTTCGGCTTTATATATAATTTGATTCATTCTCGTTGTTGTTGTTGCTTACAAATGTGTCATGCTTATATATTTTTGATTCATATGTGTTTTGTTACTGTTTGCAAATTTATATCTAACATTATATTTGGTTCATTACTATCGCTTCTTGGTTCATTATTTTGAGTTAATTTTTTTATTTCAATCCAAACCTTAATACTTTGGTAAACCGAACTCCAAACCGAACCGAACTGTACCAAACCGAAACTTAATCGGTTTGTATTTGATACATTTTCTATCAAACTGATTAAACCGAAACCGAACCAAAATCGAAGAAAATCGAACCGAAAATCGAAATGCCCACCCCTAGTCGTGGCAGGTGTCATCAAATAAGTGACGGTAATGGATGCCAATTTCACGACTGTTGTGGTGTTGTGTAGCGGCAACACTTCTGGTTGCAACTTGCAACTAGGGCAGTGTAGTGGCAGTGTTTAGGGTTAGCGGTGATTGTGGTGCGACCATTAGATTTGCAGGCATTTTTGGACAGTGTCAGAAGTTGTTGAGACCGTGGAGGAGGCTAGTGGTAGGCGCTAGGGGTGGGCTATGCATTGTGGACGATGATGGGGGTGGTGCTGGTAACTCTTAGGGCAAAGGCGACCCATATTTTGTATTTTAATAAAAAACTAAATATGCGTAGTCACTCATAATTGGTAACTGGGCGGCAAGTCACTGATTGAGATGGTCAATGTGAATGCGGTGGGCACTGGTTAGTGTCACTGTTGATGGTGGTCATTGGCCAGAAGTGCTTACTCCAGGACATAGTTACTGTGACGTTTATCACTCTAACGTTGATCACTCTGGCGTTACTCAAGAAGCCGTTGCAATGGTCCTTTAAACCTTTTTAGTCTCATTTTTTGAAACTTAAAAAATATTTGTTTTTTATCCATTATTAATTTGTATTAATTTTCTTGTCCTAACCTCTTCTATATTTACTCCTTTTTAAATAAATAATTTTAATTACTAACATGAGTTTTTATTTTTTAATTGCAACACAGATTGAGATAATAAGACCCTTAAAACATAAAAAATCAGATTTTCTCTCTCAAAAAATTCAGATTTGTGTATATTAGAGGCACATAACAGATTCAAAAAATGGAACAACTAATCATTTGTAGCACGTATAATTCTTAATCTCTATATATAAAGAAGCATAGTAGCTACTGTTTTGGAGGTAAAAAGATCCCCCTAATTTAAAGGGACAATTGGAATTGTATATGCAATTATTATAAAGATGAGATGTATTATTCGTATATACACTCTGTTATACGTAATTATAATAATGTAATATATATGTTATAATGTAAACTTTAATTACCCGCATAAATGCTGATTAATTGACTTTCAAATGTCACATGTAAGCATTTACGGAGTATTAATTACCGATACAATTTTATTACCAATAAAATTACGGAGTAGGTAAATTTGGATCTAATCACAATCAACTTCGTCAACACGGTCTTCAAACGATGAATCCAGTGGAACTTACCCCACCTGCCTCTTCGAGATTGTTCCTCCTACCACACGAATACGCTAGTTTCAATATCATTCGTCCTCTCCTCAATCATCAAGCTACTCCGTGAAAGTATGAAGAATCATGAGAGCAAGATCTCCCTCATCTCTCATAGATGAGAATTGGACTCAAAACCTCTCACTACAGAGACACTTGGGGGAGGGTGGTCACGTAGTGAGCCACACCAACCTTCCCGTTAAAGATTGTTTTGTAAAAAATGATTGTGCACTATCCCCGATCAAGGGCATAGGTGGCAAGAGATGGAGATTTTTTTCGAGATAGGTAACTCCTAAAAATTTAAATTTGTGTATATTTGAACGTTGCTGGTTGCAAAGACTCATTTAACCCTTCTTGGCTTCTTTCTACGTACTTGATACTTCCTGGAATACATCTTCATGCTTAAGAAACCCATTATTTGCGGAGACCGATCATTGGATTATAAGAGTAGCAAACATAATTGGTCTCCAATATAAGACGGTCCAATTTTTTTGTTTTGTTTTTATATTGTAATAAATTGGGCTGATTGTTTTTAATGCTCTTCATTTCATATTTCTTGTTAGCTTGTAGAAATTTGGTGAGCATGCACTAGTTTAAAGTAGTTGAAAGTAGTTATCAATTATTTAAATAGGCATATAATCAGCTAAGCAAGCAAAAGTAATTTATTAGTAAAATTTACACCCATATATTTAACACAAATAAGCTAATACCCTTTATAGTAATTTTAAACACAATCAGCCATTTCAGCCAATATATTACCAAATACTTTCACTTCATAAAATTTAGTCTTTTCAGGCTTTTCAGCCATTCCAGTCGTCACCAAACATGCCCTCAATTTTAAAAAGAAACGGCTGCATGTTTGATGCCTTTGTACGTCTTGAAATGGATGAAGATGAGAGAATTTAAAAGATTGAAATGTGAAAAAAGATACTACTAGTTCATAACCTTGGGAAGGGATGTATGGTGATAATTTAAGCTCCAGCTCCTTGTGGCCACGGTTTTAAGCAGCTTGAAAATCTCATTTGACCATCACTTACATTATAGACAGATTAATACTTCACTAATTAATCTCTACCATCAAAATATGAATAATAAGGTTTGAAGAAACATATTAGTGTGATGAATAAGTTTTTATTAAACTGAAAAAAAAAGATTTGGTCAAGAAACCATCTACACCGAATTTATATGAAACAGCATTTGATTCCATAAGTTTAAATGAAAAGTTTCTATACTATGCACAAATCTGAGGCTCATATTTATTATTGTTCTGTACTAGGCAGCTATAAGCTCTCTTTATTATTGTTCTGTACAGAATGAATCCTTTGCAGTTGTTATTGCTGTTTTTATTGGCACTCTTTACCTTCTGAAGAGGGATTTTATCCACCGAATTCCCTTACCATTCGATGCACCCTCGACTTCTGGCGGAGTAGCAGATTGGGGCGTCTTGTGAAGCCTGTTTACATCATACCCTTCATTTTTTGCCATCTCAACCAGCTGATTGTAGGTCGCATCGTCAAGCTGAGGACTCCGGCACAGGATCTTGAAAATTTCGTGAATCAAAAGGAAAACTTAAAGTTAGAAACACAAGAACGAATAAATGAAATAAATACGCATATCGAATTTATGGAAAGATCAGCGGATATGTTCCTTCTTTTGGTAAAGGTCAATCCTGATAAGGGTAGTCTAAGGCTTTATAAATGAGCTTGTATCTACATTTGTCCTGTATATGATGACTTAACATTGCTTTTAGGCAATCTTCGGGGGGAAACGAACTGCATTTTGTAATTCCAGACTCACCCTGCTTAATCCTGCCTAAATCCGCCAGACCCACAAGGTGACAATAGACCCCAAACAGCCACACACACCTAGCAATCTAACATTCTTTCATTACCTTTTCTGGCAATTTGGCAAAAGCAATTCTTTGGGGAAAACCTGTTACCACCTCGTATTCCATTCGACTAATGGCTATTGCCTATTGCCAGTCTGTTTCGAGGTCAACCTATGTTCTTATAAGTAAGTTCTGAGTTGACCTCATTTGTTTACTAGTTTATGAAAAAACCTACATTTCTAGAGAACTTGCATTTACTTTAGAGAACCTTCAATAACTTATATCATAGAGGGTTTCCAGGGTTGAATTCTATTCCATTTTTTAGTACACCTAATCTCACTTAAGTTCACTAGTTTAGCCTAAATTTACTCTATCCTGCATAAAGATGCATCCAACACTCCTACATAGGCAAAGATTATAAGTCACACACACAACAAAAATAAAAGATCTTTTGGAAATTGTTCCAAATAGGAGTAAAAAATGGAAAAAGTTCAAAAACAGAACTAAGGATGTCTTATTCCTAACAGAGGATATGTTTTGTCATATTAAGAGAACACAACAATCAAAAACTTCCCAGAATAGGAGAGAATGAATCCTATTTAGGGAAAAGCAATGTGGCTCCTGCTTGAGAAATAAGACTACGTTTTACTCCTATTTGAAAAATCACTGTTTTTATCCTATTTAGGGAATTTTCTGAAAAGCATTTCTATAGTCAGGAAACTCAGGACAGTTTATGTTCATCAACATTTAGATTAAGGACCACTTCTTGCTTAGAAACAAACTGACCTACTTATGTTGTTAGGTTTATTCAAGTCAGAATTCCATTAATCAGGAAATGCTAAAATGACCTGATAAAAAGTAGGGAAACAAGAATGTGAGAGAACTGTAAATAAGCATGAAGAGAATTAAGGAACATACCCAAAGATAGGTTCTGAGAGGATGACCAATCAGAGCATACTGATAATCGTTGTCTATGAACAAAACCCAGTAGTCTCCTGTGACAGGGATGATGGGCAAGAAAGGAGGAACAAAAAACTTGACCTTTAGCTTGGCCTCATCACTCTTGGGATCAGCTTTGTAAGCAGTTCCCTCGATGAAATCTCTCTTCCCGTTATTCCAAGTCTCATTCAACACATGGATTGTACCGTCTGGGTTGAGCTTGTACGTCGCCCGGGTGTCCACCCCATTCTTGGGCTGAAATGTTGACGGGAACGAAGCTATCTCATACCACCTCCCCATGTACCTCTCCACATCCAAACCCTTCACCACGCTCCCCATTTTTCTTCTTTTCCACACTCAAGAACTTGATTGCAGCAGAGGAAAATTTCAATTTCAGTGCTTTCTCGACTTCGATATGGTTTCTTGCTTGGGAGGAAGCATATATATAGTTTTAGTTTTTCGAGAGCATTCAATGAGGCGTGGTATCCGTATATTTCAAACATTTTCTCATGGGATACTATCAATTGTGGATATCCAATTTTGTACTCCGTAGTCGTGCAGTGTGCTTTTTTAATGTACTAACAACTATTAAATAAGCTCTCGAACTTTTATAAAAAATGTAAATAAGTCCTTTTACAAGAGACTTTGTCCGGATGTGGCCATTTAGCGAGGTTTTCTGTGGAATTTTTTGATGATTTTTTTGAGCATCTACTTCATTAAGTCTAGTTTAGTCATACCAAAGTTCATCTAGTTTTTCAATTGAGAAGACAGCCAAATGATTTTCTGAAATATACTGCGTTGTCTAACTGCGCAATTTTCTTTAAAAATTCATTTGACTGTCTTCTCCGATTGAATTTTTAGCTGAAGTTTGGTATGAGTAACTAAACTTAATGAAAAAGATGCTCAAAAAATTTCATCAAAAAGTTCCACCGTAAACCACCTCAAATGGCGACGGCCGGACAGAACCTCCTATAAAAGGACTTATTTGCACTATTATGAAAGTTCGAGGCCTTATTTGATAGTTCTTCCTTTAATTTATAATAATGTTAACATTATTGATCGTATGAAATTCGATCATATGACTTCACATGTTAATTTTAGACTGGTTCCGGTCCTAAACAAGACCAAACCAGATCATTACTGATCAGAACAGATTTAAATAGATCAGATCAGATTTAAACAGACCAAACATGTCTTAAACATGTCAGATCAGACCAGGCTTTGAAAGTGTTAAAATACACATAGACCAGACATTTATCAGACCAATTCTGATCAGACCAAATTTAAACAAACTAGATTAGACTTTGACAGTTGTCAAATACACATAGACCAGACATTTATCAAGCCAATTCACACTAGATGAGATCATACCATACAAGAAAATTTCAACCCAAGTAAAACACAAGAGTGTCATAATGGTCCTATCGAATCACAAGGTACTTGACACCCAATTTTATACTACCTCCGTCCCGCTATGATTGTCCCATTTTACCTTATCGGATCGTCCCACTAAGATTGTCCCATACCAAATTTGGTAAAGTTTGTGTGGCTCTAAATCATTCTTACTCGATTCTTACTTTATCAATTCAATATCAACCACATAAATCATTTTTTATTAATTTGTGTGTCACTCCCTCTTGTCCCATTGTTAGCGGGGCGGAGGGAGTAATTAAGACATGTGATAGGGTATATTATAGTGGACCCCTGGTCCGATGACTATTGGGTATGGACAGCAGACTGAATACATCTATGTATAATATTCACATTATTGTACATTATTATTTTTATCCGGTATTCTAGATTAGCTATTTATATTAAGGGAAATTTGATTTTGCACTCTATTTTTTTAAGTGATATTGAACTTTGCACTTCATTTTCAAAAATCTTTGATTTTGCACCCTATCATATACCAACTCCCTCCTACTAAAATTGAGAAGGAAAGGGGTGGTACAATTATTAATAAAAGTGGTTTATGTGGTTGATATTGATTGATATAGTAAGAATAAAGTAAAAAAGATAGCCACACAAACTTTACCAAATTTGGTATGAGACAATTTTAGTGTGATTTCCTGAAAAGGTAAAATGAGACAATATTAGCGGAATGGAGAGAGTAGCATTTGTGATGAAAAAGTAACGAATGTGGTGCAATGTCAAATGATTTTTAAGTGAAATACTATATGATGTAAAATCATTTTTTTCGAAAATGAGGTGCGTAGTCCAATATCACCAAAATAATGGAGTGTAAAGTCGAATCTCTCCTTTATATCATCAACACTTTTATGTAATCGGTCTATCGGGTTCATATTAGAAGCTTAGACTCGAATTTTCCTATATATACCACCTTGTAAACCCTAAGACATGACTCCTAATTCTTAACACACATTCATCTTTTTCCTCTATTAGATTAAACTCATATAAATTATATGTTTGAATACCCCTATTATCCGTCAACATGTTTATCTAGAGTATTCTTTTTATATTTTGAATTTGATTTCAATGTCTAATCTCCTCTAAATAATCCTTCCCTATTTTAAAGTTTACTTTATTAGGCTTTGACACATTATACAAGGAGGAAAGAGTAGGGGTAATGAATAATGTAGAAAAGTTGGGAGAGAAGATGGAAAAGTATCAAACATAAAAATAAATGTAAGAGTAATTGAGTGTTTTTAATGAAACACCCAATTACCATAAAGGAAAAACTCAAAAAAGTATCAAACATTTAAATAGCGAATAATGTAGAGGAACTTATATCCTCTAACACTGATAGGCAATTGGCCAACTATTTTGGAACCCAAGTCTCAAAGGTGTATACGGTAGTAACTCCAGTAGTAACTTTGTTACCATTGTGAATTATGTTCAATTTTTACACTTAAATGATCATGCAATACTCAAAGTAATTTTAGACATATTTTTTATAATAAATTTATTTCTGTAATATTTTAGAGCATCTCCAACGATTAGCTAATTACCCTCATAACTTGACTAGCCACATAATCATTTGCATCAAAATTAAAATGTACTCCAATGATTAGCTATCCTCTTCATTTATTATTAATAATATTATATTTAACAATTCTCTTTGGTCAAGCTAGTAACTCATTTTGGCTAATTAGCTTTCTCAAGCAAAAGAAAGAGTAATGCTCTAATGATAAGCTATTAGCTTTAAAATTTTCCGCAAGTCCGGAATAATTGGAGACGCTCTTAAAAAACTTCTTTAAACCTTCCATTAAATCAATTGGCTCTAAGCTACAATGATATAGTACGTATGTTCTTCTCTGTCTCTTCAAAATCTCGTGTGGTCGTGTATATTAAATATTTATGAATGTTTATGCAAGTAATTTTGTCACGTTTAACTATGTTCTCTGATCAATTGTATTATACGAAGTATTTTGCACGAGTAAGTGTATACTAAGGGCACATCTCATGGTTTATGTCCGTGTATGTTTCATGTGAAATTATAAGAAATTCATAAGACCTTTAAGTGCTAACGGAGGTAGGAGTCTTGAGACAATCAGGACTCAGGTTTACCTAGAAGCAGCCACCCTTCAAAGAGTTCGTAATAGCTCACCCACTCACTGATTGAGGACTCTTGCGTCGAAGATGCATGGGGCTAAGCGGTCTGCCGAAGCTGTGGGATGTCAAAATACATATGTCGGCTTGAGTAACGCACACATCGGTGAGAATCCAATGCCCCGAAGTTCAAACTTTTCATCAATAAAAATGCATGTCACAAAAGTCCCATAATGATGTTTAAATAATTATAATCAATTAATTATTAATATATTTTAGATATAATGCTGAAATTATAATTGTTCTGGTATATATTAATGGTTTCGAACAATTTTAGATATCTGATAAAGTTATCATTTCATATGGAGTATTAAATGATAGACTATTTCTTGTAGTTAATATATATATATATATATAGAAAATACAATTATCTTTTAAAATTGAAAAAGTTGAATTCAAGTAGATAAAAATTGAAACTTTAAATTTCGAATTAAAAAGAATGGAGTAATATAAGATTCTAAGGTTATATGGAAGGAAAAATGACATGTATATTACTAACAGAATTTTATCAGGAAAAAATGGCACAATTGTAATTACCAGGCTTTTGATTTCCAAAAATAAAACAAATTTTCCTTTTTCCCAAAATGTGACCCACAAATACCGCTCCACCCATTTCATTTGTTCCTTCGCACTTCTCTTCTTCTCCGCTACAACTGCCTTCGCTGTGCCCCTTTCTCCAAGCCAACGAGCGTCGGCCTCAACCTGCACCGGATCCACACCGCCAACGGCCCAATGCTCCAGCTTAATGTTCGCCACATCCACGTCTTCGACTTCTCAGGTTGGCCATTCTAGCTCCTTTCTTCCCTCTCTTCTCATTTCTCTTTGGATGGCGGTTCAACAACCATTGAAATCATCCAGTGGTGAACGCGGATGGCTGGTGATAATGATGTGGCGAGCGACGGCGTGGCGAGATCTATTGGATTTTAAGGACGATGAGAGCCGCGATAGATCTAGATCCAGAAAATCTGACGCAAGATCTATTGATTCCACTGCGAATAGATGCCTTGGAAAACGATTGGGATGGTGTTAGGCATCTATGGGGCACCTGGAGGGGACTGGACTGCGTCGAAGACGGAGCAACACCGATCTGAGGGTGGCTTGGAGATGTGAGGGGGCTGGGGAGGTGGTTGGGCAATGGGAGGGGGAGGGGGGTTGGCTGGGGGCTGGGGAGTTGTCTGGGGGTTGGGAAGGTGGCTGGGGTGCGGAGTCGAGTAATGGATGGGGCAGTGGTAGGCGGTGGTCGGTGGCAGCAGTTAGCTGCGGCACTTTTGGTCGTCGTTGGGTTGAGTAACTATGGTCGGGAGTAACTGTGGAGGTGTCCTCGTGCCGCCGCCGGCGGGCATGTCACTGTGGCATTGCGGCAGTGGCAGTCAGTAATTGGGGGCGGCTTGTGGCAGTCACTAGACGGAGCGTGGCAGTCTCTGGGTCCGGTGATGGTAGCGGTGGCGTTAGGGCGGGGGTAGGCTAGGAACGGGGCTGAGGGGGGCGGAGGTTCGGGGCAGGTGACACCGGCAATGGCGTGTCACTGTGGTCGGGGTTGGTGTGTCACTGTGGCCGGTGGGGCAAAGTCATTGTGACGGCAGAGTCATTGTGACGGCAGAGTCATTGTGACGGCAGAGTCACTTTGACGGCAGAGTCACTTTGACGGCAGAGTCACTTTGACGGCAGAGTCACTGTGACGGCAGAGTCACTGTGACCGGAGTCACTGTGACCGGAGCAACGGCGGTGGCGGTGGTGCCGGCAGCGGCGGCAGCGGCGGTGTTGTCGGCGGTTACAGAGGTGCTGGTGGCTGCAAAGGAATATTATAAAAATAATAAATGTATGATTAAATAATAGGAATAAATGACTTTTAGTCACTTTTTGGGAAAATTTAAAACTAGTCACATTTTTGTCATTTTAATTCATTTTAGTAATATTGGAATAAAAAGGACTTAAATAATAGGAATAAATGACTTTTAGTCACTTTTTGGGAAAATTTAAAACTAGTCACATTTTTGTCATTTTAATTCATTTTAGTAATATTGGAATAAAAAGGCCTTTTATCGGACAATAAATATGACTAGTTAGTTTTTTTTGGGACAAAAATATGATTAGTCATTGTATACGAGTTACTAAACAAGAGTCAATATGGTGTATTTCAGAACGACAAGTCATTGATAAATAATGAGTCAACGAGAATTAGTCAATGAATATGTTACCTATTTGGAAAATTTTAAAATAAGTTATATTTTTATCGTTTGAGTTTAATTTAGTAATTTTCATGAAAAAGGCCTATGGAATAAGTTCCATTTCTTGAGAATTGATATTCCCATATTTTCCATTTGCAGTGTCCCAAATTGATAGTATAATTTCATTTTTTGTCCCATACTTTCTCCGTTTTTAAATAAATGCAACGATCAACATTTCACACTTGCCGAGACATAACTTTGACCATTAATATAAATGATTTTGTATTAGTAAAAAAATTTAAAAAATTAGATTATGAAAATTTACAATGAGACAAGTTTAACAATATTTTTTTCATAAAATAATATTATTACATTAATAAATAAAAATGTAGTCAAACTAGAACATGTGAATAGTATAAAAGTCAAAGTGTTGCATTTATTTAAGAACGGAGGTAGTATATGTTTCTATAAAGCGTTCTTCAACCTTACCTCCAGGCCGGGTAACTCAATATTCGTAAAAGGTGCAACATTCCTTTATTTTTTTTGCATATTTTTCCTATAAAATGTCCACTTTAACCTTACCTCTAGGGGTAACTCAACCTTTGTAAAAATATTATTTTCTATACAAAGATAATTAAGTAAATTTTTCTCATATTTTAGTAAAAAATATGGACAATTATAACCTCATCTTTTATAACTTAGTAAAGTTTAATAGACATTTGAAACAATAAAATAAAAGTTGTGCAATTTAAAATACGATAGTATAAACTAATTAATTAAAAAAAAGTTGATAACGTTTTAAGGGGAAGCAGCCATCTAACAGCCATGATGTGCGGTTTGAAAATGTTGATGCATACTTTGAATATCATTGTGAAATCAATTATTTTTTGACAACCATTCCAAAGCACTATTAAAAAGAATTGTCCTCAAAAGTAATGATTGAGCTGGAGAACACAAGATGACAAGCTCCTGATATAACTTGCACTTTTAGAACTACACGCACAAAAACAAGTCATTCAGGAAATGAACACATTATCATCTTTATCTCTTCTCTCTATCATATTCATCTTTTCTATTTTCTCAACACTGGGAGAATCAAAGGCAAGCTATTTCCCAGGAAGCTACAAAGCTTCAGTAGTGAAGAAACAAGCCCAACCTTCTCACCCAAAGTTGCCATATGAAGTCAAGTACTTCCCCCAAACTCTTGACCACTTCACTTTTCTACCCAGAGGCTACAAAATCTTCTACCAGAAGTACCTCATCAACAAGGACTATTGGCATAAGGGAGCCCCAATCTTTGTGTACACTGGAAATGAAGGAGATATTGATTGGTTTGCTGGAAATACTGGTTTCTTGCTTGATATTGCTCCAAAGTTTCATGCTCTTCTAGTCTTTATTGAAGTATGATATCTTCCCTCAACTCAAAACTATACAAAAGTAACTTCTCATAGATTTTTTTGATAAAAAGATCTTTTATCAGTTTATGTATTCTGTAAGAAGTTTATTATTATTATTATTATTAGTTTCAAGGCTAAATTTGCTCTTTTGATAGTACTATAAATACTCCAACCTTAGTCACAGTCCAAAATTACAACACTCACCAAACAAGCACTTGTACAGATCAGACATGTGCTTACATAGTACATACTGTCTAATTTAGAAAAGTTGTTTTTGAATCACAGTATATAAATTGTCCTGGTCCATGTACCCAAAAATATGAAAAAAGAAAAGCATTGTCCTCATTACTCCAATCAGTATACATATGCAGCAGAGGTATTTCATACTACTCACTTAAATGAAGTATCTAGTTTGACTTAGGTATTGATTTCCCTTAAATGCCTTTCAATTAAAGATTTAAACAATGTCAAAAAGATAGTGAGCACTTTCATCTATATAGAGGAAAAAAGGCTTTTGTAACCTTCAGGAGTTGTTTGAGGTTTCAATCCTGCAACGAAGGTTCTCCGAAATCACTCATTCGAATTCTCGGGAAAGCTATTGGAGATTTACACGGCCATTAATTTCTCTACCAGAGGAACTAATCAGCCCATAGGTTCCGTACACTTACGTTACATATTAAAAGGTCGTTTGTTACCCAAAATATGACTAGAAATGGAAATGTTACTTAATTTAGTCATCTCGAAAAAGAAAGTGAGTATTTATATTGGGTTGGGAGGTTATGATAGTGTAGGGATTTTCTAATTAGTTTCTCATTGAAGTGATCAATAATACTCCAAGGACTAGTAAGAGTAATGCTTATATATTGTATTATGCAGCATAGATATTATGGAGAATCAATGCCATTTGGGAAAAAATCATACAAGTCAGCAGAGACACTTGGGTACTTGAACTCACAGCAGGCCTTGGCTGATTATGCAATTCTTATAAGGAGTTTGAAGCAGAATCTGTCCTCAGAAGCTTCTCCTGTTGTGGTGTTTGGTGGCTCCTATGGCGGAAGTAAGCTCAATGAACCTTATCAAACCAAAGTCTCCATCCCTTTAGCATAACAAAATAAATTAAGGAAACCTACAGTCCTACATATTCAGTAAAATATTCCACTTTTGCTGTACAGATAGTATAACAATATCAAATTCGGTCTATTTCCTTGATTTTGCTAGTTTGCTTACATTCGGTGTATTACTATTGCTAGTTTACAGATGTGCTTGTAGCCTTCTGGAAAAATTTATGACACAAGTAAAGAATCACAAGTAATATCAATTGATTTTGCAAAATTGACACATAAATCAGGAATAAACTTTTTTGAATTGATTTTAAACATGCAAACTGTTATACAATATCTTCAACTATTTCATCTATTAGATTAACCTTTTAGGAACAGATCAGATTTTTTATTTGCTCCAATGTTAGGCACTTAGGCTTATCCCATCATGGTGAAATAGAACTCACATAAATGGCACTTTAATTTACTATTGATGATGCAGTGCAAGTATATTCTTATGTGTTAAATGAAGCTTATATTCATCTCAGTGTTGGCTGCTTGGTTCAGACTCAAATACCCACATGTAGCAATAGGTGCATTGGCATCTTCAGCACCAATATTGCAGTTTGATAACATCACTCCATGGTCAAGCTTCTATGATGCAGTTTCTCAGGACTTCAAGGTTTGCCTAGAAACATAACTTGATGATCATGAGTCATGACTCTATCCCCCACTTTTTTATAAATGAAAATATTTTGGGTAAAGGAGTAGTTCTACTAGGGCCTCATTTCTTTTAACCCAATCCACTCGAAAACAATTCAGAAAAATCTTTTCTTGAAAAAATATACTCCCTCAGTATCAAAGTAATAGTTACGTATATCCGTTTTGGGTTATCCCAAAATAAATGTCACGATTCCTACTAGTTACCTTTTCTCTTGCAATTTTCTTAATCTACGAGCCCAAACATAGTGTCACCATTAATTTTAGATAGAGGGAGTATTAAAACATACCTTACAAGTTTTATATAAAGATCTAAACCTAAAGATGTTTAACTACTCATATTCTTTAATGTTTTGAGATGGAAACCAAGTGCTTAAACTACACAACCCTTAATAAAACAGAGTAAAGTTCTCATATGGGAATATGTACTTATCTATCTGTGTTTATTTGGATGATTTAATTTTTGAATAGGACGCAAGCTTGAATTGTTATGAAGTGATAAAAGGAAGTTGGTCAGAGTTAGCTAGTCTTTCAGCATCTGAGGTCACAAAGATTTTCAAACCTTGCAAGTAAGTTTTATGAATGAGAAAAGATATATCATATGCTTTACTTAGTCAAAAGAGCTTTATAAATTCTGGTCTAATAAGTACCTCATACTTTTAAAATTCCATGAATAAATTAAAGAATTTGTTGAAAACCAGGAGCTTGAAACATTTGACTTCAGCTGGGGATTGGCTTTCAACAGCATTTGTGTATACAACTATGGTGAACTATCCAACTGAGGCCAATTTTATGAAGCCATTACCTGCATACCCAGTGGAAAAGGTTCATATATCCTTCTTAAATACATGCACATTTGAGTTGGCAAAACATACTTCATGAAAAGCATTTATTGACTACTTTTAAAATTTTATTTTTTAGATGTGCAGGATAATTGATAGCTTTTCAACCAAAGTTTCAAAGGTTGTTAAGGCATTTGCTGCTGCAAGTTTATACTACAATTACACTGGAACAGAAGAATGTTTCCACATAGAAGATGAATCTGATGATCATGGTCTCAGTGGTTGGGGCTGGCAGGTATTTATTTACACCAGTCAAAGCTTGTGACTACATGTAATGTGCCATGTACATTGATGTCTGTTATGGTTCAGGCATGTACAGAAATGGTTATGCCAATGATAACATCAAACGAGAGCATGTTCCCCCCATCCTCTTATAGCTATACGGACACCGAGCGCTACTGTGCGATGCAGTACGGTGTGAAGCCCCGACCGCATTGGGCCGTCACTGAATTCGGGGGCAATGTGAGCTCTCTTTTCATTGCCTATATATGTTTCTCCATTTTGAAATCTTGAAGTTTTGTGTTCTTCCGGAAACAGTCTTTCTGTGCTTTAGTACACGGGTAAGACTGCGTACATCCGACTCCCCCTTACCCCACCGTAGGTGGGAGCCTTTGCGGCACTGGGGTAAATGAAAATGAAATGAATGAAAATGAAGTTTTGTGTTCTTGTTCCCTTTTCAAGTCTTATTGGGGTCAAATTTGTTTTAGCTACTCTAATATTGTATTAAGACTACGAGTTTCATTTTAAAATGTCAATCCGATAAGAGAAGTTTGTCAAGCCTTGTATACCAGTTTGCATCTTTTCTATTTCATCAATGTGGGATAACATAATAATTTTGATTTTTTTCATGGCAGGGGATTGAGAATGTCTTAAAGAAATTTGGGAGCAATATCATTTTCTCTAATGGAATGCAGGATCCGTGGAGTAGAGGGAGGTCAGTCTAATTTCTAAGCATTACCATTCTCTAATATTCTCCATTAATGATCGATGTCATGTGAGAAGAATTCGAATCTTTTAAATTTGATTGAAATTTTTTAAAATCACCCGCTATTATATATAATACTATCACTGGTTCCATAAAAGTTGCAACCGTTTGATTTTCACGTTTGTCAACGCGCAACTTTGACTGTAATTATATTTATTTACGTATTAGTAAACATTAAAAAAAGTTAATATATTGGAAATTTACATTAATACAAATTTATTAATATTTTATACATAATATTTTTATTATATATATTATTAGAAAATCGTAGTGAAAGAAAGGTGTGAATAGTTCTGAAATTCCAATGTTGCAACTTTTATGAAACGGGGGAAGTATTTTCTAAATGCAACTAATGATACAGTTCAATAAAGTTATACATATTCTTTTTAAAATTATCATCTACCCATATTAAAGACTCCATTTAATTAATTTTTTGTTTATTGTTTATTACTTTGTAATAGAGTATCTTTCATTGTTCTTTTACTCTTGACTTGATAGAGAAGACATGAAGTTGTAGTACACAAAAGCATAAACATGTGAATTAGAGTATTAGGGAGTTTGGTATATTTGAACTTTTATTTTAATTTATGGCTTCGAGATGATTTAGTTCACGTTTAGTAATCACTATTTTCGGTTTATCAATAGACTTTTTTTACCACACATACAACTTTTGATTTCATACGTTGAATTTTGTTTAATAATAAAAATAAATAAGGTTAGCGTTATTTTTCCGACTAAATTATATGACATTGGTGAAGAAACTTTTGAGCTAGTTTTCATTTAATTCTTCTTTATTTTAGTAATAAAATCCATCACATTCAGCCGTTGTAGCCAACATTTCACAAATTTCGATGGATTTAATCGATTTAGTCAATTTGAGTATTCCTAAACCGGCTCTTAATATATTATTGTGGTGTTTGGCAAACATATTGATAAGATTTTTTCCCTAAAATATTACTCAAATTAATCGCATGGGCAAAAATATGAAGTTATTATTAGTGTAACATCATGCTCACTATAGTGTGAAATTTAATATGATTATGGTGACTAAAAGTTAATAAAGTAGTCATTACACAAGGAGGTCACATTATCCATCATTTTTATTTTACTACTACCTCCGTCCCGCTATGATTGTCTCATTTTACCTTATCGGTCCGTCCTACTAAGATTGTCACATATCAAATTTGGTAAAGTTTATGTGGCTCTAAATCATTCTTACTTTATTCTTACTTTATCAATTCAATATCAACCACATAAACCACTTTTTACACAAGGGAGTAATATTTATGTCATTATTTCATACTTCCTCCGTCCCGAAAAGGTTCGCCAACTTTGACTTTCACGTGGATTAATAAAGTAAAAACTGTGTGGTTAAAATTTGTGCAGAGGAGAGAGAATTAACTTTAAGGTTCGCCAACTTTGACTTTCACGTGGATTAAGAAAGTAAAAACTGTGTCCTTAGGGAGCGGATCAGCTGAGAAGTGCCCTTAGGCTGAGAAACTGCGAAGTCTAACTTATAAGCAAAAAACACGAACTTTTAACCAAAAAATCATAACTTATAGACCCCCTCAAAAACACGAACTTTCTGCAAAAAAAAATTCCAGGTTTCTGGAGTTATTTTGACGCGGTGGCATTTTCGTAATTTTTTTGGAGGGGGTCTATAAGTTATGATTTATTGGTTAAAAGTTCGTCTTTTGAGCTTATAAGTTAGACTTTGCAGCTTCTCAGCCTACGGGGGACTTCTCACATGATCTTTTCTCTCTCTCTCTCTCTCTCTCTCTCTATATATATATATATATATATATATATATATATATATATATAGGTTAGGAAATTCCTGACCGGAGCCCCGTCCGGCCACCTCGTTCTATGGTGTTTTCGAGTGGATTTTTTTTTCTCAAATATTTTGAACATGTTCCTCATAAAGTGTAGATGATCTTCACCAAATTTGAGCAAAAACTTCAATCGATAAGGCAATGAAATGATTTTTGGAAGATATCATTTCATTTTCATTTACCCCAGTGCCGCAAAGGCTCCCACCTACGGTGGAGTAAAGGGGGTCGGATGTACGCAGTCTTACCCCTGTACTAAAGCACAGAGAGACTATTTCCGGATGACCCATAATTTTTTGGAAGATAACTGCGCCAAAATATACATATAAAACACAATCATATTCCAAAATTCATTTAACTACCTTTCCGATTGCATTTGTTCTCAGTTTTTACAATAAGGGGTGTTCTTATTAAAACTCATGCCTATCTTATATTGAGATCGAGAAGAGATTGATTGTCTTTTTTAATTGATCGAATGGACTTTATGTCTATATATAGTGCAACATTTTTTTTGGGTTTTATGTGATAGTGTTCTGAAAAACATATCGGATAGCATTGTGGCTTTGGTGACTGAGAAAGGTATGCAACCAGTTTTATTTGATTAAATAAGTGATTACTAATGTTTTAATCATAAATGGTTTTTGTAAACTAATAATTTGTGATGGTATAGGAGCACATCATGCTGATTTTAGGCATGCTACTAAGGATGACCCGGACTGGCTCATCAACCAAAGAGAAAAAGAGATTGAAATTCTTCACAAATGGATTGGGGAGTATTACAATGGATATCTAGGCCAACATTAAGAGCAAAATACCATTTTCATAGCTCTTTTTAATAATTAAATTACATTATAAATTCGTTTGTGATCTCTCAGAAATGAACTGCTTAATTGTTTCAATTGCAGCAATACTGTCATCCTCATAATCTGGTCAATCCATAACCTGTAATGAGGAACCAAATCAGAGTAAAAAGAGATGAAATGTTTGGCAAATGTTGTATTTCTCTGAGAATAAGGCTTTGTTTGGTAGCCTTATCTTGCTATTTCTGCGTATGAATTTTTTCTAGTATAAAAAATATCAGCAAAAATGAAAAGCTTTGAAACGAGCAACTAAGATACTCTAATAGCGAGATGCACATTTCTTATAAACGCCCAAATCATATTAATTTAGTGACTATCAATATTTGGAATCATAGTTACTACCACACATAACCACTACAGTGACTACATTGTGTACACGTTCAAATTCACAAAGCTATATTCAAATGAAACTACTCACTAATTCACACTCCATCTCTTTCTCCTACGTACTACACAATTCATACTACAGTCACTACTCTCTTTACCGTCATAATCATGACCTTCCCTATACCCTAACATAATCTCAACATATATCACCTAGGGTTTCGAGTGTGATAAGTTACTATATCAAACATATACAACCGTATCGTTACTGTCAAAATCCATATATTTGCAGACGAATAAGTGACTATATCAAATTAATCGCACCTCATACCGTTATACTCTTCAAATTTCTCCACCTTCACATCATTCGGTCCACCGATACATACATATACATATATAAAACGAAAACATACCTCTGATCGCAAACAAAAGTGTGTCAGTCACTGTGTCCGTGTATGTCCGTTGAATTCGTGATCCACTTCAGCTTCTTCGCCGTGTATCTCCGTCAAATTCGAGATCCTTTTCAACGTCTTCAACGATGTATTCTTCCGGTCGTGGCCAATGAAGTTATGGATTTCCGGTCCATAACTGATTTTCCCTTATATCTCCGGTGTTTTACTGACGTGTCGAATTCGTTAAATAATCCAAAACGGATTTTATTTCCTTTATAAAAGTCAGACTACTGTACGTGAGCAGTGCTTATACTGTGGAACCGGTGCATGATGAGCACCATACACCCTTTGTTATTTTTTATTTCTCCTTTTCTTAAAATTGTTAATATTTTTTTTTATTTTTGATCCGATTTTTATAAAATTTATATCAAAATTTTATATTTTTCATGATCTTTCAAATGAGACCAATATTGCCTATGTAATTTTAATTTTTTACATTCATACATTTTTTGTAATATATTTTTATATGCATACACTTTTTCTATAATATTTTTTTTATCACTTTTATATGTTTTTAGAGGTTTTTAAGATATTGAGTTTGTTTATTTTACTTCTAGCTTGGAGTTACATTTGATAATTTACGAAGTTACATCATCTTATACCCCAGTTACAAGTTATTATGTGTGAGTTACATCTTGTTATGTGTGAATTACATCTTGTTATACACGAGTTACATACTTTTATGCGCGAGTTACATGTAATTATGTGTGAGTTATATCTAATTATTTGTGATTTTTTACTTATCTTTATCTTGAACTAATTCAATTATAACTGAATTAATTTTTTTCTTTGCCAATTTAATACAAAATTTTATTAATCCACATAAAATAAGTATATTGTATTTCATATTCATACACTATTTTTCAAATGATAAAAATGAAAGATGTAGCAGGGGTTTATTTCGTGGTGTAACTCACGTACATTAAGATGTAACTCGTGTATAATAAGATGTAACTCGCGTACAATAAGATGTAACTCGCGCAGAAGAAGATGTAACTTCATGATATATTATCAAATACAACAACAACATCCAAGCCTTAATCCCAAAAGAATTTGGGGTCGGCTAACATGAATCGATCTATGATATCGATGCCAAAAAGAGAAGGCGGACAAGAAAAGGAAAAAAAAGTAAGATAAAATGAATAAAATAAAGATACATAAATATAAGATAATAATAACACAAGAATATAACCAAGATAAAAGAAAAATGAATAAAAGAACATAAAAAAGCTAGAAGATAAAAATAACATAAGAATATAAAAAGATAAGGAAGATAAACGATAAAAGAAACAAGAGAGGAAATGTAAAAAAGACATCAATCGTCCACATGGATGTGCGCCCTTCACTTTGCTCTCTCCAAAGCCATACTCTCATCCAACCCAAGAAGACGCATATCAGTTCTGATTACTCTAATCCAAGTCTGTTTGGGTCTTCCCCTCCCTCTCTTCTCTGACTCTTCTCCCCACCCCTCAAGTCGTCTAACAGGTGCATCACTCGGTCTTCTATGCACATGCCCAAACCACCGCAAACGAGACTCCTGCATCTTATCTTCTATAGGTGTTACTCCCACATTTTGTCTGATTACCTCATTCCTCAGGCGGTCTTTTCTGGTATGTCCACAAAACCAACGCAACATACGCATCTCTGTCACACTCATCTTTTGAATGTGGCATTGCTTCACCGCCCAACACTCTACGTCATACATTAATGCCGACCTAATTGCTGTATGATAAAATTTACCTTTCAATTTAGTCGGCATACCTCGATCGCATAGAAATCCTGAAGCACTTTTCCATTTCATCCACCCAGCTCTGATTCTATGACATACATCTCCATCTAATTCACCATCCTTCTGAATTATGGATCCCAAGTAACGGAACATATCACACACCGGTATCTCCTTACTATCAAGAGTAATCCCACTATTGCTACCGCTTCTACCTCCACCGAACTTGCACTCCATATACTCAGTCTTGCTTTGGCTCAGTTTGAAACCCTTGCTCTCCAATGTTTGTCGCCATACTTCCAACTTTGCTTTAACACCGGATTTTGTCTCATCAATCAATACAATATCGTCGGCAAACATCATGCACCACGGTATATCTTCTTGAATTGACTTCGTAAGTTCATCCATGACTAAAGCAAATAAGAAAGGACTCAAAGCAGATCCTTGGTGCACTCCAATAGTAATAGGGAACTCTGCGGTCCTCCATACACTAGTGCGGACACTTGTAGTACAAGCATCATACATATCCATGATGATGCTGATATACTTACGTGATATGCCTTTTCTAGTTAAGGCCGACCAAAGAACTTCTCGAGGTACCCTATTGTAACACCCCGGCCCTGTAGGCCCCGAGGTAGTTACTCCAGACCTCTAGTACTGTCCTCACAAACCGCCACTAGCCTTTTCTGCGCACTTTGTCCTCACTCGTGCGCACCCCGAGAAACTTCCCAGGGGGTCACCCATCCCAAGACTACTCTTGTGCAAGCACGTTCAACTTTGAAGTTCTTGGGTGATGAGCTCCCTTAAAAGGAGATGCATCTTGTTGGTATAAGTAGTACTATTAATCCATTTAAATTAAATCTCAGGTGTTACAATCACCCCCACTTAGGATCGCAACGTCCTCGTTGCGCCCTTAACAATCTCAATCAAACCCCAGAATCTTGCCCCGCTAAGTGCCCGCCCGATATCCAATGGGTCAACACACTATCACAGGGTTGCTCTGATACCACCTGTAACACCCCGGCCATGTAGGCCCCGAGGTAGTTACTCCAGACCTCTAGTACTGTCCTCACAAACCGCCACTGGCCTTTTCTGCGCACTCTGTCCTCACTCGTGCGCACCCCGAGAAACTTCCCAGGAGGTCACCCATCCTAAGACTACTCCTTTGCAAGCACACTTAACTTTGAAGTTCTTGGGTGATGAGCTCCCTTAAAAGCAGATGCATCTTGTTGGTATGAGTAGTACTATTAATCCATTTAAATTAAATCTCAAGTGTTACACCTATCATATGCCTTTTCTAAGTCAATGAACACCAAATGCAGATCCTTTTTAGTGTCTCTATACTTCTCCACAACTTGTCTAAGAAGGTAAATGGCCTCAGTTGTTGAGCGTCCAGGCATAAAACCAAATTGATTCTCCGAAATTTTCACAGTTTTACGCAGTCTTTGCTCAACCACTCGCTCCCAAAGTTTCATGGTGTGACTCATAAGCTTAATCCCTCGATAGTTAGCACATTCTTGCACGTCACCCTTATTTTTAAATAAGGGAATGAGAGTACTCTTCCGCCAACTCACTGGCATTTTGTTGTTTCTCCAAATCATGTTGAAGAAACGTGTTAGCCACTCGATGCCTTTCTCTCCCAAACTTCTCCAAGCCTCGATCGGTATGCCATCTGGGCCCACTGCTTTCTTCCGGCCCATTTTTCTCATAGCCTCTTTAACTTCTGTCATTTGAATCCTTCTCACGAAGTCCCTATTTACCATACACTCTGGTATAGTAGGATCATCAATACCTTGGACTTTATTCCCGTTGAACAAGGTACCAAAGTATGACCTCCACCTCTCTTTTATTTCTTCATCGTCCATTAGTACCCTTTGATCGACATCCTTCACACACTTAACTTTTTCGATATCTTGAGTCCTACGATCACGAAGGCGAGCAAGTCTGTAGATATCTTTTTCTCCTTCCTTAGAATCCAACTTTACATACAATTCCTTATTCACTTTTCCTTTGGCTTCCTTCACAGCTTTTTTTGCTCTTCTTCTAGCCTCTTTGTACTCCTCTATGTTCTCGTCGCTCCAACTTTTGCCCAATTTCTTATAGCATTCTCTTTTGGCCCTTATTGCTTGTTTCACCTCATCATTCCACCAAGATGTGTCTTTTTTTGGTGGCAGACATCCTTTAGATTCTTCGAGTATCTCCTTCGCCACTTTGTTAATGGTGGACTCCATTGGTAACCACACATCATCCACGTGTGCGTCATTATCAATAGACCAAACATCTTCCTCCAACATTTTGTGTGCAAAACTTTGTTGGAGATTCCCCTCGAGCCTCCACCATTTATCTTTGGCTCCCCTTGTACCTTAACTCGTCCACTCTTTTTACCTCGAAAATCAAGCACAAGCATCCTATGCTGAGTGACAGCACTCTCACCTGGGATAACCTTACAATCAGTGTAGCTAGTTCTCCAAGTCGCCTGTACTAAAAAGTAGTCAATTTGGGTACTATTAGCTCCACTTCTATAGGTGACAAGGTGAGAGTCTTTTTTCTTGAACCAAGTGTTCATCACAGTCAACTCATATGTCGAGGCAAAATCCAGAATGTTCTTCCCCGCTTCATTTCTAGTGCCAAAACCATGTCCGCCATGGACACTCTCAAAACCATCACGACTTGGGCCCACATGCCCGTTGAGGTCGCCTCCTATGACCAATTTCTCTCCCCTTGGCACTCGTCGCACCACTTCCTCAAGATCCTCCCAAAATTGTTGAGTGATAGATGCATCCAATCCCACTTGTGGTGCATAGGCACTAACCACGGACACAATCTCATCCCCCATTATCAACTTAATGCTCATGATGCGATCGTTCTTCCTAAACACTTCAACCACACCGTCAACATAATCATGTGCCACCATAATGCCTACTCCATTTCTGTTCCTCTCTCTCCCCGAGTACCAAAGCTTAAAACCTCCAGGATTAATCGCGCGTGCCTTTTCTCCAACACACTTAGTTTCTTGCATGCACATTATGCTGATATTTCTCCTCTTCATAACCTCAGCTATCTCAGATGATATTCCCGTAAGAGAGCCAACATTCCATGTCCCAAAGCGCAATCTAACACCCTGCCTTCTCTTCTTCACCCCACATCGACCCCCACCATGCCCTTGCATATTTGACACCATCCCCGGGCATTGGAGTGGCACATCGCTTCCGGGCAACGACCTAGCAGCCTTAGCATTCTTATCACCACACCCAGGCCTATGAAGTGTAGCGCGCCCTTGCCCATTTGACACCACCCCCAGGCGGAGGGATGACGCGTCGCTTACGGGCGACGACATAGCTGTAGCGATATTCATATTTCGATTCATGTAATGTGATGTGACTAAGTGATACTGTTGGCCGTCACGCGCCTACCACAACACCATCTTCCTTTATCCTGGCTTGGGACAAGCATGATACCAAAAAAATGATCTCATGGCGGAGTTATGATATATTATCAAATGTAACTTCAAAATAATTTGTTTAAATTACATAAGCAATATTGGTCTCATTTGATGAATCATGAAAAATAAAAAAAATGATATAAAATTTATAAAAATCGGATATCAAATAAAAAAGTTATTACAATTTTTAACAATAAAAGAAATAAAAAATAATGGAATGACACTGCAGCTGCGTCGTTTTGAATGAAGCCAACGTCGTTTTGCAACCGGGCGCACCATCCTCATGGTGCCACGGTTGCACGGTATAAATTGTCGTACGTGAGTCATATTTTTGGAATTTCTTTTTTAAAGTCACTTTTATGTCAATTTCGATCCAATTAGTAATATTAGTAAAACAAAAAGGCCTAAATTTGGTGGGGTGTTCCCTGGGCCCCATCCCAAAACCTACGTGTTTTGGAATCTCATCGGGTTCAACAAAAAAAAAATAGGCCGACCTAGATATGAAAGTACTAATTTAAGTTGACGGCATCATACTTGAAATAAGGAATAATTTTGTGTTCAATCCTATTTATTTAACTATGTTCTCACTACAAATTATTTCCTTAAAGAACAAAAGTTTCAAAGAAAAATTATGTAGGAAGAAGTAGTTTTTTTGTCCAATCCTATTTTAGCTAACTATGTTATTTACACTATAATTTTCTTCCTTAAAAGAATAAACATTTCAAATAAAAAATATGTAGGAGGAATCAGAACCTTTTTAATAACAACTACATTTCAACTTATTACTTTTATACGTAATTTTTTTGTCAAACACGTAAAATTTGATATCGTGGATCGAATTGTATAATAATCAAAATAAGATTGAAATTACTTTTCTTTTTGAAGTGCCTAAAGTTTGTGTAGATGGATAATTAGATATTTTTCATATAATTTTTTGAAATTGTTAGATGATATTTATGACTAAAACAAAGATAATTTATAAAATGTTACACGACTAACATCTTAAGTGTAGAGATTATTGTACTAGCTTTAGTCATTGTAACTTATACTTAAGCTAGTGATCATTACACTATATTTATAGTAACTTTGATCATATTTTTGTTTATGAATATATCAAAGTTACTTAACACTATATGAATATATCAAAGTTACTCTAAATATAGTGTAAGGAAATTATATCAAGTTATTTACAAAAATATGATCAATGTTACTATAAATATAGTGTCATGATCATTTAAGTGTGAAAAATGAATAGTGTCATGATAAAAGAAAAGCTACTGGTCAAAAATGTTACTTTGATAATCCTTAAATAATCATTAACGAATTCCAATCATGAACATTGTCAACAATGAGTTTTTAGTTAGAGTGGTGATAATAGTGGGCGTTAAGATTCATTTTAAGAAGATGAAATTAGATTTTTAATTGCACTAAAATTTTCTAATTTGTTCTGATCTAATTTGATTTGACTTAATCTATCAAAGTATGATCTGATTTGTCTGGTTTAGTATGGTTTAGTCTAATATGAAGTGATCGGTCTGATTAAAAATATATTTATACTATGTTTGATAAGTCACATAAGCTCAAAAAGTGCTAAAATATTTAAAATCCAGTCAATTACTCTCTCCGTCCCGAAAAGGTTTGCCAAATTAACATTTCTTGGTCAATGACAATCAACTTTGATCAATGATATATTTTAATACGAAATTATTTAGAATAAGAAAATTATATCAAAATATTCCTTATTGAAAATATTTTCATAAAAGTATAAAATTTATAAATTATATACAAATATAATAACTAAAAGCATTGCTCAAAATTTGTCATCATTAACCAAGAGAAGTAAATTTGGCAAACCTTTTCGGGACGGAGATAGTATTATACAATGGGCTTGAACTGGAAAAAAACAAACTGAATAGAAATGCATACAGAAGCAACGTTTCCATTCAGACGGTCCCAACTTTCCCATATTAGCCCCAACGATCATGCCTACCAGGCTATACCCAAATTAACGATGTGTCCTCCCTCGTGCATACTTTCCTTAGCTCAATTTATATCATAATACTAGCATCGCCATGCGCGTTGCGCGAGGGTCAATGCCCAATGGGTGAAAATCAATAGGTAAAAGTGACAGAAAATGCCGAAGAATAAGAGGGAAAAAGTAGATTAACACGATTGTTTAAGTCAGGACATCGAGAAAGAAAACATGTGCACATTAGATTACAAAAAGTAATCTAATTGGGCCTTGCTGGCCTGTTGGGGACATATGTCCTTGGAGACGTTCGTATTGCCCTTAGCCGACGCTCCTGACGTGACGGTGGCTTCCTTAGCATGGTTTCCCGCCCATGGGTGGCGACGATCGTCTCCAGGCATTGGTTGCTTGGTGTCCCGTGGTGCTTTCCAAGTTGCTAAGCCACTGTGTCTCCTGACGTACGTCTCCTGATGCGTTGTTTGCCTGCTTAGATACCCCATGAGAGGAGGCCATACATCGTCACCGCTTACTGCCATTTTGGGCTTTGGTGACGGTCGTCAGGTGAGCCTTAGGGGTTAATGAGCCAGTCCTATTCGGGCCATTAACCCAACACAAGTCCCCCACTTCTGATGTTTCGAGCGTGCGCGAGGCATAAGGAAGTAGAATTGAATCCAAAGTACGCCGCCAACCCATACCCTTGGCGCCTACCAAGTCATAGGCAAAGGGGTACCTCATTAAAAAACTCCTCTGAGGAACAAACCCTGTGGAGAAAAATTCTAACGGAGGAAAAAGAGTATACTTCGAGGCTTTCCAGAGAGGAAAACGACGCCCAACTGTAACTAGTTCCGAGGGGTATCATCAGAAGGCTTGGGCTTATGGGATGACCGTTCGGTGAGCCTCGAAGAAGAAAATCCGCTTCTTCCGTACTGCCTTTAGCCGACGCCCCTGACGCGACCGCTGCCTGCTGTATTCTAGATTCCGAACGCCTTGCCTTATTCACTGGCGACCCGTTAGGGACGTACATCTTCCCGTTTAAAGGGAGGGTACTCTGTTGATTGCCTCTGGGGACGTTCGTAGGGTGATTAACCCAACACATGGCGCTTGGCCTCTTCGAGGGTATTCTCTGTTGTTTGCCTCTGGGGACGTTCGTAGGGTAATTTGAAGTGGTAATTACCCGGGTGGTCTAGTTTCCATAACTTCCTATCATTAATATCCCAACTGCCTTTTCATTTCATATTTAACTTTTTTATTTTCACTTTTGTTTTTTATTTCACTTTTGGACCGTTTCCTGCCAACGTTCTCCCCCAATATTTATGTATATGAATTGGAGATCAGGCAGTACACAAGAGGGAAGCTGATGGGAATGAACATCCCACCCTTTTGACAGGAAGCCAAGATCCTGGCATGACACATGAGGCAAGGTCAGGCAGTACACATGAGGCAAGCTCATGGGGACGAACGTCCCCATCCCTTAACAGGAAGCCAAAATCCTAGCAGGACACAAGAGGCAAGCTCATGGGGACGAATGTCCCCACTCCTTGGCAGGAAGCCAAGATCCTGGTGGGAGGCAGGAGGCAAGCTCATGGGGACAAATGTCTCCACTCCTTGGCAGGAAGCCAATATCCTGGCGGGAAGCATGATGCAAACTCATGGGGACGAACGTCTCCACTCCTTGGCAGGAAGCAGGAGGTAAGCTCATGGGGACGGGGGTCTCCACTCCTTAGCAGGAAGCCAAGATCCTGGCGGGAAGCAGGAGGCGAGCTCATGGGGGACGAACGTGCCAAGATCCCAACTGCCTTTTCTTTTCATATTTAACGTTTTTATTTTCACTTTTGTTTTTTATTTCACTTTTGGACCGTTTCCTGCCAACGTTCTCCACCAATATTTATATATGAATTGGAGATCAGGCAGTACACTGGAGGCAAGCTCATGGGGACGAACGTCCCCACCCCTTGGTAGGAAACCAAGATTCTGGCAGGACACAGGAGGCAAGGTCAGACAGTACACAGGAGGCAAGCTCATGAGGACGAACGTCCCCACCCCTTGGCAGGAAGCCAAGATCCTGGCAGGACACAAGAGGCAAGCTCATTGGGACGAACGTCCCCACTCCTTGGCAGGAAGCCAAGATCCTGGCGTGAGGCAAGATGCAAGCTCATGGGAACGAACGTCTCCACTCCTTGACAGGAAGCCAAGATCCTTGCGGGAAGCATGATGCAAGCTCATGAGGATGAACGTCTCCACTCATTGGCTTGATGTCAAAATCATGGCGGAAAGCAGGAGGTAAGCTAATGAGGATGAACGTGTCAAGATCCTAGGCAATTTCTGCAATTCCAAAATATGACATATTACATGGGCAATTTCTGCAAAACAATAAATTACGTGGCTTATTTTTGAAATATGAATCTAAGATAGTAAAAAGACATATTATTTCCTTTGTTATACTTGCTTGCGAAAATTTCCCTAATTTGAAGTTCCATTACCCAAATGAGAGGGAAGAAAACAGAACACTTCCGTTAGTAGAGCCTTGCGCAAAAACGAAGTATTCCGTTGCACTGTAGCAACGCATAAATACCCAACTTAACTATCCTAAACAATTTATATATAAGGAGATATAGTAAAATACGTAGTATAATATAGAGTATATATTACTAGTATAATACGAAATATAAGACCGAATACCCTTGGACCTTGATAGGGAGCAATAGAACCAGGCTCGTAAGATTACTATTATAACATTTAAGAATGTTATAGAGCCAGAAATCTATATCAAAATATTTTTTTCAAGATTAAAAGTATTTATATATAATATATATATATTTAAGATTTTTTTTCTGCAGGGGTCGAGGCCCCCTCCAGCCTCTCCATGTCTCCACCATTGAGTTGGGGAACACCCTAGAAAAACGGGTGAAACTTTATTTTCTAATAAAACAAATAACGAAGTATTTATATTATCAGTTAAAGTGCAAATCGTGAAAAAAAAATTGTCCGTACAGTATATACGATAGTATACTGAGTATAATCTTTGCCTAATAAAATAATATATTAAAAATTATTTTAATATATATTTTTAATAATACATTTTAATTATTTTAATAATATATTTTAAATATACCCTTTAATGTAATTTTATTTTATATTTTTCAGTTACTTTTTCAGCTCTTTTCGGCATTTCGTAATTCAGACAATAGTCTCTAATTCAGACAATAGTTCTCAATTCAGATATTAGTCTTCAGTTCCGTGCCAAACATAGATTAATAATTTACATTGTGATGGACTGATGGTCTTCATTCTATTAATCTTGACCCTCGTTTTAAGTCTTAAGACACGTTTACACATCAAACAAAGAAAGAAATTGAAATAATTGTAATGAATAAATTTATTTATTAATAATTTGTAGTGACATGACTAAATCAGTTTGAAAATTCCAAAATAGGACTGTCATGGTTTCATTCGCTAAATAAGACTACTTACTGTCATGTTTTGGCAATACCAGACTTCAAACATGTCAGAATTTTCTGAACATGACAGTAATTAATTATATTTTGGAAATAAAAAACATTACAGTCCTATTTTAAAAATTTGAAACTATTTTATTCCTATTTGGGGAACTTTTCCTATCTTAACATCACAAGTTATTAAAAGTTCTTTGGATTCGATTGAGGTGGTGGACAATGTCTATGTGGGAACGTCAAACGTGTGAGGTGGCAATGTTTGACTTGATGACTTTGATACCAAATCAGAATTTCCTCCCATTCATTTTTTTTCATTATTTCGAAATGCTTATTAAGAGAAATTATATCATTGCACTAAAACTCTCACGGTTTTAACATAGTAACACATATTTCGAATTTTATTATTATTTGAAAGTTCTTCGTTTTAGACTGAATCAACTTATTTTTTAAAATTTATTAAAATCTAACCGTAGCGACTGCGCAGTTATCTTCAAAAAATTCATTTGACTGTCTTCCCGATTGAATGTTTAGCTGAAATTTGATATGGATAAACTAGACTTAATGAAGAAGATGATAAAAAAAAATCATCAAAAATTTCCACCGGAAACAGCCTAAAATGACGACGGCCGGACATAGCATTCTATAAAAGGACTTATTTGGTATTGTTTGAGATTGTTTGGATACTGTTTGACACCGTTTTGGATTTTTTTTTTGCCAAAAAAAGAAAGAGCACTTTTATTTATGGGCGACCCAAAAAAGAAAGAGAAATTGCCCAATATAGGAGTAAACATAAACATAATTACACAAATAAGAGTAAAACTTCAAACTTCCTTCAATAGGAGTAAACATTAATTTTGTACCCTTAATATCCCTAACCTAATTAATTCTAAAATATGATTTATTTGATCCTATTAAAAAAATCTAAGTTCATTCACTGGAAACGATACCTTTATGCAGCCCGTTTAATTTTAAAAAATAATCTAAGTTCATCCCAACAAATATTAAAAATTAAAAAATTTATTTTTGTAAAACTAAAAAAATTTAAAAATAAATAAAAAATAGATAAGCTATATTAAAAAATAAAAAAATTTATGCAGACCTTTCTCGCAGCCTCAGTCATCACCCAGCAATGTCACCTCCGATCGGCGAAAAAAATGTCATTTTATGTAAAAACTGTCATTTTTATTTGAAAATGCCATAAAGATGACAGTTTTTATTCTTTAAAAATGCCAAAATTTCTCAAAATCTGCCATCTTGATGACATTTCAGGAAAATGTTGACATTTGTTTCGGTGGTCGTAGCTGGTGGTGCTGGGAGGTTGTTGAGGCGGCAGACGCCTACATATTTTTTATTATATTTTTTTCATTTTTTTTATGTTAATAATTTTTATTTTATTTAATACGGAGTATATTTTATTTGATACATAGTATTTTTTGTATTTTTTATAATTTATTATAAATTAATTAATCTCACGAATTATTTCTTTTATGTTTTAATTATTTATGAAAGTTGTTGAGGCTTGGGGCTTGGCAGGGCCAATCGTGACTTATCAAAGGCCTTGTTCAATTTGAATAAAAGGCCCTAAAGCATAGCTCCTTTTTATACCTTTAATGCTTTTGTCTTTTTGCATTTTCTAGTATAAGAGGCATAGTAAAATAGCAAAAAACAAATAGCATGATGTACTCCGTAACAAAGAACAAAATAAAAGAAAAATGGAAAGAAACAACATGTTGAAACATTACCTCTAGCTTTGGGATAGTGCAGTCAAGCTAATGTAGGATAAAAATCAATTATTAATGCACCTACTAATCTACTATAGTGCTATACTAGTAAAATATGTGGGCCCTTTGAAGAGTTTGGGTCCTGTGCAGTTGCACTTCCTAGACATGATCTAGGTCGGCTCTGGGGGCTTGGGTAGAATTATATTTGTCCAAGTACTAAAGTTACTTCTATTCGAAACATGGTACTCCTATTTTTACATTTCCTAGATTTTACTCCTATTTGGGGTATGTTTTGCTTTCTTATAGGAGAAAACTTAAAGACGTCTTACATCTCAAAATAATTTTCAATTTTACTTTTCTCGGCTAACATAAATTCATTTTGTTCTCTAATTTTGAGAGTCCACTCACAATCAATTTTAAAATGTGGTTTTTGTTCGGGTTTTTGTTCCTGTTTCTAAAATTATACAAGGTACCCCCCTCCCCTCCGTCACAAATAATCTTGCAAAGTCAACATTCTTTGGTCAACCAATTATAAAAGTCAATCCTACCTATTGATAATTAACTCAACTTTTAATAATTAAAATTTACATATTCAGAAACCACATTAAAATCTCTTCAAAGTTGCAAACCCCAAATTAGAAAACAATTAAAAATTGACATCCTAATTAAACAAATAAAATGAAACTGTTTGACCAAGAAAAGTCAAATTTGCAAATCAATTCGGGACGGAGGTAGTAAGTTTTATAACTATCACTAATTCGAGCATTATCGGTTAATCTCATAAATTATTTTCAATTTGAGATTAACTGTTTTATGGAAAAATGGGCAAATAAGCACACGTACTAACCAAAAAAAGTCAAATAAGCTCTTATATAGGAGGCTCTGTCTGGCCGTCGCCATTTGGGGCTGTTCTCGGTAGAATTTTTTGATAATTTTTTTGAGAATCTTATTCATTAAATCTAGTTTACTCATACCAAATTTCAGCTAACAATTCAATCGGGAAGACATTCAAATAAAATTTTGAAGATAACTATGCTTTAACTGCGCAGTTATCTTCAAAAATTCATTTGAATGTCTTTCCGATCGAAGTTTTAGTTGAAATTTGACACGAGTAAACTAGACTTAATGAATAAGATTCTCAAAAAATTTCATCAAAAAATTCCACCGGGAACTACCCCAAATGACGACGGCCGGACAAAACCTCCTATATAAGGGCTTATTTGATCTTTTTTTATTAGTACGTGGACGTATTTGTCCCTTTTTCAAAAAACATTTAAAAGCATCACTCTTCATTCTATCAGCGTTTCACCTATAACTATTTAAAAATAAGTAAAATTTGATGTTTAAAATCACTTTTTTTACTCCTTCCGTCCGTAAACAACTTAACACTTCGTTTTCACACATATTAGGAAATAAATTTATTGGGGGTAAATTTTACTGTTTTGACACTGTTTGGACATTGTTTATCACCTTTTGGCACTGTTTGGATACACAGAATTTACCAAATAAGAAAGTAGAAAGAAGCGTGAAATTAATTTCGGGATTGCCCGAAAATGAAAGTGTGAAGTTGTTTAAGGGACGGAGGGAGCAGTTTTTTTTTGGCTAAAAAGGCACAAAAATGCTTCTTTAAGCACCCACAAAAACTCCTTTGGAAAAATCGCGATCTGCTGCTGTGCTTAAAAACGGCCTTTACTCCCATAGTAAATGACTCCAAGTCTCCAAGACTCCAACATACCTTGAGAGTTGAGATCATCTTAGAATCAGTAAGAAATTTCTCATCAGCTGGTGGATGCAAGAATATGATAGTGACCTGACTTCCATCTGCAAATCTCACTTTTACTAACCTATTAATAACAGGACATCAAAGTTCTCCTTTCAATTTCCTTAGAGAGATGTCAAGGAGATCTGGGAATTGCTTAAGGTGCTGCTTGGTGATCTTTGCTGTGGTTTCAGCTCTGTGTGTATCTGGGCCTGCTCTTTACTGGAAATTCAAGAAAGCTCTAAAGCTCAAAGCTTATTGTACTCCTTGCAAATGTGACTGCTCTCCACCACTTTCCATTCTCGATGTTGCTCCTGGTATAGTTCTTACTCTACTCCCCCTCCCTCTCTCTCGCACCTAAAGATCCAGTTTTTATTAGTACTGTATCACTTTAAGTTTCTGGGTAGTTTCCAAAATTTAATCTTTTATTCATTTCTTATTAGATTTTGCTTCTCTGGGTTCGAGGTATTTGGTTTGCTGGTTGTTCTTTACTGCGTATTACTAGAATTTAGATATTTATGATCTAAAGATTGATTCTTTAGGTCTCTGTGTTGTTCCAAGAGACCAAGATTCAACTTATATGCCATGTTATCATATTCTGTGCGTTAGGTGACTATTTTGTTATTTTGATAATGGCAGGAAGATTTTTTTCTTTCCAAATATGACAGGATGTATTATTGTTTTATGAATATCAACTGTTTTGGTATGATATGATATCTTTCAATAAAGCCAAGTTACTAAATATAACTATAAGTAGAATTTAATCAAAGGATTTGCTGTTATGATGTTCGAGCTATGTTCCCTAGCTTGCATTATATGTAAAGCTGATTAGTTTTTTTCTTGATAAGCCCTGTTTCTGTTAATCAGTAATCATGTGTGTTATTCAGTGAACTGGTTTCGAGAAGATTTTTTTTAATCGGAAATTTACCAGATTATGATAATAACATAGTATGTTTTCCTACATACGACTATGTAGACTCATATGACTAAACATAAGCATTATTACCAAAATATCCCTCACAACCCCAAATGACTTAAAAGTTATCATAGACACATTTCCTCTAATCATCTTCACTGCACATAAATGCATTCCCATTCATCTTCTACCATTCATTGTCCCTTAAGAATTAGAGAGGAGAAGAAAATTCAAGAAGAACATCTTGGTGAGCTATGGTCTTCATTGACCATAAACACTTCCCACAAGCGTCATCTTCACTGCACATTATACACTCTCATCCATCATCTTCATTAATGTGAGAGACCAAATGAGGGTAGAGGTAAAAGAAAATGTTGGTAGTGGTGGCAATCATGGGTGATGATAAAAGAAAAAAGTTGATAAAGAAGAAGAAAAAGATTTACTTCCATGAAGAAATGAAACTACGAAATTTAAAAGGATGTTGCCGTTGGGGAAGAAAGGGGCGTGTGACTTCACAGGGTGGTGGGAGAAAACCTCCATTGAGCATTACTGGAAGGGAGACCAAAGATTGAATGGAAAAAGGTTAAGGAGAAAACGAATAGATGAGTTATTACCAATAAGGGCATGTTAGTCTACTAAAAGAATTAATTATTAATTACTTAAAAGCCTTCTTTAAATAATACCGAATGAGGTTACTTCGGGAGTAGAAACAAAGTGGCCATATGTAGGGAAACTTGATCCGTTATAGTCACATACAGAGTATATGATAATTTTCACTTTCTGATTTGATGTTTACTTCTGCTTCTGAATGTGCCACATTTTGACTTCATGGTACTTGCTTCTTAACTATGAAATATACTTTTAGAACAAAATATAAAAGAACATGAAAGACCCATAGATAACTTGTCCAATAGCCTAGCTAACTTTAAGGAGTCCAAAATTCTATTGATCTCTTAATACATCTTAAACAAAAAGTCCTTATTTTAAGAGTATCTAGCACAGTATGTCAACAAGGTAGATAGTAAATAAATTGATTGAAAAATTCTAACAGTGACATTTAAGTCTCTGATTCCAAAATCAACCAGAGCTCTCTGAAATCTGTAATTGATGGACTCCCTTTATTTTTTGAAGATTGGTCCATTTTATAATAAAATAAGGGGTAAGGTATAATACTATCTATCCATCCTAAAAAAATAGACATGTTTCAAAAGGGTAAGAAGTTGTCAGCAAATCAAATATGTTAAATTTAGTTAAACCAACACATACATTAAAAATTATGTAAGATTAATGAGAGCCGTAATTTGCCAAAAAATGAAGAAGTGGTCAATCGTTTTAAGTCTGGCTCGAATACAGGCAACGGGGGTAGTATTTATTCTTGTATCTGATTCAATGGCTTAATTTTACTCTCCAAGGAACATAATTTTTTTCTTCTTCTACATAGGCTAGCAGACACTGACCCTGTATGGTTGGGTTCTTTTTGACGAGACAGGTGATATTTATTTTATTACTTTGTTTGCTCTTATATTAGTTGGTTGGAAGTGAAGTGAATGCAAGATGTTATAACGAAAAATTCGGATTACATGGTTTGGTAGAGGAGATGGTTATTTTCTCATATAACACTGATAAATATCGATAAATCAGTAACACCAAATTGACACCCACATCACCACGCTAACATGAAAAAAGCCTCAAATCAAACAAGGGTTAAAAGAATTGTGATGATTTAGAATAATTTCAGAAATTACTTAGGTGCTGCAGAGTTTATATGACTTATTGTTGCACATCGTTACTTATGTGCTGCATAGTTTACTTAAATAATTAAATGTTGGAATACTCTTATGATTTTTAGAATTTTAGCATGCAATTGCAAATGTTATTTTGAGTTACTAAATCATACCCCCTATGTCCCAAAATGGTTTGCAATTTCAATTTTGAGTATCAAATTTTTAGCATATTAAGTATTGGTTTTGCTATTATAGTATCTTTCTAATGTTATACATATTACCTATGAGGCTTACGCCATGTAAAGCTAAGCTGCTAAAGAAAAATGCCTTAAACCCATTTTATTTAGCCTTTTAAAACCTTTGTGTATGGCATAAATGCATAATTTAAACTGTACCATATATATTTATGCACTGTTTCTTTCTATGATTATAATTAAGAGCACAATTCTCATGTCTGGTGCTTGTTATGCAGGTCTGGCAAATCTAACAGTTAAAGGTAAACAAATGCTTCCACAGCCTTTTATCTGAATGAAGTTCAATTATTCAATCTCATCACTAAGCGGCAAAAAGGGGGGACATTTTTTCTTCTGGAATCAGCATTATTGCAATATGTACTTGCTTATTTCTGCTCTGATTTTCTTAATACACTCCATAACAGACTGTGGAAAAGACGACCCAGATCTCAAGGACGAGATGGAGAAGCAGTATGTGGATTTACTATCAGAAGAGCTAAGGCTTCAGGAAGCAGTAGACCGAGAACGCATGCATCGCATGAACATTACAGTGACGGAGGCCCGAAGGTTAGCTTCAGAATACCAGATGGAGGGTGAGAAGTGTAATATTGCCACCGAAACATGCGAGGTGAGAAGAGAGGGTGCTGAGGTTTTGCTCGCCAAGGAGAAGAAGCTGGCAGCTACGTGGGAGAAAAGAGCACGCCACTTGGGTTGGTCCGGGAATTAAACAGCTATATTCCGTCTATAGAGTGCTGGTCCTTGTTTTGTTTTTGTTATTATTGATATTGTTATTATTGTTGCTGGGTATAATTATCTCAAAAGTTAGTCTGCTCAAGGAAACGGCTAAGGGACTGAAGCCCAAGCAGATGGAGAAGTGGAAGACAACAGTTTGTAGTTCGTCCTGTGGTAGTTAAATGTTTTTCATCTGTATCCTTAATTATTGAATATTCTGTAACATTAGACTTACTGATCTCCTTTGGTGTATTAAAGAGTGTAATATTAATAGATAAATAGCCTACACCTGAAAATGTGTATTCGGCTTTCTACGTTCTGAAATACCGACTTTCCATAGCATGCAACCAATGTGTTACTTTCCTAGTTTCATCTATACAAAAACTCTTTAGTTTATTTTTTACTTGATAATGTTCATTTTTCTAGTCTGGTGGTGATAATGATTATTCTTATTGTAACATGATGGTGTTTATTTTTAGTAGCATGATACTTCAACTAGATGATTATAAGTCTTTTTTTTTCCTGTAATTATCATGCTTTTATCAAGCACAACTAGAAAAACTACTTTATGCATCTGTAAGCTGAACATGAAAAGGAAAATTCTATGGTGCATCTCTAAATTTCGCATGTACGGTACATTTCCTTACGTAGGCAAATAAAACAATGTCACATGGACATTAAAATTCATATATATTTTAATTATTTCCATGTGCTACAATATTATTGGTCCGCGTACGGTACAATCAAATTAACGGGTGCACCGTAGAACTCCCCACATAAAAATTTGACTCAACCACCAGTTGAGATACAAAAATCAAGTCGCACACTAAATTAGTTTAGGGCATGGAAAAAATTATTGACAGTCCAATGTATCTGAAATATCCTATCCCCTTATTGTAAAAAGGAACAACTTACACTGTTTTTTTTTCCTGTCATGACAACAAGATTTAAAATAAATAAAGAGCTCGTGTGATGTGGTGGTGTGACTCTCTTGGATGAATACACATCCCCAAGACCCCAACCCAAATATCTCCTTAATGAGAAGCCTTGTGTTCAAATCCAACCTAGGAAGATGAAAGAGGTACTACTCTCCATTATTCTCCCTACCTTCATGAAGTAGCTCACAAGCTGAGGAGGGAGGTAGGGTAATGGAGGTAGCAGATAGCAAGTTTAAGTGGTGAGAGGAGAAGTCTCGTACCTGGTGTAATGTTGGTGTGAGTTCGGTAAAAGGAAGAAAATTTATTAATAAAATTAATCAAATAACCAAAGAAAAGACAGAAAAAAGATGCAACGGAAAATAGTCAAAGCTTGTGTAACGCACAATGTCCTTAAAACGTATCTGTTGCCTCCCACGAAGCTAGGAGCGTTGCAACAACCATTTAACAGGATACGGTGACTAACGAACAATCGTTTGAGCGCACAACCGGTTGTTCCGGCGAACGCAAACGAAGCTACAACACATAGGATTTTTTCTGGAAACTGGAGGTGTTTTGAGCTTCAAAACTACGTGAACACTGTGTTGTGTAGTGTGTTGTTGCAAAGCACTTATAGGGAAGGATTGTGGTGTGTTAATGGCGTATTAAAGGACCCTAACGTTGGACATCAATGTCCAGAACGTTGGCATTGATTCATCCAAAAAACAGTCCATTTAATTGCATTCAGGTAGCAGAACGTTGGACATTTATTGTTGTAACACTTCAGCAGCAAGTAGCAGCCTACTGCTGATCGTTCAACACTTGAGCAGCAGCCTTCTAACGGGTTGATCATGAAGCAAAAACTAGGAACGTTATGGGAAGTCGCGGTTTTTCTTCTCCGTTTTCGGGATTTGATCCCCTGTGCGCTCGAACAGAGTCTTTTCAACTAGAAATCTCAACTCCTTCAAAGAGGGTTCCCTTTATAAGGGGTGAAAATCCCGTGGGTTTTCCGATGTGGAAATATCACATTAGAAACTCATCATTTTCCTACTTTTTCTCCATTTCAACAAGTGAACTTCAAGAATCAATTTCTCATTCACCCGTTATCCGTTTTGAATGTACCACATATTGAATTAAAGCCCTTAACAAGGACAATCCGAAACCATTTTGAGCCGACCCAAATTAGAAGTGGATCATACTCAAATTACTTCCCAAAATTGACCATTTAATACAATTTTAACACATTTTCCAATACCTTCTTCTCCGGAAATGAAACTAGGATGAAACTACACTTCAAGGGCTATCCAGGGATGTCTCAACCACTCCAATTGGACGAGTGTAGCTCCAATTATGGGAGAGACAATCTCCTCACCCAACTTGTGCGAAAATTGACATGATTACCTGCTTTGGATGTCATTTATGTCTTGTGCAGCCCCCTTCAATTTTTCCCGCCCAACCTACTCATCTCACTCATTTTTGTGTCTTGCAGATGTCAAGGAGGTATGAGTCGCACCCCATTTGTTATGATAAAATAGTACCTGAGTAATCCACAACTAAAACAAAACAACAACCCAAACATAGAAGCTTCCTTCATCATTTTATGAACTTCCATTAAAAATGGCCTTTTTCTTATTTAATGTGCTTTTCTAATTTAGATAATTTCTTGTAGCAGTCGATGTCAGTCCTTATACTTTTTCCAATTTTTTTTCTAAATGTGGAGTGTCAGCTGATTATTTTTGTTCTCTGCTTGAGAGACGTTAAATTGAAAACATGTGATTGTGTTCTACATTCTAATTTATGTAGGTACTATAGAAGAACCCAAAAGTAAATACATTTATAAAAGGAGATATAAGATGATATGGAAATAATTTAAACAATATTTATTTGACAAGAATATTGAGAAGTTTTTGAAGGAACTTATCATATTTTAACCCATATCACAAACCTCTCTTATACACATACGATAACTCTTATTCATATTCCCGCGAAGGCGTGAATCCATTCTATATAGCCAAACTTTTCTATCTTCAACTCCTCAAATGCATATAGTAGTAACAAGGAGAATAATAAACCACATAAGCGGCACCATTTTATTTTGGGGCTCAAAAGATCATCATATTTACATTAGTGGCCCTTTTTGGCTTCCCTCCATTTTCAGATCATACTTCAAATCAAAGCCCCTCCCCCAAATTCAGTCTGAGAAGAATGTACTGACCCACTTACAGTCTGATCCTAGATTAACCCTTTATGACCATAACCAAGAAATCAGTAGCCTTGGCCGTCGAGGGAAAGTGAATGAAGCCCGGACAGTGTTTGATGAAATGCCTCATAGGGATGTTGTCTCGTATGCCTCAATGATTAGTATTTATGTTAAGAATAAGGAGCTTGTGAAGGCTGAGAATCTTTACCTTTCCGCTCCGGAAAGGAATGTTGTGTCTGAGTCTGCAATGCTTGATGGTTATGCCAAGGCCGGGAGAATGGACGAGGCTCGGAAAATCTTTGATGGAATGCCCTATAGGAATGTGTACTCTTGGACAAGTTTGGTCTCCGGTTATTTTCAAATTGGAAATGTAGATGAAGCTCGTAGGTTATTTGAGCAGATGCCCGAGAAAAGTGCAGTTTCGTGGACTGTAGCATTGACAGGCTTTGCTAGGAATGGACTCATCGATGAAGCACGTAGTAATTTTGACGAAATGCCCTGTAAAAATGTCATTGCTTGGACTGCCATGATCAGGGCTTATATTGAGAACTGCCAAGTTGATAGAGCGCTCGAACTCTTTAATCTAATGCCAGCACGTAATTTACATTCATGGAACATTATGATTCAAGGCTGCTTGGATTATAATATGGTAGATGAGGCTGTGCAACTATTTAATAGAATGCCAAGAAGAAATGAGGTCTCTTGGACCACAATGGTAACTGGTCTAGCACACAATAGGCTGACTGATTTTGCAAGGATGTATTTTGATCAGATGCCGTATAAAGATGTGGCTGCCTGGAATGCTATGATCACTGTTTATTGTGCAGAAGGCCTGATGGGCAAAGCTTCCGAGCTTTTTGAATTTATGCCAAATAAGAATCTTATTAGTTGGAATATGATGATTGATGGATATGCCAAAAGTGGACCAGAGGGTGAAGCCTTAAAGCTTTTTCAATCTATGCTTCGATATGGACTAAGGCCAGACCAAACTACCATTACCAGTGTATTGACATCATGCAGAAGTTGTCTTGAGTTATTACAGGTTCACCCACTGTCTTTGCTGCTAGGGTTAGAGCACGAGACATCCCTCACTAATGCCCTGATCACCATGTATTCTAGGAATGGAGATCTTACCTCTTCAATGATTGCTTTTGAAAACCTCAAAATGAAGGACATTGTCTCATGGACTGCAATGATACTCGCATATGCTTATCATGGTCTTGCTAATCAAGCATTTCAAACTTTTGCACGAATGCTGAGATCAGGAAAGAAGCCCGATGACATCACATTTGTGGGCGTCTTGTCAGCATGCAGCCATGCAGGTTTGGTGATGAAGGGTCAGAAGCTTTTTGATGCCATGGTACATGCCTACGGACTAAAACCAAGAGCCGAGCACTATTGTTGCCTTGTTGACATTTTGGGGAGAGCTCGGCTCCTAGACAAGGCTGTGTTGGTGGTGGCACATATCCCACCAGAAGAGCTCGATGGAGCTGTCCTGGGAGCTTTACTTGGTGCATGCAAGCTGTATGGAGATGCTGCACTGGCAAGACAGATTGGGGACAAACTAATCGAGCTCGAGCCAAGTAGTTCAGGTGGCTATGTACTTTTGGCAAATGCATACGCTGCTTCGGGGAACTGGGACAGTTTTGCACAGGTGCGTAACAAGATGAAACAGAGGGAAGTAAAAAAAGTGCCTGGGTTCAGTCAAATTGAAGTTAACGGTAAGTGTCATGTGTTTTGTGTGGGAGACAGATCACATCCTGAAATGAGTGAGATTTATAAAGTGCTGCAAGAGAAGCTTCAGCCTTTGATGCAGGAAACATTTTAACTTTCAAGAGTTCAAGACCCTTTCTTTAGTGATGTAGCAGTATCAACAAGTTCGGTAAAAGACTTGGAGATCAACGCAGAGGTGGTCCACTAGTAGTTTTTTATCATAAATGCAAAACATTGTCAATATTTACATTTGATTAATCACAGTTTGTTTTCTCTGATATCACATTTTTTTTATAATAAACACCCAACAATTATCAAAGGAAATTATATTTCCAACATATTTGACCAGATCAACAAGCTCTCATTTGCTTCATTTTATGATTTTCAGTGAGTCAGCACTTGGCAGTGAGGGAAAGTCCATTAATCCAATATTTACTAATCCTACTAAAAACATAATGCACTTGAAAGAACTCTAACATGAATATACACATATGGCAAGCACGACGTGTTTGCTGGCTTCATGTTCCAAAATTGTTGAGATGCTAAATGAAATGAGAAGAAACAGGTAACTTGTACTTAAAGTTTGTAAGATATTTGTACAGCTGCTGAAAAAAATTACTCATAAATCTAAGAGAGTAAAGCTTTTTGACCACTCTCAGTCTGCTAGATGAAAGATGAAAGCTGATTATGGCATCCTGCTCCCCTTGATTCTCTGCTTCCCACATGAATCATTGTCTTACTCAAGACCCAAATGAGTGTGCATCGAATCCGAATCCAAACTCTCCATCAAATATGTCTCCATTTTGTTCCTGCACTATGGGAGGTATATCAGAATGCAATGCTTGGAATGTCATTATTATTGCATATTACTACGCATTACTTAACTACTGCTTCCAAATGAGACTTTTTCTTTAACGCTACTATTAAATACTCATTCAATAAAAGTCACTTTTATATATTAAGACATCAAGTGTCAGCAATGCAATTAGATAACTGAGTTGACTATTGGTAACTGCATTGCTGACACTTACTCAACTGGCATGTTGCCTCTTGGTAACTGTGCTGGTAAATGGTTATGGCTAATTGGTTGTTGATAACTGCATTGCTGAAAATTTTGCCCTCAAACTAAAATCTAATTATTTTGTGTAATGCTATTTAATTAGTAATATTTAATCATATTTTTCTTTTAAAGTACCTTATTAAAACGTTACCATAAGGAACTGTGATAAGAACATTGTGGTATAAATAGTGACAAGGAAGAAGGGATGTATTATTTATACACTACTGTGTCCACTACTACACAAGCAAACAAGGATTTTACTTTCCCGTGTATATAGACTCAATTCTCATTTAAGAATGATATAACTAACTTCTGCTACCCCTTCAAAAAAAAAAACTAACTTCTGCTACTACTAATTCATATTTTTCATAATACACAAAGACACATCAGCAGATATGCAGGGGGGGGGGGGGGGGTTGCCCCTCCATTTTAACTTATGTATTAGTTTGTATTATTTATACACTGTCCCCTATACTTTCCTGTTTATATATAGCTCAATGCTCATTTAAGAATGATATTTCCAGGGCATCTATAGTTGATGTACCCCCGCCCCAGTAGTACATTATTAAGCTCTTACGATAGTTTAACAGCAATCAGCTTGTAACTGTTTACACTGTTATAAGGCATATCCATTTAAATGAGCTGTACAATTGTACAAACCATGCTGTTTCAGATATATAAAGAGCACACACAAGAGACGTGGCTGGGAGGAAGTAATACCTGCTTGATTATTGCATCCACTAAATCATCCCAAGATTCATAACTTTGAGAAGGATGAGAAAACTGTTCCTTTGACGAGTTCAAAAGGCTGTCCTCATTTGATCTCAACTTTGAGTCTTGAAAGAGAACTGAAGAGCCTCCATTTGTTGATTGACCAAATACAGAGGTGTCCATCTTTCTGACAAAGACATCATGATTCTGGTCAATGCCCTGGTTTATAATAAATGGCATAAAGTCTTCATTAGCAGGGACTGAGTTGCTAAGAGCATCAATTGAGCTGTGATTATTTGCACGTTCTCCCCACAGCAGGCTAGGTACCTGATTACCAGTGAAACCTCCTTCATGATATGGTCTCTGTCCCCTTGAGTCTTCTTCAAAAGGCATAGAAGCTGAGGCAGTGGAAGAATAACTGAGAAGAGGGCTACCCTGTAAACGAGGGCCTGCTGAAGAGTAATTCCATCTCAATTGATTTCCACCGAGCTGCTTAGAAGCGCCTGTGCATAAAAGGTCAGACCTCAAAGAATGTGAGTTTCCTAACCCTCCCTTATTCTTTTCTTGATGGGAGTTCCCTTGAAGGATCGAAGCATTCATTGGTCCAGAACCTGTGCATGTGCTGCTACTAACAGCAGATGTAACAAGCCTTGAGCTTCCGAAAGGATTCAGGTCCTGTACACTTGTGCTGAACTTACTGTGTTGCAATTGGTTAAGCTCTAGTGATGGAATTCCTAGAAATGAACCAATTGAGTTTTGGGGATTTGAGTTGAACTTCCCTAGGGGACTAAGGGTGGAGTTGCCCAAAGGTTGGGGGTGGTTCGGTTGGAGCAAACCGAGTGAGTTAAGGTTTTGAAGTCTCACACCAGCAGAAGTATTTAGCCTGCCAAGCAGGCTGCCTGGTGTGTATGAAGACGATGATGATATAGCAGCAGCATGGTTATATCTTCCAGTCAGCGCTCCAAAATCTCTGAACCCATCCAATGAACTCATGCGCGTATTATATGATGAATCCTTTCCTCCAAAAGAAGCTGCCATGTTGGCATACAGATTCGGAACCAGACTGGTTTTTTTCAAGTATAGCCTATATTTCTGTAAATACACACATCTATGTTCAAACTATACTGCCTGATTGGTTACTCCATATAATTTCTTCTGTGAAACACTTAATGCATACCTTTAAATGATAGGTCGTGGTCCATTAATGCCAAGAAACAACATTTTATAGTAACAAAGAAAGATGCTGAAAAAAAGCAAGTGAAATTGGTACCTGGAGATGGCTTGCCACATTTTCACGGGTAAGCCCTTCAACATTCATCAGTTCAAGAATTCTTTTTGGTACAGCTTCTGCATTGAGAAAAAAACAGATAAAGAGGATAATAGTTGAAATGAGTTAGTACTACTGGGAGAGAGTATAGGACAATAACAACAACAAAAACACTAATAATAAGAGAAAATTGTTGATTTAGTCTTGTAACTTATGTTTGTGCCACATTAAGAATGTTTCCTCCAGAATGTACTATTTCCGGTGCAAAGTGAATGTCTTTAATGTTTGGTGCACTCAGACGGATGTCTGTAAGGTAGGCACAGACTTATATGCATCTAGTGAAGTTATAGGACTACTGATGAATACATGCACAAATTAGAGGACTATATCAACAAATTTCCCTCATAGTAATAAGCATGATTATTGATGAAGATCAACCGTAACTCACTTTCAATGCCTAACTGGTTCACGGCTGCAACAAATTTCCTGTGAAGTTCAATACACCAAACAACTCTAGCCTTCTTCTGCTTTGAGTCCTCATCTCCATTATCATCACTCTCATCCTCTTCTTGGTCTTCCTTTCTTCTCTTATTATTATTATTATGATTATGATTATCAATTCTTTCATTGTGGTCAGCAGCAGCAGCACAAGCGGATAATTGGTCATCCCCAAGTCCACTTTCCTGATCACTTCCACAATGAGGATCACCACCAGACATGCAATTATGGGTTTTGGAGGAATCAAACTTCTTTCTTCTGATGACATGTTGCCAAATATTCCTTAGCTCCTCAATCCGCACTGGTTTCACCAAGTAGTCACAAGCCCCGTGACTAACTCCCTTCATCACTTGTCTGGTGTCACCATTTGCTGACAACACTAGTGCCCAGCCGGATTATTGAATTAATAATCTTCATGAATCTCATTAAAAAACATTTGTTGTATTTTCTTTATAATAATAAAAGTCCATATTTCATGACCCAGTATATATGATAAGATTGAGGAGTTGTGGTTCTTACTAATGACAGGAAGATCCATCTCAAGACCAACAAGCTCTAGCAGTTTAAAACCATCCATATCAGGCATATGGACATCGCTTATAACCAGGTCAAATTTGTCTTTGTTTTCTCTCAACATCTTCAGTGCCACTCTTGCTTGATTTGTTACTGTTACTGCATGTCAAAAGAATTACTGCTTCATAGTACATATCATATATATATATATATATATATATATGTGTGTGTGTGTGTGTGTGTGTGTGTGTGTGTGTGTATTTGCAGGCACATATATTATATATACCTTGATACTTTCTCGAAAATCTGTCATTGGACGCGGGATGCCTTAACATAGACACCACCTCATTAAAAATACTGATTTTTTAAGTACACACCCTCCCTTTAGAGTGATCCTTCATTCAACCTTGAAATATAACCAGATTTCCCTTGCACTTTATAGGGGCAATAAGGTTTGTAAAGTTTACACTGGCGGGTCTATGAGTATTTCTATATATATATATATATAGGGGATGGTTCAAATAAAAAGAGGTCTTAACGTGCAAAGTGAAAAGTTTACACTTTTTCATGTTTCGCTTGCACTTTTTCTTGCTTTCGTTGCACTTTTTCGCGATAGCTCAAAAAAATTGGTTTATTTACAAAACTGCCACCGTCATTTTGGCCGAATTTGGCCAAAATCAAAATGGCCAAAAAGTGCAACGCAAACAACAAAAAGTGCAAGCGAAACATGAAAAAGTGAAAACTTTGCACTTTGCACGGGAAGACAACTTTTCATTTGAACTCTTCCCTATATATATATATATATATATATATATATATATATATATATATAGGTTTGATATCAAATGAGAATATCATCTTAGGAGAGAAATAAGAATGCATTACAACCATTAGATTGAGCTTTTTAAAATTATTGTTAAACAATAGCGCAGTGGATAATATGGACAATTCGCTAGTTTCCTTCCGTTTAATGCTTTCTAACCATTTGACCATTCCTATTTTTTAGCATCATTATTTACTTTCCATTAATATGACTTTTAATGTTGATAAGTGCACGTCTTCTTTTCTCTTTGTTGTTGATTTCTTTATATTAGAACATACTACGTATTCTATAATAAAAAGAAAAATACTACGTATAGTTTAGATAGTACCATTTTCATGTTTTTTTTAAATCATATACTCCATCATTTAAGTCAATCTTAATTGATAAAATTCATATATTAATGGAATTTTAAAAATTTATGCGGCTTCTTCACCAACTCTCATTTTTTCAGTTTTTGCTATATACCCTAATTTTTCGACTATCACATTATTCTTAGAATTTATTTAATATATTGATTTTAATATACATGTGCATGCTTTTTATTTTATTTTATTTTATTTAGTGCACTTTTTAATTTTAATTTTAGTTTTAACTTGTGTGTACTAGGACATTTAACTCCCACAAGTGCACTAACATGTATTATTTAATGCACTATCATTTTATTATGTTGTTCTTCAGTTTTTCAAGATTTGCACTAATGCACTTGTATATGATGCACTATTGTATTATTACCGCTGCACTATAAAAGATTCCTCAAGAAAGGTGTATAACACATTGAACTATCCAAATGACGTAAATGATATATGTTGTCCTAACAATAAGACCTTAAAGCGGTGTGTGTGGAACACAATAAGAAAATCCCAATCATAATGGATAAACTGTGGTGAACTTAGAATAAAACGACCATTTCTTTATATAAAGAAGTCATTGTAAAATTTTAGAATTTGTTAAAAAATAGTGTATTTTTATATATATTAAAGTGCACTTGTTAAAAGTGAAATTCATTTAGGTAAAATGTGCCAATGTATAATTTTAGAAAGTGTGATATAATACTACTTTGAAATGGTATACTTAAAATGCACATGGTAGCACACCCTTGTACATTTATTTTGATTTCTTAAATCATTTTGATTTAAAAGAATGTATAAAAGTGCAAAGTTTTATGTGTAAATTGTAGGTAATTAAGTATTATAGAAAGTGCAGAGAAATGATATAAAAGTGCAATTTATAAAAGTGCAGATTAATACAGAGTTAAGTAAAAATGTTATTTCTATTTAGATTCATTTCAATTTTGAATGGTGCATATCTAAATTAGTATTAGATAAAAAAACTAATTATTTAGTTTTATTGATGTTGCATAATCTTTTCAAACTAAAAACCTAGGTTCATTTCATTGACGAAATATTGCATATGAAAGTAATAATTAAACACACAAAAATAATGCACAATTCAAAGATTTTTTTCAAAAAAGTTAAATAATGTCAGAAAATTAATCAAATAAAAGGAGATTTTTAAGATCAAATGATTCTAGGAACTAGTTACGTGGACGTTACTCATGTAGTAATTGTTCTCCTAAAAAATAGTACTACTTCCTATTATGGGTTTTTGGTGATCGGATTATTTTGGAACAAGTGTAACACTTATTACATCATTGCCCCTCATATTAAATACGTTAGTTATATCATTAGAATAAGCCACAAACATCCACCTAATTACTACATTGCCGTTAGTGACTTGTATCAAATCTTCATCGTTGATTAAATATATTAGATGGTTAGATTTTATTCTCATTTCTCTCCCGGGACACCATTCTCACTGGAACTCTCCCCTATATATATATATATATAAAATAAGGATCAAATGAGAAGACATTTTAACGCGAGAAGTGAGAAACTTCACATTTGGCTCTTTGTGATGCACTGTTACGCTAATCTGATGCACTTTTTGCGATCGCAGAAAGTTCCAATTAATTAAAAAAGTGATGCAAGATGCGGTGGCATTTCCGTAATTAATCGGAACTTTTTTCTGATATCGCAAAAAGTGCATCAGATTAGCCTAAAGTGCATCAGAAAGCCGCAAATGTGAAGCTTCTCACTTCTCATGCTAAGAATCCTAAGATGTCTTCTTATTAGAACTCAACCCTATATATATATATATATAACTATATATATATATAGTCCTCTTCCGGTCAGAAATTCCTGACCAGAACCGCCGTCCAGACGATGGCTTTTGGAGCCTTCCCGGTGGAATATTTTGATGAAATTTTTATGTCATGTTCATCGATTCTAATTCATCCACACAAAAAATCAGCTAAAAATTTATCAGGAAGGCCGTCAAATGATTTTTGAAAGATAACTGCGCCAAAATATACATATAAAATGCAGTTAACTTCCAAAAATTATTTGACGGTCTTCCCGATTGATTTTTTAGCTGAATGTTTTTGTGGATAAACTAGACTTGATGAAGAACATGACATAAAAATTTCATCAAATAATTCTACCGGGAAGTGGCCCAAACGCCGTCGTCTGGACGGCGGTCCTGGTTTGGAATTCCGGAACTGAAGATCTCTCTATAGATATATACATATATACTCCGTATATTTTTTCCATACCATTTAGTTGCAACAGTTTGACTCGTACACCACTTTGACCATTAATATTAGTGAGAATATTGATGTTAATATAATAAAAATTCTTACTTTGAGACTTTTTTTTGAATAATATGATTGTTGTTAGATTAATAAATACTCCCTAAAATGTTAAAGTTAGCATATTTGTGTCATACCAAGTCAAATTGTTGCAACTAATTAAGAAGGGTTGTCGGGTGTAGTATATGTTCATCTTTCATTGCTTTCTCCTGTTTAAATGATTTACCATTACTCTTTTATGTGCTGTGCTGAATTGAGGTTGCATCGATAAAATCATTTCCAATATATGTATATATATAGAGAACATTGAACGACATCAGCAATCAAGAAAGTTGTAATTAACAAGATTTGAACTGTTACAGATTTATTCACTTGACAATTCAGAACTTTGGAGAACCAGATTGAAGAAGAGATAAAAGGCCATTTACATACCACGATACTGGCATTTCATAAGCATGTGTTCCAATAACTTCAAGCAAATTGGGTCATCATCAACAGCAAGAATACGCATACCCACTGGGAAATCGTCAAAGTCTTCCTCCCCAACGCTACTACTGACTCCAACTCCAGCAGTCATTTGGCAGTTCAGACCCCCCCGGATCTTATTCAAAAACAGAGAGCGGAATTCAAGAACAGCTACTAAAGTCTGAAGAGAAAACCCAGCCTGATGTTCCCAAGGAAAAGCCCATAATCATGTGGATGATGAATTCAAGAATATTTGAGACAATAAAAAGATCAATCATAGGTATTAAATGCCTAGGCGTTGGTTTTTTTTTTGATTTGCTTCTGTTTCTGTTTCAGTGAAGGCTTTTATTTTGGAATGACGAGGACATAATAGTCGTAGAATGTTTTTCCAAAACAGCAGAAACTACTGTTTTTAGTCACTGGTGTGCAGGCAGGCGTATTTAATTCAGTGCCCGGCCTTTTTGCCTATTTTAAATTGGGAAAGAATACCCATTCAACACAGAAATGCTGTCCAGCAATCGTACTTTACTTTTACATGCGTTACACTGTTAAACTGTTTGTTATGTGGAAGAGAAAAGTGACACACGAGTACGTAGGATATTACCTAATCTGTTTATAATTTTTTATTCCATGATTCATTTTATTTTAATTCTTTATCAGCCTAGCACGCTATGATGAATCCAAAAAGGAAGGCTACGGTTTCATAGGGAAGATCTTTATTCCGTGTTCCTTCCATATATGTGATACGGTTCCTGTATTTATTTCAAATACCTCTTATTATTATCATTCATACGATTCAGGAATTACTTCATCCGTTCCATAAAACTTTGTTAAGTTTGATCGTACGGGAAATAAAAGTAAAAACTGTATGGTTGATGTTTGTATAGAAGAAAGAGAAATTTTTGAAACTCCAAATTAATTGATTAAAAGACAAAGTGATACTTCATCCGGTCCTAAATAAACTTCACACTTTTACTTCACACAAATTAAGGAAATAAATTTGATTTTACTGTAGAGTCCACTGTTGTGACACTGTTTGACACCGTTTGATACTGTTTGACACTGTTTTGCACTGTTTTGATGTAGATAATTTGCCAAATAAGGAAGGGAGAAGAAGTGTGAAGTTTATTTTGGACCTACCCAAAATGGAAAGTGTTGAGTTTATTTAGGATCGAAGGGAGTATTTTTTTGGAACAAAAGAAAAGAGAAAGATAGAGTATTGTTTACATTCTTCATCCAATTTGCAAGAAATGTATGTAGACAGATGTTAAGCCAAAATCTCACTTGTTTGATGACTATGCATCTATGAAGCATGAAAAGTTTTTAGTTCTTACAATTGATGTTTTCTTATATTTTGAAAATTCAGAAACCTTAAATTCTCGTTTGGTCCTTTTTGTGTGTTTAAAATAACTTCGAAACTCTTTTCCCTAAATAATTAGCTTTTTAGAAACTTTAAATAGTCACAAAGACACTTGTTATAAAGTTATTTAAATACAATTGCTACAATAAAGTAAGTCATCCAGACATTGTTTATTTCAAATTTCAAACGATTTCAAAAAAACAAAACACTCATTTCGTACAATATTACGATGGTAGATATATAGCCCTATTGAATATGAAAACGGTACATAACATTTGATTTTTTTTAAATGAACTCTATACTTATTCATTCTTGGTGTGGATGAGTGTTGAATATTTCGTATGAAAATGTTTGCAAGTGTACCATAATTATTGCTTTCTTATTTTCCCAAACACAATATCTTCTTGCAGTGAAAACATGATGCATAGAAAATGTTTGTCGCATCCTTATTGAAATAGTATTGAGTTAAAATTGCAATAGCGATAGTGGCGGACGCTTCCATGAATAATGAAGGTGCGGGAAAAATGAGATTGATTACAGGTTATTTTAAACCTCCACCTCTATTGCTATCCCCCGGCGGTCCTAAGACCCATTATAGGAGACTTCAATGCCCCCATCAATCGAGGGGGAATGAAAGAGTCATTGGGGACCGAACGACGAACAAACCGATAGTCTCGGTCCCCAAAGTAGCCAACCAAGACCGCTACTTGGTACCCGATGTGTCAGGTGCCGGCCCCTACTTGGAAATTGGAATTGCCCATTAAAGTCCAGCTCCAATTTCAAGAACCGGTCAATTTAGAGCTCGTTTGGTAGTACAAAATCAGTTGTATCGATTGATTCTGCTGAAATTTATGAAGTTCTGGCTGAAGTGGCTGCTTTGGCAGATTCTGATGATTTCTGAAAAATTGTATTTAAAATATATATTTTTAATAAAATAAAGAAAAAATTAAATGAAAAATAGCTAAAATGGTCTTTTACAGTAACTTCACCCAACAGTCATAAAAGTAACTCCAAGCACGTTTTTTCTTATTATTATTACACAATTCAGCGCGCGAAATCAAAATTACTTGTTTCGTGAAAAAAGTTAACTGGTAAATCTGCTAAGCCGAAAAAGAGAATTATCAAACAAGCTCTTAAAGGGGCGGTTAGGACTTAGGAGACCCGAACTTGTCCACCTCTAAACACGTACTTTTCTCCTTGATATCTCATCAATAAGACTAAGGCTATGTTTGGCAGACACAAGTCTCTGCATTCTAGCTTTTGTGCTATTCAAAAAGTCTTTAAAAGCTTCTAGTTGTATGTTTGGCATGACAATTTTTAAGACCTTTTCAAAAATTAAAAGATCTTTTTTGAGATGCTACAAGGAGTAGCATCTGAGAAAAGCTCGTGACTTTTAGTTTTAATTAGTTCTAACAGCTTGTATACCAGACCGAACTAAATCAAGCAGACAACTTTTTACCAAACAGCTACCGACTTTTCTTTTTAAGATCTTTTCAGTCATTAAAAACTAACAGTTATTAAAAAGCTCATAAAAGTATCTTTTCAGCTACTTGTGCCAAACATGCCCTAAAGGATTATTGACAATAGCTTCCATAAAACACTATCTTACGGATTAAGCACGCAAAGTAAAAAAATGATTTTCATAAATACGATTGAAAAGTGGGCTTAGTAAAAAGATTCTTTTTTGACACCGGGCTTGGTAAAAAGTTGAATTAACAAAGATGCACCTAGATACCTAGTCGTAGAGTTAATTTGATTTAATGACCAAATCAAATCGTACAAATAACTTGTTTAATGACCAAATCAAAAGTTAGTGAAAGTCATGAAGTAGATTAGCAAATCGAAACTTATGGCATAGTTAAATTATCATCCAATTAGTTTCAATATTTTCCCTTTCAAAAGAAAATTAAAAGTAATTGATGTATAACAGTACCGTATAACACTCAAAAACTATTGAAAACTGAAAATCTTCGAACAATTTTATAGAAATTTACTCTTGAAATCTGGAAATATGTATGAGACTACCCACATAAAATTACTCCGTCCCATTGAACTTTGCAAACTTTTTTTTTGTTATCCTAAAAAACTTTGTCACTTTCTTATTAAAATAACTAATTTGTGTTTATGCATGTTTCTCTTTTCTATGCACAAATCTCAACCATACAATTTTTACCATTCTTATTTTTCAGTTACTCTACACTTCACAACATCTATCGAGGGCCGAAGGTAGTACAAAATACCTACTACGAGTAGTATGTACTACGTATCAGGGAAATAGGGACCAACAAACCGGAAAGTCATTGGAAATTGTGCCTGAATATACGGATTACGGAGGAGTATTTTTGAACGTATAGTACTCGTATAAACTACTCCGTACAAAGTTACTCCTTTCGATTTTTGTCAACTTTTCTTTACTAATTTTCATGCTAATTTTTAGTCTGTCTTATTTTTCATTTTGAATTGTTCCAAAATAAGTCACATTTTCTTTTCTAGAAGGAAATATAGTCCACCACATTTCACTTTATTATACTTAAATATCTACAACAATTTTTACTTTTTCAATCACTTTATTAATAATTGTATTGATATCAAATGAGACACATAAAATGGGATGAAGGTAGCAATTCTCTTTTTCTTTAGAATTTCAATCATATCTTTACTTTATTATTTTATGTGCCAATCATTGGCAAAAATTTTAGAGATGAAGGAATATTAGAAAAACTTTTATTTTATCGTGTTTTCAAAATTATTTTATCAGAAAAAAATTATTTGTGACATAGACAGTTCACCTTAAAAATGATTTTTTTATATCTATACACAGATAAAAAGGGTGTGTACAATAGACATTTAGACAGTGGACTCATGGACATTGGATGGACTAATGAATAGTGTCCAAATGGGGGGTAAGTGAGAAACAACAGTGCATATATACAAGCAAGAAAAGGGAAATTCAATTGAGTTATGGACAGAAACTGTCAGTGATGCAAGATCTGTATGTACATAAATAACCCTAGCCATTCCTAGCTTCTCAATGAGTTAGATCAAAGCCTAATCAGAAGGTTTCCACAAGTTAAAATGCCATTTCTTCTCGCCTTAAACAATAACCATCACACGAGCAAAGAGTCGGATCAATGCTGATCTCTAGAAAATAGCCCAAAGAAGCTAGCTTCAATGGCAACTCAAGAATGGATGCAAAGAAGGGTTGTACCCTTTAAAGTGTATAGAACTGTGACTTTCTATCCTTTCTGTCATCTTTTTCCAAACCCTAAGCATCTGTTGTTTTTGGAGTCAGTTAGACTAGGGGCTTGAGATAGGCGTGGTTTACTTTGTTTGGTGAAGGAGTGCTTCTCCATTGCATTTATGAATTTGCGCAAGTGCCTGATGTACTCCGGGTATGTCTCCAAGTTGCAATGCCCTCCGCCCTCCACCCACAACGGATCGTATTTCTCTTCCGAGAGCTCCCATAAGCGCTTTCCATGGGAGAAGTCAACAATGTCATCAGCTGTTCCCTGCAAAGCTGCTCTTATCAGGATCTTTTAGTTAAGCTGGTGCATATGAGTTTCTTTTGTGTAACATACTGTTAATAATCATATACACTAGGGTTGAACAAAAAACAGACCAATCAAAACTAAATCGACATGAAAAACGACGAAAACATAGGCTGTTTGGTTGCCAATATAAGGGTTATGCTTTGAACCAAAACCGAAAAAACAGAACAAAACAAACACAAGCTGACTGAAAATAACCAAAACCCCTAAAAAGTGAGCAACAAAAAAGTGAGCTGACCAAATAAAGACAAACACCCCTAAAATATGCTGAAATGAGAGAGCAAAGCAGTAGTCTAATTCCTTTAACTCTGAGCCTCCCCCCTAACACGATAATTTTGGCTCCGCCACCGACTATAATATGTCATAGTAATCAGATATGTTAAGGCGCTAAGGAAAGACAATTCAGCATATGAACCAAGTCTTTTCAAATAATCGCCAGCGGTAACCCATAAAGCAATTTCGCATAAGAAATGGCATCAAGCCAGCAAGGGAAGGGTAAATTATTAGGCAAACCATGGTGTACCTGGCTTACAAGATTATTATGCTATTGCATATTAACTCACAGCTGCAGTTAAGATTCACTGTAAATATTTTGGATATGAAAAAACTGGGATGTGCTCTTACATGGATAACCAAAACTGGGCAGTTGACTTGCCGAATTTTGTCTATATTCTGAAAAGAAAAAAGCAGCATTCCAAAAAGTCAAAAACAAAGAAAAATAGTGCTTCAAAGATCAAAAAGAAGATATCAATATGAAGGGATTAACTAACTTTAAAAATGTCAAACCGGAAAGTCATCTTGACAGGATACAGAACACGTATTCCAGAAAGTATGGCACTATGAAGGACAACAGCTCTCAGCCTCTGTAAACGACACGCTAAGTGTAACGTGGGTCCACTCCCAACAGATTGGCCGTATAGAATAACATCCTCCTGCTTTATTCCATACTCGCTCTTCAAGCAATCGTACACGGCTTCTATGTCATAGTATGTGTTCAGCTCAGATGGCTGTTATATATATCCAAAACAAAAATTCTTCTCAAGAACAAATGTGTAAGAAATCCAGATCATGCAGGGGAACCTAATAAGTTGGAAATTTTTGTTCATTCCGTATTCAGTACGTGTTTTACATTTATTAAATTCATGGAAAATCTAAAATCTCTTTGAGGCTTTTGAATGTCAAGTAAGGTGAATAAATCAAGGTGAATATCTATATATCTAATAGAACTGCATACATTCGTCATTCATTACCTTACCAGTAGATCCACCATATCCCGAATAATCATAGCTGCAAATATGGACATATCATGGTATCAGATGAAGTAATTCATTACTTCAAAAACAAATGGAAATAGAGAAATGCTACTCAAAAGAATGTCATACATAACACTCAACTTTTGCCAAAGGCTTCTCTAAATCATAAGAATTTACAAGTTGATTCGGAAAAACTAGGCGACAAATTCATATATAAAAACAAATGGTAACAGAAGCAAGCATGAAGGTCGCAAAAATAGGACTTCAATATAATGAAACTTGACCAATTAATATTAAATGGGAAGCAAATGTGATCATCAGCATAAACAAGTATACAACCAATCAACCAACTATAGGATCCATATAAGGAAAAGAAAGGAAAAAGTAAGCAAATCCAGTCCAAAAAACACCAAATATATCCTACACAGATTTGAATCTATAACTGCAAACACATATGTGCAAAGTTAGCCAAATCCTGACAGACAAGATGTTTCGGTGGGAAAGTTCATTAAATACAAGCGATTATGACAAAAAACAATCTTATTAAAAAACAAAACAAAAACAAAATCTATGACGTTGTAATGGAAGAAATTAAGGAGACCTCATTATATTAACACGGAGGTGAGCTCTGAGCTCAAGGAAGAGACCCGACATCTGCCCCAAATCCGCAGCATTGCCGTGGGAATACAAAACCGTAAACCTCGCGAAAGGGTGCTTCCAGAAGGTGGCCACAATCTTGTTTCCGCCCTTGGTTTCCACCAAATGCACGTCCACGTTTTTGTCCGCCGTCACGCCGCTGAAGCACAACCGGCCGTCCTCGTCTCTGAAAACGTCGTACGTCGACGGGTCAGGTGGAAAAAATGCGAACTTTGCGGCCACGGTCGACGTCACATTCCCCATTTTCACCCCACCCAATCTCTGCTGTTCTTCCTGGACGAGATGAAGATTCTTGATTTCTTCTGGGCGTGTTTTTCCTTAATTTATTTTCTGGGTTTCGTTTGTTTCTTCGAGGGGTTTGTTTTTAAAACAAAGCGCAGCGAAAGATCCTATCTAAGCGGGGAATGGAGAGATGGTGGAACCAATGTAATGCCCCACAGTTCATTAAAAGCATCTTTGATTCAATAATATTATGCATATACATCAATAATTTATTTCAAGTGAATGAATATTCTTTTTTCCACAATTTTCAATATTTTTTTGCTATGCATATCTTGTCAAATAGAAAGTGATAAATTTTAATTATTGGTTTATAGATCTATGTAGCATTATTCAAATACAAGTTGCATAGCTGGAAGATCCATCTAAAAATCAGTATGCTAAAGTTTAGTAAAGTAACTAATTAAGTTGCCCCTAGTTTATTTGACTTTTGCCTTTTACTTTTAATACCTAAAATCTAATTGGTGTTGTTTGAATGTCAATTTCTAACAAATTTGATTATTACTTTGAAAAATATATAGTCGTATTACTTTTAGTTAAAAAATGGTTTCTAGATCATAAATTAATGAACAGACTTTTTTCGTACGGCACAATTATAAGATATGGTCAATTTGGTACCACTATAATCAAATATTGAGCTGTAAACAAGAAAATATTGAAATATGCCGTGAAAAATTACTAGTACATATAATTTTTTATAGAAAATGCTCCATTTACCCGTTTGTAAAAATTTAAAAATTGTATTTGATCTAGAGTAATACTCTTTCTGTTCAGTAGAAAAGTGTCTCTTTCCTTTTTTTGGACGTTACATATAAAAGTTCTCATTTTTTTCACATCACGTGACAATTAACAATCTTAAATGTCAATTTAATCATTAAATATTAAACATATTATATTTGTAACATCACATTTATCAACACTAACCTCATTATATTACATGCATATTAAAATTATTTATCAAAATATACTCAAAATACCTTATTTAATCATTGTTTAAATAACCGTGTTGTTTTGACATGAAAACCTTTTAATGGGACAGAGTTAGTACATATCAATAAGGAAAATCAAACTTAAACTACTATTACATACCCCCTTCGTCCCTTATAACTTTGTTAACTTTCCTTTTTTGATGTCCCACTAACTTTGTCACTTTCCCTTTTAAATAAAGAATTTGTGGTTCTAGTTCATTCTCTCTCCTCTGCACAAAACTCAACCACACAGTTTTTACTTTATTATTCTACGTGCCGGTCAAATATGACAAAGTTATTAGGGACGGAGGGAGTATTAATTATGTGGAGCCCTCACATAAAAGTAGGCTCCGGTGCTAAGCACATATCCCACCTCCTATAAGACAATCATTCGAAAATAAATATCATTTTTATCTTATCACTTTTACATTTATCTAATATTTTTATCCTTTTATCTTTCTTATTTTTATATTTCGTTTTTGTCTCTGATATCATATACTTATTTATATTAGCCAACCTTGGATGTTGTTATGTACTAAATAGGCATAAGTTCTTGCTTTCTAAGAACCCTTGATTGTATTTATATATATTTGGCGTGATAATTTTTAGGAGTTGTTTTAAAATTTTAAAATATTCGTTAGAAGTTTTGCTGAATAGCTTATGAAAAAATGTCTCTAACTTTAGAAAAGTCACCTTTTATCAAAGATAACTTTTTTCTTGTAATATATTTGAGTCACTAAAATTTAACAACTATGAAAAAAGGTAAAAATCATCTTTTCAATACTGTCAAACGTTAATAATAAAATATTGTACCCTTTATGACACAAATGTTATTACAAAGTAATTATGATTTTGCTAAAATAATGCATGTTTTGTACTAGCATACCAAATCTGTTATAAATATTCTCACATTAAATACTTTTGTTTTTTTTGGAAACAAAAGACATTTAATACTACAGTTTTAAAGGGGTAAACATGTCTATTCATAATAATTTTTTATTTTTATATGTACACGTGAACTTCTCTATAATACGGAGTATCAAATAAATTATGACATTGAGAGTTGAGAGTAATAGCTTGAGTACGTTATAGTTTAAAGAAATCTTTTGATTGATGTGAATTTTAAGTTATACTTGATCTTCTACTGTTTTATTTAAGAGATTGATGTGTTACGTTAACTCACTAATAAATGAGGATGTCATGCTTCAGTTTTTTCCCGGAATAATGTTAAATAAATAAATTATACCTGAAATACTGTCGGTTCAAAAATAATTCCCGAAATACTGTTGGGGTTAATCATGGTTAAGCAAAGCCGTCACTCGAAGTGGCGGCTCTTCAACGTGCTATACAAATGCCGCCACTTGAAGTGGCGGTTCTTCTATACGTATACAAAAGCCGCCACTTCAAGTGGCGGCTCTTATGTTTAGCAAGCTGCTGAACTATTAATTACACAAATGAACCTGTAGTTACCAGAAAATCTGCTTATCACAGTCCATTCTACTCAAACAAACAACCAAACATATGATTTACTAAGACAAAATACATCTGAAACACAAAACGAATCAATGGAACTCATTGCATCACGACACTTGAAATAAGACATATGATGGAGTATATGGCCCGGGAACCCCCGGCCCACAGACTCCTACTACTCTAGCGAAGGCCCAACAGGCCCAGAAGGCCCAGCAGGCCCAAATCACAGCGCCCAGAGTACCAAGCAGCCCGCACTACGCGCCAGGGGTGCCTTCGGCCCCCTGGCCGAAGGCTCTAAATTCTCACAGAACGGGTTTCTCAAGCAAATTAAGAAACTGGGAGAAAACGGCGAAAACAGTAGCCCTCGGCACTGTGAGCCCTCAGCACCAGGGTGCCATCGGGTGGAAGAGCCCTTGGCTACTGCTCTATAGCCGAAGGCATCTCACTCGACAGGATATCCGCCTCACATGCGTACAGATCACCGTACCCCGCACAGACGTCCCATCCAACAGTCGCATTAAATGCGGCCACATGCGGCTGCCAGCGCCAACCAGTTGAGGTGACCCCTCGGCCAATGAGCGCTTGACACGTGTCCCTGCCCGACATTTATTGCTACTATAAATAGCACCCCATTTCCTCATTTGTAACCACGCTGAAAACGGCATTCATATTGAATACACTCTCTCTCTACTTTTACTTACTTGCTCTGACTTCTCTCTAAGTTATTCCCCGTAATAACCCTTCGGATATATACCCCCGGGTAGACCATCCATCATTTGGTGCTCTCGTTGAGAGTTCGAACAATCGAGTAAGAAACTCTCCCCCTCGACCAAAGACAAAACACTAGCCCTCTATCAAAATGGTGAGGACAACACGTGCCAACTCAAAGAACGTAGAAGACAAGAACCTGGCCCTCGGCGACGTCAACGCCCCCGAAGCCTCTCACAGGGCTCCCGAGGGCGGTGTCATCGCTGGACTGGAACAGGCGGCTGTCGACCTACGCCTTCAGATCCAACAAAATGCCCCCGATGCTCGCCTCGGCATCGAGGCCAAGAAGAAAAACCGGAGCGATGACCAAGTCAGCCCTCCGGTTCTCACCATCGACGTGCAATCGGCGCTCTCCGCCTTCATCCAGACGCTCCAGCTCACCCTCAGATCGGGGAAAATATCATACTTCCCCCTCTGCCACACCCCTTCGGAAATCCCACCCCTAGGGTGAGAAACGACGAAGGGGTGGTGGCCCAAGATACGTCCTCCCAGGAAGTTCAGTCCCGGGACCGCCATAATGACAACAGGGAAAGGCCCCGTACTTCCGCCCTCAACCGGCTCGGTGGAGGGCCAGACCGCCAAGGGTCCAAGACCGCCTCGGGGGGAAAGCACTCCAAAGGCCCCAGGAAAGCGGGGGATCTGTTTCGAGGGCAGACGAGGAGTATCCCCCTCGGGACAAAGGCAAGGCACCCCTTCATGCCGATGATGCTCGGCACCAAATCAACCAGGCCCACTCGGCCCGGGTTCGTTCGCAGGGGGCGGAGACCCTCCCGAAGGATCCCCGGGACGAGATTATTGCGGCCCTCCAACGCCGGTTTGACGAGATGGAGTCCAACAAAGCTCGTGCCACCACCTCCACCCCTCATTCAGATCTCAAATACGAGGCCATGATGGCCAAAATGGAGGAGTTACAGAAGAAGGTGGCTGAGGGCTCCGGGGAACCCGTCATCCAGCTCCGGACTCGAACGCCATTTACTCCAAGGGTATTGGCTGCCCGGATCCCGGAAAAATACCGAGGGCAACATATACAGCCCTACAACGGAAAAACGGACCCCCAGGAACATTACAGCAAGTACCAGAACAGCATGATGATGGTAGGGGCGTCGGACGAATATTTGTGTCGTTGGTTCCTCTCCACCTTAGAGGGACCGGCATACGAATGGTTCAACAGGCTGCCCGAGGGCTGTATTGATTCATGGCAAGAACTCGCCCAGCGGTTCTTCACACAATTTGTCGGGAGGCGTCGCACAAGGAAGCACTTCTCCCACCTCCTAACAATACGCCAGAAGAGGGATGAGACCCTTCGGGACTTCCTAGAGCGCTGGAGGACGGAGGCCGACAAGGTCGACGGTGCTGATGACGGGACCCTCCTGGCCCTCCTACAAACCGTCCTCCGCACCGGCAACTTTTCAAGGAGCCTCATCATTGAACCCCCCCCCCCCCCCCCCCCCCCGCGACTACATAAGGGCTTTGCAGCGGGGGGACTGATATGCTGAGGCCGAGGAGGTGGAGAAGTATCACCAGCATCCGGACCAGCAGCCCCCGAGGGCTGACAACAAGCATAACCGAGGGCCGGGGGCTCCTCCCAATCACCCCAAGGCTTCGGGACCCTCTGATGACCGCCCTCGGCAAGGCCAGCCAAGCCCGGGGGAGGTTATAAGAGCAACCCTAAGACTTGGGCCCAACCCATTCTCCTGGACCGCCCTCGGACACCATTGACGCACCCCGTCAGCATCTTCCTCGATTTTGCCGAGGAGAGGGGCCTCGTTGAGCGCGACTCTCGCGCACCCCCGGAGGTACACGCTATCAACCCTCAGTTCCCCTAGTGTCGCTTCCATCGGCACCAGGGGCACAGGACCGATGACTGCCATCAGCTAAAGACGGCCATCGAGAGGTTAATACAAGCAGGGCACCTGTCCCAATTTGTTCAGAGCCCTCGGCAGGAGGGACCTTCTCATCAGGGGCCTCCCCGAGGGCACCACACGAAGGTGAACGCTTGGGTAAACCCGAATACCATCCCCCTCGGCAAGAAAAGGGAGATTGGGAACTTGGAAGAAGAGGAGGAGGAATACCCCACTATCAGGAGAAAAAACGCCACATCCTCATGATCACCGGTGGCAATACAGGGGCGATTCCACCAGCCAACGAAAGAAGTGGGCTCAATCGCTTTACGTGGGGGAAGTCACTCATATGCCTCCGGTAAAGCGACTGAGGGAGGAACCCATCACCTTCACCAACGTAGATCTCCCTCCTACTTCTTCTCCTCACAGGGATGCCTTGGTGATTCGGACGGAGATAAACGACACCATTATTCACAGAACTTACATTGACACGGGCAGCTCCGTCAATGTAATGTACCTCAGCACCTTCAGAGAGTTGCATCTGGAGAGGGGGTCCCTTCGGCCCATTAAGACCCCTCTTGCCGGCTTCACCGGCGACACTATTGATTCCGAGGGGGTAATAACCCTCCCGGTAATCTTCGGCGACGGGCTCCATAGAGCCCAACTCGAGGTGGAGTTCGTCGTCGTCAACATTGACTGCGCCCACAACATCATCCTCGGCCGGCCAGCCCTCGAGGACCTCGAAGCCATCATCTCCATGAGGCATCTCTGCCTCAAGTTTCCCGCCGAGGGGGGAATTGGCTACTCCCGGGGGAACCAGAAAATTGCCCGCGCCTACTATCTTCAGGTCACTAAGAAGGTAAGCAAGACGGAATTCCGTGTTGACACCATCACCGGAACCATCGACCAAGAGGAAAGAAGGCCGAGGGCTGAACCGGCCGAGGACGTAGAAGACTTTGCGCTCGATCCGGCCCAGCCGGAGAGAGTCGTGAAGATTGGAGCCCAGCTCCCTGAAGATTTGAAGACCGGTATCACCGACGCCCTCCGCGCCTACTCCACTGTCTTTGCATGGGGGCCGGAGGACATGCCGGGAATCAGCCGAAGGGTCATCACCCACCGCCTCTCGGTGGACCCTTCGGCAAAGGCAGTGCAGCAACGAAGAAGACCCCTCTCCGCCGAGAGGAGAGAATTTGTGAAGAAAGAGGTCGCCATGCTCCTCTCTATTAAGCACATCAAGGAGGTGAAATACCCCTCATGGCTAGCGAATGTGGTCCTGGCACAGAAGCCCCCTACCTTCCGCATGTACGTGGACTACACCGATCTCAACAAGGCGTGCCCTATGGACCCGTTCCCTCTACCAAATATTGATCAACTAGTGGATGAGACCGCAGGGTGTGAGATCATGTCCTTCCTCGATGCCTTCCGAGGGTATCACCAAATTTTTATGCACGAGGAAGACGCCGAAAAAACTGCCTTCATGACTCCTGAGGGCATCTTCTGCTACCTAGTCATGGCCTTCGGCCTAAAGAACTCAGGGGCCACCTACACCCGGATGGTGGCCCGGGTCTTTCAAGCCGTCCTAGGGCGCACCATGGAGGCCTATGTTGACGACATGATGGTCAAAAGCAAACAATCTTCCAGCCATGCTGACGACCTCCGGGAAATCTTCGCCATCATGCAAAAATTCAACCTTCGGCTAAACCCGAAGAAGTGCACCTTTGGCGTCCAAGGAGGCAAATTCTTGGGCTACATGGTGAGCCGAAGGGGTATTGAGGCCAATCCCGAGAAGATCCAGGCCATCATCAACATGGAGCCCCCACTCAACGTGAAGGAAGTTCAACGGTTGACGGGCCGCCTGGCAGCCCTCAACCGCTTTCTATCTAAATCGGCGGAGAAGTCTCTACCCTTCTTCCAGATCATGAGGAAGACGGCTGGATTTCTATGGACTCCAGAATGCCAGGGGGCTTTCAACGAGCTCAAACGATATCTATCTTCACCTCCTGTGCTCTCCAAACCCAAGGTAGGGGAGACCCTCTACCTCTACCTTGGGGTTAGCCCGGCGGCCATCAGCTCTGTGCTCATCCGGGAGGAAGACGGCATCCAACATGCCATCTTCTACGTTAGCAAGACCCTAAGGGAGGCCGAGCTCAGGTACTCCCCTGTGGAAAAAACGGTGTTAGCCATCGTTTGGACTGTCAAGAAGTTGGGCCACTACTTTCAGGCTCACCCGGTTCAGGTCCTCACCCATCAACCCCTCGGCGCCCTCATGAGGAGCCCCACCAGCTCCTCCCGCATGGTGAAATGGGCTATCTTCTTGAGCCAGTACAACATTGACATCCGTCCAAGGCCTACCATCAAGGGTCAAGCCCTGGCGGACTTTGTGACGGAATGTACCGCAAGGGCAGCCACGGACGGGGAGCCCTCGGCTACCTCGGACGACTGGTGGACCCTCTACACTGACGGCTCCTCCGCGACCAAAGCATGCGGGGGAGGGGTAGTCCTCATTACTCCCGAGGACTTCATGGCCTACTATGCAATCCGCTTCTCCTTCAAGGTCTCCAACAATGAGGCCGAATATGAGGCCCTCCTATGTGGCCTTCGGCTGGCTGCCAACATGAGGGCTCGGCAGATCCACATCAAATGCGACTCCAAGTTGGTCGTTGGCCAAATCTCCGAAGAATATGAGGCCAAGGAGGGGAGAATGAAACAGTACAAGGAAGCGGCCAATGAGTTGCTTAAGGTATTTGAGGCACACTCTCTTACTCAAATACCGAGGGCTCAGAACTCCGAGGCCGACATATTATCTAAGCTCTCGGCCGACTCCCCCGAGCACATCTCCAAAATTGCCAAAATCGAGGAACTCAGCCTCTCAAGCATCCATGCAAGCCCCGTTATGAACATACAACAACGTCAGGAGGATTGGATCTTAGATATCACCGCCTTCATCTCCACAGGGCAGCTACCCGAGAATGAGGCCCGCGCTAAACTGGCAAAGCTGAGGGCTCCCAGCTACACCATCGAAGATGGAAGGCTCTACAAACGATCTTACAATGGCACGCTACTTCGGTGCCTTCATCCAGATGAAGCCGAGGTCGCAATGGAGGAAGTGCACAGTGGCACTTGCTCAGCTCACCAGGGACCCTTCTCCATGTCCCGAAGGCTCATTCTCCAGGGCTACTTCTGGCCAACCATGGCCAGGGATTGTGCTGACCTTTCCCGGAGGTGCACCGCATGTCATCATTTCCAGAAAACTCCCGGCAGGCCGGCGGTCAACTATGCCCCCATCAGCACCTCTGTCCCCTTTTCTCGATGGGGGATAGACCTTGTGGGCCCTCTGTCGAGGGGTACCTCCAACAACAGATACATCATCGTGGCCGTCGACTACTTTACCAAGTGGGTAGAGGCTGAACCCCTCGCCAGCATCACAGAGGCGAAGTGCCGTCACTTCGTCCTCAAGAACATCCTCACAAGGTTTGGCGTCCCCCAGCAGATCATCTCCGACAATGGGACACAATTTGAGGCAGCCCCCTTCTGTGCCCTTCTGGAGGCATGGGGCATCAAACACACCTTCTCCTCCGTTGCCTACCCTCAAGGCAACGGGCAAGTAGAGAATGCCAACCGGACCTTGCTCGAGGGCCTCAAAAAGAAGCTAGAGGCCGAGGGCGGTGGCTGGGTGGAAGAACTCCACAACATCCTTTGGGCCTATCGCACCACCCCTCGGCGAGCAACATGTGAAACACCCTTCTCCCTCTGCTACGGTTTTGAAGCCAAAGCTCCTACGGAAGTCACCCTTCCCACCCGAAGGGTGATCCAATATGACCCCGAGGTCAACGACAGCAACATGGCCCTCGACCTCCACCTCATTTCAGAACGCCGGGAGCAGGCCTTCATCCGGGCAGAAAACTACCGAAGGCAAGTTAAAAGCTACATCGACGCCAAAGTTCGCACCCGAGAATTTCAAGTGGGGGACTATGTCCTCCGGAGGAGGGAAGCCAGCCAACCAACCGAGGGAGGAAAAATGGCACCAAAATTCGAAGGCCCTTACATCATAGCAGCCATCATCAAACCCGGGACCTACAAGCTCAAACGCCCCAATGGGAAAGAAGTCCCTAGGCACTGGAATGTACACCATTTAGTTAAATTTTATCAATAATGTAAGAGCGGCCAAGCCCTCACAACTAGTGAATGTACTATCCTATGGCCCAAGGCCTCCAATTTCGAAGAATGAAGATACATTCAAGACATCAAGCCCTCATACTGACTACAGGCCCCAGGCCTCACCACGAGAAGAACCCCCTCCGGCACCAAGTGCCGAGGGCGGACACCATCAACACCTACAACAAAAACAGTGAAAACACCATGTGTTTTCAGTCAAGACCCCTCGGTACCAAGTACCGAGGGAGGGAACTCCTATCACCAACAACAAGGAACGCCATGTGTTTCATTTCCCTTCGGCACCCAGTGCCGAGGGTACCTTCCCACCTTCATCATCAAAAAAGAAAAGATGAGGACACCAAGTGTTCCTACAGAAGACCCTTCGGCACCCAGTGCCGAGGGTACACCTCCATCATCAAACATCGAAACGAAGAAAAAAAAAACACCAAAATGTTTCAAAGAAGACCCCTCGGCACCTAGTGCCAGGGATATGCTCTCCTATCAACTTCCAAACATCTGTTGGGAAACACCAAGTGTTTCATTTGAAGACCCTTCGGTACCAAGTACCGAGGGTAGACGCCTACATCAACTACGATAAAAGAGAACACCAAGTGTTCCTACAGAAGACCCCTCGGTACCAAGTACCGGGGGCTACACATCGAAACTAACACCAAGTGTTGTTTCTAAAAGCCGTACCCCACGAGGACGCATATACCGAAGGCGCCACCATCGGTGCCGGCGGCACGTAGTGCCCCCGGCCATTTGCAACTAATGTGTAAATGAAAACCCTTCCTTGAAACGCTTTCCGCGTCATTACCCCCAGGGTATGACAGACATGAGAAATGCCCAGGATTCGACTTTCAAAAACGGAACGCTATCCGCGTCATCACCCCAAGGGTGTAACAGGCACGAGAAATGCCCAGGATTCGACTTCCAAACCGAAACGCTCCCCGCGCCACCACCCCAAGGGTGTGGCAGGCCACGGACTATGTCTAGCGCCGAGGGGACGACTTTCAAAAATGAGGCGCTTTCCGTGTCGTCCCCCAAAGGGAGGCAGGTTACGGACCACCATATCTTGTGCCCAGGAAATGTCCCTCGATCCCCTCGGAACTCGGAAGGTTAACCCGAGGGAGGAGAGCCATTGGTGTATTCTGATGGTCTCCTAATAGGCCCAACCTTACCAAGAAACCAAGTTTCTTGATGCCTTCCCTTCACCACCAACCAAAAAAAAAACAAAGGGGGTGAAGGGGAGTAGACTCAGCGAGAAATCAAAGAGTACACTCCAACAGATCACAACAAGCCGAGGGCTCCCTACGGGAACACCTCCGGCAACTGAAGGCTCCTATTTCCCGAAGGATACTACTCGAACAAATAGCAGCAAGGAACGGCTAAGTCCACTGCCTAGTCACCTCCGGTCACACAAACACCGAAGGCTTCAACAATACAAAGGAACTGGACTATCCAAAGTACACTAATACGATACCTTCAAATATGTACCGAAGGCAGCTGTTATACATTAATACCGAAGGCCCCTACCCCTTTACAAGGGACACAACTGGCTGAGTCAAACTCTACAACTCTTCAGGGTGTATGCCGAGGGCACACACTCCCGATTGGCCTTCTTCACAACAACAGGATTCAACATCAATTTACGCAAAGTAATGTAGAGTCAGAGGGCACCTATCACCCGAAGGCTACACAAGGAAGCAGCACTTGAAAAAATTCTAAGTCCTAAAGATTGGGCCCCCGAGCCAATCAGCATTACAGCTAAGGGAATATGGTAGCCAAAGGTCATGCAATACAACAACACTTGAAAAAATATATTCTGTCCTAAATGAGCAGCCCCCGGGCATCTGGCAAAGTGATGTGGAGTCAGAGGGCACCTATCACCCGAAGGCTCCCAAGGGAAAATCTACACTTAGAATATTTTCTAAGTCCTACATGTTTTTCCCCGGTCAACTACTCATACATCAAGAAGGGATGCCATCTCCCGAAGGCTCCCAAGGGAAAATCTACACTTAGAATATTTTCTAAGTCCTACATATTTTCCCCCCGGTCAACTACTCTTACATCAAGAAGGGATGCCATCTCCCGAAGGCTCCCAAGGGAAGATCTACACTTGGAATATTTTCTAAGTCCTACATATTTCCCCCCCGGTCAACTACTCTTACATCAAGAAGGGATGTCATCTCCCGAAGGCTCCCAAGGGAAAAACTGCACTTAGAAATCTTTCTAAGTCCTACATATTTCACCCTCAACTTATGAAGGGACCCAATAACCGAGGGCTACCTATCAATCGAGGGCTACAATACACAAGGAATCAACACTCAAGAAAATTTCCTAAGTCCTAAAGAATTGGCCCCCGGCCTACTCAATATTTCAGTTGAGGCTCCACAGTAGCCGAAGGCTACGTGACATACTACACTTGCAAAAAATCTCTAAGTCTTGTGCATTGGGCCCTCGGTCCAACGTTCACACATCAGGAAGGGATGCCATATCCCGAAGGCTCTCAAGGGGAAATCTGCACTTAGAAATTTTTCTAAGTCCTAGGATTTGGGTTACTACAAACGCCCGAAGGCCTCATGCTGTGCTACACTTAGGAAAAATTTCTAAGTCCTAATTGCTGCTGAACCTTCGGTTGCATATCCAGCAGAGGGTGCCCAACTACCGAAGGCTTCAGGGGCAAGCTACAGTCAGAAAAAATTCTAAGTCCTAAAACATACATTCAAAGGAACAAAGGCATACATCCATAGCAAGATGAAGGCATATATTCGACAATGAACAAATCAAAAGGAAGCATGTTATATGTCAAAAGCCCGAGGGCATATATGTACTCATTCATTAAAAAAAAAGGAGTTTAAATGCACTGTTACAAAGGGGGCCGAGGCCAACAATTACAACACAAAAGGGGGGATTACAATTCAAGAAGGGGGTACTGTGGACATCGCCTCGCTCTCGGCTTCATCTTCTTCACCCCCAAGGCCGCACTCCCGGAGGGGCTCCGAGTCTTCAAGAACTAGCCTCTCTTCCCCCTCGGGGAGCGGGATCCTGACATCTGGCTGGCGGGGGGGGGGGGGGGGGGGGGGGAGACCATAAGCTTCTGGACGGAACTCCTCCGGTGCCACCTGAAAGTGCTTCGCAAGCTTCCGGTAGATGAGGCGTTGGGTGAAGAACTCCCCGCCTTGGTAGTACGAGTCGCCCCTCTCGGCAAGCCACATCTTTCCGGGGCCCCCGACCCACTCGTCTACTGAAGCCCCCACCACCGAAGCGAGCCACTCCCTCTGGTCTTCAGCCTTCCACCCTTTGGCCGTGAAGCTGATCACCGCATCCTCTCGGGCCTTGGAGACGTCCTCTTCTTGAGCCGCGCGGGCTTCATCGGCAGCAATACGGGCGGCCTCGGCGGCAGCCTCCCCGGCCCTGGCTAGCCCCTCATTGACCCCTTCGGCCCTTGCAGCCTGCACCCTCTGCTCCATGCCGTCGGTGGCCAGATGGAGAGAGTCCTCGGCTTCAGCAAGCTTCTTCCTGAGGAGGGCGGCCTCCCCCTCGGCGGCACCCTTAGCCTCCCTCATTTGATCCACCCTTCGGAGGTGCTCGCAGAGGCCCATAAATGTCTGCAATTCACGAAGGCAAGAATAAGGCATAATGAACATAATACAGAAGGAAAACAGAACAATGAGCAAAGAAGGGAAGGTGACTTACGGAGGCAGCATTCAGGAGGACCTTCGCCTCGAGGGATCCCTCGTCCAGCCGGGCAAGGGCCAGTCGGTCGGCCGACGGCAGCATCTGGCTCATCAGAGCCGAAGGGTTCAAGCTGCCCTCCAACACGGAGGCCCCCTTCGGTACTAACGCCTCCAACCTCTCCCGCCCAAAGAACTCCTGATTGATTTGTTCCTGGGGGGTGGAGGCAGAAGCGTGCCCTTCGTCCACAATCACCACCACATCGGTGATCGGTTGTTTGGTAGGGACGGTGGTCTTCGGCTTCTTGGCCGGGGGCTCGGTCCCCTTTCCAGCAATCTTCTTCTTAACGGGCCCAGCACCCTTGGACCCTCCGGCGCCAGCAGCAGCGCCAGCAGTTTGAGAGGGCCCCTCCCTGGCAGAAGCGCCCGCCGGGGCCTTCTTCTTCCCTTTTGCGTTTTTCAAAGCGAAGAGGGAACCAACGTCCATATTGTTACCTGCAAGCAACAAAAAAAACAGGAGGGTTAGATCGAAGGCTACCAGTTACTACGTCATAAAAAAAAGGCGGAATAAGAGAGAACTATCAACGCATCAGTGAACAATTCGGTGATCACCTCCGGCGCCTTCGAAGACCCTATCGAGGGGAGGGTATCTTTCATCCGAAGAGCCCCTCGGCCTGAACTGCCGGAAGCCCAGGTTAAGCAAATCCTCCGGAAGAGTAACTTCTCTGATCTTGACATGCTTGTCAGACCCCTCCGGCTTCTTGGCAAGCACTTTGCCATTCTTCTCCAAAGCTGCGCTCCCCACCTTCGGATGGCGCCGGAAGCTATTACGGAGCTGGGCCGGGAAGGGGTTCTCTTCGAGGCGGATATAGCAGAACCTCTCTTTCCACCCCTTGTGAGACGAGGGCACATCATCAAAAAGCCGGAACTCCGGTACCTGCTGAAGGTTGGCAAAGCCCTCAGCATTTGAATGTCCCCCCCGGCAAAGGTTGAAGGACATGAAGAATTGATCAAGTGTGGGCTCGACCCCCCGGCTCTGACACAAGGAGAGGAAGCCGGCCACATAGGAGTGGCTGTTGGGCGTTAGCTGGCAGGGGGCCAACCCCACAAATCTCAGATACTCCAAGAGAAAAGGATGGAGCGGGAACCGAAGCCCCATCTCCACCGAGAGGGTGTGAGCAGCAAAGCACCCCTCGGGCGCGTATCGCAGCAAATCATCCGCCCTGGGCTCCACCACGCGCGCCGAAGGTCCGACCAGCATCTGGGTGGACTGGTATTCTACCGGGGACGCCTTCGTCTTCAGCTCTAGAGCGGCAGTATTCAAGAACGAATGGCCCTCGGGTATGCCCACCGGCCGCCCGGCATCCACTGCCTCTTGCTTCTTCCTCGGGGCCGCCTTCGTCTTGTGTTTCTTCCCGGGAGCCACACTTATGGGCGTCGGGTCCAATGGCCGGGAGGAGCTGGCTTCCCCGGCACCCCGGGGGGGGGGGGGGGGAATGGCAACCGTCACCTTCAGCCTCTCCCTCTCCTCTTCCTGCTCGGCGGTTTGCACGGCGAGGGCAAGCTCTTCATCCTTGTTTTCTTGCTCGAAGCCCTCGGCTTCGACTTCGGCCTGGAGGTCCTTCTCCACTTCCATGGCCACTGCGGCATCACCACCTGCCGAGGACTCCACGCTCGAAGACTCCACATCTGAGCATGTCTCCATCTCTACCGAAGGCTCCCCCGAGATATCCTGGGAGTCGCTCTGTGATGACATCTGCTCACTAATTCGAAGGCTCGGGAAAACTAAGGTTTCCTAGGAAATTCTATCTCCTAACCTAGGGGCACAAGGCACAGCTAGACTAGAAGGAGAAAGGCGGGGGGGAACTAACCTTGAAAGCTGAGTTGTTACCGAAGGCTGGAGTTTCTCTCTCTAGAATTTTTGCCAGAGCTTCGCTACACTGAGTTCGCACAGCGGGGAACGGCCCTGGCCTTGGGGTATTTATAGGCGATGGAATCCGGGCATGGGCCTGGATTCCGGGCCTCCGGATGGACCGCCATCATTACACATCGCGTCCTCACCCAACCAGTGATGCCGCCCACGGACAGCCAGCCACCACGCGCCACGTGTTCCCCCTGAACGGCTATATCCTGACGTTACGTATTCCAACGGCTATATTTCCAACGGCTATATTCTGGAAGCCCCTGGGGTTTCTACTGCACTCCGCTACATCAAGGAGAGCCTCCGGGTACATTTACCCAGAGACGCCCCCGGGATGTGCCCTACACAGCCCATAGCAGATGCCTTCGGGATCACCCCAGGATTTCTACTGCACTCCGCTACATCAAGGCTTCATATCAGGGCACCCATCGGGGATTCCCCCTCAGCACTGCAAAACCGGGTAGCCCCCGGGGAGTTGCCTCATTGACAGGTGACCCATGGCACATAGGTAATGGGAGCCCTCGGGTATCTTCATCACCAACTAATCAACAAACAGTGGACCCCCCGGTAACAACTCCACTGCTGCCCTCATCTGGCAGGCCCTCGATCCCTGGATTGAGGGGCTCCCCTTCGGCGCCCCCAGGACATCAACAGCAAGCCTTCGGCTAATCAACACATGAGCCCTCAGAACAAGGAAGAGCCTTCGGCATTCCCGTTATTCTCCATTTTTTCCAAGGTTTGACATTTTCGATTCATCATTGGGGGAATTCGGTGCACTCTTTTTCCCTCATTAGGATTTTTTCCCACACGGTTTTTCCCAATGAGGTTTTTAACGAGGCATCCCCCCAAAATGAAACAAAAAGCGTCAGCCTTCGGCCCACAACAGCAACGTAACTACTTTACTCCTTTTCACCACTTTACAAGTGCCTCAAGGAGTGGGGGACTGGAGGACCCCCTCGGGAAAATCATTAAATTACAAAATCAGTGAAATTCCAACAAACGACAAGGCAAGCCCCCAAGTCACGACATGTGGGTAACTGAGGGACTGCCTTCGGCAGGGACATAAAAGCAACAACTCCTCACCAACTTCAGAGATCATGACGGGACAACATCAAAGGGCAAGCACAAATTACTCCTTTTCCCTCAAGTACCTTTCGGCAAAAGGAGTGAGGGACTCCTGATGGAGTATATGGCCCGGGAACCCCCGGCCCACAGACTTCTACTACTCCAGCGAAGGCCCAACAGGCCCAGAAGGCCCAGCAGGCCCAAATCACAGCGCCCAGAGTACCAAGCAGCCCGCACTACGCGCCAGGGGTGCCTTCGGCCCCCTGGCCGAAGGCTCTAAATTCTCACAGAACGGGTTTCTCAAGCAAATTAAGAAACTGGGAGAAAACGGCGAAAACAGTAGCCCTCGGCACTGTGAGCCCTCAGCACCAGGGTGCCATCGGGTGGAAGAGCCCTCGGCTACTGCTCTATAGCCGAAGGCATCTCATTCGACAGGATATCCGCCTCACATGCGTACAGATCACCGTACCCCGCACAGACGTCCCATCCAACAGCCGCATTAAATGCGGCCACATGCGGCTGTCAGCGCCAACCAGTTGAGGTGACCCCTCGGCCAATGAGCGCTTGACACGTGTCCCTGCCCGGCATTTATTGCTATTATAAATAGCACCCCATTTCCTCATTTGTAACCACGCTGAAAACGGCATTCATATTGAATACACTCTCTCTCTACTTTTACTTACTTGCTCTGACTTCTCTCTAAGTTATTCCCCGTAATAACCCTTCGGATATATACCCCCGAGTAGACCATCCATCAACATAAAAGTTATAATAAATCCGATGTTTCACAAAATGATTCGATCTGCCAGTGCATGTTACAACTCTCACACAATAATACAAATACAAAGATCATAAGTCAACGTGATCATCATCATCATGAAGTTCATGTGGTTGTGGCTGTGCTCGGGGGTGCCTGCGCTGGTTACGAGGCTGAAGAACAACTCTGTCACGCCGGACTGCCTGAGAAGACCCTGCTGTGGATGCGGATGTGGTGGAATACCGAGAGTCGGCCATATATCCATAATCTACTCGGCCCAATACATCAGCGCACAGTGCAACAATGCCCGAACAAGCCTCATGGTATCCCTGTACATCTACTGCCTCATCAAGTACATCAGTCGCTCTGTCATGGATGCTACGCAAAGCCCGTGTCTGTAATACAAAAATGGTTATTAGTGAAAAACAAATGAATAAATAAATAAAGTTATTTTAGTGATTATTGTTTACCGTCATATGAAGAGCGACCGAGCTAGGTTGGTAATGATCAGTGGGTAGACGAAAACTGGGAGAGATGAACACCCGTGTGATGGTGTAATACCATCTCATGTAATCTGCAGAGGTTGTAGGTGTAACACCCCCAAATTTCTCACCCAAAAATACATTTAAATAACGATTTATCGGAAAGTATTATTAACTTTATTTGAAAACATCACAAAATGTGCAGCGGAAAATTCAAAGGGAAATAGGGGTGCTACCGCCACACTCGGTTCTCTCTTAACCGAGTGCATAGGCTAAAACCACTTAAACTTCAAAATCAAAAGCTCACTGATTAAAGTTATTGAAAAAGAAATTTACAATGATTTACTAATAATGTTTTCTAGCGAAAGCTCTCTCTCGAAATCAACTTCAACATCGATCAACTCAACACCTGTACAAAAATCATGTACAGAAAGAAAATAAAAAGAAACAAACATTAGCAATAATGCTAAGTAAGTTCCACCTAACCTTTTAAAATAATAATAAATAATATATATAAATTCGTACAACCTCATAAAATATTTTTCAAAACACTTTATAAATCATAAATCATAAGTAAATGATATCTATATAAAATCCCAATCACATAATTAACTCGTAAACCATAATAATTCCAAAATAAATGAAACACCAAAATTCTCCTCCTTTGAATTTCTCCCAAAAATCATTTTGTAACTAAATTCCTAGTAATTTAGAAGGGCGGTGCTCGTTACTTTGGTTGAGCCCGGTGATCCGTTGTTATGTACGGCCACCCCGGGACTATCGCTGGTACCACATCTGTTCAATGGAAACGGAAACAACTACTTTAAGTGTGCACACCCCCTAAAGGTATTCCAAGCCCTCCGGGTTAGTAAGTCGATCCGGGTAGCCGGGATGTTTTCTACCAACTACCCCACCTCAAAAACTGAATGATTAGAAGCTACTAGCACCACTACTACTCAAAAGCCGGGATGTTTTCTCTTGACCGTCAATTCACCTCAAACTAAAACCAACAAAAATTGAGTAGTAGTAGACCTAATCACCCTCCACATTTTAAGGGACGTGGAAAACCGACACCATAGATTTCTCCCGTGATGCCCACTCTTTATGAAAATATTTATTCTTCTTTGTCTTCTCAAAATCATTCGAAGTTCATACTTCAAAAATTTCCTTTTCTTCAAATTCCACAAGGATAAGAAATTTACGTACTATTACAAAATCTCCCAAAATCATATACAATAACTCATATCAACGAAACAATATATCAACTAATATCTCAAATACAACTCTTTCGTATAATAATATTCACTCAAATTCAGCACACATAAATCAATTCTCAAATATGCACACAAAAATATTTAAAAGAAAACACGAAGAAAAAGAACTAATTTCGGTTGACGTGAAACTTACCTCAAGTCACGATAAGTCCTAGCCGAAACTTCTATCTCGATCTTGCTCAAAATTACCTTCTCAAAATATTAAAATTCTAAAATCAATATCTACCGATAGTTAAATTCATTTACCCTTTTATTTATAAATTCTCTCTTATGATTAATCTCAATAAAAGTCCATACTTATTTTATTTTATTGTATTATTAGTCACCTCATGTTATTATATTCTATTTAGCCGGGCAACTTTTTAAAATTGATAATCGGCCCAGTCTTTATTTATTAATAAGCTGCCCAAACAAAATTCAGCCCAAACATAGAATATATACGGAGTCATAGCGATTGCTTACGTACAGGGCGTGGCTTCGTCTTCCTTGTCGATTATCCCAGCCGGAGATTGCAGCAGTTACCGCAAGAGTTCGTAACTCTAAGACGGCCTTGTTCAATGTTAGGTGGAGGCGGTAGTAGCTTGGTCCAACGACAGCAGCTCGCCCCTTCTCCGGCGTACCAGTTTGGGTCCTTCTCCGGCGATCTGTTTAGCTCCTCCGGCAGTGAGAACATCCTCAGCCGTGTGCAGTGATCTGGGGACAGTAGGATGCCCTCCCAACGGCGACCTCAGTTTCCAGAATCCACAACGGTGGTCCGACGTCAAGAGTAAACAATCTGGTCGGTGACGATGCATTCCGGCGAGCCTAGCTTGCTACGGCGGCCTCCCTCCTCCTTTCCAGATGACGCCGGTTTCGTTGTTCCGCCTTCTTCTTGTCTGCTTCCCCAGAACGAGATGTATATATATTCGTGTATATAAATATATGTGCGCAAGTTTTGTTTCCTCGAATGTTAATTAGCCACCGTTAGCTTATGTGTGTATCTTTATATACACGCATGGAAAATTTTAGACTAGGGTTTCTTAAGTGGGCAAATCCTTCGGGCCGTTTTCTTCTCGGTTTTAATTATATTTATTGTTCATTATTAAGGCTTTGATCCGTCGGACATTATTTCTCACTTATGGTTATACGCATGTATGCGTATGTATGTCGTATGTATATGGGGTCAATCTCTTTTCTTTCCTTTCAAACTGAAGTCACGCATGGATGTATGTAAGGTATAACAAATTATTATTTCTATTATTTTATTATTATTATATAAATAAATGTTCAGCCGTTTAAAATATTCTAAAAAAAAAATCCAACCGTCCATAAGAAAAGTAGTTTATTGTTCTAGCAAAATATCTAACATAAAAATATAGCTGCCTAGAAGAATTTTAATTACCAACATTAATATGTCACTGAGCTCTTCTACATTTTAATATTTTATCTAATTAATAAAGTAACTATTTTATTTTTCTGAAATTAACTGTTTTAACTATTTTATGTTATTTAAATTTTCGGAGTGTCACGTTCTACCCCTCTTAAAAAGATGTTTCGTCCCCGAAGCACTAAACTTACTCAAGATTATTCTTCCCTCAAACACCATACGTCTTAGCTTGAGTCTACGTTTGGATTCTTCCTCGACGCCCTTTCTTGCTTTCTTGAGTGTTCGCCTCTAGAGTTGTCGCACTCCGCAACTTTAGCGTAGGCCTATGGCAGGTATTTATATAGGAAGTTCCTATGTTTAATTTCGAGCTTATCCGATAGGATTACGAAGACTCCAAGTTCGTATAAAAATATTTTCGCATCCGTCCTTTTCGCGTACGTTTAGTATAAGAGTTCGTGTAGCAGCAAGACTCTAGTTCGTTTGAATCCGGCGTGTGATATGCGTTAGATTCACAGTACGTTATGTAGCTCATGTATTAGTACATACTAAGGTCAACCGCAACTCATGATTTGGTCAAAAGGGAGTTTTTTTTATTGTTATTAATACGCACTAGTATGAAATATACTTGGTCCATAGGAAATTTTAAGACTGGTCATTAAAAGATCACTAATATCATTTCTATAATATTTTTCCGAATAGAATATATGTCACTTTTATAATATTTTATCTGACAAATAAAATTATTTATTTAACTTTTTTTTTAGGTGTCACAATCTACCTTCCTTAGAAGGTGTTTCGTCCCGAAACATAAACTAAGACCCTATGTCAAACTTTTTGAGTATTACAGTAGGGACTAAGGATGGGGTACTGTGCACTATATACGTCGCTCTCTCATCCCACATAGTGATATACTGAATATGACGCATCCCTCAATCTTCAGTGTGCTTCCCTCGTCTGTCAATCTTGTGTAAGTCCACAGATGTATCACAAGGTTCAGGAATAACCTGCTGCAACCCGAACTGTCGTAGTACGCGGTCAAGAAAGTGATGCTCTACTACATCAAAACATATCAAGGGTACACGTGCTCGCCATATCTCAGTGTGCTCTCAGCCAACAGGAGGCAACAATCCAAATATCTCATGAGTGTACGACATCCACGTCATCTATAAAACAAAACAGTGTTACATCATAGTTTATAAAAACGTAAAACAAAGTACTTACATCTAATGATATACAAGATAAACCTGATCATCACACATGCGATCTAAAGCATCTCGGTAGTACCCTAATCCAGCGGCGGATGACGTGCGTGTGACGTGAGCAAATAGCCATCTGACACACAGTAATGCATAAGAATATAAAAGGGATTCACGTACGTCATACATAAATTTCAAAAAGAAAAATCTTAAACGTACCTACGGCCCAAAGGGTCCTCGCCACGGACATGATGTGGCCCAAGTACAGATGCATCGTGCTGATTCATAGCATCATCAAGAGGACCGCCATCTACTCCATGATATCGCAGTATGACAGGTCTGCCGATATGATTGTCGTCCCATGACCATAGTTGTACGAGCAATAAAAAACCACCCATCTCTCCACTGTCACAATGGCAACCTCGACATAACTGCCGATATAGGTATGCTAAAGTCGCACTACCCCAGCTATAAAGCGCTGCTACATCAAAAGTCACTATGTCACGCCCCGGACCTACCCGAATACGTCAACAACCCGCCGTATAGTACGAATAGTCAACCGCAGTCCTACTCATCCATACTATACAAGGCGTCTTGAATACCATTCACACATAGTACATCCATAAACAAACATAATATAAAATAAACATTTATAGTAGCGGAAACATTTAACACAAGTGTTTATGCCACACCTTGGCAAACATGGGCATACAAGCCCCAAAGTAATTATTCAAAACAATATCCATGAGCATTATTTAAATTGTTTTCAAAACAGAAACGGAAGAAGCACGAATCACGTCTTCTTCCTTTGATCTTCCCGAAGCAACGGGCGGTGGCAGCAACTTTCAAGTTCTACCTGAAACTGTGAGGTGGCCTCCCCCGTGAAGGGGAGGTCACTACTTGGAAATATTTGACAAGTACAATAGCAACTATACTAAGTATAATTGATGTTTCAATTTCTAAGACCCTCAACTTAGGGTGATATTATATGATAGGCCATAACCCTCAGTTACCCCTTTTTCTTTTAACTGTACTTACTTTATATAGAGTCAAGTAGTCGGCCCGTGGGCCCATATTCATTTAGAATTCATTATTTTCTTTCCCCCGTGACTGCGTGTCACGATAACCCCGTAGGGTCCCATCGAGCCCTGATTTTATAGCAAGGGCTCGGCCCAACTACATTTCTATAAAATCCTCTATCTCGATTTAACGCATTAAAATTGTATGGCAAGGGCTCGGCCCAACTACGTTTCCATACCAACCATAACTTCGTGGCAAGGGCTCGGCCCAACTACGTTTCCACGGAGATCACATATACATGGCAAGGGCTCGACCCAACTACGTTTCCATGCTAATCACATTACATGGCAAGGGCTCGGCCCAACTACGTTTCCATGCAATCCTAGAGTCCAACTCTACTTTATTTTCATAGTCCAATTCTCAAGCAAATCCTATGCCCAGAATCAATTCACTTGGGGTAGCCTTTAGGCCTACCCTACCACACCTTAGTGTTCATACAATTCAACCTTAAAGTATCTCTTAAGACTACTTAAGGCATACCCATTTACAATCCTCTCTTAGGATTAAATCCATCATTTATTTATATTAATCTCTCGACTAGTATTCCAACACTAGTCGGATAATCTTAGAACCACCAAGTTCTTAACTCATAGCAAATTAATTCATCTCAATTGATTTTCCAATCCAAGTATAATTTAACCCAAATATCAAAAATATCACTTTTAACCATTCATGAATTTCATACATGAAGTAAAAGTATATTTTATCACAATATTATCATAGTTCATCTCATCATCATACCATCACTTTCATATCACATAATCATACACAATTTACTCTAAATTTGTATATCATGCTTCACTTTTTCACATGCAATAGTATTTTCATCTAGGCATTATTATTCATTAGTAATCCATGAAAATCACATTTAATAACTTAGGTAATCTTACGAAATTAACCCAACAGATATAAGCAATATAGTCAGCCATCCTCACCTCGTGATGTGCTACAATAGTTGTCTTTGTTACGCCCCTCGATCAATCCCCGTTCTAGGCCGATTGAAAGTGAAAAGCTGGATTTCTGGGCCAAAGCCGGGCGGCTTTCACGAAAGCCGGGCGGCTTTCGTAGTCTGCAACTACGAACAGCTCCCTATATGTGGCGGTTTCCGGCGATTTCGACTCCTATCGATTCACCAACTCTTCTAAGTTAATTAACACCACTTTATATCAGTATTCTACACTTTTAAACGTGTAGAACTCATGGTTTAATCCACCATATGATTTCTTAAAAATCATACAATAATAAAACTAGTTAATGATTGTTTATTGAGTTCTTACCTCAAAAACAACTCTCTTCTCTTTGGATTCTCTTCCTTGCTGCTTGGACTATGAGAGGAGACTTCCCTAGAGCTTCTCTCTCTGCCTTGGTCGAGTGGATGATGTCAAATGGAAGGGGGAAACATCTCCCCAATCAACTCCCAAGATAATACATGTGTATGGGCCCTTGGGAGTGATTTCTTTGTCTTAAGAAATCTCCTCGCTCAATGAGTCCGCACCTCCCATGTTTGAATGTCCCCTTCTGCTCTCACTCAGTCCATAAGGACGTGGGGTGGCCCCCACTCATGTGGGCGGTCATCCCTTTAAGTCTCGGTGTGTATAATCGGCCCTGAAAGTTGTATTTCTCGGACTATTTTAGTCATATTTTATTTTATCGGGCCGGATAAAATATATCACACGTTCCCAATAATTATGGGCCTTTAGAATAGATGTACATTCCCCAACATAAATTTAGGAGTCTCCGAAACTCATTTCGGGCTGTTATCCGCTAAATTACCAATACCGGTAATTGGGCCCCGTTTGACCAACCGGTCAACTCCATGCCTTTCTTATGGCCCAAATAGAATATCCAGCACCATATAGATGTCATCCAGACCAAGATGAATATAATATGTGGTTCGGGAATTATCGGGCGGTCCCCGTTCCCGCTGTGGGCCCCACATGCAATTTACTATTCACGTAAAAGAAATAATAAAATTTAACAATTACGTAAATTCATAAATCATCTTTCAAGGTTTATTACATAATTTACTAAAAGTAAATATGCTTGGGGGCGGTGCTACAAGTTCACCCCCCCTTAACGGGAATTTCGCCCCCGAAATTCACAACAGTTATTCAAACAGAAATGCATACTGATCCTTCATCCAGACCTCAGTCTCCCAATTTTCTTCTTCCACTCGGTCACTCTTCCAAAGGATTTTGACCATTAGAACTTTCTTGCTTCTTAGCTTCTTTACTTGCCTGTCAAGTATCCTTACCGGTTGCACGACGTAGTTCAAGTCTTCCCGTATTTCCACGGGCGGTTTCTCTAGTACATGAGATGGATCCGGAATATACTTCTTAATCATAGACACATGGAATACATTATGTATTTTCTCCAATTCCGGAGTCAACTGTAATCGGTATGCTACGGCCCAAATTCTCTCAAGAATCACAAATGGCCCTATGTAGCGTGGGTTAAGTTTCCCTCGGCTCTGAAATCGGATGATTCCCTTCCAAGGTGAAACTTTCAAAAATACCTCATCTCCAACCTTAAACTCTAAGGCTCTTCGGCGCTTATCGGCATAGCTCTTCTGTCTATCCTGTGCCGCCTTGAGTCTGTCACGAATCATCTTCACCTTTGACTTGGTGATCTCCACCAGTTCCGTGCTCTCGAGTTTGGCCATGCCAACCTCATCCCAACACAAAGGTGTACGACATCTCCTCCCATACAATGCCTCGTATGGAGGCATGCCTATACTCGCCTGATAACTGTTGTTATAGGCAAACTCCACAAGTGCCAAATGGTTGTCCCAACTCCCTTGGAACTCCAATGCACAAGCTCTCAGCATATCCTCTAATATCTGTATAACCCGCTCGGATTGCCCATCCGTTTGTGGATGAAAAGCTGTACTGAATTTCAGTTTTGTCCCCATAGATTCTTGGAACTTCGGCCAAAATCGTGATGTGAATCGCGGATCTCTATCGGATACAATGGTTATCGGAACCCCATGTAGCCTCACGATCTCATCCACATACAACTTGGCTAACCTTTCCAGTGCATATGTGGTGTTGATAGGTAGAAAGTGTGCACTCTTCGTGAGTCTATCGACCACAACCCATACGTCATCATAGTTCTTAATCGTCCGTGGCAGCCCTACCACCAAATCCATAGCCACGTGTTCCCATTTCCATTCAGGAATGGAAAATGGCTGTAGCAACCCGGCTGGATGCTGATGTTCTGCCTTAACTTGCTGACAAGTAAGACACCTACTGATGTATTCGGCTATTTCTCTCTTCATACCCGACCACCAGTAACTTTCTTTCAAATCACGGTACATCTTCGTGCCCCCCGGATGCATGGCATATGCCGATGAATGGGCCTCCTCTAAGATGGACTTTCGGAGCCCGTCATCCGACGGTACGCACACTCGGTCACGAAATAATAAGAGACCATCGTCTCTTTCCCTGAAATCCTCAACCGGCCCCGCTAGCATGCATTCACGGACCTTCATAAGCTCATCATCAGTTTCTTGACCCTTCTTGATTTCATCAAGTAATGTAGGTCTCACCTTGAATCTAGCTAACAAGGCACCATCACTAGATACCTCCAATCGGGCTCTCAATGCCCTCAAACTAGTCAGCAACGCCCCAGACGAATTCTTTCGGCTCAGGGCATCCGCTACCACGTTGGCTTTACCGGGGTGGTACTCGATAACTAGGTGGAAATCTTTTATCAACTCCATCCACCATCTCTGTCTCATGTTTAACTCTTTCTGAGTGAACACGTATTTCAGGCTTTTGTGGTCAGTGTATATATGACATGTTTCCCCGTAGAGATAATGTCTCCAAATCTTAAATGCCAAAACCACTGCCCCCAACTCTAAATCATGAGTAGGATAATTTACCTCATGCTTCTTCAACTGTCGTGAAGCATAAGCAATCACCCTCCTATTCTGCATCAATACACATCCGAGCCCTTGGATGCTCACGTCACTATAGACATCGTACCCCATACCCTGTTGGGGTAATGCGAGTACCAGTGCCTCAGTCAATCTCTTCTTTAGTTCAAGGAATCCCTTCTCACATCGGTCATCCCATACAAACTTGGCCCCTTTTCGAGTGAGCTTTGTCAATGGCGATGCCAACACTGAGAACTTCTCCACGAACTTTCGGTAATACCCTGCCAATCCAAGGAAGCTACGAATTTCCTTGACGTTCTTTGGCCTTTCCCATTCAGTAATGGCCTCAATCTTCTTGTTATCTACGGCAATCCCTGATCCTGAAACCACATGCCCGAGAAAGCCGATCTCCCTTAGCCAAAATTCACATTTGGAAAACTTGGCATAGAGTTGCTTCTCCCGTAGTGTCTCAAGAACAAGTATCAAGTGCTCCTCATGCTCTTCTTCACTCTTTGAGTAAATCAAGATATCATCTATGAACACAATCACAAACCGGTCCAAGTATTTATGAAATACTCTGTTCATCAAGTCCATAAATGCCACTGGGGCGTTGGTTAGCCCGAACGACATAACTAGGAACTCGAAATGACCATACCTCGTGCGGAATGCACTTTTTGGTATGTCATCCTCCTTTATCTTCAGTTGGTGGTACCCTGACCTCAAGTCAATCTTCGAAAATACCGTCGCCCCTCGGAGCTGATCAAACAAGTCATCAATCCTAGGCAAGGGATACCTATTCTTGATTGTGACCTTGTTCAGTTGACGATAGTCAATGCACATTCGAAGTGTTCCATCTTTCTTTTTCACGAAAAGGACCGGTGCTCCCCACGGGGAGTGACTCGGCCTTATGAAACCGTTATCCAATAGCTCTTGCAATTGGGTTTTCAATTCGTTAAGTTCAGCGGGTGCCATTCTGTATGGCGGTATAGAGATTGGTTTGGTGCCGGGTTCAACCTCGATCACGAACTCAATCTCCCTATCGGGTGGAAGTCCCGGCAAGTCTTTTGGGAAGACATCCGGATACTTGCACACTATCCTCACATCATTGATGTCTACCTCCTCTTTGGTTTCGTCTACCACGTATGCTAGATATGCGTGGCATCCCTTTCTCATCATATTCCTCGCCCTCACGGCGGATATGATACAACTGTTTGATTTGCCTCTATCTCCCTCAAAGCGTAAGGTCAACCCTTCGCCGCTTTCGAGTTCAAGAATCTTTGTGTAGCAATCGACCCTAGCATGATGTTTCTCAAGCCAATCCATCCCGAGGATTGCATCAAACTCGATCATACTCAGCGGTACGAAATCACACGTCAATTTCTGTCCCTCCACCTCCACCTCACATGATGGATATTGGCTATCTCTTTCGATATCATCCCCTAGAGGCGTGGATACCAATAGGGTTTGAGTCATCGGTACAAGTGCTCCGTTGAATCCGCTGGCGAACGCCTCACTCACAAAAGATCGTTGCGCCCCGGTACCAATAAGGATCCTTGCGTCTCTCCCGTTTATCTTTAGTGTTCCTACATTCATAAGTAATGTAAGGCACACTATCTCTTTAATAGGTTTGTTTCCTAGGTCGTAGAGTGCGTCGATCATGTTTCGGATGAAGACCACCCAACCCCATACAATAACTCCCCGATTTCTAACCTTGAGAAGCATCTCCGGACTCGTTTGGGTGAAAGCCGGCCGCTTTTCATGAAAGCCGGCCGGTTTTCATGTGTCCGGCACGTCTCGTTACGTAAGCCGGCCAGGCTTTGCCAAAAGCCGGCCGGTTTTCAGCTGCGCAGGATTTTCTCCCAATTGTGACGAATGCCGGCCGGTTTCCACGAAAGCCGACCGGTTTTTGTCGCCGTACTTTTAATGCCATAAATAACCCCCAAAGCCGGGCGGTTTCCATGAAAGCCGGGCGGCTTTCAGCTGCGAGAAATTCTCCAGGTCCGACATTTACGAAAGACGGCTGATCTTTACAAAAGCCGGTCGGTTTTTAGTTGCGAGAAAATTTTCTGATTTAATGCTTACGAAAGCCGGGTGGTTTTCGGAGGAAGCTGGCCGGCATTCGTTGCCGTAGTATTTTCCCAATAAATCAAGACGAAAGCCAGGCGGCTTTCATCAATGTCGGGCGGCTTTCGTCAATGCCGGGCGGCATTCGCCCAGGGCGGGGATTTCCCCCCCCTTTTTCCTCTACAAACCCGACCAACCGTCGGGGTTATAAATTTGCACATTTCAAACACTCCTATTGCATACAATAGAGGTAATAACATGAGTTTAAGAATTTACCCGCAACGGAGTCCGGGTTAGCACGTGCGTCCGCCTCCGTCATCGCATAGACCCTAGCTTGGGTCTTGCCTTGGTTCACGGATGGCACGTTGCTTGTACTTGGCCCTCCGTGCGCCGTGCTCGCGTGAGGTGCCCCTGCTCGGTTCCTACTTGCCGTAGTCCCGCTGCTAGGTCCTGCACCCATGGCTCGCCCAAGTTGTGGGCAGATTGATCTCAAGTGCCCCGTCTCCCCGCATTGGTAGCACCTAGGGGGATCGCGGAACTTGCCCGCGTGGTTCCTCTTGCAGTTATTGCACCTGCTAATGCCCGAGCCTTGCGACCTCGAGCCTTGCCCTCCTGGGCCTTGATTTCCCCTAGATGGTGGTGCGGGCGTTCTGAAAGACCCACCTCCCCCGTGGTTCTCCTTCTTGCTAGAACCTTGGGGACCGGTGTTCTCCCATTTCCTCTTCTTCACCTCCTCAGCGTTTTTCAGCTTTCTTTCTTTCCATTCCTTCTCCCCTTTCAGGCCTTGCTCCACCACTTGACTAAACGTCATGTTAGGCAATTGTGTTGCCTGCTCACGCACGTCTAAGTCTAAAGCATCCCAAAAGTGATTCACCATCCGGTTCTCATCACAAGCATACTCCGGTATGAACTCCGCGAGCTCCCTGAACTTGTGCTCAAGTTGCCTCACGGTATACTTGCCTCCTTGGGTCAAGTTGGTGTATTCTCTCCTCTTCAAGTTCACCTCGAAGTTGGAGTAGTGTTGGTTGAAGAATTCCTGTCGGAAATTCTCCCAAGTTACGGCCTCACCGTACTTCCCCTTGACACCGTCCCACCATGTGGACGCCATCCCTTCTAGCAACCTCGTTGCTACTCTCATCTTCATGTTTGGCGGCAGCTGCATATCAAGGGCCGTTTCATTGAACCTCTTGATCCACTCCGCCGCAACGGATATATCTCCCATTCCATCGAACGGTTTACACCCCAAATCTCTTGCTTCCTTGAGGTACTTCGAGATCCTTATTATCGGGACCTCGACATCTCGATCTACTCGGGACTCTACATGTCCCATAGAACCCGCATGGCTTCCCCTTCTTGAAGCCCCTCCCAAAGCACGCCTTGCCCGGCGCCTTTGGCGATCCTGTTGAAATTGACGGAGTAGTTCCTCCATCCTTTCCAGAGCGTCATCATCGTCGCTCCCCTCACTAGCATCATCATACTCCCCATCATATGGGGTCTCAACCGGCTCAGTTCCCGATTGATACGTCGAATCCTCCTCGGACTCATAAGACTCGTTGACTGTTTCAACATAACTGTCACTCACGGTCTGATCTTGGCCTCCACGGCCCTGTCCTCTGGACACCCTAGAAGCCCCTCTACTGCCTTGCACGGATCCTCCCGGTGCCCGGCCAGTCGGGTTCCTTCTAGTTACTTTCCCGGTACGTTCCATTTCTGAAAGAAATTGAGAATGAGTCATTAGACTCATATCAAATGTCAATTGACGGATAGGTACTTAAAGACATCCTTTGGCTCAAATCACCGCCATACCAATTGTTAAGGGTACATCTTAACAATTAGAGACATTGCAACTCAAGTACCAAAAGTTCTATAAGTACAAAACCTTATGCTCATGGTTTTCAAATTCATTTTCAAAAACAAATTTTGAAGCTTCATTATGATGTTTACGGACTAAGGCTCTGATACCAATTAAATTGTCACGCCCCGGACCTACCCAGACACGTCAACAACCTGCCGTATAGTACGAATAGCCAACCGCAGTCCCACTCATCCATATTATACAAGGCGTCTTGAATACCATTCACACATAGTACATCCATAAACAAACATAATGTAAAATAAACATTTATAGCAGTGGAAACATTTGACACAAGTGTTTATGCCACACCTTGGCAAACATGGGCATACAAGCCCCAAAGTAATTATTCAAAACAATATCCATGAGCATTATTTAAATTGTTTTCAAAACAGAAACGGAAGAAGCACGAACCACGTCTTCTTCCTTTGATCTTCCCAAAGCAACGGGCGGTGACAGCAACCTTCAAGTTCTACCTGAAACTGTGACGTGGCCTCCCCCGTGAAGGGGAGGTCACTACTTGGAAATATTTGACAAGTACAATAGCAACTGTACTAAGTATAATTGATGTTTCAATTTCTAAGACCCTCAACTTAGGGTGATATTATATTATAGGCCATAACCCTCGGTTACCCCTTTTTCTTTTAACCGTACTTACTTTATATAGAGTCAAGTAGTCGGCCCGTGGGCCCATATTCATTTAGAATTCATTATTTTCTTTCCCCCGTGACTGCGTGTCACGATAACCCCGTAGGGTCCCATCGAGCCCTGATTTTATAGCAAGGGCTCGGCCCAACTACATTTCTATAAAATCCTCTACCTCGATTTAACGCATTAAAATTGTATGGCAAGGGCTCGGCCCAACTACGTTTCCATACCAACCATAACTTCGTGGCAAGGGCTCGGCCCAACTACGTTTCCACGGAGATCACATATACATGGCAAGGGCTCGGCCCAACTACGTTTCCATGCTAATCACATTACATGGAAGGGCTCGGCCCAACTACGTTTCCATGCAATCCTAGAGTCCAACTCTACTTTATTTTCATAGTCCAATTCTCAAGCAAATCCTATGCCTAGAATCAATTCACTTGGGTAGCCTTTAGGCCTACCCCTACCACACCTTAGTGTTCATACAATTCAACCTTAAAGTATCTCTTAAGACTACTTAAGGCATACCCATTTACAATCCTATCTCTTAGGATTAAATCCATCATTTATTTATATTAATCTCTCGACTAGTATTCCAACACTAGTCGGATAATCTTAGAACCGCCAAGTTCTTAACTCATAGCAAATTAATTCATCTCAATTGATTTTCCAATCCAAGTATAATTTAACCCAAATATCAAAAATATCACTTTTAACCATTCATGAATTTCATACATGAAGTAAAAGTATATTTTATCACAATATTATCATAGTTAATCTCATCATCATACCATCACTTTCATATCACATAATCATACACAATTTACTCTAAATTTGTATATCATACTTCACTTTTTCACATGCAATAGTATTTTCATCTAGGCATTATTATTCATTAATAATCCATGAAAATCACATTTAATAACTTAGGTAATCTTACGAAATTAACCCAACAATTATAAGCAATATAGTCAGCCATCCTCACCTCGTGATGTGCTACAATAGTTGCCTTTGTTACGCCCCTCGATCAATCCCCGTTCTAGGCCGATTGAAAGTGAAAAGCTGGATTTCTGGGCCAAAGCCGGGCGGCTTTCGTAGTCTGCAACTATGAACAGCTCCCTATATGTGGCGGTTTCCGGCGATTTCGACTCCTATCGATTCACCAACTCTTCTAAGTTAATTAACACCACTTTATATCAGTATTCTACACTTTTAAACGTGTAGAACTCATGGTTTAATCCACCATATGATTTCTTAAAAATCATACAATAATAAAACTAGTTAAAGATTGTTTATTGAGTTCTTACCTCAAAAACAACCCTCTTCTCTTTGGATTCTCTTCCTTGCTGCTTGGACTATGAGAGGAGACTTCCGTAGAGCTTCTCTCTCTGCCTTGGTCGAGTGGATGATGTCAAATGGAAGGGGGAAACATCTCCCCAATCAACTCCCAAGATAATACATGTGTATGGGCCCTTGGGAGTGATTTCTTTGTCTTGAGAAATCTCCTCACTCAATGAGTCCGCACCTCCCATGTTTGAATGTCCCCTTCTGCTCTCACTCAATCCATAAGGACGTGGGATGGCCCCCACTCATGTGGGCGGTCATCCCTTTAAGTCCCGGTGTGTATAATCGGCTCCGAAAGTTGTATTTCTCGGACTATTTTAGTCATATTTTATTTTATCGGGTCAGATAAAATATATCACGCGTTCCCAATAATTATGGGCCTTTAGAATAGATGTACATTCCCCAACATAAATTTAGGAGTCTCCGAAACTCATTTCGGGCTGTTATCTGCTAAATTACCAATACCGGTAATTGGACCCCGTTTGACCAACCGGTCAACTCCATGCCTTTCTTATGACCCAAATAGAATATCCACCACCATATAGATGTCATCCAGACCAAGATGAATATAATATGTGGTTCGGGAATTATCGGGCGGTCCCGGTTCCTGCTGTGGACCCACATGCAATTTACTATTCATGTAAAAGAAATAATAAAATTTAACAATTACGTAAATTCATAAATCACCTTTCAAGGTTTATTACATAATTTACTAAAAGTAAATATGCTTGGGGGCGGTGCTACACACTAGAATGGGTAAATACATGACATGCACCTCATTACCGCTTTTGTCTACAAATGTGGATGCTCCCATAAGCATCAAAATGTAGGCTCTGGTGTACTGATGCACAACAACGTCATCAACATCAACAGGTAAATCAGTAAAGTGTTGTCTCAACCAAGCCATCCTCAAGGCGGACCCCCGAATATCTGTCCCAGGGTGTGGCCGTACTCCCAACAATCTGTGTACTAAATCAACCCACACTCTATACGCAGTCCCAGTAACTGCCCGACCCTCGATGGGTAGACCTGCCAATACAGCCACATCTCCCAAAGTGATAGTGACATCACCCACCGGTAAATGGAAAGTGTGAGTCTCCTGTCTCCAACGCTCAAGTAGAGCGGTAAGTAATGCTCTATCTATATGCAGAGTCGAAACTAATCTGTGGACACCGTAAAACCCGGCTAATCGAACATAATGTAGAATCCTATCATCCACCTGCATGTGGAATATAGTGCGTAGGTGCTCACGACACCTATCTACCTGAACATCCAGGCCACGCCACACATCCTCACTCCGGTGCGTGGCCTGCAATGTCAGGACCGAAGGATCAATCGGTGTGGGATCCACTGACACCTGTATCGGCGCTGTAATAGTAACATATGTATTATTTCTTTTATTTTTTTATTAAAATTAAATGTATTTAAATGTATTTATTTTTTAATGTTATTAATGCATTTGCGAATAAAAGAACAACATTACCCAGTGGAACTCCCTACGTGTCCCTGCAATCTTTTAGCACATGTCATCATGTTATGCCCTGTTTGCTTGCATAAACCGCATCTTACAGCAGCTCTAGGACCTTCATCCATTTCATTTCTCAACCGTTTAGCCTTCGGAAGACCTTTAGCGTGAATCATTGACGGGTCATGCACAACCCGTGGTCCAATGTAAGTAGGTCTATAAGCTATATCCGGTATGGACTTGAATACTCTTTTATAAGAAGGCGCGTACTCCGCTGATGAGAAAAACGTATCAACAAAAGCATCATAGGACAAACTACGATCTCTGCATACCGCTAAGATACGTGAGCAAGGAATCTTATAAATATTCAGCTTCTGACATGTGCAATGGCGAAAGTGCAAATTCACCGTTTGTTTTGTACCACCCTTCCCCACAGTTCGACCACCACGACCCGTCTCCACTTGGTATAAACCACGGCCTATGTCAAATGTTGTGACCTTGTGATGCGTTGCCTTTTCCGTATTTCTTTCAATCAGTTCAGTCACTTGCTGACAGTAGCGATGCCCTTCTGCTAACCTTCTCTTACTAGTTTCTCTTCTTTCCACAAAATAGGCATTCACACAATAGAATGATAACTCAACTAAGGCGGTTATAGGCATGTATCATGCACTTTTCATGACGCTATTGAATACTTCAGCCATGTTCGTTGTTGTGGTGCCATACCTGTACCCCCCGTCGTGGTGTAAAGACCACTTCTCCAAACCAATGTTCGCTAGATATTGTCGTGGTCCTGCCTGCATTTCACCAATCCTGTTAAATCCACCATCAAATTTCTTCTTTTGCCATTGACTTGCTGTCCAAACGAACAGATGTTTCAAGTGAACGTCTTTAAATTGAGTATGCAGATTAGAAGCGACATGCCGTATGCAAAGCCAATGTCGTGAATCTGGCTCCTCCCATCCACTACCTACCACATTAAGTGCCTTCTGAATTCCAGCATGTCGATCTGAAATAACACACAATTCTCTGCGTGTGATAAAATGACATATGCATCCCATAAACCACAACTAACTCTCTCCATTCTCTGATTCACAAATAGCGAACGCCAAAGGGAAAAGTTGATTATTAGCATCACTACCCATTGCCACCAACAACGTACCTTTATACTTCACATATAAGTGCGTTCCATCAATGGTCAGTAAAGGACGACAATGCTTAAAGCCTTTAATGGATGGCTTAAATGCCCAAAAAACTCTTTGAAACTGCACAAAGCTAGTGGTACCTGAAAGACGGAGAAAATTAGTGGGACAAATTTAAAATTGAATTTAATATGATACAATAAAAGATATTAATAACTCATTGGTATCTGAAAGAGGTGGGTACCAATGCACAACCGTCCCTGGATTGGAATGCTGTAATGCCAACATGAAATAGGGCAAAGCAGAATACGACGCCTCCCAATCTCCAAATATTTCACTGATAGCTTTTTGCATAGCCAACCAAATTCGCTTGTACGAAGGTACATACCCGTACTTTTCCTTCATAAGCTCACTAATAGTGCGGACTTTTAGTGATGGATCAGTACGAAGAAGATCAATAATTTCACGGGCTATGAACTGAGATGTGATACCAACATGGTCATTGTTATCGACGTTACCTAGACAAGTAGGTATATGAGGACCTGCATAACGAACATATTTGAACATATCTAGCCTCACATGTTTCTTTGTAGCCCGGATCCGCCAAGTGCAACCACATTCTTTTTTGCATTTACACTCTGCCACCCATTTGTGTTTGTCAGACTCTACAACTGAGAAAAATTGATTCCTATTTACAGAGTACACTCTAACCATGTTAATCAGTTGTTTCTTATCATCAAACTCTTGTCCAACCTCGAATTCACCATCTGTAGAGAAGCGACTGGAAATTGTACAACCCCTCTATGATTCATCAAATCCCGCAGGGAGGTCATCAACTTTAGTGTAGTGGCTGGATGGAGCATTGCCATTTACGAGATCACCAACATCTTCATCTGAATTTGTTAGTGTGTCATGATTCACATTTTCATCTGCATCATCGTCGATGTGCTGTAAATCCAGAAACATTGCATCACTGTTCACGTATCTTCCATTCTCCTGTGCAACCATATTCATCACAACTGGAACACTTGTGGATGGGTAAGATAATGACAGGTTGTCAAGTTGTATGGGCAACACAGTCGCTTCTTCAACATATATCTCCATGGTATGCATAGCAAGATTCGTGATCAAGGTCCACATCCTCGTAACGGCTTCGTCGTCAGCAAGAGACATCAACATGTATGACCCACCATGAACGGGATACTCCCTCCGTATCATATTAGTTGCAACATTGAAATTTACACACTATTCATGAACACTACTTTGACTACATTTTATTTATTAATGTATGTGAATTATTTTTTTTGAAAAAGATTGTTGAATTCGTCTCATTACAAAGTTTCATAATTTGATTTTTAAAATTATTTTACTAATAGGGAATTAAATATAATGATGGTCAAAGTTGTGCATTGGTAAGCGTGAAAAAGGGAATGTTGCAACTAAAAAAGAACGGATGATAGTATTTAACTTTCAAATCCAACTTGTTCATACGATTGATGGATGTGGCGGTATAAATTTTATTCATTAACTCAGCCACATCCACCCTATTGGGGAATATTATCCCGGCCTGCTACTGTTCAGAGGTTCAATGCATCACCCCAGCATGGAGCCCGATCCACGAGGCCCATTTAGGCCTACCTGGCCCATTTTCGGTCCATCGGCCCATACTTCGGCCCGACTACCCATTTAGGCCCATTGGCCCATTAGAATAGATTGATAACCTCCCCCTTTTCTATAAATAGGGGGCTGGGCTTCCTAGGGAGAGGATGAATTTTTTGGCTCTTCTCTCCTGGGAAACTTCTCCTCCTCTCCTTACTGTTTTCTTCTTCCTCTTTTGTAGCTAGCAAATGAAGCTCCATGAATGGAGGCTTCAGCCTATGTATTATGTAATGGAGTGAGGAGAGCATGTTAATGAGAAAGAGCGGGCTTGGACGTTAGCCTAAAAAGTCCCGTGGTTTTCTCCCTTTCCGGGTTTCCACGTAAAAATAGCTAGTTTATACACTTTTATATTTTATATTCAGATTTATACCGAATCTATGATCCTGAATATCCGAAGTTATGTTGGGCTTTCGGATCTACGGGACTAAAACTCAACAATGGGGCCGTCGGTGGGAAACACGGCAAAAAGATTCATGTTTCTGCAAATTTGTTGATACTAAGACGGACTGATTCCCAGCAAGAAACGAAGAAATTACAGATCCGAGTCAGCTCCGTTTGTTCAAATTACTGCTGCCACACCCAAAGAAAGATGGAAGTTGTGAAATCCTCCACTGACATTGGAAACTGAAGGAAGATTCTATGGGAACTCCCAGATCCAGATGTAACTCCCGTCGGTGGAAGAAGGAAGAAGAATGACTGCGACCCACCGGCCCACTATCTTGATAAAAGATAAGAGGATTAGCTGTCAACTCTCAGGAACCATGACAACACCAAGTGGAAGATGCGACAGATTCATGATTATCCAAAAAAGCTTCTGCTTCCCGAACGGGACTTCCCGTTCAAACTAATGGCAGCACTCGGAGAAATTCCAGAAGGCCACCAACTCGTATGCTATGTTCTGCAAGACCCCAGGCCTCTCGCACGAGCGCCGACCGGGAGCTTCGAAACCCAGTAGGACCCATCCGTGGAGGTAGCTTCCGGAACCGCTGGCTGAAGAACCCAACTGCAGGACCACGATTTCCATAGCAGGAGGAAGAAGACGGTCCGTTGGATCTAATGGAGCTGGCTGGGAGCACAAGTGGCTGTCTTTTCGCGATAGCTGCAATCTGACATGAATTAATTGCCGAAGTGACCGGTGGGGCCCCATGTTGACTAAACTGACTCATGCCTGACTACACAGCCGTCTGACCGAGCAGGAGTTTTCCGAACTGCCCTCCGGGGACACGCCTCCGGCCAATTGACGTCCGTAAAAAACAGACCACCTACTGACCCCTTGGTGGGAGGTCAAGACAGCAACACTCTCTGCCGAACGGGATACGGAAAACAGCAATCACCCCTCAAGAGCTGGCATTGCCGCTCGGTAAAACCAACATCGGCAGGATAGAACATGACCAGAAGGAAGCATCAAAAGCCCCGAGCGGGAGATTAACCAAACATGCGTCCAGAAGGAGACTAACCGATCAGTGGCCACGGATGATGAGGAAGACAACAGGTTAGCAACTCAGACTCCTGAAACGAAAGGCCACACACATCAAATAGGAAACAGTAAACTTTGGACCCGAACGAGAATTCTATCTGCCGAGCGTGCTCCAGTGAACTCAGAACCAACGACCAAGCCCGGGAAGAGGGCTGTTCATACCTGATGGCGGCAAAACGACATAATCCAGAATGGTTGTGACACCGCCCTGGCCGAAACAGTACAAGATAAAAGAAGGCATTCCGACTGGCTGAGGGAACGACCTTGACAACCATATCCCTTGCCCGAGCCACCTAATTTGTTTGGCATTTCATAGCCATGACACCACGAGAAACTTCAGTCTGGGATCATCAGAGGAATCACATGCCGAACGGGAATTCCAAAACATGACTTTGGACATTAATTGTGGACAGCAGTAATACCTACCGATCCGGAATGGGCCTGTCCATGCCGGCCGTTCCCCTGCCTATCCATTTTCACATTTAAACCAGAAAAGAATATTAACAGTCCAGTGCGGGAAGTTACCTGAATGGCCTCCAAAGGAGAGAATTTTTATCCCACCGGTAGCTTCAGTTAGCGGGAATGATGGCAGATTATCCGAACAGTATCTTCTATGGCTTCCCACCGCCGCACGGCCTTCGGGCTCCTAACCCTGCAACTCGATCTCCCCATCCGGAACCAGAGATACCGAACGGTACTTTTCGTATCTCAATTTTCGGGACGGTTTTAAGCCTTGCGAAGGGTAGATGGCCATTCAGTTTTTGACGCCACCCAGAGTTCTCGAACGGAGGGCATATTTCTCCTAGCGGCTGAGCAGTAAAGTCAAAAGAGTTGGAACTTAAAATGGGCATCGGGTCGGATCCTCCTTGGTGGGCCAGTAGTGGGTTGGATAACCAAGTAGCTCACGCTAGACTAAAATCCATAAGCTTCGATGCCTACGGAGACAACTGTTGGTCTGGCAAGCGAGGATGATTTCTCCGGGCTAAAAACTTGGACTGGCAGAGGGAATTCAGCCTTTTCCAGCTAAGTATTACAGCATTCTATGCTTATACCTTCAAAAATATTAAAAGCCAGATAGTACTATGGCTATTGTTCACACCGCCATTTTTTGGTAGGGATTAAATTATCCCGAGTTAAGTCGTATCGAACGAAGCTTCAATGATAATTGTCATTTTAATTAAATGACTGGTGATGGTGGGCTTATCGGCCCAACCTGATCGACTTAAATTAATAATCGAAGCATCACCCGGGGGGGTCACTCCCGAATCCTGCTCGGCATTCAGTGCTAGTATGTTAAACGTTTAATTGTTTAAATAGTATTATTACTATTAATTACAATTTATTATTATTTGTTGGGGAGTAAAAAATCCCGAGTCAAATAGTGTCGGGCGGGACTTCACCATCATGTGTGTATACTTGTATATTTTGTTCGGCCGTGCGGCCGTATTACTATACTTATTGTGCAGTGGAATCCGTTCGATATGCTCGAGCTAGGAGATCCATAATGTTGGCATGAAGCGCGAAGACGTTCATGACCGACAAGGAAATGAAGATCGAGATTCAGAAATGAAGACCGAGATTCAGAAATGAAGACCGAGATTCAGAAATGAAGACCGAGATTCAGAAAAGGGGATCGAGATTCAGAAATGAAGATCGAGATTCAGAAAAGGGGATAGAGAATTCAGAAATGAAGATCGAGATTCAGAAATGAAGATCGAGATTCAGAAAAGGGGATCGAGATTCAGAAATGAAGATCGAGATTCAGAAAAGGGGATAGAGAATTCAGAAATGAAGATCGAGATTCAGAAATGAAGATCGAGATTCAGAAAAGGGGATCGAGATTCAGAAATGAAGATCGAGATTCAGAATTGAAGATCGAGATTCAAAAAAGGGGATCGAGATTCAGAAATGAAGATCGAGATTCAGAAAAGGGGATAGAGAATTCAGAAATGAAGATCGAGATTCAGAAATGAAGATCGAGATTCAGAAAAGGGGATCGAGATTCAGAAATGAAGATCGAGATTCAGAAAAGGGGATAGAGAATTCAGAAATGAAGATCGAGATTCAGAAAAGGGGATCGAGATTCGGAAATGAAGATCGAGAATTCTGTGTTGCCGAGTGATGTTCGGCAACACAGAAAGTTTCAGGCCATGGTTAACACGCAGTCATTCCGGATGACCGAATGACGAACGGGTTAACAACATGGAAGGAAAATCATTCTCAGCTAAAAGAATTTGATCCTAGACTTACGAACGGATACAGGGATCAAAACGGCTTGGAGAATCGATGCTCAGAAAATCTCAGCCCATGGTTAACACACAGTCATTCCGGATGACCGAATGATGAATGGGTTAACAATATGAAAAGAAAATCATTCTCAGCTAAAAGAATTTGACCCTAGACTTACGAACGGATAAAGGGATCAAAACGGCTTGGAGAATCGATGCTCAGAAAATCTCAGCCCATGGTTAACACGCAGTCATTCCGGATGACCGAATGACGAACGGGTTAACAACATGGAAGGAAAATCATTCTCAGCTAAGAAAGTTTTGACCCTAGATTATGAACGGATAAAGGGATCAAAACGGCTTGAAGAATCGATGCTCAGAAAATCTCAGCCCATGGTTAACACACAGTCATTCCGGATGACCGAATGACAAACGGGTTAACAACATGGAAGGAAAGTCATTCTCAGCCAACGACTTGGAGTTTGACACTCAGATAGTCTCATCTCAGCGGTTAACATGGGAATCGTTCTGGACAACCGAATGAGGAACATGTTAGCAGTTTGGAGGGAGCCATTATCTCAGCTAATAGAATTTGACCCTGTAATTACGCATTGTTGAAGGGATCAAAATGGCCTGGAGTTTGATGTCAATGATTCTCACCTCAACTTTTTAACACGCAAAATCATTCCGGATGACCGAATGAGGAACGGGTTAACAATTTGGAGGGAGCTGAGTCATCAACTTAGCTAAAGTCGACCCTGTAATTACGTCCGGGCAAAGGGATCAAAACGGCTTGGAGATGGTGTCAAGACTATAAGATATGGACGAACCGAGCGACGTTCGGATAAGGTACGGATTGTCGTCCGGGGAATCGGAACTATGGTTTTGAAAAATTTCGCCTCAGTCATTAACTTGATTTGGAAGCGAGTCGCCCTTTTAGTTATAAATAAGGAATGACCTGATCCGGTGACCTTGCTTACAATTTGAAAAGGGTTACCTCAGACCCCTAATATGGATGATACGAGCCAGAGAGAATTGTTCGGAATGCATCGGAATTATGGGTTTGGAAGGGAGAGAGTCTCACCTCAGCTTGTTAACACGTGAAATCGTTCCGGATGACCGAATGACGAACGTGTTAACAGTTTGGAGGGAGCCATCATCTCAGCTGAGAGTTTGACCCTGTGGTCACGATCAAAACGGCTTGGAGGGATTCACCTCAGCTAAAAGATTTTGACCCCGTGGATCACGAACGATAAAGGGATCAAAACCGGCATGGGAAGGGTGTCAGAATTATGAGTGTGGACGAATCCAAGTCGCGTCCGGTAACCCTAAAAACGAAGGAACTAGGAGTTCGGGTTTGAAAAAAAATGAAGTAACAAGATTGGGGAAAGAATCGAGTTTTATTCTTCAAACACTACTCGCCGGAAAGTACAAAAGAAATCAAGAGTAATACAACTTGGGCAAGAGATTATGCTACTGAATGATCCCTGATCGGGGAAGATAGAGACTGAAAACTGCCAACCTGCGCCAGATCATCAGAAACTGCTTTCTGTCTTTAGTATGGGTGGCTTAGATCATCGGAACTATGGGATTGGAGGATGGCCAGTCGAGTCGAGTCCATGTTTGTCGAGTCGAATCGAGTCAAGTCCATGTCAAGTCGAGTCGAGTCAGGTCCATTCCTTTCGACTATGGCAATGTAAGGACCATGGCAATGACCATGGCATCGTAAGTCCATATCACAGCAAGGGCCACTTTTTATGCAGCACGAACGGGCTCCACAGCACCGTCGTGCCTGATTCTCGGACGGGTTCGTCCATCCTTGATCTAGGATGACGACCGTCGCTCTTATGCAGCACAAACGGGCTCCACAGCACCGTCATGCCTGATTCTCGGTCGGGCTCGTCCATCCTTGATCTAGGATGACGACCGTCGCTCTTATGCAGCACGAACAGGCTCCACAGCACCGTCGTGCCTGATTCTCGGTCGGGCTCGTCCATCCTTGATCTAGGATGACGACCGCCGCTCTTATGCAGCACGAACGGGCTCCACAGCACCGTCGTGCCTGATTCTCGGTCGGGCTCGTCCATCCTTGATCTAGGATGACGACCGCCGCTCTTATGCAGCACGAACGGGCTCCACAGCACCGTCGTGCCTGATTCTCGGTCGGGCTCGTCCATCCTTGATCTAGGATACGACCGCCGCTCTTATGCAGCACGAACGGGCTCCATAGCACCGTCGTGCCTGATTCTCGGTCAGGCTCGTCCATCCTTGATCTGGGATGACGACCGCCTCTTTTTTATGCAGCACGAACGGGCTCCACAGCACCGTCGTGCCTGACTCTCGGTCGGGCTCGTCCATCCTTGATCTAGGATGACGACCGCCGTTTTTATGCAGCACGAGCGGCTGGCTCTACAGCGCCGTCGTGCCTAGTACGGGATTGCACCTCATTTATGGATTATGCATGCCTTGCGCCCAAGATTATTCAAAGACTGATTCAGGGATGGCAGAAAAGGGCGTGAGCAAGAGTATACTTTCTCGAGTAGATTTGCAAGCTCACTACTCAAGAAACTGGGGGACTTGTGTTGGGGAATATTATCCCGGCCTGCTACTGTTCAGAGGCCCAATGCATCACCCCGACATGGAGCACGGTCGACGAGGCCCATATAGGCCTACCTGGCCCATTTTCGGTCCATCGGCCCATACTTCGGCCCAACTACCCATTTAGGCCCATTGGCCCATTAGAATAGATTGATAACCTCCCCCTTTTCTATAAATAGGGGGCTGGGCTTCCTCGGGAGAGGATGGATTTTTTGGCTCTTCTCTCCTGGGAAACTTCTCCTCCCCCCCTTTCCAGTTTTCTTCTTCCTCTTTTGTAGCTAGCAAATGAAGCTCCATGAATGGAGGCTTCAGCCTATGTATTATGTAATGGAGTGAGGAGAGCATGTTAATGAGAAAGAGCGGGCTTGGACGTTAGTCTAAAAAGTTATGTGGTTTTCTCCCTTTCCGGGTTTCCACGTAAAAATAGCTAGTTTATACACTTTTATATTTTATATTCAGATTTATACCGAATCTATGATCCTGAATATCCGAAGTTATGTTGGGCTTTCGGATCTACGGGACTAAAACTCAACACACCCCATAGGAAACAACAATTATCTTCCGATTCCCCCCTTCATAACGAATTCCGTTCGACTCCTCGACTATATTTCCTCCCCAATGACACATAATGGGGAAGTTTGGAGACATATTCTATCAAAAATCATTCCAAAAAAATGTGATTTATGTCGCACATTGAAAACTCAACTACTAATTCAAACAAACTGTATTAAATCATATGTATCATTTTTATGATTTCATTCAATTACAAAATTTGATGGATACATATTAATGATGTGCTACATTACTCTTTTCTAAACTACCCGTATATCAAACTCAATCCAACCAACACAATAAAAAAATCAAATTCTACAAATTATATAAAATCCAGCATAATAACTAAATTACCAACTTATATATCTCATAACATCAAATACAAAAAAATAATAACAAAAAGAGCGATTTTCAAACAAAAATTTAAAAAACCCTAGGTTTAGCAAAATAGATGAATTACCTTGATTGAAACAGTTGAAAGTCGGTAGAATGGAGCACAAACGACCTCGGGTACACCGTGTCTCTTTTCTCTTTGATTCAAAATCAATCCAACCAACATAAAAAATAATTCAAATTATACAAATTATATAAATTCAATCATAATAACAACATTAACAACTTATATATTTCATAACATCAAATACAAAGAATAATAAAAACACTAATTTTGAACATTAAATTAAAAAAACCTAGGTTTAGCAAAAGTGGTGAAATACCTCGATTCAAACGTTTAAAAGGCGGTAGAATGGAGCACAAACGACCTTGGGTACACCGTGTCTCTTTTGCATTGGATTTGAGCTTCCTTTGGAGGCGTTCCAGCTGGAATTGGAATGGCTTGTTCGTCCTTTGCCGTTCATCGTTCACGCAGAGGGAAGAAGGAAGAAGAGGTTTTGCCATCTGTGTTCGTCAGCTGGGAAGGGAGGAGTTTTGTGCGAATTAATGAGCCGCCACTCGAAGTGGCGTCTTTTGTGATACAGGAGAAGAGCCGTCACTCCAAGTGGCGGCTTTTGTGAAGTTATACAAGAGACGCCACTTCAAGTGGCGGCTTTCCTTAACCGTGGTTAATTCCAGCAATATTTTGGGAATTATTATTAACTCGGCAGTATTTCGGAAATTATTTATTTAATTAGCATTATTCCGGGAAAAAACTTGTCATACTTATAAGTTACAATATATAACTGGTCTAAAATATTTGTAAAATATAGTTTTCCATAATAATACATCAGTTGTGGAAGTGGATAACATTTATATGGGAGGGGTTGGACCGAGTAGGGGCGGTGCTCGATTGGGCCTGCAGTTTATTCCAGCCCTGGTTAATGAGGCTGCAAAGGAGGTAGCTAAGTTGGGCTTCAATGGGCCTTTTTCTTGGAGGATTGGAGATTTCCTACCCAAAACACTGGCTGGCTCTATTCACTTGGACTCTATTGACACACCATATATTATTTGCTGAGTTTTTTCTGAGCTTTTTTGTCTTTCAGAGGACTTTGGGTTCGGTCCCCTTCTCCTTTTGTATCTAATCGCATCTATTAATAAAATTTTGGCAGCTGACCTCCGGCTCTCGCCTCACTGATTTTGGTGGTTTGCCTTTCGGGATAAAAAAATAATAATAATACATCAGTTTTAGCAATTGTAACAATATATTATTTGCTGAGTTTTTTCTTAGCTTTTTTGTCTTTCGGAGGAGTTTTGGTTCGGTCCCCTTCTCCTTTTGTATCTAATCGCATCTATTAATAAAATTTTGGCAGCTGACCTCCGGCTCTCGCCCCACTGATTTTGGTGGTTTGCCTTTCGTGATAAAAAAATAATAATAATACATCAGTTTTAGCAATTGTAACAATATATTATTTGCTGAGTTTTTTCTTAGCTTTTTTGTCTTTCGGCGGAGTTTTGGTTCGGTCTCCTTCTCCTTTTGTATCTAATCAAATCTATTAATAAAATTTTGGCAGCTGACCCCCGGCTCCTGCCCCACTAATTTTGGTGGTTTGCCTTCCGGGGTAAAATAATAATAATAATACAATCAGTTTTAGCAATTGTAACAATTATAAGCCACTTTAGTACTCTAACCACAACTTAAGATGGATTTTGGGAACATAGTCAAGTTGACAATAAGTGATCCCTTCATGTTTACAGAATCACATTTTAGCAATAAAAGTACCTTTCAAGCTGTTAAAGGATACTCCGTATAACATACAAAAACAGACTAGATAAGGATCACTGTACTAAAGCATTTTGGCCACTTTGACCGGCTCAAAGCTTGCTCTCACTTTGATCCAATGCATGAAGATTGAAGACAAAGATTCTGTTAGCAAAAGTTAGCCAATTATACAAACATCTAATAACTCGGGAAAGAAAAATAGAAGATTTAACTATGATATATAGAAAATTACCCAGACAAATGCACAAGGTTTTCCTCCGTAGCCGTCTAGGGTTTTTGTCGATACTATTCTGCCGTCTAGGGTTTTTGTCGATACTATTCTGCCGTCTACTGTTCACGTAGCTTTTGAACGTTTGTTTTCTCCTTTGCTTTCTAAATGGCCAGCGACATGGAAGACCTGTACGCACGTTTGAGTCTTGAAGAGGATGATGAAGAAGGAGTTGACCTCGATGAAGTGCTAGCAGATGAGCCGCCGCCGGCAGCACCTTTATGTATGGTAGGCAGATTACTTACGCTCAAGGTTATTAAATTTCCTTTTTTCCGAGATACCATGGCCGATGTTTGGCGTCCAAGTGGTGGTGTCAATATTAGGGAGATTGGTGATCACCGATTTATGTTCCAGTTTTTTAACAAGGTGGACTTTGAGAGGGTCTGGGAAGACGGTCCATGGTGCTATGAAAATTCCCTGTTGGTGCTTCACAGACTTGAACCGTTGGATAATCCGAAAACTGTACCCCTGGATCGAACTTGCTTCTGGATTCAAGCCTACAATCTGCCATTTGATCTTTTCACGAAGAAAATTGCAAGGGTTGTCGGAGACCAAGTGGGGAAATTTATCATGGTTGATGAGAGTAACTTTAAAGGCGGTTGGAAGGAGTTCATGCGGATTCGGGTTTCGATCGAGGTGGGCGTCCCGCTCAAACGGAGGGTAAAACTGAAAAAAGAAGGCTAGCCGATTTGGGTTGACTTGAAGTATGAATGGCTACCTCAGTTTTGTTTCATTTGTGGTCTCATGAACCATGTTGACAGATGGTGTGAAAGACGGTTTGACTTTGCAGAAACTGGAAAAGAGAAGCCCTTTGGAGCTTGGTTGCGGGCTGGTTTAAGACGAGGAAGTGCAGGCAAGGGGAGTAGTTAGCTGGCCGACGCGGAGGGTAAGTTTCTTTTCGGCAATCCTTCCTCTGGCAGTAACCTAGTTTGTCTTGGCGTGGATGAGGACACCCCGACTGAGGCATCTTCACAGATTGATGGTGGGGCTGCCAAAAGACGTAAGGCTCATGGGGATTCCTTTTAGGGAAATTTACGGATATTTTCTATTATACAAAAGCAAGAGAAATTTTGCACAATATTTTCGCTCAAAAATATCACATCAATGGGTTCGGGTTGGGTCTTCAAGTAATCGGGTCGGATTGTCCATGGGTTTAGAAACAGGCCAGAGTTCAGCACAATGCAGTTTTAATGCTGGTACAGTAACCAACCTTGAGCCACAAAAATTTGTACTTTTAAATCAGGAGATAAGCAAATAAAATCTCCACATGTTTACATATTTAACTAATTTACATATACTTACATATGTATTTATTAACAAATTTACATATTTAACTAATTTACAAAAAATACGTAATTCAAATTACATACCTTATCTGCATCAACAGGAAAAATGATATGAGATGAGTAGATTACATCTTTCAATTCTATCTGGAATTCTATCTGGAGTAGATGGTGTGATTTTGTTGAATGAAGTGGAGGCTGCATATATTAAATTTGTAGTCACGGACTTAGTCACGGATGTGTCCGTGACTACATTTTTTTTGTACGAATTGTCGGTGCACTTTAAATCTGGAACGTTGAAAAATCAATTTTGCACTTGTCACGGAATTAGTCACGGACGTGTCCGTGACTAACTGTAGTCACGGTACTAGTCACGGAACCATCCGTGACTAATTTCAAATTTAAAAAAAATCCCGCCAGAGGCGAAAATGGGTTGGCCGGAACACTTTAGTCACGGACTAGGTCCGTCACTACCTATAGTCACGGACGTAGTCACGGACAAATCCGTGACTACTTTTTTTTAACCGTTCCGTGACTAAACCGTGATTAGAACCGTGACTAACTAGTCACGGACCAAATCCGTGACTACGGTCCGTGACTACAGGCGAATTTTTTTGTAGTGACACAACCTTGAGCCACAAAAACATTAATTGAATTGTACTATGATTAGACAGTTTTGTGGCTCTCACCCCCATTACGAAATAAGCTAATTTGAGGATTAAATAAATGGTGTAAATTGTACTTCAAAAATCTTTGAAAGTACAAAAAAAATCCCAGAGCAAGTCTTGAGCCACACAAACATTAAATGCACTATACTATCTTTACATTACAATAAAAGGATTTTGTACACCACAGGCCCGATTTAAAGACTGTCCATGGGTTCAGAAACAGGCCAGAGTTCAGCACAATGCAGTTTTAATGCTGGTATAGTAACCAATGTCTCCGGTTCGCATGCTTGCTGCTTTTATTAAGAAAATATACAATTTGTACTTTTAAATCTGTAGAAAAGCAAATAAAATCTCCACACAACCTTGAGCCACAATAACATTAATTGAATTGTACTATGATTAGACTGTTTTTGTACGTCTCACCCCCATTTCGAAATAAGCTAATTTGAGGATTAAATAAATGGTGTAAATTGTACTTTAAAAATCTTTGAGAGTACAAAAAAAATCCCAGAGCAAGTCTTGAGCCACACAAACATTAAATGCACTATACTATCTTTACATTACAATAAAAGGATTTTGTACGCCACAATCCCAATTTAAAGATTAACTGAGAAATTATCCCTTGGTTAATACCCCTTTGGTAGAAACTGTTCTCTCCCCGGCCACTATAAATACCCAAGTGAAGGATTTTCTAGACACACCACAAACGAGCAATTCCAGATTTAGAGTTTAAACTAAACAATGGCAGGTTCATCTACAACGGGGATGTGGTCTATGATCAAGGACATTGATCACACCAAGTCTACCTGGGCTCTGAAGGTTAGGGTTGTAAGGGCTTATGAGGTGCCTCCTCACTCAAAAGGAGGGGAGACCCTCGAGATGGTTTTGCATGACGCCGAGGTACAATTTATACTTCTATCAAAAATATTTTATATGATAAAACGTTCGTTGTTAACTTTTGAATCTGTAAAATAGGGAGATCGGATTCATGCAATAATCAAGAGACCACAGATTGCCATGTACAAGACTATAATAACTGAGCACAAGATCTATGCTATAAGGAACTTCTTAGTTCTAGACAATTACCAATCAGTGAAGACCACAAATCATCCCTACCTGATTCAGTTCATCTCTAAAACCCAATTCAGGGAGGATACGAAGACAGAATTGCCTATGATGGTCTACGATTTCCAACCTTTCGATATGCTGCACGCCCAAAGGGTTATCAATGAGAAAACTCTCATTGGTGGGTAAAATCAAATTATAGACCTAACTAAAAAACTTATGGAACTATGCTAACAACAGTTTCCATTCCACTGTTTCAGATATCATTGGGAAGGTTATCAATAAAAGCATTGTTCAAACCCATATCATCAATGGGAAGACAGAAAGGCTAATGGAGCTAACTGTGGCAGATCCAGAGTATTTTTTTTTTCATTTAGAAATGTTATGGGTACGAAAATAATTTGTTATGCTAATGGCTAAAATCTTTTTGAAATTACAGGGGAAACAGACTAGGGTGTGTTCTATGGAACAAATATATAAACCAGTATCAGGATTATGTTAATGAGAACCCTGGAATTGCTGTTTTTGTGATATTTCAACTGTGTAGACCCAAAAGATATCAAGGTATTACAACATCTAATTTTGCTATTTCACCAACATCAACGTATCATCAACTGTTGCTTAACAATGTTATTTACAAGCAGGCACCCTAAGTGTGGCTTCATCTTTTGATGTGTCCAAACTCATCATCAATGGAAACACAACCGAATTCTTAGAGTTCCAAAGCGAGTACGATTCATAAATTTTTTGACTTATAATTATCTAATCTAATAATAATAGTAAGTTTTAAAAAACAATAACTTACTTTGCACAATGAAACAAATAATAGATTTCCGGCGGATGGTGATGACTCCATATCTCAAACATGCAACACAAACTGCTCACAAGGTGAAGGGAGTAGGGATGTGCTTAGTGGTCATGCTGCCATAACCACTATGGAGGATTTGATGAATGCAACTGAGGTAAATATGTGTTAGAGGGATTTTTGTAAGCAGCATTTGTAATTGATTGTAATCATTGTGTGTCAAAAACATTTTGAATGAATAGGAGGAGATTTACTGGGTGCTTGGTGAGATAGTTTCTATCGAAAATACTCGGGAGTGGTGCTACCTAAGCTGCCCAATATGTCACAAAAAATTGGTACCGGAGGAGGAGAGGTTCAGGTGTTCTACTTGCAGCGTGACACTAGGAGAAGGAGTCTACCGGTACTATAATATCACCTTATTTGATGCCAGAGATAATGTTGTTGGGGTTAATGTATTGTTTTACAAATATGAATTTCAAATAAACTAAGACATCATGGACCTGATAATGATTAAGTTACAAGGTCAGTGTGTGCATCATGGACAACACCGGGCACAGAAATTTTATTCTATGGGATAGGGAATGTATTGAGATTCTGGGGAAAACTTCTGCATCCCTAATGGCTGAGGTCCAAAAGGTAACATCTATATTGTATTCACGACAATTTTATTCAATGTAGACCACTCATTCTATTTCATAATGCAACTTGGCAAAAAAAACAGAAAACAGGTGATCCAACCCGTTTTCCAGAAGATATTGAAAGCTTGATTGACAAAAAGGGAATATTCAAAATACAGATAAAGAAGAGAGGTGAAGAGAATGCCTATAAAGGTAGTGTTTCCCTTGGAGTTGTTAGTATGATTCGAGATCCTAATGTGCTGGCAATGTATGAAGGAAATCATGAGCAATTGGTATCAAATGAAAGCCATGAGTGTACTCCAGAGAAGGTATTTGAAAAAAATCTTTAATCTTTAAGAGTTCATTTTCAGCTTAGATCTAAAGATGATGCCTAGAGTGAATCTTTCTATTTCAGATTGGTTCATGTTCAAACTTGGAAGGAAACGACAACTCGATAAGAGAGAAGTCTTCTGTTACTAAGGGCAAGGGAAAACGGATTTCAGCTGAGAAGGAGGTAAAATGCTCATCAACCTAACATGTTTATAATGGTTTGAATTACGAAATTCTGAAAATGGAGTTTCTTTCTATTCATACTAGGTTACTGCCCCCATTGAGCTCTCAGATTCGCCTGTTGCTTCTACACAAAGAGAGGTGATTGTTGAATTGGATGACGAGATAAAAAGGAATCTCAATGATGAGTTTTCAGGCAATGGGAATGGAAAGAAGCTGAAGATTAAAATCAAGCAGGAAAAACTGTAATTGGGTTTGCAAAGAAGTGAAGATAACGTTTCGATGTTTTTGTGGAAACAACTAGTGCGGTGTTGGTTTTTTTTGGAAAACTGTATCAAGGGGCCGTATGTATTTTGGAAGTGAAACACTATGTGTGACAGACTTCAAATAACCTATATTATCTCTATAGTGTGGTGTGCTAATTTGATGATGCTATGTTGTGGACGTATTATACCTTGGTCCTCTAAAGATTGTGTATTTCTTGAGCAATTGCAGGTTTTCTACAGAGAGAAGAAATTGCTAACTTTAAGGGATGTCTTTACACATAATTCATATTGGCAAGTTTTATAAAATAATTTTATAATGACACTGACACACTTATAAATGATTTGTAGGTGAAAAAAAGTTTTAGGCGTGTGGAGACTCCTAAATGAAGGCAACAAGTTTCTAACTACGGAGTATGTTTTGAAGTATTAGGAACGTAAAATTTTGTAACTATGTTCATTCTTGAATGAGAGGTGTATTTATTTGATTTCAAAAGTGTATTCATTGGATTTCAAAGCTAAATTTGTATTGTTTATTGTAGAAGTTAATACATTTGCTATGATTGAAAATAAGAATTGGTTTTCTAATATTTCCAAAGCTAAATGGAGTTCTAAACTACAGACAACCTACAAACAATGAGAGTTGAAAATAGGGCCAATAAGGAGAGGTAAAGTGACATACCTGACCAATTGGTATGGTTGATGAAACCTGCAATCCCTAATTTTAACTAAATAATATTACAGACCTTTTTGAATGTTTACATAAATGGCAACCTTCTAAGGCTCCAGAACTATTTCTATTACATTTTTCTACATGTCAGTCATTGAAATACCTTTCAACTTGAAAATTACACCTGCAAGAATTAAGGTATAAAGAAGTCAGTATAGAGAGTCATTATATCCAATTAACTAATTCTGATCATAGAGCTTCAACAATCTGCAGTTTAATCATAAGATTTAAACAAAGTTTTAATTTTAACCAATCTGTTAAAAAACAACAACTTTGTATTTCAAACAATCATTTGGTTATTGTATAACATCAATGTACTAAATAATTATATTTATCATTGACATAATAAGCATCTATACACATAGTATGTCTTATATATATGATTTGGGTATAATAAAAGATGTTTGCTCAAGAAATTATATTTCAAGTGCAGTTGCTTTATACCACACTTGAAAATTTAACCAATGTACTTCACTTGAAACTTCTCAAACCAATCATTTCTTGAAATGGACTTTTATGTTGTTGCTAGAAAAGAAATGAGGTATATATATTTTTAAATCAAGGAAGGAGAATTAACAGAGTCATAATTTTAAGTAGAGAACACTTATTGAAGCACGTAAACATGATTTCAGTTAAAATTTGTGAAGTACATGGTTACAAAAGCAGCTGTTGAGCAGTTTTTTGGCCTAGATATGCGGGCGCAGGTATCCAATTGATTTGAAATGCCAAGCTTTTCCAATTAATAATTATTCATAGGCCATATAAGAGTTTGAAGGTAAAAAGGTTTATTCAAAGTAATATTCTTACAAAAAAACGTAGATTGAATCATTTGGTTATAACCAATCTGTTAAATCATAAAGATTTAAATGAAGTTGTTGATTTAAACCAAACTGTTAAAAATAAGCAACATCGTATTTAAAACAATCATATGGTTATTGTGAAGCATCAATGTACGTAATACTTGACAAATCATTTGACATAATAAACATAATTTATACATAGAATGTTCCGTATATATGATTTTTGTATAATAAAAGATGTTTGCTCAAAAAATTAAATTTCAAGTGCAGTTGCTTTTTTGTAAAGGAATACTCCGTATTTAGAATTAACCACTAAGAAGTAATAATATATAGTGACTTACTGTGTTTAGGAGTACATAGTGATAAGAAAGACATTAAATACATACGAGTTCACTATCAAATCAGAGGAAATAGGATGACAGTTAGGTCTGCACATTTAATAAAAGCATACACAGGAAACAAGGATACAAACCAAGTACATGATTTTTATAATTATGAAAATCTTTTTTCGGCAGACATTTTTTATTAATAACATTTTTAAACATGTTTTCAACACATTTACACATGGTCTGCTCGCATTAAATGAACCAACCTGCAGGATCCCAATACTAGGATGGCGTGTAGGTCTGCTCATTAAATGAGCACAGGCAGCAGGTACCTATCACAATTAATAACAAATATTACTTACCGGTGGTCAATAACCATTACTGCAGTCTGGGTGCATATATACCATTGTAAATGCATTTACTCTCTGCTCAGAAACTCATTTACTCAACTCAACCATAACATCTAAACAAAGCAGACTGCCACTGTTTCCAGTATAAAGTCTGAGCATTGATATTTCTACACAAACCTAAGGTATGTTTTCTACTATGATTTTGAATGACAAAATGATCTACAAATGATATAAGTACCAGTGAAATCTTTTTTATGCTAAACATAATGAAAAAAATTGAATTCAGTTTTAATACTTTTATTTTCTAAAAAACTTAATGACAAAAATTGAACTTTGCTGTTTAAGATGAGGTGCTGTTCATGTTCAAAATGCAACGCTCCAAAATGTCATACATGTGGAAAACACCCGGGGCTGTTTTGGTTGGTACCATGCTATTGGTGTAATAAAAATTTAGGTCACTTTTACTGCATGAGGCCTCTAAACAAGAAAAGGTATACTGGGAATTACATATGCCAACAATGTCAACAATGTCTAGATGCAGGCCCTATAATACCTAGAAGATCAGGTCGGCCTGTAACACTCAACTACAAGTACTTCAATGAAAACGTCACTGTGGGGATGAGTTTTGGTTGGCTTAAAATGGCATGATTGTATTCATGCATACTATGTACATGAAATATGCTTATGGTTTTTGTGGGATATGTAAGAGCCAAGCTGTTTTGTTTTTTGCAAATTGTGTGACATTTATGATCTCAAATAATCCTAGGCCATGTTTGTATTCTATGTAATGATTGTAATGTAATGTTATGTTGATGGTTGTATGCATATGCTTTTTTGAAGAAACACAACTGAAGAATGGTTTGATGAATATATAAGTTTATGCATTTCATAGGTTTTTCAGTACATGTTGAAATCCAAACTATATGGAATGCAAAGATGTTTTTGAAAAAATTGTAGAAATGTGAAGTTTTATTTACTTTACATTACTGGAATGTATGGCAATGGGTTAGGTTACATGTATTAAGGCCATATATGACTGCCAGACCACGCAGATCCGAAGGCCACTTAGGTGGCTGGCAGGGAATCTGACAGCATATAGAATTGGCCAACTTACTAACAACTCTTCAATGAAGAGGATCACCAAAAGCACCACAATCAACAGAAAAAGAAAGCTTGAAGACTTGACCAACAAAGGTAGTTTTATATGTTTATATTGTCTGAACTGATTTATAAGTTCAATAGTCCAGAGTCACAAATACAGATAACAGAATTGATAAACACCATTTATGGATGTATTAATTTCAAAAAAATGTAGTGTGTCAAGATAGCATATAAAATATATGAACTCAACAACAAGCTTTGAAACCGAACATTTCCAGAAGTAAACAAATAAAAAATACAGTTTATAAAATAAATTTGTCTCAGCCTTTGTAGATCTTTGAATACTATTGTTTGATTACAAACTGTATAGATCTGATTCGACAAAGTGTTAATTAAAAAAATGCAAGTACAAGACATATATCAATATGGTCTGAGATCATTCAATATCACTCAGCCTTCATAAATAACTGATACAAAAAATAATTTAGGAGAAATCCAAATACGGTTGAATACATCTGAGATCCTTTATTAATCATCACTCAGCGTTCGTGTCATTCATTTGGTATGGATCTACAACAAATTTCAAACTAAAGATACCAACAGACTCTAAATATTCAACATTATCATATTAAACAGATAACCTGCCGGTTTAAAAACAAAATACCAGAATAATTATCATATTAAACAGATGACCTGCCGGTTTAAAAACAAAATACCAGAATAATAAGAGATCTAAAACAATCCACAACTTTTCGTTTAAAATCGTATAGATCTGTGCTTCAAAATTGGAATCTTATTATCCAATTGACATGCAAGTGCGAAGCAGTTAGCAGTATTAGGTCTGAGATCATTAGGTATCACTCAGCCTTAGTATAAAATAAACAATGGCATGTTCATATATGACTGCCAGACCACACAGATCCGAAGGCCACTTAGGTGGCTAGCAGGGAATCTGACAGCATATAGAATTGGCCAACTTACTAACAGCTCTTCAATGAAGAGGATCACCAAAAGCACCACAATCAACAGAAAAAGAAAGCTTGAAGACTTGACCAACAAAGGTAGTTTTATATGTTTATATTGTCTGAACTGATTTATAAGTTCAATAGTCCAGAGTCACAAATACAGATAACAGAATTGATAAACACCATTTATGGATGTATTAATTTCAAAACCATGTAGTGTGTCAAGATAGCATATAAAATATATGAACTCAACAACAAGCTTTGAAACCGAACATTTCCAGAAGTACACAAATAAAAAATACAGTTTATAAAATAAATTTGACTCAGCCTTTGTAGATCTTTGAATACTATTGTTTGATTACAAACTGTATAGATCTGATTCGGCAAAGTGTTAATTACAAAAATGCAAGTAAAAGACATATATCAATATGGTGTGAGATCATTCAATATCACTCAGCCTTCATAAATAACTGATACAATTTTTTTTAGGAGAAATCCAAATACGGTTGAATACATCTGAGATCCTTTGTTAATCATCACTCAGCGTTCGTGTCATTCATTTGGTATGGATCTACAACAAATTCCAAACTAAAGATACCAACAGACTCTAAATATTCAACATTATCATATTAAACAGATGACCTGCCGGTTTAAAAACAAAATACTAGAATAATAAGAGATCTAAAACAATCCACAACTTTTCGTTTAAAATCATATAGATCTGTGCTTCAAAATTGGAATCTTATTATCCAATTGACATGAAAGTGCGAAGCAGTTAGCAGTATTAGGTCTGTGATCATTAGGTATCACTCAGCCTTAGTATAAAATAAAATGAATACATCAAAAAAGGGGGAAATACCGAAATCAAGGAGACATGAGGTCTGAAGTGTTTACATCCTTACTCGGTCTTTGTCACCGTAGTAGTGGTGCAGTAATGAAACATCGGCCAAACCATGGACATATGATGCAGATGCGTGACTTTAGCCACCGTTTACAAAACATCCGCCAAAGGGAGGTTCAGCATAATAATACAGAGAGGGTGAGAGAAAACGAGAGAAAACGAGGTATGCAGCCATCGGAGTAGCCGATGGTCTGTTGAATTAACCGCTGAACAAATGCGTAAAACGGTGGGTATAGACAGTTTATATAGGACAGGTTGGGTTAGGTTAGGTTGTTGGGCTGGATTTTGTGTAATGGGTTGAGAATGGGCCTGGTATTGTATTATTGTGTTGGGCTGGGTATTATTTTAGTGGCTGAATTGGTTGATTCTGCTGATTTAAGATAAATATATTTTTAAAATATATTTTGTTGATACAATAAAGAAAAATTATATGTAAAAATAGCCAATTCAGCCACAAAAGTAACTTCACCTTAACTTTTTGTTATTATTACACAAAAACAAAAGTTACATGTTTGGTGAAAAAATTGGCTGATAAGCCTGATAAGCCGAAAATAGTGTTACCAAACGGCCTCATAATGTTGTTGTTGTTATTATTATTAATATTATTAATTATTAATTATTAATATTAATATTATTATTATTGTTATTGTTATTATTATCATTATCATTATTATTATTATTATTATTGTTGTTGTTATTATCATCATCATCATTATTATTATTATTATTATTATTATTATCATTATTATTATTATTTTTAAGTGTGTGTGTATATATATATTTACATATTGGTATATTCATTAAGCTTAATTGTTAGCCTGAAAATTTGAGAAAGAATTTCCTAATATTTATGTCAGTAACATAAATTTGAATGATTTGATAATAATAATAATGATATTAATTATTAATAATGTTAACCTCGATTGGAATTGATAAATCGTCAATTTTAATGTGTTGTTTACGTTGTTCATTAAGTAAAACATTTTTGAAGCGCATGTTCATAATAAGGGGACAAAAAGATAGAAATACAGAGCTCTACCCAAAACAAAACAGGTCAAATAATCCATGATCGGACAGAAATAACTCATTTCGGTTGGGAAGATATATATCATAATGATAATTTTTATGACTAATAAACTACTATAATAGCATATTAAAATAAATAAATGCTTTTATTAATTGTAATTGTTGTTTATATTGATTAGAAAATTGTGATCCCAATCAAAGAAAACATGTACGACGCCATGAAACTGCCCCGTTGCATTGTTCTCTCAACACAACATCAAATGAAGAGACAGGGTTGTCTAATGTCTTAGCTGCTAAAAAGAACGGTAATTGTAATTATTATATGCATATTATTTCTATTATTTTCAGCATTCAGATTGTTTCAGTGGCCTGAGTTAGTATTATAATTTTTAATATTGAGCTAAGTTATTTGGACCGTGTTATTATTATTAACATAATAATATGTAATTATAAATTATGTTATAATATTCTTTTTTTCATATTTCTTTTTTTGCAAATATGAAATAATATGTAATTATAAATTATGATGTAATATTCTTATTTTCATTTTCACTATCTTTCACAAAAATAAATATGATAAATTATTATAATATTATTACTAAGATTGTTATTGTTATATACTATTCGGATGTATCATTGTTTTTTAAGAAGTTTGTTAATTTATTGTGCATTGTTGAAAATCCAAATTATTATTGAGATTATTATCATTATATAAAATCATAAATTATGTTATAGTATTGTTGAAGTTGTTTGTTATAATTGTTTTTATTATTATCAATAATAGTTTTGTATTGCCATTACTAACTTTTTGTTAAAATGTAAAAATTTCAATTGTCTTTTATCTACAACAACTTCAATTGTAGTTCCTAACTTGAAATTTAATGGCGTTACAAGAGACATATCCTCAGTTGTGAATCCTATGTCTGAATCTTGGGGAGTTCATCGTGATCATCAACAACCATGTAATGGTACATCAAGAGAAGAAGAAGACGTGTTGATTCACCAATCAGACGGTGTTGAAGGTGTGATGATATGTCATTACATCATTTAAAATATACTATTATCTTACACAAACCCATGTTTGAAGTTATTTGTTATGATGTAAAAGCGTATGTATTTTAAATTTGTCACAGAGCTAATCAGTGCGGAATATTGGAGTGTCGGTGATTCGTCACACAATTGTGCGTACTGCGGAACATTGTTTTGGTATGAAGAAAGAATTCTTCGAAGTTCTTCGAAAAAAGACCCGAAGTATTCTTTGTGTTGCACTCAAGGGAAAATTAAATTGCCACAGTTAAAGGATCCACCATTGGAACTACAACAATTCATTCATGGCATAGATTCGGTTTCTAAGCACTTTCAGGATAATATTCGCTCATACAACAGCATGTTTTCGTTCACTTCCATGGGAGGAAGGGTAGATAGAACAATGAACAGGGGTGGATCTCCCCCAATCTTTAAACTAGGTGGTCAAAATTATCACCTCATTGGGAGTTTGCTACCCCATGAAGGAAGTGTGCCGAAATTTGCACAACTTTATATATATGACACCCAAAATGAAGATGCTAATCGTTTGAGCTCAGTGAGGTAATTTTATAACCTTAAAACTCATAAGCATATATAATCGTGCACACATGTTGTTAGGTAGAAATATATGATATTTTTTATTTATTTGGTTAAATCATTTTAGGGATGATGAAAAGAAGAACAATTTGCATGCACATATTGTGACTACATTAAGGGAAATGTTAGACCAACATAACGTTTTAGTTAAGTCCTTTAGAATGGTCAGAGATAAACTAGCTGAGGGTGGGGAAACAAAAGTATCCCTTAAGCTAATAGGGAGGAGAACTAAGGATGCCAGAACTTATAATTTACTGACAGTTTCAGAGGTAGCGGCATTGGTGGTAGGTGATTTTGATGAATCACTTGGGCAAAGAGATATCATGGTTGAAACTCAAGGAGGTTATTTGAAAAGAATAAATGAGCTAAATCCGACATATCTGGGTTTGCAATATCCGCTTTTGTTTCCATATGGTGATGATGGGTACAGGGAGGATATAGCTTTTTCTGATGAGAGGTTGTCAAACACACGCGGTCGACGAAGTGTTAGTATTAGAGAGTTTCTTGCTTACAGATTGCATGAACGAGCAAACGAGGACTCTTTCATCCTTAAGAGTAGGAGACTATTCCAACAATTCACAGTCGATGGATACATAACGGTTGAGTCATCAAGGCTAATGTATATTAGAACCCATAAAAAACAACTCAGGTGTGAAATGTACAAAGGCCTAACAGATGCTTTGCTAAGCGGTGAGAGAGATGCGTCAACACAGGGTAAGTGAGTTGTCCTTCCACCGACATTCGTAGGGGGTGCTCGATACATGGTTCAAAATTATCAGGATGCCATGGCTATATGTCGATGGGCAGGGTACCCAGATCTATTTTTGACTTTCACATGTAACCCAAAATGGCCTGAAATTCTTAAATTCCTTTCTTCAAGGAATTTGAATCCCGAAGATCGTCCAGATATAGTTTGTCGAGTGTTTAAGATGAAGTTGGATGGCTTGATCAAATACCTAAGACAAAGTAAGGTATTTGGAGAAATTCGAGCAGGTATATTAAATAGGATGTGTGTAGATTTATATTTATATAAATACATGGTTGTGGACATGATTGTATACAAAGTAAGGTGTTTGTATGTGTGTGTACATAATTGTTATGTTGACTGCTCGCAGTGATTTACACCGTTGAATTCCCAAAGCGTGGGTTACCGCATGCTCATATTTTATTATTCATGGGGAGTAAAGACAAATTCCCCACCTCAGCTGACATTGACCGCATTATATCAGCTGAAATACCTGATGAAAGGGCCGATCCTGATTATTTTAAAGCTGTATGTACACATATGATGCACGGACGATGTGGCAGTGATGCAAGGAACGCCCCTTGCATGGTTCAGTCTAAATGTTCAAAGCACTTCCCAAAGAACTTCAACGAGCAAACTAACGTTGATGAAGAAGGTTATCCTAAATATAGGAGGCGGAATGATGGAAGAACAATTGTCAGAAGTGGTGTGTCGCTCGACAATAGATACGTTGTTCCCCACAACAGGTCGTCATTGATGAGGTATGGTGCTCATCTTAATGTAGAGTGGTGCAATCAATCGAGGTCAATAAAATATTTATTCAAATACGTGAACAAGGGACATGATCGTGTCACAACGGGATTTTATGAAACAACAGGTAAAGATGACACTGAGAAACCTGTTGATGAAATAAAACTGTACTATGATTGTCGGTATATCTCTCCATGTGAGGCAATGTGGACAATTTTTGGATTTGAAATTCAATATAAGAATCCAAGTGTTGAACGTTTGAGCTTTCACTTCCATAATGAACAGTATGTTTATTTTGAAGATGGTGCAACGGTGAGTGACGTTGTCTTGCGTGAATCTGTTAAGGAGAGTATGTTTCTTGCATGGATGAGAGCAAATGCAGAGTACCCCGAGGCAAGGGATTTAACTTATGCCGAGTTCCCTCAAAAGTTTGTCTGGAAACCGGCAACAAGAGAATTCGTGCCTCGGAAAAAGGGGTTTGCATTAGGTCGTCTAACATATGTGCCGCCGGGATCAGGAGAATCTTATTATTTGCGATGTGTCCTTAATTTGAGACGTGGAGCTACAAGCTATGATAATCTTAGAACTGTGGATGGAATTATTCATAATACATATCGCGAGGCATGTTTCGCCTTAGGGTTGTTGGACGATGATAAGGAGTACGTTGAAGGATTTTCAGAAGGTAGTTATTGGGCTACTGCATGGTTACTTAGAAAGTTGTTTGTGATTTTATTGGCAGCAGATACAATGAGTAGACCAGAATATGTGTGGGACAAGTGTTGGACATTTATGTCAGATGACATTCTACACAGGCAAAGAAGAGCTTTAATGCATCCAGGTACTAAATCGTTGATATATTACACACACAGATACCTATACACACATATGTATTTATATTTTCAAAACCATTCATTATATATTACACATGTTATTTGATATTACTCTTCTCATACATGTTATATCAGATTTGAAGTTGACCGGGGCTGAAATTAAGAATTATGCATTGACTGAAATAGAAATGATGTTAAGGAGAATTGGTAGAACTTTAAAGGACTATCCATCAATGCCATTCCTTACGATAAGTGATGCTGCATTATATCAGAACAGACTTATTTTTGACGAATTGCAGTACGATCGGGCTGCCCTACGTGAAGAGCATGACAGATGCATGCAAAGTCTCAATGATGAACAACGTCACGTGTACACAACCATTATTCAATCTATTGAAGAAAATAATGGTGGGGTGTTCTTTGTATATGGTTATGGAGGTACGGGGAAAACGTTTGTGTGGAAGACGTTGTCAGCTGCTTTGAGGTCCAAAGGAGAAATTGTTTTAAATGTTTCTTCGAGTGGCATAGCAGCTTTATTGTTACCGGGTGGTAGGACGGCTCATTCACGCTTTGCAATACCAATCAACCCGAATGAAAACTCCACATGCAACATCAAGCAAGGTAGTCCATTAGCACAATTGATAATTCGGTGCAAACTGATCATATGGGATGAGGCGCCGATGATGCACAAGTATTGCTTCGAAGCTTTAGATAGAAGTTTGCGGGACATCTTGAGATTCAGTAATTTAAATAGTGCTGAAAAACCCTTCGGAGGGAAAGCAGTGGTATTCGGGGGAGACTTTAGACAAATTTTACCAGTTATTGCAAAAGGTACTAGACAAGACATTGTGAATGCCACGATTAATTCTTCGTATATTGGCATGAATGTTTGGTATTACGTTTGACGAAGAACATGAGGTTGCAATCATTGACCGATGGTCGTGAATATGAAGATTTGGTTGAGTTTGCAAAGTGGATTGCGAGTTTAGGGGACGGGACTGCGGGGGAAGATAATGATGGCTTTGCCAATGTAAACATCCCAAATGAGTTTTTGTTAGAGTGTGGAAGCGACCCCATTGCCACTATTGTCCAGAGCACCTACCCAAACTTTGAGAATATTGTGAATGACCCAACTTACTTGCAAGAGCGTGCAATTCTGGCTCCAACTCTTGATGTTGTCGATGCAATCAATGAATACATGACTTCTTTGAATATTAATGAAGAGTCAAGGACATATTTAAGTTCAGATAGCATTTGCAAGTCAGACTCGAATGCTGATTTTCTGGCTGATTTGCATACTCCAGAATTTCTCAACAAAATACGTGCATCTGGAGTCCAAACCATGAGTTAACCCTAAAGGTTGGTACTCCAATAATGCTTTTAATAAATATTGATCCTTCGATGGGGCTTTTCAATGGAACAAGGTTAATTGTTACACGACTTGGAAACCACATCCTAGGGGCAAAAATTATGGGCGGAAAATATGCCGGGCATGAGGTTGTCATTCCGAGGTTAAGCTTAACACCTTCAGATTCAAGAATACCGTTCAAGTTTCAAAGAAGACAATTTCTAGTAATGACCTCTTATGCGATGACTACAAATAAGAGTCAGGGACAATCTTTGTCTCATGTTGGTCTTTTATTGAAGAAGTCGGTCTTCACGCATGGTCAACTGTATGTTGCAATGTCAAGAGTAACAAATCCTAAGGGATTGAAGATATTGATATGCGGTGAAAATGACCAACCAACTGACCACACCACCAATGTCGTTTATAAGGAAGTTTTTCGCAATGTGTAGATTGTGAAACCCTACATAACGTTGAGCTTTTTCTACTAATTTCAAAACATATTTGCTATCTATCAATGAATTCTTAGCACTACACTGTTACATATTGGATTGCTTTGTGATGTATATTATGTAGGTTGTGTGTTACACTTACAAATTCTGACCTACGAATTGATTCAACAACTCGATTCTCGATTATTGTGTCTGCGAGTTATGATTGCAATGTGTAGATTGTGAAACCCTATATAATGATTAGCTTTTTCTACTTATTCCAAAACATACTTGCTATCTATCTCTGAGTTTTCACTATCCGATCCTTAATAATAATAATTTATTATGCATGTTACGTATATGACAATTTGCGTTCATTTCACACAACCAAATAACATTTAAAAATAATGTCGTATCACTATTACATTTTAATATCCCGCGCATCGCGCGGGTTAAAATCTAGTATCACCAAAAGTAAGTAGAATTCCCAAACTATGACCTGAGTTGTTTTTATTCGGTCGTACGACCAAAATGATGGGGGCGGGTGATGCACACTAATTAGTAGTGCATAATTACATGTTTTTATGTTTGATTTATGTTAATTGTTTGACGTTTTATTTAGTTTTTAAACATTTATGTGATTTCAGTTGTAATTGTATCTTAGTCTTTATTTGTCAGTTGTAAAGTTTAGTTAGGATTTGTGGTTTTGAAAAGGGAGACTTTGAAGTAAAGAAAAAGAAGATTTGGCTGCCCAGGAGATGTTCACGATCCCACATAAAAACAAAAAAATAAAATAAAAATAACGTCGTGCCGCGACATTAAATCAAGCGCTTCTTGGGAGGCAACCCAAGTTTTTATTTTTAATTTCATTTTTTTTCAGTTCGTGGGTTATAATTTTTTTTCAAAAAAAAAAAAAAGAAAAAAAAAATTGAGCCTGGGCTGAAACCCGGCCGGGTATCTCAAACAGCCCGGTCGGGTTTACTAATAAAAAAGGAACACCCGGGCACAAGGCCACCGGGTTGCTAGCAAAAACAAAAAAAAACATATACCCGACCGGGACCTTCCAAAACCCGACCGGGTCTGCGCATTTTTTTTGGCTCCAAACACACTGGAATGCATACCCATTCGGGTATTTCTGAAACTCGGGCGGGTACGAATTTATTTTTTAAAAAATCAGAAAGACCCGACCGGGTACCCTAAAGCACCCGATCGGGTACTCATACCAGTAGCTACTGGATAACAAAACATTGCACAGCCCGACCGGGCGGGAGACTTCACCCGACCGGGTGAACGGGAAATTAGCACATTACCAGGTCGGGCTCACCCCCTTCCCCTCCCATTTCTTCTTCCTCCCCACGAAAAATTCCCCAAACCCCTCCATTTTTACACACCAAAACCTTCGATTCTACACCATTTCTCCACCAAATCCACTAAATAACACCATAATCTTCATCTCCTCAACCTTCTCAACACACCCATACCCATAAAATCCCATTTTCTTCCCCATTTGCAAAAATCCGAAACCCTAACCCCCAATACCCCAAAGTTCCGATTTTTCTACAAAAAATCCCAAGAAATCCCAATTTCTTCTCCTAATAATCATCCTCTCCACTCTCACAACCCCAAAATACCCAAGACCCACCAAAATCCCAAAGTTCCAAACCCCACCCTACCCAAGTCCGAAAATCACAAAAACAAAATCCAAAAAAAAAAATTGAACTTCAATGGCTCCAAGAAAGTCAAAAGCCTCTTCCTCAAGGGGAAATCGAGCTATCCCACCGGTAGCGGGCTATGAGAGCGTGGAGTTTGCTACGGAGGCTCAACGGAACAACTTCATCAACCAATCAAAAAGGGAGGTAAAGCAATCCCGTTTTATGTGCTTAACTACTTTAGCGCTACTATGGATTGATACTGTGATGCGTGACATATTTGCAAGAATTGGAATATCTAGAATGTTTGAAATGCAATATGTGACATATCCTCATTTGGTATATGAATTTTTTAGCTCATTTGCGTATACAAAAGATGTGAATGATCATGCAAATGACATAATCACCTTTCGTTTACTAAATGAGGATCGTTCATTAACCAAACGAGAATTTGTTCAACATTTTGGTCTCCCATGGTTTGATGAAGCACGTACATATGATTCTCTTGTGGGGTATGAATTGTGGAGAAGAATGACCGGAAAGAATGTGGTTGATCTATCTAAACTGAGTGTGAATCGTGTGCAACATCCGGTCTTCTGACTATTCTTAAAATTTTGCTCAAATTGTTTCCTCGGAAGACCGAATAATCATCACACACGTATCTGGGATGTGTGTGTTCTAGCACAAGCTGTTTTGCCGAGTCCAAATCAAGTTGATGTTGCCACCATCTTATGGACTCATTTCAACAACGTGGCAACATCAACAGGACCAATTGCTATGGGGGGCCTCATCACACATCTAGCCACTTTATATGGTTTTATAAACCCCGGCCCCATCACCTCAATACACCTTATTTGCACTGAATGACTTTTACAAAAGACGCTAGACTTGGTCCCCTCGCACACAACACCAACTGGGGCACACATCTATAATTGGCGCATTCTCCCACGCACTTCCATCTACCTCCAGATACCCTCAGCCGACGTCCCCCTGGATATCATCAATCACCAAATCGGGGATGATCATCACTATTGTCTTCCCGGGGCAATCCCGGATCATTATGAAGAACCCATCCACGATGAAGATGATGAAGAACCCCCAATCATACCCGAACAACCACAACCTCAAGCATTCCACTACACACCTTTCGAGCAACAAATGCTCGATAACATGGTCACGCTCAACCAGAGCATTGTGAGGATGGAGGAGCAGCGGCAAGCAGACTGGCGTAGGTATGAGGAAGACAGACGGAGATCTGAGGAGGATCAGCGTAGAACCTTTGGTCCGATATACTCATATATAGCACACCATGGCTCCTTTTCCTCTATGACCACTCCACCTCCTGCACCATCATGGTATGACCCCTCTCAGTGGGATTTCTTTGGAGGATCGAGTTCCGGTGGTGGAGGCTACGATGGTGGTTATGGCGGGGATCACATGGATGAGGACGGACACCAAGGTGGAGGTCTAGGCGGACACTAGGGACAGTGTCAGATCCTAAGTGTGGGGGTGAAGAGATCTTCCCGGTATGTTCACATTCACACTCTTTATTCTTGTTATCTCAAAAAAGAAAAAAAAAACGAAAGCTTGTTGAGTTGAAAACCCACAAAGGGCAGCTTAAGCAAAAATAAAGCAAAAATAAGAGTGAGTTTGTGAGATTTGAGAAAAATTAAAAAAAAAAAATAAAAAAAAATGTGGGAAGCTGGGTTGAAAACCTGAAAGGGCACCTAGACAAAATGAGAGAATGAGAGAAAGTTATTTCTTTTGATTTTGCAGGATCCTGAGGGCGATTACTATTGAGAGTTCGGATTGAAATTGAAGACCCATCTTTACTCTTTTTGTTTTGGAGATACTTTATGTATTTGTTATAAACACTTGTGGATGTTGGTGCTGCTACTCTTGTCATTTTGGACTTCTTGGATTTGATTTGATTTACTCGAGACGAGTAAAGGTTTAAGTGTGGGGGTGTTTGATGCACACTAATTAGTAGTGCATAATTACATGTTTTTATGTTTGATTTATGTTAATTGTTTGACGTTTTATTTAGTTTTTAAACATTTATGTGATTTCAGTTGTAATTGTATCTTAGTCTTTATTTGTCAGTTGTAAAGTTTAGTTAGGATTTGTGGTTTTGAAAAGGGAGACTTTGAAGTAAAGAAAAAGAAGATTTGGCTGCCCAGGAGCAAACACCTGACCGGGTATACTACCTCACCCGTCCGGGTAAGAAGTGAAAAACGAAAATGCAAAGAAAGTGCATCACCCGGTCGGGTCCCCTACCCCACCCGGTCGGGTCTGACTTGACCCGGACACTTTAACATGCTAAAGATCGCCAGAACGTGGAGGATATTGGATTTTGACATGGACCCGGTCGGGTGAGTACTTGACCCGGTCGGGTACCCGGCCAAAGGTGTTGAAAAACACCTATAAATAGCACACTTTTTCTTCACAAAAATCATCCCTTCTTCCATACTCTTTAGCTCAGTTTAGAATAACATTTCTTTATATTTTTCTAGCTATGTTTAGCCTCCAAATGAGGAGCTAAACTTCCATTCTTGGTGTTGCTCATTGAAGCTTGTTGATTATTAAAGTTGTGAGTTATTTTCTTAACTTCTTTCCTTGAATATTAATTAATAGTTCTTTTTTTAATATCATCTCTATATTAATGTTGGGGAGTGTTGCTAAGATGACAATTAGTTAACATCTCGACATTAGTTAGAATGGTATTTTCTTCCTCTATATTAATATTGAGGAGTGTTGCTAAGATGACAATTAGTTAACATCTTGATATTAATTATAGTAGGATTCATCTTCATTAATAATATTCTTCCTTGAATATTAATTAATTCCTACTCTTATTTCATATTAATATTTTGAACATTACTTAAAGGTTCAACTAGTTTTGTTTCATATATTAATTATTACTAGAAACGATCAACGAACCGATGGTTAATCGTTGATGGTTTCACAAGTAAGTAACTTCGGTTTATTAATGCACGGTCGTGGTTAATAAACTTAAGAGGGATTAATTTTGTTGGTTAAATCTAAACCGCTTGTGTTGAGGTTATCAATCTCAATTGATTTCATCAAGGAGTTAGAAAGATTAAATGCTACTATTAAATCGGTATAAGGCGTTGTTCTATATTTGATTAATAGTAAGGGTTATTAATGAACGGTCGTTGTTAATAACTATCCTCGATGAAGTGGATATACTCCCCGATTGAGTATTCGAGAGGGAATAAGTTATAGATATGACAATTATCGACTAAAATATATCAACAAGTGGAAAGTATCAATGTCAAGTCCTTTTTATCTTTGAATTAAACACATATAGGTTGTTCATCTTAGTTCTTAATTAAATTAAATCACTCAATCCAAATCCCCCCTTTTTATTTACTTAGTATCATAAAAAGAGAATTATTCTTTTCCCTGTGGATACGAACTCTACTACGCTATACTACGTATAAGTGTTTACTATTGAAATTATTTTGACGCACCGTGACAAAGTGCGCGTCAGCGGGGGCGGCCAGGGATATGCTGTATTAGTAAAGTACGAAAATACCCATCAAGAAAGCAAAATAGATAAGACTGCCAATAAAAAAGAAAAATAAGAGACGGGTGAGGTCTTGTTCCACTTGACCCAGAAATTGGATTTCCCGGTGGTCTTTTTCGGCCGGACTCCATTCGGACATGATCCTGATAACTAACCCACCCCGAGCTGATTATGAGAAACCCATTTATGCCTTTGAATGAGAGTTTTGGGTAAAACTCCACTCTCCTTAACCCACAAATCTTGTTGGTGTGAGGGAGGTTGACGAACCAGATCCCCAGTACTCAGGTTAATCACTCCTGGGTCTTTGACTGCTCATATGCAAAGTCTGGTTCCTCAAAATACTCTTTGAAAGCATTATATTAATGCATTGAACTGTGGTAGATTATTGCATGTATTATGTGTTACAGTGTGGTTGATTATTGGTTTGAAAATGAAGTCATTGATGCGTCATTACAATGGTTGATAATCGATATTTACATCAATGATGTAATGCAATATGATACGGCAACAAATTAATGCACATATTTACGGCATGTTCTATTAAATAATGAACAATACTCCCCTGTCCCGTTGGAAGGTCCCCATAGCAAAACGCCACGGTTATTTAGGAAATAATTAAATAAAGTACTTCGAGTATATTTTGAGAAATAATTTTAATAGGTATATATTTTTATGTAGTTAGTATTGATAACTGTGATGTTATAAATGTATTATTTTTAATATTTAATGATTATGTTTTTGATATTTTTAATATTTAATAGAAAGTGCTCTAAATAGGAGCAAAAACGTTTTGAAATTCCAAAATAGGAGTATCATGTTTTTTATTCCAAGTTTGGAAAAAAATTTCCAAAATATGAGTATCATATTTATTCCAGAATATGAGTAATCTGCCAAGTTTGGAAAAAAATTTCATGTTTTAAAACCTTGTAATGCCAAACTTGGCAGAAATTTACGTAAATACGTAAGAAAGATGACATTTATAATTATGGTCATCAATGTTGATGCATACAACGATCCGTAAAAATAAGAGACAAAATAATGGTCATCAATTCAAACACACATAATTACAAGAACATATGTATGACTTGTAAAAGGAAGACAAATATGATAAAATATGTGAAGTAAGAAAAAAAAAACATTAGCAACGCATAGACGGAATGATATGTAAGAGTATTAATTAGAGAAATACTTACCATAGCAATCACCGGAAGGGTAGCGAAGGAATAAACAAATTCAGGCGAATGGGGTTCCATTAAGCGCCTGATGGGATGGGTATAGATTAGGAAAAAAACATTGAGGTCATATTATGGGAAAAATTAAGAGTTCTAGTCATACTAGGTAGGGCTGCACAAGAATAACCCGAATCCGCATAACCCGCCCGAGCCAACCCTACCCGACCCTATTTAAACGGGTATTTGATTTTTAAAAATATTCATGGGTTAAATATGATTGAACCCGTACCTAATGGGTAGGGTTGCGGAATTAAATCTCCAACCCGATAGTACCCGACCCGGCCGAAGTCCATTTTACTATTATTATGCTACAATGTTTTCTTGGATAATTTCAATTTAAGACCAATGTGCTCTATCTAGGACTTTATGATACTAGAATTATAATTAAACATTTACCATTTTGACTAGGTGATTATTATATATTTATATTCCTTTTAAATGATCTTCCTTTATGGAAGGATGTTTTGATACTACTGGTATTATCTAATGTTTTTGCTTATAAAAGATACGAGTACTTGTATTTGTTTGTGTGTTTTGAAAACAAGTTAATCGGGTTTTAAATTGGTTACATTAATCTCCCACATAAAGATGCAACCCGAAGTGATTTTTTTTTCCAATACCCGACCCTACCCAACTCGTTCATGAATGGTTTACCAACTTATTTTGCATACCGCGGGTTGAATAATAGCCAACCCGAACAAATCGGGTAGGCCCAAAAAATATAGCAAACCCAACCCAACCCGCCCGATGTGCAGCCCTAATACTAGGGGTAAAATCCCCCCCTTTTGTTACTAGTTACATAAAAGATAAATACTCCTTTTCCTGTGGATACGAACCTTACTACACTATACTACGTATAAGTGTTGTATTGTATTTATTTTGAGTGCACCTCACGACAAGTGCACATCATCATGCTATATGGCTCCTAAATTTATTCAAAGAAATAGGCATGACACAAAAGGAAGCTACAGAGATATTTGTGGATAATAAGTCCGCAATAGCATTGGGAAAGAATCCGGTATTTTATGATCGAAGTAAGCACATTGATACCCGCTAGGGCTGCACATCGGGCGGGTTGGGTTGGGTTTGCTATATTTTTTGGGCCTACCCGATTTGTTCGGGTTGGCTATTATTCAACCCGCGGTACGCAAAATAAGTTGATAAACCATGCATGAACGGGTTGGGCAGGGTCGGGTATTGAAAAAAAAAATCACTTCGGGTTGCATCTTTATGTGGGAGATTAATGTAACCAATTTAAAACACGATTAACTTGTTTTCAAAACACACAAACAAATACAAGTACTCGTATCTTTTATAAGCAAAAATATTAGATAATACCAGTAGTATCAAAACATCCTTCCATAAAGGAAGATCATTTAAAAGGAACATAAATATATAATAATCACCTAGTCAAAATGGTAAATGTTTAATTATAATTCTAGTATCATAAAGTCCTAGATAGAGCACATTGGTCTTAAATTGAAATTATCCAAGAAAACATTGTAGCATAATAATAGTAAAATGGACTTCGGCCGGGTCGGGTACTATCGGGTTGGAGATTTAATTCCGCAACCCTACCCATTAGGTGCGGGTTCAATCATATTTAACCCATGAATATTTTTAAAAATCAAATACCCGATTAAATAGGGTCGGGTAGGGTTGGCTCGGGCGGGTTATGCGGGTTCGGGTTATTCTTGTGCAGCCCTAATACCCGCCGCTATCACTACATTCGAGAATGCATTTAAAGAAAAGAGGTTGAAGTAAAGTATGTAAGGTCACATGATCAAATCGCAGACATTTTCACGAAGCTGCTCAAGCATGAAGTTTCGAAGGTTGAGGACCATGCTCGGAGTTACAAAAAAAAGTTTAAGGGGGAATGTTGAAAATTAAACTTGTTTTTTGGGCCTAAATAATATGTTGTTGGGAAGGCCCAAGTGATTGAAAAATGTAGAAAAAATAATTTCTAGAGCTTATCTAGAAGGTGTGGTCTATAATTTTCTTATAATTAAATGAGTAGAATTGTGTAGAATGCATTAATTATAGAAGGATCTAGATATCTTTGTATTAGTATAAATGGAGGTCTCCTACCCCGACTTTGCATCAAGCAAATCAATAAAATTGAGTTGTTCTAATAAAAGAGTTCTTCCCATTTGTTCAAATACCACTTCCATAATATTTCTAATTTAGCCTCCCAATTTCCCAAATCTTTCTTCCCTTATTTCCAACATTAATTAGGTTTCTTGAATGTTTGGGCCTCTAAGAACTTGCAGGTTTATCAAATTTCCGTTCTAACATCCTTTGTTCATGAGCTTGCAAAGAACCTTGTAACTGTTCCAGTATCAAAATTTCAAGTTCTTTGACTCTTCAATTGCAACTACAACATGATCAAAGTTAAGTTAGGAGTCAAAGTTCTCAATACCTTTTCTACAATCATCTCTCAGTCATCTTCTCCCCACAATTTTTCATTACGTTTGTCAAAGCAATAATCATGTTGATGAAATCCTCAACTGTCTCGTCATTCTCCATTTTCATTAGTTCATATTGCCTTCCCATAGTCTGCAACTTAACCTTCTTTAATTGATCTGCACCCTTATTGCATTTTTCCAAAGTTTCCCAGGCGTCATTAGAGCTTGGGGCAGATGCGATTTTATCAAAGTGGGCGTTATCATTAACGCACTGATGAATTAGAAAAATGTTGGCCTTGAAATCCCTCTTCTTGTTTTCCCTGTACGCAACCCTTTGCTCTTCTGTGGAGTTCTCACTTAGAATCGGAACCCGTCTTCTTCAATGTCTATGACTTCCTATAAGCGAATACCACTTTCATTTAAATTGACTAGCATTGTCAATTCTTGCCATCAAGAATTGGGAGATTAGTAGGGAAATTGGTAGTGATCATCGCCATGCTTCGTGAAGTATCAAGCTCTGATACCAGATATTGTTAGGATAGTTGGGAATAAAACGGAAAGTTTAACTAATACTTAGAAGAGAGGGAAAGGCTAGACTGATTATTTTTACACTTATTAACAACTTTGGTTATTACACATCTTAACAACATTGATAGAAGGATTGAATCAATATGGATTAAATAGAATAAAGATAAAAATGATATATTTATTATAAGTTGGAGGACCAAAATTATATAGTCAACTGACCTTTTTTAATTTATTACAAATGATTGCTACAGATTACAAACCGTGGTCTTTGGCTCTTAATTTATTGCAAATGATTGTTACGGATTACAAATTGTGGTCCTCACTGAGCCAAAGGATATCCATCGTTTTAGCCTCAATGTAAATAGCCTACGTCCCACGATTGCTTGGCTGCAAACCAATATGAATAAAAATACAAATTATCTGTTAGAAACTAAGGAGTAATAAAATTCAAACTGTGTATGTACATCATACTTCTGTAAAGCGTACTCCTTGTTTTTTTAAGCATGAACTAGAATAGTACGGAGTATTATGTAAATAAAAACCAGAAAGGGCAAGAATTACTTATAACAACTAACAAGTGCGTTAAACAAATATAAATAGGGAGTATTTGTCTAATAAGTTTTTCTACCGTTTTTATTGGCTTAACGAGTACTCGACCTCTTGAAAAGTCAAATAGTGTGACAAGATCAGGGAAAAGGGTAACATGCGGCTGAGGTAACTCTTCCAAAATACTACCTCTCTCCCATAAAATAAGTCTCACTTCAATTTGGATCGTAGTTTAAGAAAATGGGAATAAAGTGTAGATGTATGGTTGCGGTTGAGTAAGAAAAAGGTAAATGAATGATAGCCGCACAAAACTTTCCAAAAAGGGAAATGAGAACAATTTTTTGAGACGGCCCAAAAATGAAAGTGAGGCTTATTTTATGGGACGGAGTGAGTACTTCGTACTTATGAAACATGAGGGCAATAAACGATATGATCTTCATTAACTAAGGTTGTACTCGTATAATACTACGTATAATAATACTCCGTAGTTAAAAAGAGTATAAGTTAGTCTTATCGTAATCGAAGTCTTTGGTAAAAAGAGTTTCATTTCACACTTTTATAGTTCAAATAATAATAGAGAAATTTGCTCCTAATAGGACCAAATCATAGCTCTTTTACAAAAATAATACCGGCTAATGTTTTTTCCATTCATATTACCTATTTAGTTCTACATTAGGAAACTTATTTCTAACTTTCCAAATTTGCCCTTCAACTTTATGAAAGTAAACCAAAAAAAAACTTCCGCCTCTAAAGACCTCGCTTCTTATCCGCTGGATTATTGAGAAGATGGCGTCAAGTGACGCACAGCTGAGGCTACTCGCACCTGCAATGGTCTCTGAGGACGACAAGCTCGTTGATGTTTCCGATCAAGGCGTCAATTCGGCGCATGGCGGAGATCTCGCGCTTGATGTTTCCGATCAAGGCGGTGCTGGCGATCTTCTTCTTGTTGATCGCGATCTTCTGTTCCATCTCCGGCATCCGCGACGGCAATGCCTTAGATGAAGGGAAAACGGGTGGTTTTATACGGCTGATTGATTGAGGGCTTTAATTATTGGGAGATTATGGTTTGATTTTTGTTGTTGGTTTTGCAAACAGCATTGATCCCGTCCAAAATTATGGGAGCTATAATTTGTTTCTTGCTCTGCAATCAAATCATTGTTATCAGAATTTATTGTTTATTTATTGTCTACTTATTGTCTATTTATTTTCTATTTAATGTCTGTTATTTTCTAAAAGTAAGGGTATTGTGGTCAATGCAGGTGTAGTTGAGTCTTACGCTAATCTTCCGTCTTATTTTTGGAAAATTCGTATGTTTTGCTCCTACTTGTTGAAATCCCCCATAATAATATGTGGAATCATAAATGTCATATTAGGAGGGTGACCAAAGCCATGTACATGCATGCGTATACTTGTCTAATGTCTAAGTTAATAGATAAAACAAATTAAAACAATGAATAATCTCTTATTTATTTTCATTTTGGTCGATGAAGATGTAGAAATAAGGGAGATATATATAGGAAATTTCTACCGTACCTTCAAAAAAATTAGGCAATTTCTATGGTACCTTGATGGTATGGACCAATAAAAAATTTTCAATTGAATAATTTAAATGCAAATAAAATGTAAAACTTTGAGTTGAACCAATGAAATGCATCCTAGGTATGGTACCCTCCTATTTTAGTTGAGTACCATAGCAAGCACCAAAAAATTAATGTACTGGTATCTTAACCTCCGTAGCCAATAAAATTCTATTCTGAAGCCACGTTACATCCTAGTCATTAGTATAATAAGTATTATTATTTGCACCATAGTCCCTGATAAATAACTGCAATATTTTAACGTTTGTTAACTGCTCCTTCACTGCCGTCGCAACCTCTTTTCCTTCCTGACGCTACGGCAACATGAAACCAGAAGCCAATCAAACACCATGCGCGACGCAATTGATGCCAGACATTTTAAAAATTGAAGGATAAGTGTTGAAAACATTTGTGTCTAGGAAAAACAAGAATAAGGTTGCTTCTTGTTTTTTTAAAGAGGTTATGGGACACGGTGTCACCTATGGAGAAGACCGGTGCTGCAACGGTGGATTGAGGGCGAGGCGAGAACGATGAATGCGCAGGAGAAGAGGCCGTATGTGCGGAAGAGACGGCTGAGGGTGCAGCAGCCGATGCACAAAAGTTTGGTTCTCATTTTTGGCTGATGTTTCAGTTCGTTTCATCGGTAGGTTTGATACTTTGATGTAGCGGCACAAAACCGGCGGAGTGATTTTTGTGTGGAACTTACGGGAGTAACGTGTGTGACGGATTATTCAGTAGTTAAAAAACTTTAAATATTTCATTTATTTATTAGGGCCTAAACTACAAATAGTAAAACTTAATTTAGTAGTATTAGTAAGATCCTAACGTGGCTTCCCACTGCAATGTGATTGGCCCAAAATGTTAATGCACCGGTACCTTTTTTTTTGAATGCACCATAGAAGAACCCATATATATATCGAGTAGTTGGAGTTGGTCCATTTCAAATTCTAGACCACGTCAGCACAAGGACACAGTTTGAAGGTGAGTTTATTAACCAAATACTTAAAAAAATGATGAGAAAAAGAAAATGATGAAGTAAAGGTTAACCAAATACTAGAATTCACCAAATACTAGAATTCAAATGTGAAGAGAAAAAGAAAAAGATGAGTAAAGATTTTCATATGAAAGCCATTAAAAATCTTGGAAAAGAGTAGTCAATTACATAAGTGACATTTCAAATACCTTAATTATGAGCATAAAAGTCAAATAAAATAGTTGAACAATTTTTATTATTATTAATATCACAAATCTATAAATAAGCATCCAACATTATAATTAACATATATTCTGTATTACATACATAAAATCAAAAAGGGAGAACGAACACAAAAAATATAGAAATAATATATATAATCCATCAAACCCAAAAACATGTTAACATAAAGGGAAAATGAACACAAGAAATCATGGATATGAATGCAAAAAACATTGAAGCATTTCAACAAACACCTTGTGAGCATAAAAGTGATAGAATAGTTGAATAATAATTAAAATTATAAACATCACTAGTCCATCACAATACAATAATGTAATAATGCAGTAAACATTCTAACATGTATTCTATGCTTAAAATCGAAAAGAAAAAATATAAACAACTTTAAATCTAAATGCACAAGAAAGGGACAAACCTCAAATCAAGGTAGGGAGTAAAAAGTACTCAGTAGTTTAATTCATATTTCAACAAAGTGGCTTCTCATAATTTTCATGTCAATTGAGAGTTGACATCTCCAAAAATTGAAAGCTTATGAGAATGAAGGAAAGAAAAATGTCGAAACAGGGCTACGGTAAAGGAATGAGCGCAGAGAAGAGAGGAAGAGAGGAGAAGGAAAGAGGGAGAGAAAAAGGGGTAAAAAGTGAATGTGAAACGGTAAAAGCAAAAAGATAGACCAAAACGACGTAGTTTTGGTCTATTTAATTAAAATAATTTTGGAAAACAAAAAAAGAACGCATGGGGGATTTTGAACATGGTACCTCCCACAACATAGAAACTTTCAATCCAATGCATGCTCCTGTTCCCCTGCTCCGTTCTATTGATTCTAAGGTCGTTTTTTTGTACCCCATGGGACACTTACTAGGTCCGCCTCTGCTTCAAAGAATTTCTTTTCGCATGTTTTTATCACACCACTAAAACTAATTTAATTGGTTTTATAATCTTACTAAATTGTTAAAGCTCATTCTTTAAATTGTTAAACTAATTATGTTTTATGCTTCTTTAATATTTTTTTATTAATTTTATACTCTGTATTAATTAGAGATTAAAGATATAAAAGGGTAGGGACCCCGTGACTTCGACTTTCTGGGTCCACCACTGAGGACACATGCCCGGCCAAATAGTTAAAGAGTCGACGTAAAAGGCATATATGTAAAAGTCAATATTACCGTACATGCTCTACTATACATAGGAGCAATATATCACAATTTTATGCTATTAAAAATAAGACACACATTTAGCTTTGATGCCTTTATGTATAAAAATTGTATAATTTTTCTATATTTCTATTTTATAATATATTTTTTTATAATTAAGGTAGGGTTTTTTCCCGCCCAATGAAAGCAATAATGTTGTTGCATATGATGCTATGATATGACATTGATTTTGAACTTTCTCAATATGGCTGCCACATGTTTGTCATTTTATTACTTCAACAAATTAAAATGAGTTTGTGGTGTGTTTCTTCACATTGTAAAGTTGATGAATTGAAATGTTTCTAAACTATCTATGTTTTTATGAATCGGAGAGAAATTTATAAAGCTATCTAAGAGTCCACTTAGTGACACGTATTTTCGGCTTATCGACCATAACAACCAACTTTTTCATCAAACACGTATCTTTTGATTTAACGCATTGAATTGTGTAATAATCAAAATAAGTAAGGTTGTAGTTACTTTTCTCATTGAGTTAGCTATCATTTAACTACGTATATAATTCTCATTGTAATTAATAAAATATATTTTAAATATTTATTAATTTAGCGAATTCAGCCATTTCAACCAGAACTTCATCAATTTTAGCAGAATTAGCTGATTCAGTCAATTTGAGTATTACCGTACATGCTCTAAATAGGGGCAATATATCACAATTTTATGCTATTAAAAATAAGACATACATTTTGCTTTGATGGCTTTATGTATTAAAATTGTATAATTTTCTATATTTCTTTATAATAATCAATATTTTTATAATTAAGCTAGGGTTTTTTCCTGCCGAATGAAAGCAATAATGTTGTTGCATATGATGCTATGATATGACATTGATTTTGAACTTTCTCAATATGGCTGCCACATGGTTGTCATTTATTCACTTCAACAAATTAAAATGAGGTTGTGTTGTGTTTCTTCACATTTTAAAGTTGATGAATTGAAATGTTTCTAAACTTTGGTGCTCAAAATAGGAAATAGAAATATTGAGAATGTCATAGATTGAGATGTCTTCATTGATATACCCGATGATATATTTATTACGACTTCAGATGATCCTATTACTTCAATTGTTGCTAGCACGTAGTATCCATCATTTCTAGAGAATATGACTGATCTATTTTTAATGTTTTTTACGATTTCTGATTATTTTTTAAGATTTTATTATCAATTATAACATTTCATTATGAAACAATACCCTTAGGGGCATTTCTGGTAGGACTTTAGTCCTATTTGGGAGTGTTAAAAATGTAGTAATCTCCATTTTAGAGAATTTTTAGACTTATCTAGAGCAATTACAATATTTATAAATGCCTTAAAGGTTTTCAATATCTAGAGCCCGTTTGGTATCACGAAAATCGGCTGATTTGACTTATTCTGCTGAAATGTATGAAGTTATGGCTTAAGTGGCTGCATTGGCTGATTCTGGTGATTTAAGAAACAATTACTTTTAAAATACATTTTATTAATAAAATAAAAATTATATGTAAAAATAGCTAAAATGATCATCTACAATAACTTTAGTCAATACAGCCAGAAAAGTAACTTCAACCTTAATTTTTCTTATTAGGGAGTATTACCCAAGCGCCTGAAAACAAAAGTTACCACCGGTCGAAAAAGTTTTGCGAAAAGTTACTTTTTCTTATTTTCAAATGTTTTGCGAAAAGGTTGGCTTAGGCTGATAAATCAAAAAACAGTACGGTGTCCTAATTTTTCTCACAAGTTAGTTCAAGTAATTCTGCTATTGTTGGATAAACTATCTCGAATAGGAGAAATTAAAACAAATCTGCTTACCTTGTTTAGAAATCATCCATTTGTAGTCACCACCGGCGGCCCAAAAGTAGTAACCACGGAGGTTGAGCTCTTTTGCATATTTCACCTTCTCGGAGATGGACGTCGGATCGTCGTACCCGATCCATGACGTTCCGGCGGCGGAGTACACTGATACTGTCGCGTTGTCGTAAACAACCGTCGCGTTGTTCTTAGTATTATATCGCTGAATCTCGTTAAATGTCAGAGTTCCGCTCCCCGGGCCGACGTCCACAGCCGGAGCCCCGATGCCGTACGAGCTAGGGTCCAACGTCCATGTCTTTCCGTAGAGAGCCAGCCCCACTGCGAGCTTACTTTCCATTATCCCCGCCTTGATCCACTGCCTTAGACCATAGCTGGTGCTGATGTTGCTTTTCGGGTCGAACAGAGCGGTGTGGGCTCCGGTCGCCGTCGTATCCCACGATCCGTGGTAATCGTAGCACATTGCGTTGATCCAGTCCAGATTCTCGTTAATCGCAGCGACAGGGTATGCTCTGTACTGCTCCGCCAGGAAGAAATCCGCCGAGAAATACGTCGCCGCCGTGAGTAATAGCTGCGGTTCCGCCGGAAACGCCTCCTTTCGGACTGCGGCCCGCCAATCAGCCAATAGCAGGCCTAAATCGTCCATTTCCTTAGGGTTTTGAGGCATTTGCCAGTCCAAATCAATCCCATCGAATCCAAACGTTCGAGCCACGTGTATGCTAGAGTCGATGAAGATCTTCCTGGTCGAAGTACTCGAAGCCATGCGCGCGAAAATGTTCGCGTCCGCGCCGGCGCCGCCGACGGAGAACAGAGTCTTCGCCGGCTTGGCCTTTGACCTGAGGGCGGAGGTGAAGCGGCGGAGCTGATGGGCAGTGGAATTGTCGACGTCGAATCGAAACGTGACACTGTTGGGAACAAGAAATGCATAATAGACGTGTGTGAATAAAGTGGTGTCTATGGCGGATGGCGGGAAAGTTGTTTCAGACCAGGAAGGCCAATAAACCCCTTTCACAGGCAAACGAGAAGAAGGGTGATGATGTAATTTCCTGCCAAACCTATTACCGGAGCCAAATGAAAGTATCATATAAATTGCTGCCAAAATGTTTTGGAATATTGGAGACATAACTAAAAATCCCAATTTGTGTATTTTGGAGAATTTTGAATTGAAGGTTGATATTTGGGGCTGCTGAATACATATATATATACGGAGGCAGTGGAATGATAATTTTGAAAAGAAATGTCATAAATCCAGTACTTAGATGGATTATCCATTCATAATGAAATGTGTCGATACAGAGGTAGAAAGATTGAAAACTATCGATATAGGACTTAAAAATTCATAGAGTTTTATTTATTTAGTTTTTTATTAATTCCATTGCTAAATATCGATAAATTTTTCTTCACAAAAGTTTATCAATTTAATAAAATTATATAGGGATAAGGGTCAGATAGGACCTCGAACTTATAAAAAATGTCAAATAAGGTCATATATAGGATGCTCTGTACGTCCGACGCCATTTGGGGTGGTTACCGGTTAAATTTTTCGATGAAATTTTTTAAGCATCTTATTCATTAAGTCTAGTTTACTGATATCAAATTTGAACTAAAAATTCAATCGGGAAGGCATTCAAATGAATTCTCGAAAATAACTGCGCATTTAAAAGCGCGGTTATCTTCAAGAATTTATTTGAATGCCTTCTCGATTTTATTTTTAGTTCAAATTTGGTATGACTAAACTAGAATTAATGAATAAGATTCTCAACACAAATTATCAAAAAATTCCATCGGGAACCGCCCCAAATGGCGTCGGCCAGACAGAGCATCTTATATAAGACTTTATTTGACACTTTTTTGTAAGTTTGTGGCCCTATCTGACCCTTATTCCAATTATATAATATTTTAGAATTTTAAAATAACAAAGTAATAAAGTTCATGACAACTTACATTCTAGATTGACAATTTTTAAACATTCGAGGTTCATATCGATACGATTCGTCTTTCGGGTATTGGATTGATAAAATTCCTTTTGAAAATGTTCTCAGCTTCTAAAAAAGGTTAACCTTGACCATTTATCACGTTTATGGAAACATTATAGAAATTTCTCTAAATAGGATTAAAATTTAGATAAAATGCACAAATACGACTACATGTATTTTATTCGCAAAATAGGACTCATTTGATCTTACTAAAAATATAATTTTCCTCTATTGGAAGTGAGTAGGTACTATTTTAGAAAGAAAACAACAATAGTCCTATATGTGCACTTTGTGTATATTTTAGTCCCATATAATGAATCGAAATTGCCCTGAAAACGAGTAAAAATGTTTTGAAAGTATAAAATACAACTCTCGTGTTTTAGCCATATTTAGGGAATAAAAATATGATGATCATATTTTAGAATTTCAAAACGTTTTTACTCTTAGAGAATTTTCTCTATAATGAATTTTCTCACAACATTATTATAAGAAAATGTCAAGACTGTTCATTTATCACGTTTGTGAACAAATTATCATGCTTTATAAATTAAATTTAGTCGTTCCAATAAAATTCATGGACTGATTTCATTTTGTTACTGCCTCCAAGATCTGGATGTTTGTATTTGCCAACCTACATTACAATTTTTGGGGCTGAAGTCGCCTCCAACCCCTCACCTCCGCCATTGTGAATCAACATTTATTTGTCTAATATTACGTATCTTTGTAATAGATATGGAGTAAAACAAATTAAAACAGTGAATAATCCCTAAATTTTTGCGATGAAGATGTAGAAATAAAGGAGATAATTATCCAAAAGCAGGATTTATGGAATCCTACCATCTGGAGTATTGTGTCATCATCATCATCATTCATTTATTTAGCAGATGATCCACTGCAAAATGAATGAATACCGTGGTGCCACAGTACATCAAACGGAGCTCCGACCTTTTTAACATTTTTGAAATATCGAGTAGGTGGTAGCACATGCATAAGACCTAACTCCAAATAAAGGAGATAATTATCCAAAAACAGGATTTATAGAATCCTACCATCTGGAGTATTGTGTCATCATCATCACCATTCATTTATTTAGCGGATGATCCACTGCAAAATGAATGAATACAGTGGTGCCACAGTACATCAAACGGAGCTCCGACCTTTTTAACATTTTTGAAATATCGAGTAGGCCGGTGGTAGCACATGCATAAGACCTAACTCCAAATAAAGGAGATAATTATCCAAAAACAGGATTTATAGAATCCTACCATCTGGAGTATTGTGTCATCATCATCACCATTCATTTATTTAGCGGATGATCCACTGCAAAATGAATGAATACAGTGGTGCCACAGTACATCAAACGGAGCTCTGACCTTTTTAACATTTTTGAAATATCGAGTAGGCCGGTGGTAGCACATGCATAAGACCTAACTCCAAATAAAGGAGATAATTATCCAAAAACAGGATTTATAGAATCCTACCATCTGGAGTATTGTGTCATCATCATCACCATTCATTTATTTAGCGGATGATCCACTGCAAAATGAATGAATACAGTGGTGCCACAGTACATCAAACGGAGCTCCGACCTTTTTAACATTTTTGAAATATCGAGTAGGTGGCAGCACATGCATAAGACCTAACTCCAAATAAGTGGTCATTGATATGTAAAAGCATATGCAAAAGTCTAAAACTTCATCCGCACAAAAGCAGTGTTAGGTCAAACTGACTCAAGCAAAGTTTGTTTTATAACGATGTACACACTAAGACTATTCACATCCATGAATACTGAATAGTACTCCATATAAGACTATCAATTTAATTTTTCTCGATTAATAATAAAAAAGACAAAAACGTTTGAATAGTAATTTTAGTTATTATATTTACGTTAAACTTTTAACTTAATAAAAGAACTTATAACAAAGAACATTTTTATATAACTTTCAATTTTGAAATGATTTCATACTCCCTTCGTCTCATTGGATTTGTCAACTTTTCCGTTTTGGTTGTCCCAAAAAACTTTGTCACTTTTCCATTAAAGTAACTAATGTGTGATTCTGCGCATTTCTCTCTCTTATGTAAAAACTTCAATCACACAATTTTTACTATTTTTATTTCTCAATTAATCCAAAGAGTGCAAAGTCGATTGAAACAAATGTTGTATTAAGAGATGTAATTGGTCAAAATTGATCATCATTCACGAAGAAAAGTCAATATGATCATGTTTTATGGGACGGATGGGGTATTAACACATTTATATATCAATATTCGTATATCATTAATTAGTGATATAACCCGTGTAACACCTGGGGCATGTCCCGATAGTATTAATTTGATATCGATCAGGTGATAAATACTAATAAACATTGTGAACTATTCATATGAAATGATCAAAATTTTCGCTATAATCAATTTCTTTTACTCCCTCCGACCCTTTACATTTAGCCTAACACTATTTTTCAAGTCAATGATGTTACACTTTGACAGATTATATATTTATACACGATAATATTGATAATATGAAAATGATATGAAAATGTTCTTTGTTAAAAATACTATCATAAAAGTATAAATTTATTAAGTTTCACACACACACACACACACACACACACACACACACATATATATATATATATATATTAGTTAAAGTAATGGATCAAAGTTTATCATCTTTGACTGGAAAAGTCAAGGATGACTAAATAAAGAGAGACGAAGGTAGTATGAACTAACCACCATCATGGAATACAAGTGAGGATAGAAGAGCTATTTTGTGTGCAAAGTTTGTGCAGAGGAGGATGAACCAGAAGAACACATTTTTAAATCTTCCATGATTGCGGATATGGTGTGGAGGAAACTGGGGGCCCGATATGTCCGGCAAGGCAGACTTTTACTGATTGGATTAAAAACTTTTTTGATAATTTGCAGGATGAAGACTTATGTATTTTTATTGCTAATCTTTGGAGTATTTGGAAGATCCGGAATGATAAAGATTGGAAGAACCAAGATGCGGATTGGCGCCATTGCTTGGAGATGGGAGCAGCGGTTCTACGCGGATGAAAAACAGCTCAGATAGAGTCTGGAGGCACAACAAGGGTGACACGTCAAGCGTCTGGATGGAAAAAACCAGCGGAAGGCAAAATTAAAATCAAAGTGGATGCGGCGCTAGATCTACACAATAATAGACGATCATGGGTTTGGGTAGTCAGGGATGCACATGGCAATTTCATTGGCAGTGGTTGGAATGTGGAAGGCGCAAACTGGTCAGCAGAAATCACTGAAGCAGTTGGAGTACGTGAGGCGTTGGCTTGAACAAAAACACAGAATTAGGGGAGGATAGAATTAGAGACAGATTCTCACGTGGTTGCGGCTGGTTTAGTTAAACGATGGAGGAGATGCCTATTTGGATACTATTTTAGATGAAATAAGACTCAGTCTTTGTAATGAAGCTAGGATAGAAGTCATTCATGGTAGACGATCCGCGAATGTAGTAGCTCATAAGTTAGCCAGGGCTGCTCTTTCTATGTCAGATGGTTTTTATGTGGTTTGTAATCCGCCTGCTTGTATTATCTCTCGGCTACACACTGAGAGTTTGAGTTGATTAATGAATTAATTTTCCTTTCAAAAAAAAACTATTTATAGGACTAATTATATGATTAGGGATGATAATAAGTGTTGAGTTAGAATTGGGATTGTTGAGTTTACAATTTTACATTATTTTTTATGTTCACGTGTATTATTGATGTTGTACGATTAGAGTCTCGTTCACATGAACTAGAGTTCCATTATTTAAAAAGTTGGTCTTGATTTAGAGCCTCACTCAAATGTGTAAGATTAATTTTGTATGATTAGAGTCCTATTATGTGTATTAGAGTCTCATTATTTAAACAATTTGATGTTGTACACTTATATTGGAAACTGAAATGATATGGTATTTATTCCGAATATTATACTCCATTAACATGATTGAAATTAAGAAGTTGTTCTATTCGTCCGGTATGAATATTTATCATCTGAAAGTTTTAAGATCAGGTATGATCTAATATGATTTTTTATGATATGGTCTGATAATCTTGTATGATCACATGATATGAATCTTTCTAATCTTATTTCAAGCTTTCTGATCTGATCTGGGTTTTTCTGATTTTGATCTGATATGGATCATTCCGATCTGATGTAAATATTTTTTTATGTGATTGAGTGTTTATTAGTATTACTAGTAACTCTACCCGTGCGTTGCACGGGAGTGAAATACCTACATAGTTATATGCAATTTTATGAAAACTAAAAAAAACTTGATAATGATCCAACTAATTGAAAACATTAAAGTTGTGTTTCAATAAGATGTCATGTAATAACACTAAGAAGTAAATGGTACAAATCAAACGTACGACATTATGCAATAAAATAGATGTGCTTGTAAGTCCATGAAATTGTCAAGAAATCCTACAAATTATTATAACCTTTTTTGTATACAACATTCAATGCAAATGCGGTTAGTCATCCGGTCCATTTTCGTTACATATCACAAACTTCAACCTCGATTGTATACAATGTTTTTCCCGTGCATCATTTGATCCTCGTTAATATGAGCTCCAAGTTTAGTCACCAAAATTTGTATACAATTGCATAATCCAAATGAAAGAACTATATTTCTTGGAAGGATCACATACAACCTCTCTTTCAGCTTCAACTCATGACTTAGTAAATTGGAACTTTCAATACTTTTAAGAAATTCAAGAGTATGTATCCCATGTAAGAGGCCACTATCTAAGCTGGATGAATAAGATGGATTCGAACTTAGATAATCTTTAACTCTGAATCTATGTGAAACAACATGTAATCATTGACCTTATTAAATTCCATATGTATTTCTATGTTTCAAGTTTCAGTATGAGTTATATAAATAGTGACACTTAAGAGGATTGGTAAAGTAAACATAAGTGAAACACTATGATGAATTCAATAGGAGTTACTGCATTACACAAAAATAAGTATAAGGAGAGATAAATTGAAACTTATTGAGGCTTTGCTTTAATTTTGTCTTTCTCATTCTCAATATCAATAATTCAATACTTCAATAAAAAAAGTGACAAATGGACCAAGTTTAGTATCAAAGTAGGTGAATTGAGAAGCCTATTTCTAAGGAAGGGAATTGCTCCTTTAAAGCAGAACAAAATCAACAAAAAATGATCCAAAACATACTAAACCGTCTCTCTCCATTGACGAAACAAAGAAAACTACTCGAATGCATATAAACACTCCTGTTACTGGGTGGGTTCAAATTTACTTTCCAGCATTGTGGTTGTCTTTTGAGTGGGAACCCGGACCATTTTCAGAGCCAAAAATCCTAAAGCAAAACACAATTAGAGAATCAATGCTTCAATGGTGGTAGTTGATTAAGGGATCTAAATAGAGCTCGAATTTAGGGGAGTCCTTTATGTTTTTACCCATTACAGTCTTTGCATTGATGAGAACCTCCTGATTTTGGAGTCTTCTGAATAGGTGTTTTCCCGGTTTTCTTTGAAGGATGTGGTCTAGGCGTGTAGCCACACTATTATTACCCTTCTTTCCACCTCGCCATCCATCATTTTAATAGAAAATCAATGTTAAATTATTTATAGGACATCCAAAGCTGTCAAACAAAAGTGATATTTATAAGACATTCAAATAAAAACACATCAGAAGAAATAAGCAAGACCTAACCAACTTTCCGCTGTTGAGTAGTCAATTTCACCTAAAATTGAAAAGTATACTCCATCCGGCAATACAATACTCATGCAATACAATATGCTCTAAATTATCAAAATAAATTACAAAAAAGATTCCTTCTGGCAACTGAAAAAAAGACTAATCGGGTTATAATATTAGTGTATGATGTATATTAGGATCTTTACCCGTTTCTACAAGAAGATAATCTATATATTACTCCCTCCATTCCGGAAAATTTTTCCAACTTTCCTTTTTGGGCCGTCCCAAAAAATTCTTCCAACTTCCACTTTTGGAAAAAATATGCGGTTCACATTCATTCACACTTTCTAAATTTGCGAGCCAAGTTTGACTTGGAAGAATTTATTGGGACGGAGGTAGTATATACATGGTCAACATGACAATATTACACTAAATCTCATTATTCACTAAATATGAGAGTATGTTTTCAATTTCAAATTTAATTTGTGTTTATCCATTACAAAATGCTTAATTGGTTATTCAATTTATTATTCCATTAGATAGTATATTTAAAATAGTATATTAGGATATTACTGATTTGAAACATCCTCCTATTTTACCCATAAAAAGTCATTGAAGTAGATCTTCATTTTGAAAATAGAACTTGAAAATTTTCAACTTAGTAAATCTGAAAACTCAAATCAACTAAATAAGTTGAAAATTTTCCAGATAGGCTATTTGTTTATTGATTTATATACCTATGCTTGAGTTCCATTTGTTCTATAAATGGTGTGAACTACAAAGTTGATATGTTAATTATTCATCTTTAAAATTGAAATTCAATTGCATCTTATTTTTATTAATCATCTTTAAAATTAAAGAATCTGTCATAATTGGACTGCTCCTGGACTGAATTCAGATCATTTACCTTCCAACCATAATGGGCAGCTTTGAGACATATAGAGCACTCGATGAAGAGGCGGTGTTGTTTCATTCCTACAACCGCTTGACCGCTCTTCTTCTCGAGGCCCTAGCAGCAAAAATCATTGACTGCCCTGCAGACCAAATTTGAGAAGGAAGAATCTCTTAACATAAAACACTCCTCCATTACAAATGGGGATTTATACTAAACTTATAGAAGTCAAGTTCTGCATTTTTGTGTGTAAATCAAAGACTTCATTTGTTAATCCAAATAAATCAATAAAGTGCTACATTATAGAAAATGACATTATTTAGTACACAGAAACCAGGAAATGAAGGAAAAAAGTTAAATAATATAGGGGTTATACCTATTAATGAAATTTTTGTCTTTTGAATAGGCAGATGAAGAAACTCCCTTCTCAATTTCTACCACTTGGGATAGAGATTTTAAAACGTTTAGAAAAGCATACAATTAAGGTTGTTTAGGTGCCAAAATAAAGCATTAAGAAACTGATCCACGTCTAGCCAAGAAGCAGGTAAGTAAACAAATAAGGGAAACCAAATCATAAGGTAAAACAACCCCTGCCATCAAGGAAAAGCAGTAACATTCAAATGAAATAAAATGTCAAATGCTAACTGATCATAGTTAAACATGAGGCAATGACCTCATAACTAAACAATATCATTTTCTTTTTTCTAATGCTGATCAAATAAAGCAGCCTAAAAAAACATGTTGGTGAGTTCAACAAACTCCAAAACACCACCATTGATAGTTAATATAATGTGCTATTGCATATATTGAAGTAAATAGTTCATTATTTTCATTCTCAATACACTGTTCAAATAATGAAAAGGAAAAAAAACAATAGTATACCTTTTACAGTTAGTCTATATTTCCTTCCAAATTTTTGTTTAAGGTAAGTGAAAATTTATATGAATTGATGAAATATAACTCCAAATTGCTTAGCAAAAGATCTAGTTGAATACATAAAAATGAACAGAATGAAAAAATACAATTTTTACTCTTGGGTAAGGTAGACTTTAGAAAGAACTCTAGTCCATTACACACCTAAAAGAGCAAAGCAAACATCATTTCATTACATTAAATTTGGCACGCTGTTTACATTGTATTTTGTCAACAATACATTTTAGTTTTTGGCAGAATGAGAGAATGAGAGAGGAATCTGCCTTTTCTCCTAAATGTGCTTTACAGAGAATTAAAGGAAATAAACTGCATTTTCTTTTGTTGCGCTTACTATATTATAGGACCATAGCCCAAAAAGAGAAGGAAATGAATAAACTGCATTTTCTCTTGGTGTGTATTAGCCCAGACATAATGGCTTCCATAATTTTTAAAGAAGGAATAAAATAATGAAATAATAGATTTTAACTAATCTATGTCAGAAGTAAAGAGGGGAAGAGAGAAATCGTGCGACAAAGTGAATCATTAGCAGACTCATGGTCGCCATAAAAACTTCAGGCACTAAAAACTACAAAAATTAAACTTCAAAGAGCTCGAATCCAAATGTCACACTAAGATTCAAATAAGTACACCTAAATGACAACAAAACTGTATAATAATAAGTTTGTATGAGTGCATACAAATAATAAAGGTTCAGGGTTTGAATGATATCCAAATACCCTAAATCTAGTAAAAATGATTTTAATGAAGAGAGAGGCGTGGGGTATTTCTTGTTGATTCACTCTAAATGGATTTGCCTAGTAAGTCTTAATGTGAGTGAAATGTGGTTTATGAATTAGGAGGAAAAACATGTATATATAAATGGACTTGAACAGAAATCTAATAAAGAAGCATCTTAGATCCAAAAAAAAGTTACTATATTTGATTAACATTTCATTTTTTGGAAGAATCAAGCTTGGTTAATCCCATATATATAGTCATACACACACTCTAGGTATGACAATCACTCTAAAAGAAAGGAAGAGATAAAAGATGCAATCTTATACAAACATAAGCTTAATTTTAAGGCTCAACCTCAAGAACATCAAATTCACTAAAATGCAACATAAATCCAACACAAATCACAAGAACCTGAACAACAGAATCTAAAATTGATAAAGAGATAATTGCTAAAAGAAAGATGAGGGCTCAGGACTCCAAAAGAGATGAAGACTTGGACTCTTTTTCAGTATTAACTACTAAAAGAGAAATTAAATACGGAGTAACTACTATAAGAGAGATGAAGAATTAGACTCTTTTTCAGTTTAACTTATAATAATATGCCAAGATTCGAGACACTATTTTTTTAATTATTCATCTTTAAAATTTAAATTCGATTGCATCTTATTTTTATTAATCATCTTTAAAATTAAAGAATCTGTCATAATTGGACTGCCCCTGGACTGAATTCAGATCATTACCTTCCAACCGAAATGGGCGGCTTTGAGACATATAGAGCACTCGATTAAGAGGCGGTGTTGTTTCATTCCTACAACCGCTTGACCGTTCTTCTCCTCGAGGCCCTAGCAGCAACATAAGGATATAGAGCGCCGAACTCTGGAGAAGCTGAGAAACAATAGTGCTATTAGTCTATTACATAGATCAAAGTATCAATTATAAAATTTGGAATTACAAATACGAAAAAGGTCATGTTAATGATTTGGATTACAAATATGAAGAGGCAAGTGAATATGGTGAATGTGAACAGAGAAAATAGAATGTTCATGCCACAGGTAAGGTATATTCCCTCTGTCCCGGTGGACTTTGCCAAGTGCAAAGTAGGTGAGAAATAAGAATAGTAAAAAATGTGTGGTTGAAATTTGTGCAGAGGAGAGAGAAATGTGCAGAACCACAAATTAGTTGCTTTAATAGGAAAGTGACAAAGTTTTTTGGGACAACCAAAAAGGGAAAGTTGACAAAGTCCAATGGGGCGGAGGGAGTATAACATACCACATCAAGCAATTAAATTGAAATGCAACAAATCACATTTTGAAAAGTTTAAACTTTTTGGTGTACTTCATAGTATTTTCATCTGATCTTACTTAATATAAAAAAATATTACTTCTTTAACACCACACCTATGAATGGAGTTGCCATCTTTCATGACTACATCATATACTTCTTTAAGCCTAAGAGCATATGAATCTGCACTACCTCAGATAATTGATGTATATTGATTAAGTTCTACAAAGTTCTGCCGGAGAATCTTTAAAGCCTGACGTATATTATAGAAGTAATATTCATGACCTCGGATTTTTCCAAGTTAAATTAGAATAAATCTCAAGCTTTGGAAGAGTTGTACTTACATGGAGTTGATATGATTCAGAGCTCTAACTCGAATAATGCACCATTATTAAATTCTAGGTATCAACAACCTTGAATAATTATCAAAGTCCAAACAAAATTGTAAGCAAAAGATATTTCTTTAGACAGGTGTACTGGTAAGCATAACTTTTTAGATTGGTGAGAGGCTTAATTCCCAAATCTAACTTATTACAGAAATCTAATTATTCCACTTGTTATTTGTTCATCAGAAATCTAATTATATTACAGAAATGTCACCAATCACCATTCAAGGAGATTTATGAAACTACAATAACCTAAGAGGTTGAAACATGACTAATCAAGTTGAACACAAGAGGATATGAATATTAGAACATCTATCACACCTTGGAGAAATCTGTGTTCAATCAAATGCATAACAGTATTTGGAGAGAAGTATAAAAAATAAAGTATGCATAACAAAATCTATTACGGTCACAGAAAAGTAACAAAAGAAAAACGTGGTGATTTTGCAGGTAGATCTCCCTACTAACAAAAGAGAAACCTGGTGACTTTGCAGGTAGACCCCCCGACTTTCCAGGTGTCTACTTATCATTCTCTTTTAAAAGAATAAGCTGAGAGACTTTATCTGCCCATGTTTGCCAGTAATGATAGAAAAATTATAATTTCAGAAGGAAACTCCAAGACTTATAATGGTATGACATTCACAGGGGTATTTACATCAAAAGTTTTTTTCTTTAATTAAATAGTATTCTACTGATTATAGAGTAAAAGGAAACCAAACTGTATATAAGAAAGAAAGAAAAATGGAGTATATATTACAGGTATAGAAAAGAAAGAAACTTTATGCTGGGCATACTCAAATTTAGATGTATTATTGACGTGCACTTGTCGTGAGGTGCACTCAAAATAAATACAATACAACGAATATACGTAGTATAACGAAGTAAGGTATGTATCCACAGGGAGAGGAATACTTTTCTTTTATATGATGAGTAACAAAGGGGGGGTTTTGAGTGTGATTTGATTTAATTTAATTAACACTAAGATGAACGACTTATGTGGTTTAATTAATAGAGATGAGGACTTGGTTTTTCTTTTATCCACTTAATGAAATGTTCGTTGATCCCGGTTATATCTTTAACTATCTTTGATACGTTCGTAATTTCCATTTCTATGTTTATGTTTTTAATTAGTTTTGCTTGACTTTTACTTTGGAAATTACACACTTTTGGTGTAATAGATTAGATTGTTAAATTCTTGTAAATAGGTTAGATTAGACATATTCTGAGCTTAAGCAGGTTTTGGTCACCCAAAGTATAGTTGGTGAACCTAAAAAGTGAAGAGAAGGTGCAAAAGTTCAAAGACAAAAGAAGATCCTGAAGTTTGGTCTATACTCGGTCGAGTATTAGCTATACTCGATCGGGTATTAGGTTGGAACTTCAAATCGGATCAAATCCGAAGACAAAGGAACATGCAGGGAAGATTTTGGCCACGATTCTATGTCTATACCCGATCGGGTAGACCGACATACCCGATCGGGTATGCCTTTAAATTGCAAACGAAGATCGGTCGAGTATAGCCCGAATACCACTTTCTAAGCATACTCGACCGGGTATTCATATATACTCGATCGGGTATACACTTAGAAAATAGCCTGAACCGGTCGAGTATGCCTCGGATCGGGTGTTACACACATACTCGATCGGGTACCATGTATATACCCGATCGAGTACCCGAATCCCATCCCAAAAACCTATAAATACACCTCCTTTCCTTCACAAAAAGATATCCAATCCCTTGTACATCTAAGCTCAGTATAGAATAGCTCTTTCTTTATATTTTTCATCATGTTTAGTCTCCAAATGAGGAGCTAAACTCTTCCATCTTGGTTTTGCTACTTTGAAGCTTAATGAATTTGTAAGTTGTGAGTTATTTTCTTTAATCTTCTTCTTTGAATATTAATTCTTTCTTTCAAAATACTATCTCTATATCAAAGTTGGGGAGTGTTACTAAGATGACAATTAGTTAACATCTTGACATTGGTTATAGTAATAGCTATTTCTTCCTCTATGATTATATTGGGGAGTGTTGCTAAGATGACAATTAGTTAACATCTTGATATTAATCATAGTAGGATTCATATATTTTAATTTTCTTCCTTGAGTATTGATTAATTCCTATTCATATTTCATGTTAATATCTTAAACATTACTTAAAGTATCAACTAGTATTGTTTCTCATATTAATTATTACTAGAATCAATCGGTTAATACGCTTGTTATTAATCCGGTTCTTTCAACGGTAGTAAACTTGGGATATTAATGCATGCATCTCATGGTTAATATGCCAAGGGGAATTAATTATATTGATTAAACCAATAAACCGCTTGTGTTGAGGTTATCAATCTCAATCGTTTTCATCTTAAGTTTATTGCTACTATCAAGTTAATATACGGCGCTTGTTCTATATTGACTCGATAGTAAGTTTTATTAATGAACGCATCTCGTTATTAATAACTACCCTCGATGAACTGGATATACTCCTCGATTGAGTATTCGAGAGGAAGATAGTTAAAGATATAACCGGGATCGACGAACATTTCATTAAGTGGATAAAAGCAAAACCAAGTCCCCATCTCATTGAATTAAACTCATATAGGTCGTTTATCTTAGTGTTATTAAACCAAGCAAATCTAAACCCCCCTTGTTATTATTTATATAAAAGAAAAGTATTCCTTTCCCTGTGGATACGAACCTTACTACACTATACTACGTATCAGTGTTGTATTGATTATTTATTTTGAGTGCACCTAACGACGAGTGCACGTCAAATTTGGCGCCGTTGCCGGGGAAAGGCAATAAATTTTTCTTTTAGTTTCATATCAAGAAAAATCAAAAAAAAATATATATATACCAAACAAAAAAATAAATATAAAGAGTTCTTATTTTTTCTATTTTCTGAGCTTAGTGGAGTTTATGGTTAAACATCGTTCCATAAACGAAATCACATATCACAAAAACCCAGAAATAGAACAAACTTTCGAGCGGTTGAAAAGTAAATTTTCTAACACCGATTCGGAAGAATCATCTTCCAGAGATTCATACACCGCTAGCTCTAGTTCTAGCGACACCGAAGAGTCAACCACAATGGCTCTTGAAACAAGGACACTGAGGGAGCTCACAGCTCCAAACCTCAACCAACAACCACTGTGTATTACCTTCCCTACACTTGATGAGGGTAATACGTTTGAGCTAAAATCTGGGCTCATTCATCTGCTGCCATCCTTCCATGGCCTGAGGGGAGAAGACCCGAACAAACATTTATCGGAGTTCCACGTCGTTTGCACAAGCATGTGCCCAAACGGTGTGACAGAAGAACAAATCAAACTGCGGGCATTTCCATTTTCACTGAAGGATACCGCAAAGGATTGGCTATTCTATCTTCCTTCAGGAAGTATAGGAACATGGGCAGCCATGAAGAAAGCGTTCCTGGAAAGGTACTACCCTGCCTCTGTCTCCTCCTCTCTAAAAAAACAAATCAGCAACGTGGAACAGAAGGATGATGAATCGTTCTACGAATATTGGGAACGATTCAAGAAACTGTGTGCAAGCTGCCCTTATCATGGCTATTCGGAGCAAGACCTCATCTTATATTTCTATGATGGTCTTTGCAATGAAGATAGGCGGATGATAAACGCCGCATGTGGAGGAGGGATTGTCAACAAGACCCCTTCTCAAGCTACAAACCTCATCTCGGAGTTGGCCGAGAATTGTAGGCACTATGATCGGCGATCAACAAAACGAGTTATGGCGGCAGAATCCAACAACTCATTGGAAAGTCAAGTAGCCGGCTTGACTTCTTTGGTTAAAGATTTTCTCTTAAATCCGAAACCTCAAGAAGTCAAGGTCTGCGGCATATGCTCGACACAAGGACACCCCACCGACTCTTGCCCAACACTACAAGAGGAGAACGTTGAACAGATCAATGCTTTGGGTTTCCAAAATCAAAAGAGGTATAATCCTCAAAGCAACACCTACAATCCGGGATGGAGGGATCATCCTAATTTAAGGTACGGAAACTCTCAACCTCCTCAACCATCAAATCCTCCTCCTCCACAATATAAACAACAAGGCCAAACTTCTAACTCGAATATGTCAACCGAAGACATGATTCGATCACTTGCCATGAATATGGCAACAATGCAACAAAGTGTGGTTCAATTCCAAGAAACAACAAAATCCAGCATCCACAACTTGGAAAACCAAATCAGCCAAATCTCAAATGCCGTGAGTAGGCTTGAAGCTAAGGATTCGGCAAGGCTACCATCTCAAACGGAGCCGAATCCTAGGCAACAAGCCCACGCAGTCACATTACGGAGTGGCAAAGAGTTGGTTATTGCCAAAGAGAAGGCAAAGAGCCACATTGGCGAAGAGGAGGAAGAAGAGGAACTGGTGGAAGTGACTCAACCGGAGGTGGAAGCTCAAATCCCAACCCCACCACCGGTCATTCCCGAGATTGAAGCACCCTTCCCCGAGGCTCTGAGGGAAACACGAAAGCTGGAGAAGGACAAGGACATCTATGAGACATTCTCCAAATGTGAGGTAAATATCCCTCTCCTTAACTTGATAAAGGGTGTCCCTAGATTCGCAAAATTTTTCAAAGAACTATGTACAATAAAAAGGAAACATAGACTCAATGGAAAACAAAAAGTCCAAGTTAGTGAACGTGTTTCGGCAGTTTTTCAAAAGAAACTTCCAAAGAAATACAATGACCCGGGCATGTTCACTATACCTTGCAAGTTGGGAGGAACTACGTTTTCAAAAGCCATGCTCGATTTAGGAGCATCAATTAATGTCATTCCTTACTCTTTATACAAATCACTTGAGCTTGGCCCTTTAAATGAAACCGGAGTAGTCATTCAACTTGCGGATAGATCAAATGCCTACCCTAAAGGTATTGTCGAAGACGTACTAGTTATGGTTGACAATTTGATTTTCCCCGCTGACTTTTATGTTTTGGAAATGGAGAATGATAAGAATGTGGTACCTATCCTTTTAGGAAGGCCATTTTTAAAAACCGCTAGAGCAAAGATTGACGTATTTAGCGGTTCCTTAACAATGGAATTTGATGGGGATAAAGTTGAATTCAACATTTATGACTCCATGAAATATCCAAATGAAAATCATTCTTTATTTGCCATTGATATTGTTGACCCCCTTGTACAAAATACTTTTGAAATCAATAAAGAGGACGAATTGTTAAGTATACTTGAAAATGACTTCGGGGAAAACTCTTCAGAACTTGCCCTGACCCCCAACACACAAGCTATGATAGTGGAATTGGATACTCACTTCCAACTCCCACTTATGCCACCGGGGTCTAGGGCATTTCCACTAACCATCCCCGAGGAGAAGCCTCTACCTTCAGTTTTGCAGGCACCCGACGTTGAGATGAAACCACTCCCAACACATTTGAAATATGTGTTTTTGGGAGAAAAAGAGACACTACCGGTCATTATCTCAAACAAATTGACCGGAGAACAAGAAGGCAAATTGATAGCGGTGCTCAAGGAGCATAAACTAGCAATTGGATGGACTATAGCCGACATCAAAGGCATTAGTCCATCTACTTGCATGCATCGCATCTTAATGGAGGATGAGGCCAAGCCGGTACGACAGCCGCAACGAAGACTAAACCCACCTATGATGGAGGTGGTCAAAAAGGAGGTGATCAAACTACTCCAAATGGGGATAATCTTCCCCATCTCCGACAGCAAATGGGTTAGCCCAACCCAAGTGGTCCCAAAGAAAACCGGAGTCACGGTAGTGGAAAACAAACATGGAGAACTAATGCCCACCCGAATTCAAAATGGATGGAGGGTATGTATAGATTACCGTAGACTCAATGCGGTAACTAGAAAGGATTTCTTTCCTTTACCCTTCATCGACCAAATGCTTGAGAGACTTGCCGGGCATAAGTTCTATTGCTTTCTTGATGGCTACTCCGGGTACTTTCAAGTGCCTATAGCCCCTGAAGATCAAGAGAAGACCACTTTCACTTGTCCATTTGGCACTTTTGCATACCGGCGCATGCCATTCGGACTTTGCAATGCCCCGGCCACATTCCAACGATGCATGATGAGCATATTCTCTGAATATGTTGAGCTATTTATGGAAGTCTTCATGGATGATTTTACAATCCATGGAGACTCATTTGATTCATGCCTACTTCATCTATCTCTTGTTTTGAAGAGTTGTTTAGAATCAAATCTTGTTCTAAACTCTGAAAAATGTCACTTTATGGTGGAGGAAGGAATTGTCCTAGGCCATGTAATTTCATCCAAAGGAATAGAGGTGGACAAAGCAAAAGTGGAGGTTATCCAATCACTACCTTATCCTACCACCGTCAAGGAGATACGATCATTCCTTGGACATGCAGGTTTCTACAGGAGGTTCATCAAAGATTTCTCAAAGATTGCATCTCCTTTATGCACACTTTTGCAAAAGGAGGTGGAGTTCATATTCTCCGAGGACTGCAAGAAGGCCTTCAATACTTTGAAGGAGAAATTAGTAACCGCACCTATCATCCAAGCCCCGGATTGGTCTCTCCCCATTGAGATCATGTGTGATGCTAGTGACTATGCGGTCGGGGCCGTTTTGGGCCAAAAGGTGGGAGGAGCATCTCATGTAATCTATTATGCATCCACCACACTCAATGACGCCCAACGCAACTACGCCACCACCGAAAAAGAAATGTTGGCCGTCGTTTATGCGCTCGAAAAATTCAGGTCATACTTACTTGGTACCAAAGTGATCATTTACACCGATCATGCGGCTATTAGGTTCTTGATGACAAAGAAAGAGGCCAAACCACGGCTGATTCGATGGATACTACTCCTGAGCGAGTTTGATGTTGAGATCAAGGACAAGAAAGGCATGGAGAACTTGGTGGCCGATCACTTAAGCCGTTTGGTCTTGGGAGAAGGAAACAATCATATCAAAGATGATATCCGAGGCGAATTTCCCGATGAGACCCTTTTCTCCCTTAAGGAAATTCGTCCTTGGTACGCTCACATTGTTAATTTCCTTGTTCTAAACAGGTTTCCACCAAGCTTCTCTAAAGCTCAAAGAGAGAAACTCCAGCATGATGCAAAGCAATACGTATGGGATGAACCATATTTATGGAAACATTGCAAAGATCAGGTCATTCGAAGATGCATTCCCGAAACAGAAATTGCATCCATACTTGCTTTTTGTCACTCACATGCATGTGGTGGTCACTTTGGAGGAAAACGAACATCCATGAAGGTACTTGAATGTGGTTTTTGGTGGCCAAGCTTATTCCGCGATGCACATGTCTATTGTCAATCTTGTGATAATTGCCAACGCATGGGCAACATCTCTCGAAAGCATGAGATGCCACAAGTTCCTATGCTCTACGTGGAGATCTTTGATGTGTGGGGAATAGATTTCATGGGACCTTTTCCTAATTCCCATGGAAATTTATACATTCTATTGGCGGTGGATTACGTATCCAAATGGGTGGAAGCAAAAGCCACAAAGACCGATGATGCCAAAGCAGTGACTGAATTCCTCAAAACCCGCATCTTCTCAAGGTTTGGGGTACCACGCATCTTGATAAGCGACAGAGGCACTCACTTCTACAACAAAACTGTGAGTACCTTGTTAAAGAAATATGGCGTCACACATAAACTCTCAACCGCCTACCATCCACAGACAAACGGTCAAGCTGAGGTATCAAACAGAGAGCTGAAATCAATTCTTCAAAAGACAGTAAATCCGAACCGTAAGGATTGGAGCTTGCGCATGGATGATGCCTTATGGGCATACAGGACCGCTTTCAAAACCCCAATTGGAATGTCACCCTATAGACTCGTGTTCGGTAAGGCCTGTCATCTTCCGGTCGAACTTGAACACAAGTCTTATTGGGCGGTCAAAACATTCAATCTCGACATGGCTAAAGCAGGAGAGCAAAGGAAGCTACAACTCCAGGAACTAGAAGAGCTTCGATTGGAGTCCTATGAGAATGCCGCCATCTACAAGGAAAAGACGAAGGTATGGCATGACAAAATGATAATAAGAAAGGATTTCCAAGTTGGAGACAAAGTCCTTCTTTTTCTCTCACGCCTTCGCCTTTTCCCCGGAAAATTGAGATCACGATGGGAAGGACCATTCGAGGTGGTCAAAGTCTACACCCATGGCGCAGTGGAAATAAAAAGCCTCGATACCGGAAAAATTCTCAAGGTTAATGGACATCAACTCAAACCATTCCTTGAAGGTTTCCAGAAAGAAAGCATTGAATGCATGGATCTCATCGATCCAATCTTTGAAGAATGAACACAACAATGGCGTCGTGCCACGACGTTAACTATGGCGCTTCTTGGGAGGCAACCCAAGCAAGGTACATTTTTCTTTTATTGTTAACCCCCCCCCCCCCCCGTCAATGTTTTCAATTATGTCTTTGAGAGGTTGAGAGGGAGGGCACTAATCATGGGTTTTTGAAAAAAAAAAAAAAAAAAAAAAATTGCAGGTTTTTGAACATCTGGGGACATACCCGATCGAGTATAACCTTATACTCGGTCGGGTATAAGCAAAAAGAAAAGGGACCGGGCACTACTCGATCGAGGGAGCATTCAAAATTTGAAAAATAAGCAATACCCGATCGGGTATCACTATACACCCGGTCGGGTATCGCTAGAAATGCTAAAATTGAAGGGGACTGATTCCCACACTCGACCGAGTACACGCTTCAAAAATGGAAAAAAAGCACATACCCGATCGAGTATGGAGGAATACTCGACCGGGTACAGGAGACAGGCTGCTCAAAAAGTTCATTTTCTAAGCATACTCGACCGGGTAACCCCACCATACCCGATCGAGTACAGGAGGCAGGCCGCTCAAAAACTTCACTTTCCAGCCATACCCGACCGAGTACCAGCACATACTCGATCGGGTATACGGGTCTTATAACCCCAAATCAGCCCCAAAACACTTCATCTTCCCCAAATTCCCAACCCCATCTCGAACAAAAAATGCCCAAACCCCATTTTTACACCTTCTCTCCACCATATCTCTTCCAAATCTTCACCAAATCCACCCATTCCAACGCCAAAACACTCCCCTAATCCTCCTCTACACATTCATACCCAACAATCCCATTCTCCCCCAACTTTCAGAGGTCCGAAAAACCCTACCCCCACCATTCCAATTTCGGTTTTCAAAGGCCAAAATCACTTCAAATGGCTCCAAGGAAAGAGAAAGGGCAGAGCTCAAGCACTAGGACAATCATCCCGGGCTACGAGGACATCCTTTTCGTGGACAACGAACAACGCACACGCTTCTTGTCCACAATTGAAAGGCAAGTCAAACCTTCCCGCTTTTTATGCCTTGATGCTCTAAAGGAATTAGGCGTATACTCAATAATGAAGAAATTTTTTCATGAGTTGCATATGGATAAAATTTTCAAAATGCAATACAACTCAAATGAAAAAATTATCTATGAATTCCTAAGTTCGGTGCACTTTGAGAACAATGAGGAGGACTTTAGGGATGATAAACTCAGGTTTCGTTTGTTTAATCACAATCACACCATCACGAAACTTGAGTTTGCCGAACACTTTGGTATTCCGGTCCCGTACCAAAAGTCTATATCCGACAATACCGCCTTCGGCCACACCCTATGGACCAAGATGACCGGGGAGACCAAATTTAGCTCCTCCCAACTATACATTAGTCATGTCCAACATCCAGTCCTACGCCTCTTTTTGAAATTCCTTGCCAACTCCTTGCTTGGACGTCCCAACAACCATCATACAAGGATGGGGGATGTATGCCTCATCTCGGTTGCCTTATTCCGTATCCACGTGGATTTCAACCTCTGTAATCTCATGTGGGCTCATCTAAAGAAGGAAAGTGTGGCAAAGGGTGCTATCGTAGTGGGCGGGGTGATTATGCACTTGGCCACAAAGTTCGGGTATACGGATGACTCTCCTATACCCGACTACTGTTTAATGAACATATCTTGGCTAGGCCACTCGGGTTGTACTTCTTTTTCACACACCGTTTATGGTGAAGAAAGGCCCAAAAATATGTACAACTGGCACATCCACCCCAAACCCCTCAAATACTTCCTCTTGCCCAACCCAGAACTCCCCCAACTCCACTTCAAAACAGGCAGGCCGGATCAACATTACCTCTTCCCAAACGCCCTCCCACCACATCTTCAAGAACCGGAACAGGAACCCCCCCACAACCAACCCGATGACGAGCCCTACGAGCAACTCCATAGTCATCCAACCATGAGCCATGATTTCCCAGAACAAAGCCAAAACCCTCCACCACCCGACTTCTTTCAACAACTTCTGGAGGGTCAACAACAACTTCTAACGGGAATAGCTCAAATGGACAACCGGCTCAACCGATTAGAGGAAGAGCAAAGAGCCGGTTTTCAAAGATTGGAGGATGAGCAAAGGGCCAGCTTTCAACATTTGGAGGAGCTCCGGGAGGCCGATAGACACCGGTATGAGGAAGACCAACATAGGTTCTACGGGCCTATGTACTCGTTTATGGCACACCAGGGATCCTTCCATACCATGGCAAACCCTCCTCCACCACCCTCATGGTATGACCCCACTCATTGGGGTAACTTTGGAGGATCTGGCTCCGGTGGTGGAGGGTACGACGGCGGAGATGGCAGGGAAACTTACATGGGAGATGGTGGCCAAGGGAGCGGTTTTGGAGGGAGCTACTACGGAGGAGAAGGCGGGCACTAGGGACAGTGCGTGATTCAAGTGCGGGGGAGACACTCATGATGGTATGTAATTCTCATTTGTACCTAGCACTATGCATGTAATTCTTTTGAACTTTTACACTCAAAAAAAAATTAAAGAAAAAAAAATAAACAAAAGAAAATAAATGCTAGTTAGGTTGAAAACCCAACAAAATGGGCAATCTAAGCAAAAAAGGCTTATATAAAAAAAATCACAAAATGAGTGAGTTGGAGAGAATGGAAAATGAAAAGAGGTGCTAGGATGAAAACCTGAAAAGGCTCCTAGGCAAAATGAGAGATATGAGAGAAATGTTTGTTCTTGCAGGCACTCATTGTATCCGTATGAAGAATATGAAGATTCAAGATAAAGAAGAAGAGAGGAGGAGAAAAGAAGACAACACTAGGAGGCCAGTAAACCCAAGATGCTCTTTTGTGATTTGAGTTTAAAACTCATTTTTCTTTGTAATCCTTGGTGGTCTTTGTGTTTGTATTATATTTTTGTTGAACTGTGGAACTTTTGGACAAACATTAACACTTGTAAACATTTGATCTTACTCGAGACGAGTAAAGGTTTAAGTGTGGGGGAGTTGATACGTTCGTAATTTCCATTTCTATGTTTATGTTTTTAATTAGTTTTGCTTGACTTTTACTTTGGAAATTACACACTTTTGGTGTAATAGATTAGATTGTTAAATTCTTGTAAATAGGTTAGATTAGACATATTCTGAGCTTAAGCAGGTTTTGGTCACCCAAAGTACAGTTGGTGAACCTAAAAAGTGAAGAGAAGGTGCAAAAGTTCAAAGACAAAAGAAGATCCTGAAGTTTGGTCTATACTCGGTCGAGTATTAGCTATACTCGATCGGGTATTAGGTTGGAACTTCAAATCGGATCAAATCCGAAGACAAAGGAACATGCAGGGAAGATTTTGGCCACGATTCTATGTCTATACCCGATCGGGTAGACCGACATACCCGATCGGGTATGCCTTTAAATTGCAAACGAAGATCGGTCGAGTATAGCCCGAATACCACTTTCTAAGCATACTCGACCGGGTATTCATATATACTCGATCGGGTATACACTTAGAAACTAGCCTGAAACCGGTCGAGTATAGCCCGAATACCACTTTCTAAGCATACTCGACCGGGTATTCATATATACTCGATCGGGTATACACTTAGAAAATAGCCTGAACCGGTCGAGTATGCCTCGGATCGGGTGTTACACACATACTCGATCGGGTACCATGTATATACCCGATCGAGTACCCGAATCCCATCCCAAAAACCTATAAATACACCTCCTTTCCTTCACAAAAAGATATCCAATCCCTTGTACATCTAAGCTCAGTATAGAATAGCTCTTTCTTTATATTTTTCATCATGTTTAGTCTCCAAATGAGGAGCTAAACTCTTCCATCTTGGTTTTGCTACTTTGAAGCTTAATGAATTTGTAAGTTGTGAGTTATTTTCTTTAATCTTCTTCTTTGAATATTAATTCTTTCTTTCAAAATACTATCTCTATATCAAAGTTGGGGAGTGTTACTAAGATGACAATTAGTTAACATCTTGACATTGGTTATAGTAATAGCTATTTCTTCCTCTATGATTATATTGGGGAGTGTTGCTAAGATGACAATTAGTTAACATCTTGATATTAATCATAGTAGGATTCATATATTTTAATTTTCTTCCTTGAGTATTGATTAATTCCTATTCATATTTCATGTTAATATCTTAAACATTACTTAAAGTATCAACTAGTATTGTTTCTCATATTAATTATTACTAGAATCAATCGGTTAATACGCTTGTTATTAATCCGGTTCTTTCAACGGTAGTAAACTTGGGATATTAATGCATGCATCTCATGGTTAATATGCCAAGGGGAATTAATTATATTGATTAAACCAATAAACCGCTTGTGTTGAGGTTATCAATCTCAATCGTTTTCATCTTAAGTTTATTGCTACTATCAAGTTAATATACGGCGCTTGTTCTATATTGACTCGATAGTAAGTTTTATTAATGAACGCATCTCGTTATTAATAACTACCCTCGATGAACTGGATATACTCCTCGATTGAGTATTCGAGAGGAAGATAGTTAAAGATATAACCGGGATCGACGAACATTTCATTAAGTGGATAAAAGCAAAACCAAGTCCCCATCTCATTGAATTAAACTCATATAGGTCGTTTATCTTAGTGTTATTAAACCAAGCAAATCTAAACCCCCCTTGTTATTATTTATATAAAAGAAAAGTATTCCTTTCCCTGTGGATACGAACCTTACTACACTATACTACGTATCAGTGTTGTATTGATTATTTATTTTGAGTGCACCTAACGACGAGTGCACGTCAATCTTCCTCTCGAATACTCAATCGAGGAGTATATCCAGTTCATCGAGGGTAGTTATTAATAACGAGATGCGTTCATTAATAAAACTTACTATCGAGTCAATATAGAACAAGCGTCGTATATTAACTTGATAGTAGCAATAAACTTAAGATGAAAACGATTGAGATTGATAACATCAACACAAGCGGTTTATTGGTTTAATCAATATAATTAATTCCCCTTGACATATTAACCATGAGATGCATGCATTAATAATCAAAGTTTACTACTGTTGAAAGAACCGGATTAATAACAAGCGTATTAACCGATTGATTCTAGTAATAATTAATATAAGGAACAAAACTAGTTGATACTTTAAGTAATGCTCAAAATATTAATATGGAATATGAATAGGAAAGAATTAATATTCAAGGAAGAAGATTAAAGAAAATAACTCACAACTTACAAATCATTAAGCTTCAAAGTAGCAAAACCAAGATGGAAGAGTTTAGCTCTTCATTTGGAGACTAAACATGAAGAAAATATAAAGAAAGAACTATTCTAGACTGAGCTTAGATGTATAAAGGAATTGGATGTCTAATTGTGAAGGAAATGGGGTGTATTTACAGGCTTTTGAGATGCAGCTCGGGTACCCGATCGGGTATATACAAGGTACCCGATCGGGTATGTGTAATACCTTAAATTCGAGGTATACTCGATCGATCAAAGGGAAAATTTCATAAGCATACCCGATCGAGTATACCTTTGTACCCGGTCAAGTATGCTTATAACTTCATATCCGGGGCATACTCGACCGAATTCAGGTTTGTTTTTGAAGAGATACCCGATCGGGTGTGTCGGTGTACCCGATCGGGTATGGACACTCGATCGTGGTCCGAATCTTCTCTGCATGATCCTTTGTCTTCGGATCTGATCCGATTTGAGATTTCAACAAGATACCCGATCGAGTATACGTCATACTCGATCGGGTATAGGCCAAAAATCAGGATCTTCTTTCTTCTGATTTTGCACCTTCCTTCCACTTTTGGGTTCACCAACTGTCCTTTGAGTTGATCAAGACCTGTTTGAGCTCAGAATAAACCTAATCTAAACAATTTACAAGAATTTAACAAACTAAACTATTACACCAAAAGTGTGTAATTTCCAAAGTAAAAATCAATAAAAACTAATTAAAAACACAAACATACATATGAAAATTACAAACATATCAATTATACAGTTAATAATATTAGGATGTATTAAGCATGTCCAGAAAAAATTTAACACATCCTAAAAAATTTTGGATCAGAATCACGTCTTTATTTGAACATACCCGAAAAATATAACAATTTACGATGTGTTAAAATTCTATGGTTCCAAAACTATGTTGGGCATACTCAGATTTAGAAGAAAAGCTATGCATTAGGAAGTTCTTACAACCTCATGGCTAATTCAAAACTAAAAGATGATGACTATGATTTATCTATTGATACTTCTGTTGAATATTACTTAACAAAGAATATTGTCTAGATGAAATATATAGTGCTATGACCAACATGAATTGCTTGAAACCTAAATACCATCATAACCGGAGTTGAATATCCTCCAGAAAGTAAGCTATTATATTGGAATTTTTAGCAAGATAGTGCTACAAAAAACTCCTTTGCAACTCTGCAAATATACAAACGATTAACTATATATACAGACTCTTGACTCTTAGCTCTATCTTTCATATCATGCCATTACTATATTATGAGGTCATAAGTAAAGAAGAGATTAAATGGATTAAAGAAAAAGATTTAAAGAACTGCATCTTTAGTTTTCTCATCTTGCCATTACCAAGCTCAATCAAAATCAACTAACCCAGAGTAAAAATACATCTATTGATAAGAAATTTAAGAAGTAAAATTGAATAGAAATGATTCAATCTTGCTTGAAGGAAAAAATCGACCTGCTTTGAATATCTCGGTGTGATGCGAGGCAACCGCTTCAGTGACCAAATCCGGAGACATGATAGATCGGTGTGGATGGAGGAGGCGGTGGGTGGGGATGGAGACGGAAAAGCCAATATATATTGATCGATCCATATGAGTGGCTGGCCGGGTGACTTCATCTTCTATGCGGCTCAGAGAATCAGAACTCCTGGAGCTGTTCAATCAAATGCTTAGAATGTCAAAGAGAAGGTGGTGAAGGGATCCACGAAAACCGTATGAAAAATTCTGTGAAGAAAGAAGAGAGGAGAAGGCATGGTGAGCGGCGAAACTCAGCGGCGAAGAGAAATGGTGAGCGTAGGAATGGTGTAGGGCGGAATTACATTTTAGCCCATAGGTGAGGCGGGAGAATTCTTCTCTATCCTATGTAGTGCCTTTAAGTATATAAAGATTAAGTTATTATTATTATTATCATTGTCATTATTATCATCACACTTATAATTATAATTATCATTATGACTACAATTATAAATATAATTACTGTTAACAATTATAACTATAACTATAGTTACAATATCATTTTATTAGAGTTATAGTTATCCTTATTTTTATAATTATGATTATCATCATAATTAGCGTTATCAATACCATTATAATATGTGTTTGTTAGGTCGCCTAGATTTTGATGAGGCCAAACTGTATTAGACTAAGAACACTTGACTTGTATTATTTTCTTGTTACATTATATATTGAAAAAGAAAAGTACTCAAATGAAGAAAAAACAAAAACAAAAGAAGAGTACTAAAAAGAGAAGAGCAACGAAAAGAAACGTACCAAAACAAAAAAAAAAGACGAAAAAGAGTCAACTGAATACCTTGAATAAATTCAATCAGTAGCCTACTGATAATTTCCACGAAATCAGCAACCTATTGATTCCACACAAACAAGGAATTCAATGTCAATGAATCAATTTAAGTTCTTCTTCTTATTCTTCTCTACAAAAAAATCAAAATGTGCGACGTATGACCATGGGACCCACTAGCAGTCTGATAACTGAAAAACAGTAGAAAGGTAAAAGTAATTTCATAATAATTTTTACTAACTGTAAAACTTATTAGTACTATTATTTTTGTACTAAAGAAGGCAAGGGACCAATGAATCGAAAAAGCATTGAACAAAGGGCTAAAAACTTAATACGAAATGTTTTGTACCAAAGATTCTATCTACGGCTAAGATTAAATCAAAATTTATCTTAGCCACATGCCTTGAAGTGCAGAATTAAGAATGCAAGTAGAACAAAGAATCACAACATGTGCCATAAAAGACAAAAACCAACCATGATACCTCACGGTCACCAAGTGGATCTATCAACGATCAAGATTGAATCTCCTTGGCCAACGAGAGATATTCAACAACTCAGTCTATAAATACAGAAGGAGTACGTGAGAACTACGTGTCGAGCTAAGAAGGAAAAACAAGCTTATACGACATATTCAGCAAAGGAGCAAGTGTTGATAATCACTCGTCTTCTTAGTTCTCACCCCACTCCTCTAAGTTCTTAGAATAGTTCATTAACGGATATATCATTAGAGCTTAGTTTGTTGGAAATTTAGATTTACCACTGTATACTAAACTAGTTTGTAAAACTTTGGAGGGCTTTGTGATCAAAACATAAAGTGTGTGAATGAAGATAAAGGACATGGGTAACTTTTGGCAAGTCAATGTCATTAGTGAAAAACCTTGGAGGACTGAGTAGCTTAGAATGGTGTGTTGATTCCTCGTGCAAAACTTCACAATCTACGCCTGTGGCCAAGGGTAGATTGGACACTAAATGTAATGGGTATATTCATTTAGTGGAAATCAATCATTTCGAGGGTGGGACTGGATGTAGGAGGATTACACCACCTGTGAACCATGATATATCTTGTGTCATCCTTTACTTTCAGTTCTCACATCACCAACAACATTCAGTCATCCTTATATATTCAAAAATAGCTTACTAAATCACTGATCATTGAACTGTCTAGTTCATTGTCGTCAAGTTCCTTTGTTTCATCCTTTCATTGAAAAAGCCTTCTCTAAATAGGTCAAAACTCTCTATCCTTATGTGCTTCGTCAACTCTGAAATGTCCTAAGGTATTCTAAGATAGCATTTCATTACGTCTGAAATACTCTAGCAGTAACCTTGTTACAGCTGCCTGCTGACAAGGCTGCTGACTATTTTACAAACACATGTGGTCACTGTTTAAAACGATCTCCTACAAAACTAAAAGGGTCATAAACTTTGTTACGATAAAGTGTCACATCACATAAAGTCAAGACTTCTCTTGTATGTTTCAATATCTCCCAAAAGATATTGGAACTCTCTACTAGAGGGGAAAACGGTTGATAAATCGAAAAGATTGTAAAGTCTATTCACCCCCCCCCTCCCCCTTCCTCTAGACTTTACCTAACTTGGGACCATCAATTGATATCAGAGTGATTGTTCTCGGAGTCAGTTTCTTAACAGGCTTATCTTGAACCAACGATCGACCACCAATTCCCAACACACATATAGTCATATGAGATGGAACACACTGAAGGTGAACCAAATGAAAAGGGAAAGAAACAAGGAAAGAGACAACTAGCTGTTATTCAAACTCTGGATTCACAAAGCTAAAAGATGAGAAAGATTATCCCATCCACGGGACTGCCAAGGAGACAAGAAGAAGACGTCAAGTCTACTCTCATGACATCACCAAAGTCTAGCCAACAAACAACAATGAAGAAAGATGTCCATGAAAAGGCATTGTTGAGTTAATTGGCTCATTATAGGAGCGGCCCGATCGACTAAAACTTGCAAGTGTACAAGTGATAATGTAGTAATAAAACCCGGTAAAAATACCGGGTCGAACACAAGGAAACGTTGTTTATATGATTCAAATTCGGATAGAGTTTTAGTAAAAGACTTAGCAAAAGAGTAGAGATTTTTAGTTTTCAAGAGATAATAAAAGCAACCAGGGGTTCGAGATTACTCCTAAATGACTCCTGGTGATGAATATATGTTCTTTCACCAATTCATATGAGTGGAATGTCACTAAAGTATTCTAACTCCTGTTATGGCAGCGAGATTGTGATTAATTCTACGTGTGAATCCCGTCACGGTTCACATTCAACTAAAATTAACCCCATTGAAGATTAGGACATTACAAAACCATCATATTCGATTGAGGTATATTTCTATCCACAATTAGAATATGTCTAACCTTTAAGTGCACGGTTTATAACTCAACGTTAATTGCTCAAATAAACCCAACGATATAATCATATGTTGTACACTGTAGTCATACACATCATAAATATAAAGGAAAGATCATAATAATTTGGTTGAGAACATATATCAAACACCTAGAGTGCGTAAAGTTTCATCTCTAACCTTGGCTATGGAAAATTAGCTAGAACAATTCATAATGAAATTACAAGTATTGAAATGATAAAATACAATGAAATACATAAGAAATTGATACCACAACTGTAACACCGCCCCCAAGTATTTTTACTTTATCAAATTATGTATTGAACCCTGAGAAATGAATAAAAGCATTTTTACGAGATTGTAAATTTTTATTATTTCTTTTACGTGAATAGTAAAATTCACGTGGGGCCCACACCGGAAGTGGGGGCCGCCCGGTACTGTTGGGATCACATATTATATTAATCTGGGCCTAGATAATATGTATATGGTGGTGGATATCCTAAGTGGGCGGTGGCAATGACATAGGGGTGACCGGTTGGTCAAACGGGGCCAAATTATCGGTATCGACAATTTATCGGATAACAGCCCGAAAAGGGATTTCGGAGACATCTAAATTAAAGTTGAGGAAAAAATATTCCATATAAGGTCCAATAAGGATTGGGAACAAGTGTTATATTTTATTTGACCCGATAAAATAAAATATAATTGAAACAGTCCGGAAAATACAACTTTCGGGACCGATTGTACACTCGGGTACACAAAGGGTTGACCTCCCACATAAGTGGGGGCCAACCCACGTTTTTAGGCTTGAAAATGAAGGAGGGAGACGCATCATGGAGCTGTAAATGGTTGGGAAGTGATTGGGGGACAAATTTGTAAGTTGAGGGGACCCTCCCCCCATATTAATGGGGAATAAGCCAAAAGGGCTACCTCCCTCACTCCACAACTGATATAGCTCGGCGAACCTACTCAAAGAGGAGAAATAAGGTCTGAAAAACTCCATTGTTACCATCCATACACGCACCAAGAACAAAGGAGGAAGAAGGAGGGGAAAAGAAAAGAGAAAAGTTGGCTTTGGAGAGGAAAACTTGTGTTGAACAAGGTAACGACTCCATTAATCCCATTTCTTAATCTTCAGTCCTATTATATGATTATTCAATCATATTTCACACCCTAGTATTGTTCTACACGTTTGGAAATGTATAATGAGGGGTTGGAAGGTAGTTCTAAGTCCAAGAACGGACTTAAAAGCCAAAGTGGCCGGTTCTCCGGAAAATAACCTTTTTGAGGTTATTTGTATTACTATGGGTTTTATGATGATAAACACTTGTTAGTAACTTGTATAAGGTATTCAAGGAACTTTCAAGGATTTGAAAGGGGCGCCGGAGTTGTCGCCGGAGTTTGTGGAAGTTCGCCGGAGTTTCGCCGGAGCTAAATCAGGAAGGCTAGAACTTCATAAGCTTCATTAAGGTGAGAAGACGGCTTTATGCTTTATAACTTTTGCATGAGGCATGAGATTACCTAAGGTAATCAAAAATATGTTTTATGGAATGATTAAGGATAATCAAGTATTTGCTTATGCCATGATTAAAAGCATGTTACTTACGTTTGATGATTAAAAAGGTGATAAATTATTACGTGCAATGTTCCAGGGATCCAAAATGGTATTTTTGGATTGAGGACGTTCAAGAAGTACATGTGTGTAAAATTTCACGTTAATTGGACTCCGTTTGGGTGGTCAAACGGGCTTTGACTGCCAAGTCAACTGCCATACCCGACCGGGTATTGACACATACCCGACCGGGTATTTGCTGAAGAATTGCCCCAGGGGGCTACTGCCTCCTATACCCGATCGAGTATGGGTAGATACTCGATCGAGTATACATTGAAAATTAGCTTTGTGGGCTACTGTCTCCTGTACTCGACTGAGTATGGGTAGATACTCGATCGAGTATTGGTTTATGCTCAAAATGGGCAGTTTTGAGTAGGTTAACGTGGGCCGTTCAGGTGGGACCCGCCCACGTTGGTTCCTAAGGATTGTTATATGACTATAGGGCTAGGCATTGTCCATAGTTAAAGAAAAGAAAGGTTAGCCATATCCAGGTTAGGATTTGGTAGAGGATAGAGTGGGGATTGAGTACCCTTGGACGGTAAATGATCCAGAATACTCCAGGTGGGGTCGAGTACCCTTGGACGGTAAATGATCCAGAATACTCCAGGTGGGGTCGAGTACCCTTGGACGGTAATTGATCCAGAATACTCCAGGTGGGGTCGAGTACCCTTGGACGGTAAATGATCCAGAATACTCCAGGTGGGGTCGAGTACCCTTGGACGGTAAATGATCCAGAATACTCCAGGTGGGGCCGAGTACCCTTGGACGGTAAATGATCCTAAATACTCCAGGTTGGGTTGAGTGCCTTGGACGGTAAATGATCCTAAAACACTCGGTAGTATGAATCGAAGGTAGACTATAGCTTGTGAGCTAGGCAACCGGGAAAGGAGTGAGAAAAGTCAGGTAAGAACTTTATCTCTAAAAGACTCTTTAAGGTAAATGACCTACGGCTTGAGTGTTTTACGAGTATATATATACAGTATGTATCATCGGGTGGATGAGAGACATCTATATATATATGTATTACCCTATTTTTGGGTCTCGTGTCTGAAACATTAGTTATTCTTCATTTAGCCTGTTTGTCACTAGTACTTCTATGGAGTACTGGCCCCTCCGGGGGCCTTCACATTTTTCAGGTTAAGGCTAGAGTCCTACTACCTGCACCTTTTCCTAGGGTGATCATTCAAGGAGGGAGACGTGGTTCGTGCTTCCATTCGTATTTGAAATTTATAAACCGCTCATGGATTTTTGAACAATGTTTTCCTTAAAACCGTTGGGGGCCCGCGTTTGCCACGTGTGGCTAAGTATCAAACATATTATTATTTCCGCATTTGTTTGATTATGATATTGATGTTGATTATATGTGTTTACTAATCGGTTTGGCAATAGAATCAATCGAACGCCTTGTGCAATTCATTAGGGATGAACTGTTGTTGTTCTTATCGGGTTGTACGGCGGTTGTCTACGTGGCTCGGATGCGGTCCGGGGCGTGACAATTAAGTGGTATCATAGTCATCGATTTCTAAACTATATAATTAACCTCTCAATATCTTACCATCGAAAAGTTTTGAACAAAACCATGAGCAGAAAGTTTTTGTACCTAAGGAACCGTTGGAAACCAAGTTATTGACCTCTTATTGTTAAGACGGTACCCTTAACAGTTTGTTGGTCATAATGTTGGACCAAGTGGTGTCTTTTGTACTAATCCGTCAATTGACATTGAAACGAGTCTAATGACTCATTCCTTATTTCTTTCAGAAATGGAGGGTGGACGCAGGATTACTAGGAGGAACCCGACGGGTCGTGCACCAGGGGCCACTGGGCATGATACACAGGCTGAATCACGGACCTCTAGGGGTAGAGGTCAGGGCCAAGGCCGAGGAGGAGGCCAAGGAAGGGGTCGTGGGCGTTCTACAACGACGACGACAAGTAGCACGCGTGTCGGTTCTGTGAACCCATCTTGGGCCACCGAACCGGACGATTTCACATATGCTCCAAGCACGGAGCAAGAGGAGACCCCGTACAACGGGGAGGACTTTGATGAAGAAGATGAGGATGACGATCCTCATTATGGTCGTATGAGCGAGGTACTAGAATGGTACCTTGAGAATAAGGCAAAGAGAGAACAGCGGCGCCAAGCTAGACAGGCTAGGTTAGCCATGGGGTAGGGAAGCCGAGGTGCTTCTAGTGCTCCATCTGGAGCGTCCAGGGGAGACACGATGGTACGTATCTCCAAGTACCTCAAGGAGGCGAGGGCCTTGGGGTGTAAGTCATTTGATGGCAAGGGCGACATATCTGACGCCGCCCACTGGATTAAGAAACTGTTGTATGGTGGGAAGGCGTGGAAGGGAAGTTCCACGGTGAGGCCACTTAGGAGAAATTGGAAGTTGAGTTCTATAATCAGTACTACTCAACTTTTGAAGTCAATCTCAAGAGGAGAGAGTACACAAATATGAAACAGGAGGATGGCTGCTCGGTGAGGCAATTGGAACGGAGGTTCCGAGACTTGGCACGATTCCTACCAGAGTACTCTTTGGATGAGAATCGAATGACCAATCATTTTTGGGATGCTCTACAGTTGGACATCCGCGACCGGGCTACTTATCAGCATAACATGACATTTAGTCAAGTTGTTGATCAAGGGCTCCTTGGGGAAACCCAATGGAATGAAAGGAAGGCGAGAGACGCCGAGAAGGCGAAGAAGAGGAGATGGGGAAACTCTGGACCCCAAGATCACTCTCTGAAGCATCACGCCGGAGGTGGCAATACATTCAGGGCGCCGCCTCCACCGCCGAAAAGGTATAAGGGCTCAGTAGGGCAAGGGCCCAAACCAGGGGGTGTGGGGCCACCAAGGTGCGCAAACTGCGGTAAGAACCACGGGGGGAGATGCAATGAACCACCCCGGTGCTTCAAATGAGGTAGCACGAGCCACCTCAAACCCTATTGTCCAATGCTGAACGGAGGAGGACCATCGGGAGCTATGGGAGGACCTACGACTAGTAGGGGACGTGCGGGGCCGTCTCAGGGCGGCACAGGAAGGGGCGGACCCACGGATAGCAACGCCGCATCCGTTAACCAAGGAAGGACCAAGCACGGGTGTATGCAATGACCGAGGCAGATTCTCGGGCCAACCCGGACTCTATTGCAGGTAATCTCTTGATTACACACGTATTTTGATCATGTATTTGGATTAAAAATCTTCAAAAAATATGAAGGACCCGATCGGGTATCCCTATAGACCCGACCGGGTATTAGCCATGCTTCGATTTTGAAGTGTGTACTCGTTCGGGCAAGCAAGGCAGGATATTTCATTTTTGACACTTCGAGCAATGCCCGATCGGGTATGGCTATATACTCGATCGGGTATGTGTAAAAATTGAGCTTCGAAGTGTGTACTCGATCGAGCGTTGATGACAGGGAGCTATTACTTGAGAATTTCGAGTGATACCCGACCGGGTATGGGTATATACCCGACCGGGGATTGACTTTTGGTTCGAATCCGAGGCATGTACTCGACCGGGCAGGGATAACAAGAAGTCTCTTCAGTAAGGATTCGAGTAATACCCGACCGGGTATAGGGCCTTACCCGACTGGGTATAAGGTATCCCTAGGCTGAAAATTTTTCGTTCGGTCCTTTTCAGTCGGGATGTTGGGTAGTGTGCCTTACATGACTTACATATGTAGGAACACTAAAGATCAATGATAGGGACGCGAGAATTCTCATCGATACCGGAGAACAACGTTCATTTGTGAGCGAACCATTTGCCAAGGGTTTGGGCATGCCTTTGGTAGCAATGATGAAACCATTGTTGGTCTCTACGCCACTGGGAGATGATGTAGAGCGGAAACACTGATATCCCTCGTGTAATGTAGGGATAGGGGAGCACTGTCTAACGGGTGACTTTGTGTCGTTAGATATGCTCGAGTTTGATGCTATACTTGGCATGGATTGGCTCGAAAAACACCATGCGAAGGTAGATTGCTACACCAAGGTGTTAAAACTAAAAGATGGAGAAGGAAATACTCTATGCTTCGAGGGAGATAGATGGAAATTCAATCCTTGTATCATATCGGCCATAAGAGCAAGGCGTATGATGAGGAAAGGATGTCAAGCGTACTTGGCCTATGTCATAGGCAAGGAAGGCAAGGGAAGAAGTCTCACTGAGGTGAGAGTGGTGAGTGAGTACCCAGAAGTTTTCCCTCAAGAACTCCCGGGACTCCCACCAGATCGAGAAATCGAGTTCACCATTGAAGTAGAACCCGGTACGAAACCCATCTCGATTCCTCCATACCGGATGGCATCGGCTGAACTTCAAGAGTTGAAGGTTCAATTAGAAGAATTTATGGACAGCGGATTCATTAGGCCGAGTCATTCACCGTGGGGAGCACTGATACTCTTTGTAAAGAAGAAAAATGGTACACTTAGAATGTGTATCGATTACCGTCAGTTGAACAAGGTCACAGTAAAGAACAAATACCCTTTGCTAAGGATCGATGACTTGTTTGATCAACTACGGGGGGGAACCGTGTTCTCTAAGATCGACTTGAGGTCAGGCTACCATCAACTAAAGATCAAGGAAAGTGACATACCCAAAAGTGCATTTCGTACAAGGTATGGTTACTATGAGTTCCTAGTAATGTCGTTTGGGCTTACGAACGCACCCGCGGCATTCATGGACCTCATGAACCGAGTATTCCATCAATACTTGGACCAATTCGTCATAGTGTTCATTGATGACATTTTGATATACTCCATGAACGAAGAGGAGCACGAAAAACATCTAAGGCTTGTGCTTGAAACGCTGCGGAAGAAGCAACTCTTTGCCAAATTCTCTAAATGTGAATATTGGCTTGGGGAGATCGGTTTTCTCAGGCATGTGGTATCGGTCTCGGGAGTTTCAGTTGATAACTCAAAGATTGAAGCGGTCACTAATTGGGAGAGGCCCAAGAATGTGAAGGAGATAAGGAGTTTTCTCGGTTTAGCTGGGTATTACCGCAAATTTGTGGAGAAGTTCTCGGTGATAGCATCTCCACTAACAAAGCTCACTAAAAAGGGGGCTAAGTTTGTGTGGGATGACAAGTGTGAGAAGGGGTTTCTTGAGTTAAAGAAACGTTTGACCGAAGCACCAGTGCTTGCCTTACCCGTGCAAGGGTTAGGGTATGACATCTACAGTGATGCTAGCATTCAGGGACTGGGACGTGTACTGATGCAATCGGGGAAGGTAATTCCTTATGCTTCTCGGCAGTTGAGAAAGCATGAAGTAAACTTCCCCACACATGATCTGGAGCTAGGTGCTGTGGTGTTTGCATTGAAGATTTGGAGGCGCTACCTCTACGGAGAGTTGTGTCACATCTATACTGACCACAAGAGCTTGAAGTATGTGTTCACTCAGAAAGAGTTGAACATGAGACAGAGAAGATGGATGGAGTTGATCAGGGATTACAACTTGATCATTGACTATCATCCAGGCAAGGCTAATGTGGTAGCCGATGCGCTGAGCAGGAAGAGCTCATCATCGGGGGTTTTACTCACATGCTTACGAGCATTGAGGGCACGCGTGGAGGCATCCACGGATGGGGCGTTATTGGCCAGATTTGAGGTGAGACCCACCTTGTTAGACGAAATCAGGACATGTCAAGGCAATGACGAGGAATTTCAGAAAATCCGGGAACGGATGCTGGTGGGGCCCATCGAGGGTTTCCGTGAGAGAGAAGATGGACTTCTACTGTTCAAAGAACGAGTGTGTGTGCCATCAGATGAGGAGCTCCGTAAATCTATCCTTGAGGAAGCTCACTCATCTGCGTATGCCATGCACCCGGGGGTACAAAGATGTATCGGGACTTGAAAGAAAGCTACTGGTGGTCGGGGATGAAGAGAGAGATTGCAGAATACGTGAGCCGTTGCCTTACCTGCCAACAGGTTAAGGGAGATCACCAACACCCAGCAGGGTTACTACAACCACTTACCATTCCAGAATGGAAGTGGGAGCATGTCACCATGGACTTCGTGGTGGGTCTACCACGGACGGTTAGGAACTACGACGTAGTATGGGTGGTAGTCGATAGGCTGACCAAGAGTGCTCATTTTCTACCTATCAACACTACCTATACGCTCGAGCGATTGGCCAAATTGTACACAAATGAGATTGTGAGACTGCATGGGGTTCCGGTTACTATAGTATCGGATAGAGACCCACGGTTCACATCACGGTTTTGGCCTAAGTTCCAGGAATCCATGGGTATGAAATTGAGGTTTAGCACCGCATTTCATCCTAAAATGGATGGGCAATCTGAACGGGTGATTCAGATTTTGGAGGACATGTTGAGGGCATGTGCCTTAGAGTTCCAAGGAAGTTGGGACAATCAGTTGGCGTTAGTGGAATTCGCCTATAACAACAGTTATCAGGCGAGTATAGGCATGCCTCCATACGAAGCATTGTATGGGAGGAAATGCCAGACATCATTGTGTTGGGACGAGGTTGGCGAGGCTAAGCTCGAGGGCACCAAGCTAGTCGAGATCACTAAAGAGAAGATAAAAGTCATACAGGATAGGCTCAAGGCTGCCCAAGACCGGCAGAAGAGCTATGCTGATAAACGTCAGAGGACGTTGGAGTTTGAGGTCGGTGATGAGGTATTTCTGAGAGTATCCCCTTGGAAAGGAATCATCAGGTTCCTCAGTCAGGGTAAGCTTAACCCACGTTACATAGGTCCGTTCAAAATCCTTGAAAGGATTGGGGATGTAGCCTACCGACTTCAGTTGACCCCAGAGTTAGAGAAGATTCACAATGTGTTTCATGTTTCTATGCTCAAGAAGTATGTGCGGGACCCGACACATATTCTTGAGAAACCACCGGTGGAAATCCGAGAAGATCTACACTATACAGTGCAGCCGGTAAAGATCATAGACCGACAGGTAAAGAAGCTAAGGAGCAAAGAGGTGCCGATGTTAAAAGTACTTTGTAAGAGTAATCGTGTCGAGGAGCAAACTTGGGAAGTGGAGACCCTAACCAGGGAACAATATCCATTTCTGTTTGACTAGACCCGTGAATTTTGGGGACGAAATCCCAAATAAGGGGGATAGAACTTATAACACCGCCCCCAAGTATTTGTACTTTATCAAATTATGTATTGAACCCTGAGAAATGAATAAAAGCATTTTTACGAGATTGTAAATTTTTATTATTTCTTTTACGTGAATAGTAAAATTCACGTGGGGCCCTCACCAGAAATGGGGGCCGCCCGGTACTGTCAGGATCACATATTATATTAACCTTGGCCTAGATGATATGTATATGGTGGTGTATATCCTAAGTGGGCCGTGGCAATGGCATAGGGGTGACCGGTTAGTCAAACGGGGCCAAATTATCGGTATCGGCAATTTATCGGATAACAGCCTGAAAAGGGATTTCAGAGAATTCTAAATTAAAGTTGAGGAATACATATTCCGTATAAGGTCCAATAAGGATTGGGAATAAGTGTTATATTTTATTCGACCCGATAAAATAAAATTTAATTGAAACTGTCCGGAAAATACAACTTTCGGGACCGATTGTACACTCGGGTACACAAAGGGTTGACCTCCCATATAAGTGGGGGCCAACCCACGTTTTTAGGCTTTCAAATGAAGGAGGAAGCCGCATCATGGAGCCGGAAATGGTTGGGAAGTGATTGGGGACCCTCCCCCCATATTATTGGGGAATAAGCCAAAAGGGCTACCTCCCTCAACCCACAACTGATATAGCTCGGCCAACCTACTCAAAGAGGAGAAAGAAGGTCTGAAAAACTCCATTGTTACCATCCATACACGCACCAAGAACAAAGGAGGAAGAAGGAGGGGAAAAGAGAAGAGAAAAGTTGGCTTTGGAGAGGAAAACTTGTGTTTAACAAGGTAATGACTCCATTAATCCCATTTCTTATTCTTCAATCCTCTTATATGATTATTCAATCATATTTCACACCCTAGTATTGTTCTACACGTTTGGAAGTGTAGAATGAGGGGTTGGAAGGTAGTTCTAAGTCCAAGAACGGACTTAGAAGCCAAAGTAACCGGTTCGCCGGAAAATAACCTTTTTGAGGTTATTTGTATTACTATGGGTTTTATGATGATAAAACCTTGTTAGTAACTTGTCTAAGGTATTCAAGGAACTTTCACGGAGTTTAAAGTGGCGCCGGAGTTGTCGCCGGAGTTTGTTGAAGTTCACCAGAGTTTCGCCGGAGCTAAATCGGGAAGGCTAGAATTTCATAAGCTTCATTAAGGTGAGAAGACAGCTTTATGCTTTATAACTTTTGTGTGAGGCATGAGATTATCTAAGGTAATCAAAAATATGTTTTATGGAATGATTAAGGATAATCAAGTATTTGCTTATGCCATGATTATATATAAAACATAGTTGAAAAGCATGTTACTTACGTTTGATGATTAAAAAGGTGATAAGTTATTACGTGCGATGTTCCAGGGATCCAAAATGGTATTTTTGGATTGAGGACTTCAAAAAGTACATGTGTGTAAAACTTCACGTTAATTGGACTCCGTTGGGGTGGTTAAACGGCGTTGACCGCCAAGTTAACTGCCATACCCGACCGGGTATTGACACATACCCGACCGGGTATTTGCTTAAGAATTGCCCCAGGGGGCTACTGCCTCCTATACCCGATCGAGTATGGGTAGATAATCGATCGGGTATACATTGAAAATTAGCTTTGTGGGTTACTATCTCCTGTACTCGACCGAGTATGGGTAGATACTCGATCGAGTATTGATTTATGCTCAAAACGGGCAGTTTTGAGTAGGTTAACGTGGGCCGTTCAGGTGGGACCCGCCCACGCTGGTTCCTAAGGATTGTTATATGACTATAGGGCTAGGCATTGTCCATAGTTAAAGGAATGAAAGGTTAGCCATATACATGTTAGGATTTGGTAGAGGATAGACTGGGGATTGAGTACCCTTGGACGGTAAATGATCCAGAATACTCCAAGTGGGGTCGAGTACCCTTGGACGGTAAATGATCCAGAATACTCCAGGTGGGGTCGAGTACCCTTGGACGGTAAATGATCCAGAATACTCCAGGTGGGGTCGAGTACCCTTTGATGGTAAATTATCCAGAATACTCCAGGTGGGGTCAAGTACCCTTGGATGGTAAATGATCCAGAATACTCCAGGTGGGGCCGAGTACCCTTGGACGGTAAATGATCCTAAATACTCCAGGTTGGGTTGAGTGCCTTTGATGGTAAATGATCCTAAAACACTCGGTAGTATGAATCGAAGGTAGACTATAGCTTGTGAGCTAGGCAATCGGGAAAGGAGTGAGAAAAGTCAGGTAAGAACTTTATCTCTAAAAGACTCTTTAAGGTAAATGACCTACGGGTTGAGTATTTTACGAGTATATATATACAGTATGTATCATCGGGTGGATGAGAGACATCTATATATATATGTATCACCCTATTTTTGGGTCTCGTATCTGAAACATTAGTTATTCTTCATATAGCCTGCTTGTCACTAGTACTTCTATGGAGTACTGACCCCTCCGGGGGGCCTCACATTTTTCAGGTTAAGGCTGGAGTCCTACTACCTGCACATTTGCCTAGGGTGATCATTCAAGGAGGGAGACGTGGTTCGTGCTTCCATTCGTATTTGAAATTTATAAACCACTCATGGATTTTTGAACAATGTTTTCCTTAAAATAGTTGGGGGCCTGCGTGCCCGTGTTTGCCATGTGTGGCTAAGTATCAAACATATTATTATTTCCGCATTTGTTTGATTATGATATTGATGTTGATTATATGTGTCTACGTGGCTCGGATGCGGTCCGGGGCGTGACAACAACTCCAAAGCTATGGTGGATAATGCTTTCCCCAATTCATGAACTTCTCCCAAGACCAAGGGGTTGCTCTTGAGATGCCAAAGTACAGTGTAGTGTGTAGAATATGGAATTGTATGTTGAGACGGCTTCAGTCCACTTCAATATGGAGTCTTCAACGGCCATTTTTGGACAAGAAAGCAAGCTTCTTAATGGGATTTGGTGTTTTCCCGAATGATTGTGATGACTGTTGCTGTTATAACCTCGCACAGACGAAAATCCGGACGCCATATGTGAAAGCCGGGCGGCTTTCGCATTTTAAATTAAGTGAACCCGCTCCAGGTGGCAAACGTCGGGCGGCCTGTGCCAAAAGTCGGGCGACCTATGCCAAAAGTCGGGCGGCTTTTGGCTCGATTTATTGAAATAATTCTACGGCGTCCAATGTCGGACGCCTTTCACGAAAGTCGGGCGCCTTTCACGAAAGCCGGGCGGCTTTCGTCTTGTTTTTCTCCGGACGATGTCCTTCAGCTTTGGATGGCAACTGGCTGGCTAGCTGGTGAAAACCGGCCGGCATTGGTAAAAGCCGGGCGCCATTCACCTTGTTTGTGTGTTTCTTCTTCTTTTCTTTTGTTCTTTGGGATGCATTTGGTTGACATTCTCTTGTCGGAATTCTTCGTGTGTATTCTCATCGTCATATTTGGTCCAATCCTTGATTAAAGTATTTCTTGCAAAACGAGGCATATGTGTGAGAATTTTATTCTTTTAACCACAAAAGCGTTTATAAGTGATTGTATAAAATACGTTAATAAAACGCTTATCAAAAACCCCCACATTTAAGCTTTTGTTTGTCCTCAAGCAAATTTTGAAAAATTCTTTGTTTGAAGTATTAAAACCTTTTGAAAATTTGTATTCTGTTGAAAACGGTTTTGGAGGACAAGGAGTTTTGCTAAAATATTTAAAAAAATAGGACCAAATGTGAACAATTTATAAAGAAAATCCTGCAAATTTAAAGGCTTAAGGACCACTCCCCCACACTTATTCCATATTGTCTCAATGTGGATCATCAAAGAGCAATTTAAACAAGGTAATAAGCACATAGCACAAAGCACATTAGGGGCACATTAGTAACAAAAAGGCGTTTAGCAATATTAGAAAAAGATATCCACGTTTAAACATTTGATACACTTCCCTTTTTGTTCAACATACTCATCACTTTCATTTCCATCTCCTCGGGGAGGAAAATAAAAGTTTGGATCATACGGTGGTGGTGGCTGATATGCACTAATTAGTAGTGCATAAATGTATATTTTTATGTTTGATTTGTGTGTATTATTTATCGTTTTATTTAGTTTGTAAACATTTGTGAGATTTTAGTTGTAATTGTATTTTAATCTTCATTTGTAAGTTGTAGAGTAGATTTAGGATTTATGGTGTTAGAAAAGAGAACTTTGAAGAGAAGAAAACAAGAAATTTGACTGCCCAGGAGTAAAACCTGACCGGGTAGAAATCACTACTCGGTCGGGCCAGATTTAACAACCGAAGAAGCAAGGAAAGTGCCAGAACCGGTTGTGTACTGATATTCATGTAATTTCCGATTGTATGTTTGTATTTTTAACTAGTTTTTATTAGTTCTAGTTGAGGAAATTACACATTTTTGGTGTAATACTTTATTTTCATATTTATTTGTAATTTGTTTAGATTAGGACTTTTCTGAGCTTAACAGGTCAAAGATCATCCAAGGGATCAAGATTGGACCTTAAAAGATCAAGGAAAGTGCAAGGAGGCAAGAAAGATTTCGATTTGGAAAAAATACTCATGTACCCGGTCGGGTATTGCCTATACCCGATCGGGTATTTGCTTGATTCGATTGTCCAAATCAAATCCGGGAACAAATGATCGTGGGAGCAAGATTTCGTTAAGATTTGTCACATACCCGATCGGGTATGCCGACATACCCGATCGGGTATGCCCAGAAAAGTGAATTTCTGGGAAATTTTTTAAGATACCCGGTCGGGTATTCTATATACCCGGTCGGGTGTCAGACCTTGCAGCTCCCAAAAGCCTATAAATACACCCCTTTCCTTCACAATAAGGGAACCAATTAACATATACTTCTTAACTCAGTTTAGACAAGCTCTTTCTTTATATTTTCTTCATGTTTAGTCTCCAAATGAGGAGCTAAACTCTTCCATCTTGGTTTTGCTACTTTGAAGCTTAATGAACTTGTAAGTTGTGAGTTATTTTCTTTAATCTTCTTCCTTGAATATTAATTATTTCCTATTCATATTCCATATTAATATTTTGAACATTACTTAAAGGATCAACTAGTTTTGTTTCATATATTAATTATTACTAGAATCAATCGATTAATAGGCTTGTTATTAATTCGCTTCCTTCAACGGTAGTAAACTTGGATTGTTAATGCATGCGTTTCATGATTAATAATCTAAGGGGAATTAATTATATTGATTAAACCGATAAACCGCTTGTGTTGAGGTTATCAATCTCAATCGTTTTCATCTCAAGTTTATTGCTACTCTCGTGTTAATATACGGCGCGTGTTCTATATTGACTCGGTAGTAAGTTTTATTAATCAACGCGTCTCGTTATTAATAACTACCCTCGATGAACTGGATATACTCCTCGGTTGAGTATTCGAGAGGAAGATAGTTAAAGATATAACCGGGATCGACGAACATTTCATTAAGTGGATAAAAGCAAACCAAGTCCTCATCTCTATAAATTAAACTCATATAATTCGTTTATCTTGGTGTTAATTAAATTTAATCAAATCAAACTTAAAACCCCCCTTGTTACTATTTATATAAGAGAAATGTATTCCTTTCCCTGTGGATACAAACCTTACTACACTATACTACGTATTAGTGTTGTATCGATTAATTATTTTGAGTGCACCTCACGACAAGTACACGTCAAATTTGGCGCCGTTGCCGGGGAAAGGCAATTATTTTTCTTTTTATTTTATCTCATAAAAATCAAAAACAAAAAACATACAAAAAAAAAAATCTATTTTTTGAGCTTACATGAGTATATGGATACCAACACATCATCCTTAGAGAGTCAAGTTTCCGTTTTGGCTTCTCTCATAAAGGAGTTTATCTTAAACTCAGAAACTCAAGATGCCAAGACCTGCGATATTTGCATGTCTCACAGGCATATTGCGGATTTTTGCCCGCAGCTCCAAGAAGAATACCTCGCACAAATTATTTATGTACCTCACATGAGGTATGATCCATTCTCCAACTCTAACATGTCTACGGAGGACATGGTTCGGGCTCTTACTAACAGCGTGACCACCATGCAACAAAACATGGTGCAATTCCAAAATGAGACCAAGTCTAGCATTTTGAACTTGGAATCTCAAGTGAGTCAAATAGCCGGAGCCGTGAGTAGGCTTGAAGCAAGGGATTCAGGAAAACTTCCCATTCAAATAGAATGTGATCCTAAACAACAAACTTTTGCAATCACATTGACAAATGAGAAGGAAATGCAAGAGGAGATCCAAAATCCAAAAGAAGAAGAAGAAGAAAGAGACACGGAGCTCGAGCTGGTCAAAGAAGAGGATGAACCGTGTTTCAAGGTCAAATATCTATCCTTATCATTCTTTGAGGTACCCCCAACAGTTCTAAAAACTTCGAAGGAAACTCATAAAATTGAAAAGGATAAAAACATTTTTGAAATCTTCACAAAAATTGAGAGGACAAAAATTGAGCTAAACAGGTCAAAGATCATCCAAGGGATCAAGATTGGACCTTAAAAGATCAAGGAAAGTGCAAGGAGGCAAGAAAGATTTCGATTTGGAAAAAATACTAATGTACCCGGTCGGGTATTGCTTATACCCGGTCGGGTATTTGCTTGATTCGATTGTCCAAATCAAATCCGGGAACAAATTATCGTGGGAGCAAGATTTCGTTAAGATTTGTCACATACCCGATCGGGTATGCCGACATACCCGATCGGGTATGCCCAGAAAAGTGAATTTCTGGGAAATTTCCTAAGATACCCGGTCGGGTATCCTATATACCCGGTCGAGTATCCTATATACCTGGTCGGGTATCCTATATACCCGGTCGGGTATCAGACCCTGCAGCTCCCAAAAGCCTATAAATACACCCTTTTCCTTCACAATAAGGGAACCAATTAACATATACTTCTTAGCTCAGTTTAGACAAGCTCTTTCTTTATATTTTCTTCATGTTTAGTCTCCAAATGAGGAGCTAATGTAACACCGACCCCGAGCATATTTACTTTTAGTAAATTATGTAATAAACCTTGAAAGATGATTTATGATTTTGCGTAATTGTAAATTTTTATTATTTCTTTTACGTGAATAGTAAATTGCATGTGGGGCCCACAGCGGGAACGGGGACCGCCCGTTAATTCCCGAACCACATATTATATTCATCTTGGTCTAAGATGACATTTATATGGTTGTGAATATTTTGTTTGGGCCATAGAAAAGGCACGGAGTTGACCGGTGGTCAAACGAGGCCCAATTACCGGTATGGGTAATTTAACGGATAACAGCCCGAAATGAGTTTCGAAGACTCCTAAATTAATGTTGGGGAATGTACATCTATTCGAAATGTACATCTATTTTCACCTGGTTTAGTCCTAGAGCGGTTCTAAAGGTTAGAAACCGGGGAATTTCGGGCGGGTGTCGAACGGACTTCACCCGAACCACAACCAACATACCCTACGACTTAAGAAACGAGCCTATTAATTAGATAGTGTGTCTTACATTACTTATGAATGTAGGAACACTAAAGATAAACGGGAGAGACGCAAGGATCCTTATTGATACTGGGACGCAACGATCATTTGTGAGTGAGGCGTTCGCCAGCGGATTCAACGGACCACTTGTACCGATGACCCAAACCCTATTGGTATCCACGCCTCTAGGGGATGATAACGAAAGAGATAGCCACTATCCATCGTGTGAGGTGGAGGTGGAGGAACAGAACTTGACGTGTGACTTCGTACCGCTGAGCATGATCGAGTTCGACGCGATCCTCGGGATGGATTGGCTAGAGAAGCATCATGCTAGGGTTGATTGTTATACGAAGGTTCTTGAACTCGAAAGCGGTGAAGGTTTGACCTTACGTTTCGAGGGAGATAGAGGCAAATCAAACAGTTGTATCATATCCGCCGTGAGGGCGAGGAATATGATGAGAAAGGGATGCCACGCATATCTAGCCTACGTGGTGGACAAAACCAAAGAAGAGGTAGACATCAATGACGTGAGAATAGTGTGCAAGTATCCGGACGTCTTCCCAAAAGACTTACCGGGGCTCCCACCCGATAGGGAGATTGAGTTCGTGATCGAGGTTGAACCCGGCACCAAACCAATCTCTATACCGCCATACAGAATGGCACCCGCTGAACTTAACGAGTTGAAAACCCATTTGCAAGAGCTATTGGATAACGGTTTCATAAGACCGAGTCACTCTCCGTGGGGAACACTTCGAATGTGCATTGACTATCGTCAACTGAACAAGGTCACAATCAAGAATAGGTATCCCTTGCCTAGGATTGATGACTTGTTTGATTAGCTCCGAGGAGCGACGGTGTTTTCGAAGATTGACTTGAGGTCGGGGTACCACCAACTGAAAATAAAGGAAGATGACATACCGAAGAGTGCATTCCGCACAAGGTATGGTCATTTCGAGTTCCTAGTTATGTCGTTCGGGCTGACCAACGCCCCGGCGGCATTTATGGACTTGATGAACCGGGTATTTCATAAATACTTGGACCGGTTTGTGATTGTGTTCATAGATGATATCTTGATTTACTCGAAGAGTGAAGAAAGCATGAGGAGCACTTGATACTTGTTCTTGAGACACTACGGGAGAAGCAACTCTATGCCAAGTTTTCCAAATGTGAATTTTGGCTAAGGGAGATTGGCTTTCTCGGGCATGTGGTTTCGGGATCAGGGATTGCCGTAGATAACAAGAATATTGAGGCCATTACTGAATGGGAGAGGCCAAAGAACGTCAAGGAAATTCGTAGCTTCCTTGGATTGGCAGGGTACTACCGAAAATTTGTGGAGAAGTTCTCAGTTTTGGCATCGCCATTGACAAAGCTCACTCGAAAGGGGGCCAAGTTTGTATGGGACGACGGATGTGATAAGGGATTCTTTGAACTGAAGAAGAGATTGACCGAGGCACCGGTACTCGCACTACCCAAACAGGGTGTGGGGTACGATGTCTACAGCGACGCAAGCATCCAAGGGCTTGGATGTGTCTTGATGCAGAATGGGAGGGTGATCGCATATGCTTCACGACAGTTGAAGAAGCATGAGGTAAATTATCCCACTCGTGACTTAGAGCTGGGGGCAGTGGTGTTCGCATTGAAAATTTGGAGACATTATCTCTACGGGGAAACATGTCATATATACACCGACCACAAAAGCCTGAAGTACGTGTTTACTCAGAAAGAGTTAAACATGAGACAGAGACGGTGGATGGAGTTGATAAAAGACTACCATCTAGTTATTGAGTACCACCCCGGTAAAGCCAACGTGGTAGCGGATGCCTTGAGCCGAAAGAATTCATCTGGGGCATTATTGACTAGCTTGAGGGCATTGAGAGCCCAATTGGAGGTATCTAGCGATGGTGCCTTGTTAGCTAGATTCGAGGTGAGATCTACATTACTTGATGAAATCAAGAAAGGTCAAGAAACCGACGAAAAACTTATGAAGATCCGTGAACGCATGCTAGCGGGACCGGTTGAGGATTTCAGGGAGAGAGACGATGGTCTCTTATTATTTCGTGACCGAGTGTGTGTACCGTTGGATGATGAGCTCCGAAAGTCCATCTTAGAGGAGGCTCATTCATCGGCGTATGCCATGCACCCGGGAGGCACGAAGATGTACCGTGATTTGAAGGAAAGTTACTGGTGGTCGGGTATGAAGAGGGAAATAGCCGAGTACATCAGTAGGTGTCTTACTTGTCAGCAAGTTAAGGCAGAACATCAGCATCCGGCTGGGTTACTACAGCCACTCTCCATTCCTGAATGGAAGTGGGAGCACGTGACTATGGATTTCGTGGTGGGGTTTCCACGAACGGTTAAGAACTATGATGCCGTATGGGTTGTGGTCGATAGGTTCACGAAGAGTGCACACTTTCTACCTATCAACACTACCTATGCACTGGAGAGGTTAGCCAAGTTGTATGTGGACGAGATCGTGAGGCTACATGGGGTTCCTATAACCATTGTATCCGATAGAGATCCGCGATTCACATCACGATTTTGGCCGAAGTTCCAAGAATCCATGGGGACAAAGTTGAAATTCAGTACAGCTTTTCATCCACAAACGGATGGGCAATCTGAGCGGGTTATACAGATATTAGAGGATATGCTGAGAGCCTGTGCATTGGAGTTCCAAGGAAGTTGGGACAACCATTTGTCACTTGTGGAGTTTGCCTATAACAACAGTTATCAGGCAAGTATAGGCATGCCTCCATACGAGGCATTGTATGGGAGGAGATGTCGTACACCGTTGTGTTGGGATGAGGTTGGCATGGCCAAACTCGAGAGCACAGAATTGGTGGAGATGACCAAGTCTAAGGTGAAGATGATTCGTGAGAGACTTAAGGCGGCCCAGGATAGACAGAAAAGTTATGCCGATAAGCGCCGAAGAGCCTTGGAGTTTAAGGTGGGAGATGAAGTATTTTTGAAAGTTTCACCTTGGAAGGGAATCATCCGATTTCAGAGTCGAGGGAAACTTAACCCACGATACATAGGGCCATTCGTGGTTCTTGAGAGGATTGGGGCCGTAGCATACCGATTACAGTTGACTCCAGAATTGGAGAAGATACATAACGTATTCCACGTGTCTATGCTTAAGAAGTATATGCCGGATTCATCTCATGTATTAGAAAAACCACCCGTGGAAATACGGGAAGACTTGAATTATGTCGTGCAACCGGTGAAGATACTTGACCGGAAAGTCAAGAAATTGAGAAGCAAGAAAGTCCCAATGGTTAAAATCCTTTGGAAAAGTGACCGAGTTGAGGAGGAAACTTGGGAAACGGAAGCTTTAATGAAAGAGCAATACGCGTTTTTGTTCGAATGAGCATTGTGAATTTCGGGGACGAAATTCCCGTTAAGGGGGGGTGAACTTGTAACACCGACCCCGAGCATATTTACTTTTAGTAAATTATGTAATAAACCTTGAAAGATGATTTATGAATTTGCGTAATTGTAAATTTTTATTATTTCTTTTACGTGAATAGTAAATTGCATGTGGGGCTCATAGCGGGAACGGGGACCGCCCGATAAATCCCGAACCACATATTATATTCATCTTGGTCTAAGATGACATTTATGTGGTTGTGAATATTTTGTTTGGGCCATAGAAAAGGCACGGAGTTGACCGGTGGTCAAACGAGGCCCAATTACCGGTATGTGTAATTTAACGGATAACAGCCCGAAATGAGTTTCGAAGACTCCGAAATTAATGTTGGGGAATGTACATCTATTCTAAAGGCCCACAATTGTTAAGAGCACGTGATATATTTTATTTGGCCCGATAAAATAAAATATAATTAAAACGGACCGAGAAATACAACTTTCGGGACCAATTGTACACATCGGGACGTAATGGGATGACCTCCCACATGAGTGGGGGCCATCCCACGTTTTTATGTGCTCCATTTGACAGAATGGGAGCTGAAGTGAGACAAAAGGGGATGGGTTGGGCGGACATAAGCATGAGGGAGTAATTGGAGACAACCCACACCCCTCATTTGACTTATACTCCCATTATTTCCCAAATGGATTGAGAAGAACAATCCCATCCTTTCACTCCTAGCCATTCGACCAAAGCAAGGGGAGAGAAGCTCTAGAGGAAGCTTTCACACGGCCCAAGCTTGATGGAAGCAGCAGCAACAAACAATCCTAGGAGAAAAACTAGTTAGAAGAAGGTAAGAACTCATTTATCTTCTTTAACTAGTTACTTTGTGTATGATTTTTAGGAAATCATATGATGAGTTAAACATGATGTTCTACACGTTTAAAAGTGTAGAATATTGATATAAAGTGGTGATATTTAACTTAGAAGAGTTGGTGAATCGATAGGAGTCAAAATCGCCGGAAACCGCCACTTTAAGGGAGCTGCTCGTATCTGCAGAACACGAAAGCCGCCCGGCTTTTGCCCACGCAGCCCAGCTTTGCCTATTTATCGGTTTAAAACGAGGATTTATCGGGGAGCTCAACAGAGGCAACTATTTCAGTACATCATAAGGTGAGGATGGCTGACTATATTGCTTATAATTAGTGAGTTAATTTCATGAGATTACCGAAGGTAACTAAATGTGTTTTTTATGGATTATTAATGATTAATAATGCCTAAAAATGAAAAGACTAAATGTCTAAAGAAAAAGGAGCATGATATACAAATTTAAGAGTAAATTGTGTATGTTCATGTGTTATGAGTATGTTGACTTGAAAATGGAATTTATTATGAAATATATGTTGAAATATACTTTTTTCTTCATATTAGAATATATGAGTGATTAAAGGTGATATTTTGAATATTGAGTTAAATGATATTTTCAAAGGAAAATCAGTTGGAATTGTCTATATGACTATGAGTTGTGAACTTGTTTTGTTGATATTAATTTGACTAGTATTAAGATACTAGTTGGACATTAAAATGAAATGTTGTTAAAATTGATCTTAGGGTTGGATTGTGAAATGTTATGACTTAAGTAGTCTTTAGAGATGCTTTAAGGTAGGAAAGTATGAACTTTAAGTTATACTAGGGGTAGACCTTAAGGGATGCCCAAGATAATGTAAATATTAAATTGATCCTAGATATAGGATTGGCCTACGGGTGTGCTCGGTAGTCCTTGTGGATAGCCGGTTGAATTATGGGAATAGGTAAAAACCATGGCCCTTCCCGACTCTAGAGAGCGGGGTTGGATAGCATGGACTTATATCGTGATCACGGGTTAGGGTGGAATCCGAATCGGAGACCTAACTAGGTTCCGGTAGCGGTAACACATAAGATAGGACCCCGAAGGGCCTTACTTTCCTACGGGATGATGGGTACGAGTCCAGGGGCGGGATGTTGGAGTCCGAACCGGGAGCCTCATGAGGTCTCGGACAGCGGTAGCAAGTCCCGTAGAAATAATAAGACCCAAGGGTTGGGTTGTGAAAATGCTAAATAAAAAGGGATATATAAGAAGGGCCGTGTGCCGACGAATAAATAAATTTACTTATTATAAGGATAATAAGTGGGAAATATGAATTATTATTTATATTATGATATCACCCTATTTTGAGGGTCTTGGAAATTAAAACGTTGATTATACTTAGTATAGTTGCTATTGTACTTGTCAAATATTTCCAAGTACTGACCTCCCCTTCACGGGGGAGGCCACCTCACAGTTTCAGGTAGGACTTGAAGGTTGTTACCGGTGTCCGTTGCTCGGGATATTCAGAGGAGAAGACGTGGTTCGTGCTTCTTCTGTTTTCTGATTTCAAAACAATTATAATAATGCTCATGGATATTATTTTGAATAACTATTTGGGGGCTTGCATGCCCATGTTTGCCAAAGTGTGGCTAAGACACTTTTATTAAATGCTTCCGCTGTTTTAAATGAATGTTTTACATTATGTTTGTTTATGGATGTACTATGTGTGAATGATATTCATGACGCCTTGTATAGTATGGATGAGTTGGACTGCAGTTGACTATTCGTACTGTACGGCGGGTTGTTGACGTGTCCGGCTAGGTCCGGGGCATGACAGCTAAACTCTTCCATCTTGGTTTTGCTACTTTGAAGCTTAATGGATTTGTAACTTGTGAGTTATTTTGTTTAATCTTCTTCCTTGAATATTAATTATTTCTTATTCATATTCCATATTAATATTTTTAACATTACTTAAAGGATCAACTAGTTTTGTTTTATATATTAATTATTACTAGAATCAATCGATTAATACGCTTGTTATTAATTCGGTTCCTTCAACGGCAGTAAACTTGGATTGTTAATGCATGCGTTTCATGATTAATAATCTAAGGGGAATTAATTATATTGATTAAACCAACAAACCGCTTGTGTTGAGGTTATCAATCTCAATCGTTTTCATCTCAAGTTTATTGCTACTGTCGTGTTAATATACGGCGCGTGTTCTATATTGACTCGGTAGTAAGTTTTATTAATGAACGCGTCTCGTTATTAATAACTACCCTCGATGAACTGGATATACTCCTCGATTGAGTATTTGAGAGGAAGATAGTTAAAGATATAACCGGGATCGACGAACATTTCATTAAGTGGATAAAAGCAAAACCAAGTCCTCATCTCTATTAATCAAACTCATATAGGTTGTTCATCTTAGTATATTTAAATCAAACAAATCTAAACCCCCTTGATACTACTTATATAAAAGAAAAGTATTCTTTTCCCTGTGGATACGAACCTTACTTCACTATACTACGTATTAGTGTTGTATTGATTAATTATTTTGAGTGCACCTCACGACAAGTGCACGTCAGGTACCCGGGACAAAACGACGTGCTGAACGATCACCAGAACATGGAGGATATCTGATTTTGACTGGACCCGGTCGGGTAGGCACTTGACCCGGTCGGGTACCCGGCCAAAGGTGTTGAAAAACACCTATAAATAGCACAGTTTTTCTTCTCTAAAAATCATCCCTTCTTCCATACTCTTAAACTCAGTTTAGAATAGCATTTCTTTATATTTTTCTAGCTATGTTTAGTCTCCAAATGAGGAGCTAAACTTCCATTCTTGGTGTTGCTCTTGAAGCTTGTTGATTATTAAAGTTGTGAGTTATTTTCTTAACTTCTTTCCTTGAATATTAATTAATAGTTCTTTCCTTGATACTATCTCTATATTAATGTTGGGGAGTATTGCTAAGATGACAATTAGTTAACATCTCGACATTAGTTAGAATAGTATTTTCTTCCTCTATATTAATGTTGGGGAGTGTTGCTAAGATGACAATTAGTTAACATCTTGATATTAATTATAGTAGGATTCATCTCCTTTAATAATATTCTTTCTTGGATATTAATTAATTCCTATTCATATTTCATATTAATATTTTGAACATTACTTAAAGGATCAACTAGTTTTGTTTCATATATTAATTATTACTAGAAACGATCGACGAACCCATGGTTAATCGTCGATGGTTTCACAAGTAAGTAACTTCGGTTTATTAATGCACGGTCGTGGTTGATAAACTTAAGAGGGATTAATTTTTTGGTTAAACTGAAACCATTGTGTTGAGGTTATCAATCTCAATTGATTTCATCAAGGAGTTAAAAGATTAAAAGCTACTATCAAGTCGGTATATGGCGGTGTTCTATATTTGACTAATAGTAAGGGTTATTAATGAACGATCGCTGTTAATAACTATCCTCGATGAATTGGATATACTCCTCGATTGAGTATTCAAGAGGGAATAAGTTATAGATATAACAATGATCGACTAAAATATATCAACAAGTGGAAAGTAGCAATGTCAAGTCCTTTTTATCTTTGAATTAAATCTCATATAAGTTGTTCATCTTAGTTTTTAAAGTAAATCATTCAATCCCAAAACCCCCCTTTTATTTACTACTTTCATAAAAAGAGAATTATTCTTTTCCCTGTGGATACGAACTCTACTACGCTATACTACGTATAAGTGTTAGTATTGAAAATTATTTTGACGCACCATGACAAAGTGCCCGTCAGTGGCAGTAGGTTGAAGTGCCGCCCCAATTCTTGGCAATAATGGCTCATTCTCCAGAGATGACCTCCCGTTCCTTGAATAGCATGGCGTTGATCTCTCAAGTCCCGTCTATGCACCGCAAGCTCCATACGGATTTGACCGAATTGTGCGGTCAAATACTCCATATCATATCCTTCTTGCGGGGGTGCATTGTCCTCTTCTTCTTGGTGTTCCATGCCTTGACCTTGGGGTTCTCCTCCTTGTCCTTCTTCGCCATCAATCATGTCCTCCTCGTTCACCTCTTCCACTATCCGATGAAAGCCGGCTACACATCTCCAAGGTGCTCCGGGTGTAGCTTGGGAGTAACGGAGATGCCTCATGATATCATCATCAAGCACGGAGTGTGTCTCCCGTTCTTCCTCTCCTCTAAGGTTAACATTAAAATGTCAAAAAATATTAGAGAGTAAGATAGGAAAAACAAAAGTCTTATCTTGATTGTTGCTCAAGACGACGATCCAAAGTTGCTTAATAATGATGCTCGAAAGAGGGATCCCCACCATTTGCTTACCACTTCTCAAAGTGATAACCATAGCCGTTTCTCTCGGTTTGACCTCCGTTGTTGTGGGAAATCTTCCATGCTCTCAAGTAGTTCTTTCTTGAGCAAGTTGACCGATTTGGACTTCCAAATTGTGAATGGAAGATTTGGTATATTGTTCAAGGCTGTCCATGCGTTGATTGAGCTTCCTATTTTGATCCTCAAAGCGTAAGTCAAGTTTGGTGAATTGTGTGTGAAGATTCTTGATAGATGCCTCCGCTCTACAATGGTTCTCCTCACCTTGAGCTTGGATGGCGGCCACATTCTTTGTGAGAAGCTTCATCATCTCTTCCATGGTAGGTTCTTTTGGTTGACTAAATGTAGGAGCTCCGGATTGGGGGTTGGAAGAATTCCCTTGTGGCATCCAATTGTTACCTTGATTATATTTTTGTTGATTATTGTTGGAAAAATTATTTCCTCCTTGATTTCTGATGGTGTGAATTTCCTATCATGTATGTTTGTATTTTTAACTAGTTTTTATTAGTTCTAGTTGTGGAAATTATACATTTTTGGTGTAATACTTTGTTTTCATAATTATTTGTAATTTGTTTAGATTAGGACTATTCTGAGCTAAACAGGTCAAAGCTCATCCAAGGGATCAAGATTGGACCTCAAAAGATCAAGGAAAGTGCAAGGAGACAAGAAAGATTTCGATTTGGAAAAATTACTCTTATACCCGGTGGGGTCTAGGCAATACCCGATCGGGTATTTGCTTGATTCGGATGTCCAAATCAAATCCGGGAACAAAGGATCGTGGGAGCAAATTTTCGTAAAGATTTGTCACATACCGGATCGGGTAAACCGACACACCCGACCGGGTATGTCCAAAAATGTGGCTTTCCGGGAAATTTCCTAAGATACCCGATCGGGTATCCTATATACCCGGTCGGGTATCAGCCCCTGCAGCTCCCAAAAGCCTATAAATACACCTCTTTCCTTCACAATAAAATCATTCCTTCTTCCATACTCTTGAGCTCAGTTTAGAATAGCATTTCTTTATATTTTTCTAGCTATGTTTAGTCTCCAAATGAGGAGCTAAACTTCCATTCTTGGTGTTGCTCTTGAAGCTTGTTGATTATTAAAGTTGTGAGTTATTTTCTTAACTTCTTCTCTTGAATATTAATTAATAGTTCTTTCCTTATTACCATCTCTATATTAGTGTTGGGGAGTGTTGCTAAGATGACAATTAGTTAACATCTCGACATTAGTTAGAATGGTATTTTCTTCCTCTATATTAATGTTGGGGAGTGTTGTTAAGATGACAATTAGTTAACATCTTGATATTAATTATAGTAGGATTCATCTTCTTTAATAATATTCTTCCTTGAATATTAATTAATTCCTACTCATATTTCATATTAATATTTTGAACATTACTTAAAGGATCAACTAGTTTTGTTTCATATATTAATTATTACTAGAAACGATCAACGAACCGATGGTTAATCGTTGATGGTTTCACAAGTAAGTAACTTCGGTTTATTAATGCACGGTCGTGGTTAATAAACTTAAGAGGGATTAGTTTTGTTGGTTAAACTGAAACCGTTGTGTTGAGGTTATCAATCTCAATTGATTTCATCAAGGAGTTAGAAAGATTAAATGCTACTATTAAATCGGTATAAGACGTTGTCCTATATTTGTTTAATAGTAAGGGTTATTAATGAATGGTCGTTGTTAATAACTACCCTCGATGAAGTGGATATACTCCCCGATTGAGTATTCGAGAGGGAATAAGTTATAGATATAACAATGATCGACTAAAATATATCAACAAGTGGAAAGTAGCAATGCCAAGTCCTTTTTATCTTCGAATTAAATCTCATATAGGTCGTTCATCTTAGTTTTTAATTTAATTAAATCATTCATCACAAAAAAAACCCTTTATTTACTAAGTTTCATAAAAAGAGAATTATTCTTTTCCCTGTGGATACGAACTCTACTACGCTATACTACGTATAAGTGTTAGTATTGAATTTATTTTGACGCACTGTGACAAAGTGCTCGTCAATTTCCCCGTTGACCATAGGAGTTCATGTAACTAACATCATCAAGATGTTGAGATGAATTACCTTCCACGTTGGGGATGCTTTCAACATTGGCCACTTGTTTGGCTCCTCCAATGACGGCTTGTAAAGTCGTATGAGTTGATGCTTGTACGTTTTGTTGAACTTTGATTTGAAATTCTTCAAACCTCTTGTCTAGTTCATGAGTGATAGAAATTTCATTCACTCCCGCTACCTTGATGTCTCCTCCTTGAAGTTGAGGATTTGAAGCAATGGACTCAAGAATCCTCAAAGCTTCTGTTTCGGTTTTGTTGCCGATGTATCCCTCCGCTTGGTTGTCTACAATAGTTTGACAAGATGAGTTCAAGCCATTGTAAAAAGTGTGTATTTGAATGTCAAGAGGAATACGGTGACGTGGGCATTCCTTCAACAAAGATTTGAAACGCCTCCATGCGTCTTGAAGAGGTTCTCCAACTTGTTGTTTAAAGTTGAAGATTCTTTGCCTTAGTTCTTGGGTCATTGTTGGTGTGTAGTACTTGGAGAAGAAGACATTGTAGATACCTTCCCAAGTAGTGTAGGATGTCAGTGCTTGCTCTAGGAACCACCCTCTCGCCACTCCCTTTAAGGTGTAAGGGAAGCATTTGAGCCTAAGATCACCTTCATTTAGTCCATTCCTTGAAATGCCTTGAATGAACCCATAAAATTCAGTGATGAAATTTAATGGATTCTCCCCCGGTTGTCCATGGAAGTGTGGCATAGCGTTGAAATAGCTATTCCACAACTCATAATCTCGTGCCGCCTCGCTAAGCACGATGCAAGAAGGAGGGGTTGCAATGACGGGCCTCTTCCTTTCATTGAGAGTAGGAAGTGCGGGAACATTGTTGGTACTTTTGCTTCCTTTCGATTCCTTCTACAAGTTCTCTCGATCTCAAGATTGATAGGTTCAAGGTTTGTAGAGCCTTGACTTCTCAATAGCATGCACTAGGAGCTTGTCTACACAACAAAATTTAAAACAATACCAAGTGAAATGTAAAGGGAAAATTCAGGAATTTTGTTGAGTCGTATAAAACAAGACCGTTTCCCCGGTAACGGCGCCAAAAACTTGATCGACTAAAACTTGCAAGTGTACAAGTGCCAATGTAGTAATAAAAATCGGTAAAAATATCGGGTCGAACACAAGGAAACGTTATTTATATGATTCAAATTTGGATAGAGTTTTAGTAAAAGACTTAGCAAAAGAGTAGAGATTTTTAGTTTTCAAGAGATAATAAAAGCAACCAAGGGTTCGGGATTACTCCTAAAAGACTCATAGCGATGAATATATGTTCTTTCACCAATTCTTATGAGTGGAATGTCCCTAAAGTATTCTAACTCCTGTTACGACAACGAGATTCTGATAAATTCTACGTGTGAATCTCGTCACGGTTCACATTCATCTAAAATTAACCACATTGAAGATTAGGACATTATAAAAACCACCATATTCAATTGAGGTATATTTCTATCCACAATTAGAATATGTCTAACCTTTAAGTGCACAGTTTATAACTAAATGTTAATTGCTCAAATAAACCCAATGATATAATCATATGTTGTACACCGTAGTCATACACATTAAAAATATAAAGGAAAGATCATAATAATTTGGTTGAGAACATACATCAAACACCTAGAGTGCGTAAAGTTTCATCCCTAACCTTGGCTATGTAAAATTAGCTAGAACAATTCATAATGAAATTACAAGTATTGAAATGATAAAATACAATGAAATACATAAGATATTGATACCACAACTCCAAAGCTATGGTGGACAATGCTTTCCCCAATTGAAGAACGTCTCCCAAGACCACGTGGTTGCTCTTGAGATGCCAAAGTAGAAGTGTAGTGTGTAGAATATGGAATTCTGTGTTGAGAGGGCTTTAATCCACTTAAATATGGAGTCTTCAACAACCATTTTTGGACAAGAAAGCAAGATCCTTAATGGGATTTGGTGTTTTCCCCAATTATTGTGATGACCGTTGCTGTTATAACCTCGCACAGATGAAAGTCGGGCGCCATATGTGAAAGCTGGGTGGCTTTCGCATTTTAAATAAACGTCGGGCGGGCTCTGCCAAAAGCCGGGCGGCTTTTGGCTCGATTTATTGAAATAATTCTATGGTGCCCAATGTCGGGCGCCTTTCACGAAAGTCGGGCGGCTTTCGTCTTGTTTTTCTCCAGACGCTGTCCTTCAGTTTTGGATGGCAACTAGTTGGCTGGCTGGTGAAACCAGCCGGCATTGGTGAAAGTCGGGCGCCATTCACCTTTTTTGTGTGTTTCTTCTTCTTTTCTTTTATTCTTCGGTATGCGTTAGGTTGACCTTCTATTGTCGGAATTCTTCGTGTGTATTCTCATCCTAATATTTGGTTTAATCCTTGATTAAAGTTTTTCTTGCAAAACGAGGCATATGTGTGAGAGTTTTATTCTTTTAACCATAAAAGCGTTTATAAGTGATTGTATAAAATACGTTAATAAAACACTTATCACGGCCCATTACCCCTTGAAAAGGATGATGGCGTCGCCGATACCACACTGGATGATGAGGGCGTCCCTGTGAGAGGGAGGGCCTGAGGGTCGATCCCTGTCAATGAAGGTGATTGCTTCCGTCTGTTGCTTACTTGCTTCTTCGGCTATAGGGGACGTGGAATACTTCACCAATGTTAGGGAGTAAGCCTTCTTCTTCCTCTGAGTAGCGGAGTCCCCCGCTGTGTTGCCCCCAACGATGAGGTGAATATTGTGCTTCTTCAGCTGAGGCTCCTCATATTCTTCCTCATCGTTGAGTTTACCAATCTCCCGCTTCTTCGACGAGGTTTCCCATCCCCGATTGCCGGTTTTTGCCTAGGTATTTTTCCGTGGGGCACCTTTAACAATTCGGGAGAGTTCACCTTGTTGAATAAGGCGTTCAACTGCCATTTTAAGGATGACACATTCGTCTATGTTGTGGGTGGTGTTCCTGTGGTAGCGGCAGTATGTTTCACCCTGGTGGATGGCGTAGATCTCCTTCGCCAGCCGCATGTCCTTGGCTATGAGGTCGTGCTCCTCCATGTAGTCTAGGATGATGCTCACCAGGTGAGTGAGGGGAGTCTGTGTTATATCCACGTGGGGCCTCCATTGGCGTCTCTCTAGATGTTGTCCCTCGAACCCGGGGCTTACTTGCGTTCGGGGGTTTTATTCCCTGGTCTGTGGTGCGTTGGGAGCCGGTGCGTTCTTCTTCTTCTTGGGTGGTTGCCCACCTTCCTTCATGTGGGAATGCAACTCGTCGGCGTGAGCGTACAAGCCTCCTTGCTGAAGTGCCTTCGTGTATGACCTTGGGGGTTTAGTGATGAGGCCTCTTGCATAGGGGCTGTTACAGAGGATGCCTTGAAGGAGGACGAGGAGAGTACGGTCATCGACACCTTCTACCTCATCGGTCTCCTTCGTCCATCCCTCCTGGAAGCTGCGGAGCGGTTCATCATGTTGTTGTTTGACAGTGAGAAGGTTGGAGAAGTGCTTCGTCGTGCGCTTCCTTCCAGCAAAGTGGGTGAGGAAGCTTTGTGCAAGGTCCTGCCATGAGTCCACGTTGCCTTCCAGTAGCGCACTGAACCGCACGTACGTCGGTCCCTCGAGAGTGGAGAGGAACCAACAACAGAGGTATTCGTATGACGCATTTACCATCAACATGTTGTTCTGATAACGGCTGAAGTGTTCTTGGGGGTCCGGCCGGCCTTCATAGGGCTTGATGGCGTTCCCTCAGTATTTCTCGAGGATTGGGGCAGAGAGCACCCTCGTTGTGAAGGGAGTCATTGTCCTGATCTCTATGATGGGGTCGTTGCGTCCTTTGGCCATCTCCCTTTCCAATTCAGGTACTGGCCTTATGCAGGAGGGCGTTGTAGCTAGGATCTCGGGAAGCGTTGGTCGTGGCCCCACCAGCCAGCTGCCTTGCTTCCATTTGGGCCAGGCGCCTCTCCAGCTGGGCGATGACTTCGTCGCAGGGATCCCTTGTGACCATAACAACTCCCTGCTGATTCTGGAAGCGGTTCACATGGGCTTGGTTTATTTGGTGGCACGCATCCTCCTCGTGAAGTTTGCCCTTTACTTTCTCAATGCGGGGCTGATCCGCTGCCCGGGACACTGACCCCAAGCTTTCTCTTGGTGAGCCAGGCCGACGGTCGCCCAGCCTTCCTGCCATTCTGTCCGACATGGGCAGATGGTACGTGGAGGACCTATTGAAGGCTGAGGTCTTACCACATGCAGGGGTCAGTACAGCTCGTGGAGGAGAAGCGGTGTCGGATATTGTGTCCTGAGCGACGACGCCTTCGTCATTGCCGATGAAGGTGACAATTGGAGGAGGTGGCGGTGTCGTGTTCTCCCTCGCCGTGGCATGAGAGCGCTTAGGACGGTGGGGTTTTGGGCCAAGCTGGCAATGATGGCCGATGGTGCGGCCTGGAGTTGGGGGTCAACAGGGGAGTAGTCTATTGTCGCGAAGCATGGTCGCCCTTCTCCGAGCGTTTCTTCTCAAGGCCGATGTGGGCGTCTTGGGCGTTGACGTTGAGCTTGTTGTGAAGGTCCGCAATGGGGTTGATGGTCTTTTAGAAGGACTCTTCCTCCACTATCTTGTTGGTCGTAGCGTCGACTGACCTCTCTTGGTTCTCCTGAGGGTCGAGGAGAGTTTTGCCGATGAGGTTGCGGTTTGACCTTGTCTTTCCCATTTCAGTTAGTAGTGTCTGGTAGCGATGAAGGATACTAATTTGATTGTTCTGACTCTCAACGATAGCACCAAATGATAGAATATTAATCTAGAGAGCAGTAAGAGCTAGAGAGAGAAACTGAGCAATTAAAATTTCTCAACCCCCTACAACTACCCCCAAGGGGAGTATTTATAGGGAAAATATGGGTTTGAGATCCTAGGTCTTGGGCCTGGGAGGCCCGGTACAATATAAGTCCTCTAATGGGCTGAGTACATGATTTATTTGACTAAGTATAAGATCTAGTCCTGCTTGAGTCTGGTCGGCCGATGGAGGACCATGCCGATGGAGGGCCTGGCCGACGGAGGACCAAACTCTTTCCTGGGCTTCTGAACCATATTCTGGGTTGAGAGGTATTTGGCCAACGGGGGGCCATATGGCCGATGGAGGACCACGTGGGTGCCAACTGTCTTTGTATTTAGTCTTCTGAGTATGTGGGTCATGGGGTCCGGGCCCATATACTCTATCAAGTATGAAATAGAAGATAAAACTAGAAAAGGTAAGAGTAATTAAGTATTTTTTAAAGAGAAAACTTACTAAAAGGTAAAAGTGTAGCAAACTTTTAAATACATCCCAAAGAGAAAATTGTAATAAACTTTAAAATACATAGTAAGTATTTGTTGATTGAAGGAGCAATTAAGCAATATATGTAGAGTATGATAATACACACAAATGAATTATATTAAACAATTAATTTTTGTCAGGATTAGTAAAAAATCCCAATGTTTTTACATTATTATGTAATCCTTAGATGAATAACGGAATGATATATTAATATTAATATATATTATATGGTTAGAGAACTGAATGTTTAATATTATTATAAAATGTAGTGATTATAAACAAAGTGTTTAAAATTGTTATAAATTTATGATGATATTGATTGTATTGATATGAAGGGTTAAATATTTTTTAATGATATATTTTTGTTAATAATCATATTGATGGCTCTTAATAGCAAATTACGGATTACGAATACACCCGCACGGGTAGCTCAGTTGGTTGAGTGGTGGGAAATTTGGATCAAAGGACCAAGGTTCGAATCCCGTAATGACCGTGTGGAGGTTACAGCCTCTGAAATGGGTTAGATCACTGGTGTGCACGGGTTTATGGGCCTACAACCACTTCGTTGACTGAGTGTTCGTGATTTACATCCTCCCACGTGCTCTGTGAGGTCGGGATGTGGGGGCTCCGGGAGTGGAAGATTCCACCTTTTTTGATCAAGGGATTGTGAATAGAAGTATAGAACTACCTATAATAATTCATTTCTAAATTTTATTGATCTAATTTGAATGTTTTTCTCTGATTTTGTAGTACATCTTCTGATTTAGATTGATTTGAATAAAATTAAAATAAACAATAAATAATTGAAGTGAAATAAGTAATGTAATACTCCGTACTGCCTATATAACAATATTTGATTTCAATAAAATGAAAATACAACGAACAATATCAATAAACAATGTTTGACCCTATTTATGTAGCTTTAACTTCTACAAGTATAATTTGGCTTTTTATTCACTCATTGAATATTCTACGAGTATAATACGAGTATGACATTTTTCAATTTATTGCAAATGATTGCTACGGATTACATTCTACAAGTATAAATAGTGTCAATTTATTGCAAATGATTACAAGTACAATTGCAACTGTATGTGGTCCTCACTGAGCCAAAGGATATCCATCGTATTAGCCTCAATGTAAATAGTCTACGTCCCACGATTGCTTGGCTGCAAACCAATATGAATAAAATACAAATTATTTGATAGAAACTAATATAATTAAAAAAGAATAGTACGTAGTATTATGCAAAAGGAAAATCGCATTTTTAATCCATCAAATGGTCAACATATTGAAATGTCAGACATATGTTCTCGAATTTGTAAATGTCACCTCTCAATTGTTTGAATTGCTGTAAATGTGATCCTTGGGAGGTGAAATGTACAATGTGGGTGATGAGTACATTTTACCTCTCAAAGGACAACATTTATAGCAATGTCGACAATTGAAGGGGATATTTACAATCTCCGAAATGCGGGTCTGATATTTCAATATAGAGACTATTTCAGAGATTAAAAGTGTGATTTTCCCTTATGCAAAAGTAACCAAAACGAACAAGAATTACTTATAACAAGTGCTTTAAACAAAAAAGATATTTGCCTAAAAAAATACTCCGTATTAAATCCCTATGTATCTAAAGAGAATAGGGAAAATTGAAACTAATAATCCAACCTTTTAGCGGTATTCTTACAATAGTCTCACATTTTGATTATTCAAGAATAATCCAACCTTTGCACCTCATCTTCATTCAATGGTCCCTGATCAGTTGATGATCTGCTTTTTCAAGTTATTTTCTTATCTTTGCAATATATTATACCATAAATCTCACCTTATGCTCACATAATGTTTTGCAAAGATAAGAAAATAACTTGAAATAGCAGGTCATCAACCGGTCAGGGACCATTGAATGAAGATGGGGTGCAAAGGTTGGATTATTCCTGAATAATCAAAAGGTGAGACTATTGTTAGAAGACCACTAAAAGGTTAGATTATTAGTTTCCATTTTCCCAAGAGAATATTTTGTGTAGGTTTTTCTACCATTTATATTGGATTATAGCCGGCTTTGGTATCAACGAGTACTCGAACTCTTGAAAGTCAAATAGTGTGACAAAATCAGGGAAAAGGGCAACATGCGACGCAGCTCTTGCAAAATACTACCTCCGTTCCTATTTTATCTTCCAACCCACTTTGGCACACAATTTAAGAAAAATGGGTATTGTGTGGTGGAGAGTTGTGCAGAGGAGAGAGAAATGTGTAAGAAATGTTGTGAACCACAAATTCTTTACCAGAAAAAGAAAGTGGAAATTTAATTGGAACAGATGAAAAAGGAAAGTTGGAAGTTTATTTAGGAACGGAGGGAGTACTTCTTAATAGTTTGTATAATATACTCCGTAATAGTTAAAAAAAGAGTATAAGTTGGTTTTATTGTAATGGAAAAGTATTTGGTAAAAGAAGTTTCATTTCACACTTCAATAGTTTATACTCAGTATAATAAGTTGCTGAATCAGAAATGTTAGATGGAAGCAGGATCGGTCATGTTTTGGGCCTATGAGATATACTATACTATTCTAGCCTTATTTCCAAGACGAACATGAAATTATACTTACTTAAAGTTAAAATTACAAAGTATAATAAAACTATGAGAAGTTATTCTAAACAAGACTAAAAACGTGTGTATATTCCAAATTAGGATTATCGTGTTTTCATTACCTAAATAGAAGTAATTACTGTCATATTTTGACAGTATCATACTTTACGCACGGTAGTATTTTCCGAACATGATAGTAATTACTCCTATTTAAAAAATAAACACATGACAGCCTTTTTTGGAATTCTCAAAAAAACAATTACTCCTATTTCAGGAATTCTCCTTACAACTATCTAATAAAGGTTATAAAATAAAGATGAAATTCACCTTCAAATTATTTGAAATACATATTTGGACAAAAATAACAACACAAGTATCACAAAAAAAACATTATGAAGTAAACTCATCAATAATTGTTTTATAATCAATCTTTTCCAAGATCACATGTGCAATGATTGCTAGTCCATTAAGTTTTTTGATGAATAATAGATAATTAGGATGATGTTTGAGAATTAGAAGGCACTGGCAGCACAAAGAGAATAATAAAAATTGGTAATTTTGTAATAAAAAAGAATAAAAAGTCTTAAAAGATAAAAAAATGTGAAGCGACTGACAACCAACTCTATTTAAAAATCAAAACTAAATTTACATTCTTTTTTAAAACTTGTCCACTGTGGCAGCGGTGCGTTTCCAATTATATTTTTTGCCCATTTGCAAAACATGACTTTTTTTGTCCACTGTGGCAGCGGTACTTATACCCACTCTTATCGAGTAGGCGGAGTTGGTCCATTTGCAAAACATGACTTTTTTTGTGACAGGCTATAAGTATGCTACACGTGGTAGCATGTGTTTGGCCAAATAATTAAAGATTCAATGATATGTAAAAAGTCTATGCAAAAGTCAAAACATGTATCAAAACAAAATCCATGTTAGGTCAAATTGATCATCAAGCAAAGTTTGCTTTACTACGATTTACAATAATAATAATTGATCGATAACAATAATAATAACAACGATAATAGTAATAATAATAATAACAACAACAATAATCATTATTACTATTATAAAAATAATAAAAATTATACTCCCTCCGTCCCCCTAATATTGGTACGGAAGGGAGTGGTGTGGTTTTTAAGAAAAATAGAATTATGTGATTGGTAATGATTTGATAAAGTGGAAATAAAGTAAGAATGAATTAGAGTCACGCAAATGTATACAAATATAGTATGTGACAATAATAAAGGGACATCCAAAAATGAAAAAATGAGAAAATTGTAGGGGGACGGAGGGAGTAATTAAAATAATAATAGTAATAATAACAACAACCTTGCTTGGTGTACACCTTTTGTGTACACCTTTTGTGGACAGACAACTCGTCTGCAGGGGACAGCCCTACACCACGCATTTTTCTAATAACAATAAGCATAACAACGGCAATAGTAATTGCTTTCAGTTTTGAAATTAAACTATTGACAAGTGATGAGCACAAATAGTTCAACTATAGTTGAGTGAGACTGTGAGAGAACTATAATACTCCCTCCGTCTCATAATACTTAACCAATGTTGACTTGCACGTAAATTAATAAAGTAAAAATTGTGTGGTTGATATTGGTGCAGAGGAGAGAGAAATAACTTTAGCCACATATTTGTTACTTTAAATGGAAATGACAAAATATTTTGGAACGGCCAAAAAAAGAAAGTTGACCAAGTATTATGGGACTAACTCATTCACAAAAATTTGAGGTGAGTCACCCCAACTTTTGGGGTTGAACCATGGATAAACTATCTCGAATAGGAGAAAGGGAAATTCCTTTTGTACATGCCAAGTTTTACACGCCGGGTTACACTACTGTCAAATTGTCTGTATACAAATAATTTGATCGACTACACGGACATATTGAGCGGTGATTTACGAAGAAAACCGATTTTCATACAGACAAAAATAAAAAAATGTTTGTATCACACACACTTTATGAAAAATTCAGGTTTAAAATGTCTGTGATACAGACAACTCTTAATATTTTGTGTGTATGGAAATCGATTTTATTTATAAAACGCCGATTAAATTGTCTGTCTAGCCGATCAAATTGTCTGTATAAAGACAATTTGACCAGCGTGTACACGAAGCCGGACTCTAGGAGAAAACCAAGTATGCGTACCTTGTTTAGAAATCACCCACTTGTCGTCACCCACGGCGGCCCAAAAGAAGTAGCCGCAGAGCTTGAGCTGTTTTGCATATTTCACCTTCACGGAAATTGACGTCGGGTTGTCGTACCCGATCCATGACGTTCCGGCGGCGGAGTACGCCGATACCGTTACGGCGTCGTAAACCACCGTCGCGTTGTTCTCAGTATTAAATCGCTGGATCTCGTTAAATGTCAGAGTTCCGCTCCCCGGGCCGACGTCCACAGCCGGAGCCCCGATGCCGTACGAGCTAGGGTCCTTCAACTTCCATGTCCTTCCGTACAGGGGAAGTCCCATTACGAGCTTACTTCTCAATAGCCCCGCCCTGATCCACTGCCCTAGACCATAGCTGGTGCTGATGTTGCTTTTCGGGTCGAACAGGGCGGCGTGTGCTCCGGTAGCCGTCGTATCCCACGATCCGTGGTAATCGTAGCACATTGCGTTGATCCAGTCCAGATTCGCGTTAATCGCAGCGACAGGGTATGCTCTGTACGACGCCGTATTAGCCAGGAAGAAATCCGCCGAGAAATACGTCGCCGCCGTGAGTAATAGTTCCGATTTTGCCGGAATCGCCTCCTTTCGGACTGCGGACCGCCAATCGGCCAATAACAGCCCTAAATCGTCCATTTCCTTAGGGCTTTGAGGCATTTCCCAGTCCAAATCAATCCCATCGAATCCGAAGGTTCGAGCCACGCTTATGCTGGAGTCGATGAAGATCTTCCTGGTGGAAGCACTTGAAGCCATGCGCGCGAAAATGTTCGCGTCCGCGCCGCCGCCGCCGACGGAGAACAGAGTCTTCGCCGGCGGGTTCTTTGACCTGAGGGCGGAGGTGAAACGGCGGAGCTGATCGGCCGTTGAATTGTCGACGTCGAATTGAAACGTGACACTGTTGGGAACAAGGAATGCATAAAAGACGTGCGTGAATAAGGTCGTGTCTATGGCGGATGGCGGGAAAGTTGTTTCAGCCCAGGAAGGCCAATAAACCCCTTTCACTGGGGAACAAGAAGAAGAAGGATGAGGTTGTAATTTCCTGGCATAACTATTACTGGAACCAAATGAAATCATTATCATATAAATTGCTGCCAAAATGTTTTGGAATTTTGGGCCAGACATAACTCTAAAAATCCCAATTTGTGTATTTTGGAGAATTTTGGATTGAAGGGTGATGTTTGGGACTGCTGGGTTATCCACACATATATATACAGTTTTGCTAGGTGTACACAAAATGTGTACACTTGTCTGTCCCCGCAGATAAGTTGTCTGTCCACAGTTGTCTGCGGGAGACAGACAAATGTACACTTTTTTTGTACGCATTTTGTGTACACCTAGCAAAAGTGTATATTGGGTTGAAAATGTTGAAAATGTTATCAGCTTCTAAGAAAGGTCAACGTTGACCATTTATCACGTTTATGAACACATTTTCAGAAAATGTCAACCCTGTCCATTTATCACGTTTGTGAACAACTGAACACATTATCATGCTTTATATTGGGTTGTTTTCATTTATTTACTTGCTCCAAAATCTGGATGTTTATATCTGCGTACCTAAAGGAGAACAAGTCTCATAATGGGTTGGTCAAACCTACAATGGTAATCTCTTACTAGCTTTAGTTAGTGGTAGACACATTGCATGGCCACCCTCAAATGTGACTTTATCAACACAAATACTACACGGTTGGATAATACTCCCTCCGTCCCAATTTACTTAGCCAAATTTGATTTTTCAAGGCAATGACGTCTAACTTTGACCGATTATATGTTTATATAGAGAAAATATTAATAATATTAAAATGATATGAAAATGTTCTTTGTTAAAAATACTACAATAAAAGTATAGAGTTATTAAATTTTGCATAAATATATTAGTTTAAATAATTGGTCAAAGTTTACCACCTTTTACTGAAAAAGTCAAAGATGGCTAAGTAAATTGGGACGGAGGTAGTATATTTTTATACATCAACTTGTAGATTTTAGAGGAATTTACACTAAATACAATTAAAATATTATAATATTCGCTAAATAGCATTTCAAATTTTATTTTCCTTACACATGACTTACATTGTTACTCTTAATATAATTGATTACTACGGAGTATAAGTAATTGTTTCTCTAATTCCCCAACATAACCAAGGCGCGCAGTAGCAACTACGGTGAAAGGCTGAGGATTTTTGACGATCGGCAAACGGTCCGGCAATGGACCGGTGGTCCGGTGGCTGTACTCCAACCGCTATGATTTTTTTAAAAATTAATTGAGTCCTTTAATATGAAGTGATTTTTTTGCTCTTTGTTGAACCTTTAAAATCTTGCTGGCAATATGTTCTCGGAGGCTGGCGTGAAAGGGTTGGTTCCGGAGGTTTGACAGATGCTATGAAGGTTCTCCTAGTGTCTTCTATTATTGGAGTATTCCGATGATATCATAGTTACTCTTAATGGGTGAATCCAAATCAGGACTTATTCGTTCAACTATATCATTGTGTTTATTTGTGACTTAATTGATAGAGTAACTTATTCGGTCAGACCATATCTGACTTTATGATTCAGCCCAATTTTAATACTCCTCTCGCTTCAGACATCTCCCCATACACGACCATCTCGGTATTTCTTCGCTTCATCTCAAATACCCTCCCACAACTAGGAATTTTCTCCAAAAAAAATTAAAAATTCCCTAGCTCTCTTGCGCAAGGTGACTTCTTCCTTCAATGGATTGTGGATTTAACTTCAGATTTTAGGTGTTTTTTAGTCGAAATCATCTCCTAAGTTCACTTCAGACCTTGGATTTGAGTTTGGAGTGAGTTCTTACGGCTAAAAAATCCAAGAAACGAGTTGATTTCTCCTCCGTGGAACTGTTCACTGACGAACTATTTTTTTATTTCTGGTGTTGATTGGCTATGGCTATAAGAAATACGAAAATACAGCGAAGCTCGTCTTCCCTAGGAGAACAACATACTGAAATTTCAGAATTTTTCGAGTTGTTTTGCAATCTGTCGCAATTGTTCATGGACGGATTGTATTTTTAATTCTGGTGTTGATTGGCTGGGGCTATGAAAAATCTAAAGATACAAAGATGATCGTCTTCCCTAGACGAACAACATACTAAATTTTCAGATTTTTTGGAGCTCTTTTACTTTGAAGCGCTACTGTTCATTCTTGGAGTTTTATTGGAGCTGTTTTGCGCAAACCCGACCTAGTGGGAACCTGACCTGACCGGATTTCTGGAGCAGAGACATTCTGCCTTGTCTAGATATGCCGAAGAAAGAAACAAGGGGTGGTTGGCTCCCAAACCACCAAGCCTAATGCTAATCGGGCATCGAAAAATGAGCATTGTGTGTTGAGTGTCATGCCTCTCTTTTCCTATTCGGATACCTTCGGGGAAGACTTTTAAATTATACGTAGTATTTGAGAACAAGCAATGTAAACATATAATATACATTCAGCACGTGTTCTAGACAGAATGATTATTTGGTCATTTAACATAATTTCGACTTTTCATTCAGCACACATAGTAAACAACTTGTTATCTCAGTGTCACTTAATCCAGACAGACGTCTTCATTCAGACAGACGTCTTAATCCATGCATGATTTAATGGGAAAAAAGTAAGCAGCCCCTTAGCGGGATCACTGAGAATCTAGGAGACTAGGTCGCTATGGCCCTGTTTGGTTGAAGAGTTTCGGATGGGAGGGGAGGAAAGTGAGGGGGTTTATGTGTGTTTGGTTGAAGAAAATAAGGAGAAGGGGAGGAAAGTGGAAGGCTTTCAAAATCTAAAATCCCCAAATCGGGATATTTCGGAGGAAACGTGTTGATAAGTGATAACCACAAACTATCCATCTACTACGTGAATGAACAAAACGTTATAATATAAAAAGGTAAAAAACAAAATGTTTTGAAAAATTTAAAAAAAGTAAAAATTTAAAAATTTTAAGATTAAAAAATTTAAAAATTTAAAATTTAAAAATTAAAAAATTAAAAAATTAAAAAAATTAAAAATAAAAATAAATTAAAAAATAAAATAAAATATTAAAAATTCCAAACTGAAAAATGAAAAATTATAAAATTAAAAAAGTAAAAAATCAAATAAAATAAAATTATGACTCATGATCATAGGAGTAATATTCACAATAGTTAGACATGTATCTATTTTTTTAAGTAAGCTATCAAATAAAAGTAAATTGTGAAAATATTTTCATTAAACCTTTCCTCCTATTTCCTCCAACCAAACACAAACTTTTATCAAAATTCTTCCTTCCCCTTCTCTTCCCTTCCCTCCTTGACTCTCTCTTTCCCTCCCCTCCTTTGAATCAAACAAGACCTAAGCGGGTGGTTATTGGCTGTCAAAGGATGAATTGCAAGCTTGAAGTTCAAGGAGTTTGGCTAGTTCCATATAGGGATGGACTCGGGTCCGGGCCGGGTCCGGGTCGGGCCTAGGCCCGGGCGGGCAGGCGGTTCAAGAATAGTGGACCCGGGACCGGCCCGGGTAGCCACCAGGTCCGGTCCAGGTCCGGGCCGGGCCTCCGGTTTGGATTTTTTTTTTTTTTTTTGCTTTCCTAAGCCCTCCCCCCCCCCCTCACCCCCACCCTCCCAAACCCCCCCAAACCCATCCTACCCATCAAGCCCAACCCGGGTGGAACCCCAAAAATGAAACAAAATAAAAAAAAAATCAATTTGGCCCGAGCCCGGGCCCGACCCGGCCGGGCCGGTTCACCAAAATTGAGACCCGAGCCCGGACCCGCCCTACCCCCCGGGCCTAGGCCCGACCCGGACCCGGACCCGAGAACCGGGCCGGTCCCGAGCCCGCACAGTAGCGGGCCGGGCCGGTCCACGGGCCGGGTGGCCCGACCCGAGTCCAACCATAGTTCCATATTTTACTTAATTTTTAATTTTTATCGTTTATCATGTTTTTCACGTTTGACTTTTATTTCAGAACTTGGGTTGTGGTTATTGAAGAATTCAATTGCAACAACCATGAAGCTTCCTCCATGTGCAAGCAACAACCATGAAGCCTCATCCATGTGCAAGAATGACAAAGGGAGCTTCCTCAAAGTTTCCTCATGTTTAATCCCACCTTCCTCCAACCTTCATAGTATCTAGTTTTGGTGCTATAAATAGAGAGCTTGGAGAGGAGCCTGGTATTTTTGAAGACAGCTGACGTCATCGCTGACGTCATCAGCCAGTCAGAGCTGTGTCAGCGACACATCAGCGCCACGAGTGCACATCCGCCACAGCATCAGCTCACTGCCATCTTCCACCAGCGCCCAGTCAGCTGCCACGTCAAAGCCTAGTTAGCGCCACGTCATCTGCCACATCATCTGCCATGTCACCGGTCAGTTTTTAAATTTTGAAAAATTGCAGTTAGGTCCCTCAATTTTTGGAAAATTATAATTTCCACCTATAATTTTTCGAAAATTGTATTTTGACCCTGGAAGTGTCTACCCACCATTTTTGGCCGTTCCGGACGCAACGGTGCTGCCCGTTTTTCAAATTTCTGCTCCGATTTTTCTCAAACAGAATATTAAAATTATTTAGAAGGTGAAAATGACCTTTGACGAGTCAACTTCATCTTCCGGAGCTATGATTATGCTCACGGCTACCAACTACATGCTATGGAAACCTCGGATGGAAGATTTTCTTAGCTGTAAAGACCTTTTTGATCCAATAGAGATGAAAGGTATTAATGCTGACCCACCCAAATCAATAGAGTGGAAGAAAATAAATAGAAAAACTATTGGTCAAATCCATCAATGGATTGATCATAGTGTCTTCCACCACGTTGCACAAGAAACCGACGCTTATGCCCTTTGGAAGAAGCTAGAAGATATGTACCAGGCCAAGACCGCCAGGAATAAGGCCTTACTGATGAGGCGCCTTGTCAATATGAAGCTCAAAAGTGGAACTTCTGTTGCCGAACATACTAGTCAATTTCAGAGTCTGGTAAATCAACTATCTTGTGTAGAAATGCCACTTGGAGATGAAATGCAATCTCTACTACTTCTTAGTTCCCTTCCTGATAGTTGGGAGACACTAGTTGTTACTCTCAGCAACTCAGCCCCAGATGGCAAACTTACCATGTCTGTGGTCAAGGATGCATTGTTCAATGAGGAGGCAAGGAGGAAAGACATGAGCACAGATCAGACTCATGCTCTTGTGACGGAGAATCGAGGAAGATCACAAGGAAAGCAACAAAGAAAAAGTAGAGGAAAGTGGCAAAGCAGAGGCAAACGTCGGGGGAGATCATCAGATGGCCGGAAACCTTCTTATACCTGCCACCATTGCGGTATAGAGGGTCACATGAAGAAGAATTGCTACAAATTGCTAGAGGAGCGAGGCAAGAGCAATTCTCAAGCAAAGAACAAGGGTGGTGAAGCGCTCATCACAATCTCTGGTGATGTGGAGTATTGTACTAGCAATGATGAAACATGCATGCACGTCTCAAGAGAGGACACTGAATGGGTGGTAGATACTGCAGCATCCTACCATGTTACTCCCCACAGGTACTACTTCACAACTTACAAAGCTGGAGACTTTGGAGCAGTAAAGATGGGTAATTCCAGTTCCTCTGGAATAGCTGGAATTGGTGATATACAAATAAAGACGAGTACTGGGAGCACAATCACTTTGAAGGATGTCAGACATGTCCCAGACCTTCGGCTCAATCTCCTATCTGTGGTATGTCTTGACGAACAGGGGTATGAAAACCACTTTAACAGGGGCACCTGGAAAATGTCAAAGGGCGTTTTGACAATCGCTCGAGGACATGTTTGTGGCACATTGTACAAAACCCATTTGAGGATTTGTATGGATAGCCTCAACATTGCAGAGGAGACTTCTCAGAATCTGTGGCACCTGAGGCTCGGCCACATCGGTGAGAAAGGGTTGACTACCTTGATGAAGAAGAACCTTATCAACATTGACAAGAATTCTGCACCGGGTCCTTGCAGTCATTGTCTATTTGGTAAGCAACATAGAGTATCATTTAGTTCTACTTCAACTAAAAGAACAGAGTTGTTAAGTTTGGTACACTCCGATGTCTGTGGTCCTTTCGAGGTAGAATCAATCGGTGGAAGCAGATATTTTCTGACTTTTATCGATGATGCTTCTCGGAAAGCGTGGGTGTATTTCCTGACGATGAAGGATCGGGTCTTTGAGAGCTTCAAGACATTTCACGTCTTGGTGGAACGTGAAACAGGAAAGAAGTTGAAATGTCTCCGATCTGATAATGGAGGCGAATATACATCCAAGGCGTTCGATGCATATTGCAGAGAATATGGCATTCGACATGAGAAGTCAGTACCACGCACCCCTCAGCACAACGGTGTTGCTAAAAGAATGAACCGGACTATCATGGAGCGTGTCCGGAGCATGCTAAATGTGGCTAAACTTCCAAAGTCATTTTGGGGAGAAGCAGTCAACACCGCATGCTATCTTATCAACCGATCACCTTCAGTACCACTTAACTTTGAAGTTCCAGAGAGGCTATGGACAGGTAAGGATCCTACATACTCACATCTTAGTGTTTTTGGTTGTTCATCATATGCACATGTATCCAAAGAGCTCAGACAGAAGCTCGATGCAAGAACTATCCCATGCATTTTCGTTGGCTATGGAAATGAAGAGTTTGGATACAGGTTATGGGATCCTAAGGAGAAAAAGGTGTTCAGAAGCAGGGACGTTGTGTTCCATGAAGATTTGACAATAGAAGACATTGAAAAATCCACAATGTCTCGGAAGTCAAATGAGGGTGTTCAAGTTTCAAATGAAGCACCTGAATTGTTCTTGAGAAACAATGACGAAGTGCATGAAAACAACTCAGAAGCAGAAGAGGATGAGGAGACAGAAGAGAGTACAGAGCAAGGGGAGTCACAACCCACCTCGCCAGGCATAGATGATGGTAGCTCTTCTGAGATGGTTCCAACTGTTCGTAGATCTGAACGAGGCCATATACCATCGAAAAGGTACACATCATCTGAATATCTTTTGTTAACTGAAGATGGAGAACCGGAGAGTTTTCAAGAAGCTGTGTCTCATAAGGATAAAGAAAAATGGCTAATAGCAATGCAGGATGAGTTAGAATCTCTGCAGAAAAATCAAACTTATGAGATTGTAGAACTTCCTAAAGGGAAGAAGGCACTGAGGAACAAATGGGTGTTCAAGCTGAAGAAGGATGCAAGCGGACAAGTGGTGAAACACAAAGCTCGGTTGGTTGTCAAAGGATTCCAACAGAAGAAGGGAATTGACTTTGATGAGATCTTTGCACCAGTTGTCAAGATGACCTCAATCCGAGTTATACTTGGCTTGGCAGCAAGTATGAACTTGGAGCTTGAACAGATGGATGTGAAGACAGCATTTCTTCACGGAGATTTGAAAGAAGAAATCTATATGCAGCAGCCGGAAGGTTTTGAGAGCTCAAATGATAACTTTGTGTGTAAGTTATCTAAAAGTTTGTATGGCTTGAAGCAGGCACCAAGGCAGTGGAATAAGAAGTTTGACTCATGCATGAAGAGTCAAGGCTACAAGAAGACTACTGCAGATGAGTGTGTATACATCAAGAAACTCCCAGACGGTACTTTCATTGCTCTTCTACTATATGTAGACGACATGTTGATCGTTGGGAAAGATGCAGTGATGATAAACCAGCTGAAGAAAGAACTCTCTAAGTGTTTTGATATGAAAGACTTAGGACCAGCTCAACAGATTCTTGGGATGCAGATCACTCGAGACAGGAAGAATCGCAAGTTATGGCTTTCTCAAGAGAAGTACATTGAACGAGTACTTGAGAGATTCAACATGAATGATGCCAAACCAGTTAGTGTTCCACTTGCGAATCACTTCAAGTTGAGAAAAAGAACATGCCCTACATCCAAGGAAGAGATCGGGGAGATGTTAGCAGTTCCATATTCTTCGGCAGTTGGGAGTTTGATGTACGCCATGGTATGCACAAGGCCAGACATCGCACAAGCAGTGGGTACAGTAAGTCATTTTCTCTCTAACCCTGGGAAGGAGCATTGGGAGGCAGTCAAATGGATTCTCAGATACTTGAAAGGTACCACGAAGTTATGTCTTTGTTACGGAGGAGCTGATCCAAACTTGGAAGGCTACACAGATGCTGATATGGCCGGAGATATTGATAGTAGAAAGTCTACTACAGGATATATCTACACTTTTGCAGGGGGAGCTGTTTCTTGGCAATCAAGATTGCAGAAGTGTGTCGCTTTATCTACAACAGAAGCAGAATACATTGCTGCCGCTGAAGCAGGTAAGGAAATGTTGTGGCTAAAGCGCTTTCTCCAAGAACTTGGGATCCACCAGAAAGAGTACCAGGTACATTGTGACAGTCAGAGTGCTCTAGACTTGAGCAAGAACTCTATGTACCATTCTCGTACAAAGCATATTGATATTCGGTATCATTGGATACGGGAGACGATTGATCAACAACGGTTGAGACTAGTGAAGATCAATACAAAGGAGAATCCATCAGACATGCTGACAAAGGTGGTGACACGAGATAAGCTAGAGCTATGCAGAGACATAGTCGGGATGCTTGTTTTGAATATGCCTGGAAGGGGAGAATTGAAGAATTCAATTTCCAGGACATATCCAAGTACAAGCAAATTGAAGAATCCAATTGCAACAACCATGAAGCTTCCTCCATGTGCAAGCAACAACCATGAAGCTTCATCCATGTGCAAGAATGACAAAGGGAGCTTCCTCAAAGTTTCCTCATGTTTAATCTCACCTTCCTCCCACCTTCATAATACCTAGTTTTGGTGCTATAAATAGAGAGCTTGGAGAGTCTTTTTATTATCAAGTAAATTAGAATAGATCATCATAGCACAACCAAGAAGAGTTGTGAATATCCTTGAGAGATATGTGAGGTGTTGTTTTGAGAGTTTTTTAGAGCTTGTATGTCTCTTCTTTCTATTCTTGAAAGTAATAGAAGTGTTTTTCTCTCATATTAGCACGATACTGTTATTCCCAACAGTTATCCCCATCACTCAGATGATGTTTGATTTTACGATGTTTAGAAGCACTAAGGCTTGTAGGGTCAAAATATTCTTCAAAACTCTCACATGGTTAGCGAAACAATCCGCTCATATTAGGGTGATCTTTTATATTTCTAATCAGAGAGAGAACCTTCAGGTTGTTTTGAGTCTAGCGAGAAGGTAGTAGTTGGTTTCAAGTCTGATGTACGATTTATGGTTAATTTGATATCAATATAAGTGTTTTCCATTACAAAATCTATTAAAACATTGAAGCTATATAAAAAGGGATTGCCTGATAGGGGTAAAACGTTTTAAAAGTTAAAGAAAGGAGTACTATATTTTTATTCTCTAAATATGTGCAATTATCATCATCTATAAAAAACATTACCAATCATGACAGTATGCTGTCATATTTAAAGTTTGTTGATGCTAAAATATGACAGTAAAACTTAATGGTGAAAATAAGGTTGATAGATAATTGATACACATACTATATAATTCAGAGAGGTAGTTGAAGGTAAGAATGAAGAAGACGATGAGTATATGTGTTGAATGTATGAATATGAATTTGGGTTTACAAGCTATACATAAGAAAAACTAAATTGTACAATAATATAAATACGAGTACTATCTACTAAATATATGTGGCCCGTTGTTAGGGATCATCAACAGGATGGGTTGGACCACACCGACCCAAAACTAATATGTTTGGGTTGGGCTCAATATATAAAAATTAATTAATGGGCCAGACCGTGCTAGCCCACATGGCATCGATAGGGCATACAAGACAAATGCATTTTTTATGCATTACAAAATACAATGTGATCATTTAAATTAGTGAAAAGAATTTATAATTCAAAAAAATGAAATAACAAAATCAAAGTTCAAATTCTCTATATCTAAGTTTTTGGTAGTGTACTCTTGAAAAAGAGATGTATATACAAATACGAAAATATCACACTTATTTTTCTTTATCTAAATTCTCTAGCTCTATCACAAACTTTTATCACTTAACAATCATCTAGAACTTCATCATCTTCCACTATTACTCATTACTTTATTATGTTACTAATTATAAAGTTAGTGTATTAAATTAATAATGTATAAAAGGGCCACTAGTACAAAAAAAAGGCTTTTCACATCGGTTAAAAAAGGCTTTTCACATTGCTTATACAATCGATGTAGATCCAACCCATGTGAAAAATGGAAAATTTTCACATCGGTTCTTTAACCGATGTTAAAGACTTTCGACATCGGTTCTAAACCCATGTAGAAAACCATCACAAAAGGCCGCTTGACCGGGCATTTCACATCGGAAGCGCTTCCGGGCTAAACTCAGTTGGGCTTAATAGGTTGGGCCGTGATGAGTCTTGATGGGTCGGGCCAATGGCTAGACCGGGTTCCAAATACTCTATCCCATGCCCAACCTTAAAATAGTGGGTTGGGTCGGCCCATGGCCCTTATGGCCCGGAATTTTTGGAATATGGGATGGGTGCGCCCCCATGAGCTCATTAGCCCACGGGCCAAATGATGATCCCTAATCGTTGTCTAAGTCCAATAGTCGTGAGACCGAGGATTCAAGTCTATATACCCTATCAGGTGTTCCACACTCCCAGCGATGAGAGTATCAAGAAGATAGTGAGTAGCGCTTTGTACATGTTGATCTTCTATGTGATAGTGCAGTCGATGTGTGAGGGTATCTGACGTGCACTCGTCGTTAGGTGCACTCAAAATAAATAATCAATACAACACTAATACGTAGTATAGTGTAGTAAGGTTCGTATCCACAGGGAAATGAATACTTTTCTTTTAAATAAATAGTAACAAAGGGGGGTTTAGATTTGTTTGTTTTAAAAACACTAAGATAAACAACCTATATGAGTTTAATTCAATGAGATGAAGACTTGGTTTTACTTTTATCCACTTAATGAAATGTTCGTCGATCCCGGTTATATCTTTAACTATCTTCCTCTCGAATACTCAATCGAGGAGTATATCCAGTTCATCGAGGGTAGTTATTAATAACGAGATGCGTTCATTAATAAAACTTACTATCGAGTCAATATAGAACAAGCGCCGTATATTAACTTGATAGTAGCAATAAACTTAAGATGAAAACGATTGAGATTGATAACCTCAACACAAGCGGTTTATTGGTTTAATCAATATAATTAATTCCCCTTGGCATATTAACCATGAGATGCATGCATTAATATTCCAAGTTTACTACCGTTTGAAAGAACCAGATTAATAACAAGCGTATTACAAAGAAAAATGAGTTTTAAACTCAAATTACAAAAGAGCATCTTGGGTTTAATGGCCTCCTAGTGTTGTCTTCTTTTCTCCTCCTCTCTTCTTCTTTATCTTGAATCTTCTTCTTTTTCACAAGGGTATAATGAGTGCCTGCAAGAACAAACATTTCTCTCATATCTCTCATTTTGCCTAGGAGCCTTTTCAGGTTTTCATCCTAGCACCTCTTTTCATTTTCCATTCTCTCCAACTCACTCATTTTTTTATAAGCCTTTTTTTGCTTAGATTGCCCATTTTGTTGGGTTTTCAACCTAACTAGCATTTATTTTCTTTTGTTTATTTATTCTTTTTTTTTTATGTTTTTGTTTTTTTTTTGTGCAAATATTCAAAAGAATTACATGCATAGTGCTAGGTAGAAATGAAAATTACATACCATCATGAGTGTCTCCCCCGCACTTGAATCAAGCACTGTCCCTAGTGCCCGCCTTCTCCTCCGTAGTAGCTCCCTCCAAAGCCGCTCCCTTGGCCACCATCTCCCATGTAGGTGTCCCCGCCATCTCCGCCGTCGTACCCTCCACCCCCGGAGCCAGATCCTCCAAAGTTACCCCAATGAGTGGGGTCATACCATGAGGGTGGTGGAGGAGGGTTCGCCATGGTATGGAAGGATCCCTGATGTGCCATAAAAGAGTACATAGGTCCGTAGAACCTATGTTGGTCTTCCTCATACCGATGTCTATCGGCCTCCCTGAGCTCCTCCAGTTGTTGAAAGCCGGCCCTTTGCTCATCCTCCAATCTTTGAAAACCGGCTCTTTGCTCCTCCTCTAATCGGTTGAGCCGGTTGTCCATTTGGGCTATTCCCGTAAGAAGTTGTTGTTGACCCTCCAGAAGTTGTTGAAAGAAGTCGGGTGGTGGAGGATTTTGGCTCTGTTCTGGGAAGTCCTGGCTCATGGTTGGACGGTTATGGAGTTGCTCATAGGGCTCGTAATCGGGTTGGTTTTGGGGAGGTTCCTGTTCCGGTTCCTGGAGATGTGGTGGGAGGGCGTTTGGGAAGAGGTAATGTTGCTCCGCTCTTCCTGTTTTGAAGTGGAGTTGGGGGAGTTCTGGGTTGGGCAAGAGGAAGTATTTGAGGGGTTTGGGGTGGATGTGCCAATTGTACATATTTCTGGGCCTTTCTTCACCATAAACGGTGTGTGAAAAAGATGTACAGCCCGAGTGGCCCAGCCAAGATATGTTCATCAAACAGTAGTCGGGTATAGGAGAGTCATCCGTATACCCGAACTTTGTGGCCAAGTGCATAATCACCCCGCCCACTACAATAGCACCCTTTGCCACACTTTCTTTTTTTAGATGTGCCCACATGAGATTACATAGGTTGAAATCCACGTGGATACGGAATAAGGCAACCGAGATGAGGCATACACCCCCCATCCTTGTATGATGGTTGTTGGGACGTCCAAGTAAGGAGTTGGCAAGGAATTTCAAAAAGAGGCGTAGGACGGGATGTTGGACATGACTAATGTAGAGTTGGGAGGAGCTAAATTTAGTCTCCCCGGTCATCTTGGTCCATAGGGTGTGGCCGAAGGCGGTATTGTCGGATATAGATTTTTGGTACGGGACCGGAATACCAAAGTGTTCGGCGAACTCAAGTTTCGTGATGGTGTGATTGTGATTAAACAATCGAAACCTGAGTTTATCATCCCTAAAGTCCTCTTCATTGTTCTCAAAGTGCACAGAGCTTAGGAGTTCATAGATAATTTTTTCATTTGAGTTGTATTGCATTTTGAAAATTTTATCCATGCTCAACTCATGAAAAAATTTCTTCATCATTTTGTATACTCCTAATTCCTTTAGGGCATCAAGGCATAAAAAGCGGGAAGGTTTAACTTGCATTTCAATTGTGGACATGAAGCGTGTGCGGTGTTCGTTGTCCACGAAGAGGATGTCCTCGTAGCCCGGGATGGATGCCCTAGTGCTTGAGCTTTGCCCTTTCTCTTTCCTTGGAGCCATTTGGAGTGAATTTGGCCTTTGAGAACCGAAATTGGAAGGTGGGGGTAGGGTTTTTCGGACCTCTGAAAGTTGGGGGAGAATGGGATTGGTGGGTATGAATGTGTAGAGGAGGATGAGGGGAGTGTTTTGGCGTTGAAATGGGCGGATTTGGTGAAGATTTGGAAGAGATATGGTAGAGAGAAGGTGTAAAAATGGGGGTTTGGGCGTTTTTGTTCGAGATGGGGTTGGAAATTTGGAGAAGATGAAGTGTTTTGGGGCTGATTTGGGGTTATAATACCCGTATACCCGATCGAGTATGTGCTGGTACTCGGTCGGGTATTTCTGGAAAGTGGCTTTTTCGAGCAGTCTGCCTCCTGTACTCGACTGGGTAGCGTATGGTTACCCGGTCGAGTATGCTTAGAAATTGAACTTTTTGAACAGCATGTCTCCTGTCCCCGGTCGAGTATTCCTCCATACTCGATCGGGTATGTGCTTTTTTTCTTCTACTTTTGAAGCAGGTACTCGGTCGAGTGTGGGAGTCAGTCTCCTTCAATTTTAGCATTTCTAAACATACCCGACCGGGTGTATAGTGATACCCGATCGGGTATTGCTTATTTTTCAATTTTTGAGTGCTTCCTCGATCGAGTAATGCCCGGTCCCTTTTCTTTTTGGTCATACCCGACCGAGTATAAGGTGATACTCGATCGGGTATGTCCCCAGATGTTCCAAAACCTGCATTTTTTATTTCTTTTCTTCCAAAAACCCATGATTAGTGCCCTCCCTCACTGATCTCTCAAATAATTAGACAAAAAAATGAATTCTAAATACTTGAATTAAATAAAAAAAATGAATTAAACACACTTAAATATAAAAAAAAAAAATAAACTTGGGTTGCCTCCCAAGTAGCACCTTAGTTAACGTCGTGGCACGACGTTATTCATTTTTTTTTGTTTTGTTTTATGTGGGATCATGAGAATCCCTTGTTTCACTTTTCAAGGCCCTATTTGGCCATTTTTCATTTTTATTTTTCGGCCTTTTCCAGTAAGGCCGGGGTTTCTTTCTCAAAAGACATCTGATTTTATCCGCTTCTTTGAAAAACAACGGTTCTTGTGGTTCAACAACATGTAAAGAACACAGTGTTGGATTTTGCATTTGTTTTTTCGTAGAGTCCAAGATGTTGAACTCCACTTTTTGATCATCGAACTCTAAAGTTAGTGAACCACTAGAAACGTCAATTTTCGTTTTTGCGGTCTTCATGAAGGGTCTACCCAAAAGGATGGGTGTTGTTTGGTCATCAGTTCCCATTTCAAGGACATAGAAGTCAACAGGAAAGACCATATTTTCTACTTCTATTAGCACATCTTCTACTACACCCTTCGGGTAAGTACTAGAATGATCTGCCAATTGAATCACTACACCTGTTTGATGTAATGGGCCAAGTTGTAGAGTTTTATAAACAGAATAGGGGATGACATTTATTGATGCCCCTAAATCCAACAAGGCCTTAGGAAATGTGGTGTTTCCTATTTTGCAAGGGATAGTGAACATGCCTGGGTCGTTACATTTTTCGGGAAGTTTCCTCTGAAAAATGGCCGAGACGTGTTCACTAACTCTAACCTCTTTTTTCCCTTTCAATTTATTTTTTCTTTTTGTTTTGCATAATTCTTTTAAGAATTTAGCAAAGGGAGGGACATTTTTCATTAAGTTAAGAAACGGAATGTTTACCTCACACTTTGCGAAGGTTTCATAGATGTCGGCATCTTTTTCTAGCTTCTTTGTCTCCTTCAGCGCCTCAGGAAACGGGATTTCTTGTTCATATGATGAGGGTGGGGGAAGCTTGGTTCCTGTGTTTTCCTCCTCCGGTGGGACTACTTTTCCAGAGTCCACACCCTCAGTCTCTTCATCGTTCTCTTCTGCCTCTTTCAACGTTGCACCACTTCTCAACGTTATAGCATTCACATGTTGTCTCGGGTTTTGCTCCGTTTGAGATGGGAGTTTACCCGAGTCTTTTGTTTCAAGTCGGTTCACGGCATTTGCAATCTGACTGACTTGGTTTTCCAAATTCTGAATGCTGGATTTGGTCTCATGCTGAAATTGAACCATGTTTTGTTGCATGGTTGAGACATTTGAGGTGAGAGCTCGGATCATGTCCTCGGTGGACATACTTGAGCTTGACGTCTGGCCTTGGTGCTTTGGGAAAGTTGGTGGAAAGGACTGATTTTGAGGATTCCCATACCTCAAATTCGGGTGATCTCTCCACCCAGGATTGTAGGAGTTAGAGTGTGGATCATACCTCTTTTGACCTTGAAATCCCAAAGCATTGACTTGCTCGGAATTCTCCTCTTGTAGTGTTGGGCAGGAATCGGTGGGGTGCCCCTGTGTCGAGCATATGCCGCAGACCTTGACTTCTTGGTGTTTTGGATTTAAAAGGAAATCCTTTACCAAAGAAGTCAAGCCGGCTACTTGACTTTCCAACGAGATGTTGGATTCCGCTGCCATGACCCGTTTTGATGATGACCTCCCATTGTAGTGCCTAGAATTCTCGGCCAACTCCGAGATGAGGTTCCTAGCTTGGGAAGGAGTTTTGTTGACAATTCCCCCTCCAGATGCAGCGTTCACCAGGCGTCTATCTTGCTCCGCAAGACCGTCATAGAAGTAGAGGATGAGGTCTTGCTCTGTGTAACCATGATATGGGCAGCTAGCACACAACTTTTTGAAACGCTCCCAATACTCATATAATGTCTCATCATCTTTTTGCTCGATGTTGCTTATTTGTTTTTTCAAAGATGATGAGACGGATGCAGGGTAGTACCTTTCTAGGAAGCACTTTTTCATTGATGCCCATGTATCTATACTCCCTGACGGGAGATGGAATAGCCAATCCTTCGCCGTGTCTTTGAGGGAGAATGGAAAAGCCCTCAATTTGATTTGTTCCTCGGTAACTCCATTGGGGCACATGCTTGTGCAGACAATATGGAATTCCGAGAGATGTTTGTTGGGGTCCTTGCCCCTTAGGCCATGAAAGGATGGCAGTAAATGTATGAGCCCAGATTTTAGCTCAAATGTATTACCTTCATCGAGTGTAGGGAAGGTAATACATAATGGTTGTTGATTGAGATTTGGAGCAGTGAGCTCCCGTAGTGTTCTTGTCTCAAGAGCCATTGTGGTTGGCTCTTCGGTGTCGCTAGAATGAGAACTAGCGCTGGATGAATCTCTGATAGATGATTCCTCCGAGTCGGTATTAGAAAATTTACTTTTCAACCGCTCGAAAGTTTGTTCTATTTTTGGGTTTGTTTGATATGTGATTTTGTTTATGGAGCGATGTTTAACCATAAACTCCACTAAGCTCAGAAATAGAAGAAATAAGAACTCTTTATATTTTTATTTAATTTTTTTTTTTTTGATTTTTTTTTTGAAATGAAAATAAAAGAAAAATTAATTGCCTGTCCCCGGCAACGGCGCCAAATTTGACGTGCACTCGTCGTTAGGTGCACTCAAAATAAATAATCAATACAACACTAATACATAGTATAGTGTAGTAAGGTTCGTATCCACAGGGAAAGGAATACTTTTCTTTTAAATAAATAGTAACAAAGGGGGGTTTAGATTTGTTTGTTTTAAAAACACTAAGATAAACAACCTATATGAGTTTAATTCAATGAGATGAAGACTTGGTTTTACTTTTATCCACTTAATGAAATGTTCGTCGATCCCGGTTATATCTTTAACTATCTTCCTCTCGAATACTCAATCGAGGAGTATATCCAGTTCATCGAGGGTAGTTATTAATAACGAGATGCGTTCATTAATAAAACTTACTATCGAGTCAATATAGAACAAGCGCCGTATATTAACTTGATAGTAGCAATAAACTTAAGATGAAAACGATTGAGATTGATAACTTCAACACAAGCGGTTTATTGGTTTAATCAATATAATTAATTCCCCTTGGCATATTAACCATGAGATGCATGCATTAATATTCCAAGTTTACTACCGTTTGAAAGAACCGGATTAATAACAAGCGTATTAACCGATTGATTCTAGTAATAATTAATATGAGAAACAATACTAGTTGATACTTTAAGTAATGTTTAAGATATTAACATGAAATATGAATAGGAATTAATTAATACTCAAGGAAGAATATTAAAATAAATGAATCCTACTATGATTAATATCAAGATGTTAACTAATTGTCATCTTAGTAACACTCCCCAATATTTATCATAGAGGAAGAAATAGCTATTACTATAACCAATGTCAAGATGTTAACTAATTGTCATCTTAGTAACACTCCCCAACTTTGATATAGAGATAGTATTTTGAAAGAAAGAATTAATATTCAAGGAAGAAGATTAAAGAAAATAACTCACAACTTACAAATTCATTAAGCTTCAAAGTAGCAAAACCAAGATGGAAGAGTTTAGCTCCTCATTTGGAGACTAAACATGATGAAAAATATAAAGAAAGAGCTATTCTATACTGAGCTTAGATGTGCAAAGGGGTTGGATATCTTTTTGTGAAGGAAAGGAGGTGTATTTATAGGCTTTTGGGATGGGATTCGGGTACTCGATCAGGTATATACATGGTACCCGATCGAGTATGTGTGTAACACCCGATCCGAGGTATACTCGACCGGTTTCGGGGTATTTTCTAAGAGTATACCCGATCGAGTATATATGAATACCCGGTCGAGTATGCTTAGAAAATGGTATTCGAATCATACTCGACCGAAATTCTCTTGAAATTCAAAGGCATACCCGATCGGGTATGTCGGTTTACCCGATCGGGTATAGACATAAAATCGTGGTTGAAATCTTCCCTGCATGTTCCCTTGTCTTCGGATCTGATCCGATTTGAAGTTCCAACCTAATACCCGATCGAGTATAGCTAATACTCGACCGAGTATAGACCAAAATTCAGGATCTTCTTTTGTCTTTGAACTTTTGCACCTTCTTTTCACTTTTTGGGTTCACCAACTGTACTTTGAGTGACCAAAACCTGCTTGAGTTCAGAATATATCTAATCTAACCTATTTACAAGAATTTAACAATCTAATCTATTACACCAAAAGTGTGTAATTTCCAAAGTAAAAGTCAAGCAAAACTAATTAAAAACATAAACATAAATATGGAAATTACGAACGTATCAGTATCTTCGCTCAAAATGTGAGTTTGAAATTTTCCGATGTTCGGTGACGTTGAGTCTCTCATTCTTCGAGTCCCACACTCCTTGAGGTAAACATAGTGAGGTGAAGAGGAGTAGAGTAGTACATGTCTCGTGATGAATCCTCTGGGGGCCGAGGGACATCACCTTTATCTAGAATAGGGAGATGTCTTATTGTTAGAATCTCATTATGAAAAAATACAGTGGAATAATCCTATTGAAGGAAAAAGAGTACACCGGATGCCCTCAACAATTATATTCAAGGAAAAATCTCCGCCTAGGCGCTAAGCGATGGCCAGACACCCCGATTTTAGTCTAGGGGCTCCGACAAATCGATTTGGCACCTAGTTGAACTAGTCGGCCGCCTAGGGCACTTAGTTTCCTGCCGAGAGCGCCTAATCGGCGTCTAGGCATCTAGATTCGTCCATCATTTTATTTTGCCTTGTTATTTTGGTATCCTAAGAGATATATGTACCCTGCAAATGGGATGAGTGGCCCCTCATAAAAACTGTACATGTTAATATATAATCTTAAGTGAGTAGGTATAATCTCTACAATATTATAAGAGTGAATATTGTTAGGGGTATAACGGTAATAGAAAAAGTGATGGAGTATATGACTCAGGAACCCCCGGCCCACATACTTTCACTACTACAATCAAGCCCAACAAGCCCAAGCGGCCCAAACAAGGCAAACAAGGCCCCTGAATGCTCCAGGGGACGTACGTCCATCGGAACATAAAGGCCCCAGGGGACGTACGTCCTCTAACACATGAAGGGCCTAGGGTACGTACGGCCTCTAATACATGACGGTCCTCTCCAGCTACGTACGGCCCTAAGGGACGTACTTCCTCCAGCTGTCCAGTCCAGCACATGGAAGCCCCTAGGGGACGTACGTCCTCCAGCACATGGAAACCCCCAGGGGACGAACGTCCTCCAGCACATGGAAGCCCCAGGGAACGTACGTCCTCCAGCACATGGAACCCCCTGGGGACGTACGTCCTTCAGCTCATACATAGCCTTCGGCACATGCAGCCCTCGATTGCTTGTTTGGCATTACTAAGCTTTAAAACATGTCATTTTTTTTCAAACTTGGCAGATTACTCTTATTCAGGGAATAAAAAACATGATACTCTTATTTTTGAATTTCAAAACGTTTTTGCTCCTATTTAGAGCAATTTCTATTAATTTAAGTTTTAAAAACATCTAAAATTAACATGTGACTTAAAAACGGTTGTTCCTTGATCTTTAAGCTAGAGCCCATCAAGAAAATTAAAATATCTCAATTGTTTGGCATGGACCGCATGTTGTGTAAACGTTCATTTTTAGTTTAGTAAAATTAAGAGGCAAAGATCCATTTTTAGTGCCGCGGGAAATAAAGGGATTTTTACCTAAATATTACTAAAGTAAAGATAATTTCCAAAAATGTGACCACATTAACATTAGGACAAAAATGTGACTAAAAAGGTCATATTTATTTCATTGTCAGATTTTAATGTCACTGCCTAATTATAATATCACTATCAAATGTCACTGCCGCCACCGTTGGTGTCACTGTCACCACCACTCAATATAACTCGTACCTTATTTTCGAAGCTGAATTTGGACAAACGGAGCTCACTGTTGGATCCGGAATGGCCGAAAATGATAGGAACCGGTCCGACCTCATCCAAAACCAGTCTGGAAATGGGTGAACCGGCCTCCACAACTACGAACCAGTTCGGTCCAGTTCAGGCAGCAGCCCAATGTGGAGACCAGCGGGCGGATGACGTGGCAACAGCTGACTATGCGCTGGCACTGGCGTGACACTGTCGTGGTGACGACGTGTTAGATGACGTGGCTCAGATCGGCAGACTGATCAGATGACGTGGTAGCTGGCCTGGAGCTGACTAGGCGTGACGTGGTGATGACCTAGCGCTGACATGGCGCTTATTGGTTGTCTTCTTCCTCTGGAATGCGTGTGATGATGCAGGTAGTTCCAGGCGGCGGTTGGGCGGCACGTACGGCCTCTTCCGGTGGCCAAAAAAATACCCAAAAATACCAGATTTCTCCTCTTGACGAGACAAATCTAACAGTATGATCATATCGTGATTCCGAGCAACTTCAGACATCACGATTTTCTAACCTGTAGAAATTTTCTAACCGAGCAAATTCAATACCACTTGTTGGGATTGGAAAATTCTTCTATTCATTATCAAGAATAGAATTACAATAGGAGTAGCAAACTCTCACACTCAACTATTACAAAAAACCAATCCTCACCGATACACTTTTACACTAAGTGTATTTCACTCTTCACACACTTTTCTTACTTTCCAAACTGATGATATGAACAACAATAGAACACTCTATTTATAGGGTTGGTTTGGAGACAAGATGTAGTGCTTCCATCTTCTCCATATCTTCTTACCATTTTCATTTGTTGGATAACTCCTTCCTAGAAAGTGATTCCATGTTAAGGTGTCTCTTGGCAACTTCCAAGAAAGAAGGTGGAAATTCCCTACAATTGTGAGGGGGCAAGAGGGACGACCGCCCTAGGTCCGAAAAAAACAGAAGAAGAAATAGATCCAAATTTTTTTCTTTATATATGATGTGAATAAGCTTCTTTTTTTATTCTTAAGTTCAATTAATTAGGTCTAATGTTTGATTTTGTTGACAATATGGAAATTTAAAATGCAAATAAAAAGTCTTAAACAAAGCCAAATTTAAAAAAGAATATATACATGAATTTTAAGTAGGATTGGTTAAAGTTTTTAAAAACAATACAATTGTTATTGCATCAATAAAAGACACGCATCTTCAGTTTTCACATCTTTTTAGCCTTTAAGGCTTTTTATTCATTTTAATTATAATATAACACATTTATATAATTATTTTAGAGCCTATCTCTCTCAAATCACATCTCAATTATTTGTTTGTTTCCAAATTTCAATAAAATATATATGAGTTCCTAATAGTAGTTTTAGAGGATGTCAAATTGGCAGTCTTCTTGCGAGAGTCTTTTTGGTGGTCAAACATTTTGTCTCTTTGAAAACCTTCATTCTTTTAAGACTTCAAACTTTAAACATCCATCAACGGTCAATAAATCATTATCAACTTATGAATTCAATATGTAGTAATATTTGTTTTCATTTATCCTTTCAAAAGAAAGTTTAGGGTTGTTATATGTGACAATTTTATTGTTTCTCACATTTATTAGTGGAAAGAAGGTTGCATATGAAGCGATTATTCTTAATTTGCTTCACATTGTTCTACGAGAAATGTTTTTTAGTAATGTTTTTTCTTTTTATCTGATACTCGTGTTGTTACTTTTGTCCAAATATGTAACTTAAATAATAAAGTGATTCTCGTCTTTATTTTATATACTTCATTGAGTACTTTTATTATAATTCATATTTCAAATAAGTATGTATATGATTTAAAGGTTTGTCTTGGATATAAGCCCAGAATATTGTACCGCCCATAGGCCCAGAAATGAGTAAGACCGGCCCTGTTTATCATACATCATATATTATGACATACTACATACTCCTTCCGTCCCTTAAAACTTTGTCAACTTCCCTTTTTCGGATGTCCCACTAACTTTGCCATTTTCCCTTTTAAGTAAAGAATTTGTGGTTTCAGTGAATTCTCTCTCCTCTGCACAAACCTCAACCACACAATTTTTACTTTATTAACCCTCGTGTCGGTCAAACTTGGCAAAGTTATAAGAGACGAAGAGAGTATATCATATACTTTCTAGAAGCATTCGAACAAAATGAATTACTCCAAACAGGATTAAAACATGTACAAAATGCATAAATAAGACTAATTATGTTTTATCCCAAAATAGGACACATTTGGTCCTACTAAAAATATAACTTTCAAAATTAGGAGTGAATGAATCATATTTTATAAAATTACAATGTCAATACTATTTTTACATTTCGTTTAAGTTTTAATCCAACTCCGCCATGAGATCATTTTTTTGGTATCATGCATGTCCCAAGTCAGGATAAAGGAGGAGGGTGATGTGGTAGGCGCGTGACGGCCAACAGTATTACTTAGTCACATCACATGACATGAATTGAAATATTGTTGTTTAAGTTTTAATCCAAATTAAGATTATTTTTTCTCAACAGCAAAACATAAACAAACTGACGGTACCAAATAGATCCTTAAAAACGTCAAAAGGAAACAAAATATGAAACCATTTCATACCCATTCAATATCGGTATCTACTTGTTCTCAGGGTCGTCTAGAGCAATTTTGAGGCCCTAGACAACCAAACAATACTCCTTATTTACTTATGAGATACAATGTACTCATGTCTCAGTAACGTTAGCTTATGAGTTATGATAAAGTTGTACAATTATTAAAAAAATTAGTTTATGTGGTTGATATGGAAGTGATAAAATAAGCATGATTTAGAACAACACAAATTTTGTCAACTTTGATATGTGACATTCTTAATGCATAGGCTGAAAATTAAAGATGAAACAATTTTCGTGATGATCTTTTACACAATCTTTTAACATATAAATATATATAATTATTTTACAAATTTGGAGAGGATCAGAGTCTAAATTAAAAAGGACATTCTAATTACGCCCCGAATAGAAGTAAAGTACAGTCCAAAATATACCATATGTTACTAATGCAAAGAATATCATTCTTTGAATGTAAGCAATAAAAGAGTGAAAAACACATGGAGATTCTAATGGCAAATTTGGTAAGAAAACTACTACAATCAAGACTCACTAATACTACAAATACTTTTTTAATCGAGATAATAGTCAATCCAATTAATATAAGACTGTTTTCCTTAAATATTACTGAAATATAACTTATTGAAAACTATTACCGTTCGTTCCATTCAAATCTTGTCACTTTCTTTTTTTAGACATCTCAACTAAATGTTTTCATTTTCTATTTTAGAAAACAATTAAAAATGACAATTTCATAATAAATTTTAAAAATAATACATTTATAATGTCACATTTGTCATCAATAACTCATTATATTATATATGTAGATATCAAAACTATTTCTCAAAACATACTCGAATTAGAATATTGAATTATTATCTATGCATATGCACTATAGTTGACACAATCATGATCACTAAAGTTATAGTCGCTGAAGGATAAATAGACATATTTTGTTCACTCTTATTTAGATCATATATTTGTCATTATTTTCAAATATATCACCGAACATGCTTAATCTTGATTTTTTATATATTTTCATCAACGTAGCTTTAGTTCTAAACTAATTTTTAAGTATTTCAATGAATTTAGTTAAGGATTTAAGTATATATAATACTACTATGGGTATTATTTTTTAAATTGGAGTCCCTACAAAATTTGGAGGTCATAGACAAATGTCTAGTCTACCTCCCCATGGTCGGCCCTACTTGTTCTCTGTTTTTAAATTTTTAGAAAAAAACGCTCTTATTTTTTTCTTTACATTTTTTAATGTTAATATATGATTGCACCAATAAATACATTTTTAGATACAGTAATAATAATTGGGGTTCTTTCGAATAGATAGGACTGCCATCTTAGATGCCGTTTGACAACACTTTTTTTCAGCTTATCAAGCTTATCAGTCAACATTTTCACCAAACATGTAATTTTTGCTTTCGCGCGCTGAATTGTGTAATAAGAAGAAAACGTAGGGTTGGAGTTACTTTTCTGGTTGTATTGACTGAAGTTACTGTATATGACCATTTTAGCTATTTTTACACATATATATTTTTATTAATAAAATACTACGTATATTTTAAAATTATTTTTTTCTTAAATCAGCAGAATCAGCCAATGCAGCCACTTCAACCAGAACTTCATAAATTTCAGCAAAATCAGCCAAACCAGTCGATTTTCGTGCTACCAAACGGGCTCTTAGCTTAGCTACATTCCCACTAGTTTTTCATTATAATACCTCAATCTCCCATATAAGAGAAATTTGTGTTATTATCAACAAAAATAAATTTATGTGGTTAGTATGTACGACCTCCGTCCCACAAAATTCTTCCCACTTTGACTTGGCACGGATATTAAGAAAGTTGAATAAAGTGGAAATGTGTGGTTGTGGTTGTGTAAGAAAAAGGTGAAATGAATGTGAACCACACAAATTGTCCAAAAATGATAAGTTGGAAGAATTTTTTGGGACGGCCCAAAATGAAAAGTGGGAAGAATTTTATGGGACGGAGGGAGTAATTGATAAAGTAAGAACGATTTACAACACACAAATATTATCAAATTTAATACTGAGTATAAGACAATTTAATAGGATAGACTAAAAAGAAATATGGAACAATATTAGCGGAAAGAATGGAGTATTTGATATTGGATCTTGTAACAAAACATAGGCATTACAATCATATGATTCCTTGTCAATATGATAAGTATACATTATTCGTGGGGACTAGTCATGGACTCGGTTCGGACCGATACAGGACCCGGCCGGTCCCGGTTCCGAAATAGTGAAGCCCGGTACAGACCCGATTTGGTCCGGTACGGATTCTGGTCCGACTACCCGGGCAGGTCACGGGTCAAGTCGGTCCTGGGTCGGGGCATGGGTACCCAACCCTTTATTTAAAAAAGAATTAAAAAATGGCTACAGGGGACCAGGACCAGCCGGTTTGGTGATGTGTATCAGAAAAATAAAATCAACAGGGTGAACCGTTGTCCAGATAATCAACGATAAATAAATACCGTTGCCCAGAGCCAAAAGGCTAAATCAACTTTTATTCCCAGATAATCGAATGAACCCTGGCGAGGGGTATAAATAGCCTTCTACAAGAAACCCTAATCAAGCCCAAATTACTTAAACCCTAATTAAGCCCAAATTAACGTAACTAACCACTCTACTAATAATAGGCCCAACTAAAACATAACGATAAATTTTATAAATAAATAAAACTATAATCCCTAGCCCAGAACCGGCCCACGGAAGTGAGCCCAATCCCGTTCCCGCCCCAGGTTCTTCTTGCTCTCTATCAATCCATCCCCCTTCAAATAACCTTGTCCTCAAGGTTGTAATCTCGCAGATCGAGGACTGAAATTTCCAACCATGGAATAGATTGGAAAATATCCTTCATCGCCTTCCGGAACCTTTTCCCAGCCAGTTATTTCACAGTACTCATGTTGTTGGAGGTCCAACTCCTCATCCTCCTCAGCTATCATTACCCGCAATTGCTTAAAGGGGCAGTCATGCCCTGGTGTAAATGGTTTCTTACACCTAAAGCATAATCCTTTAGCCCTCAATTCTGCGAACTCCTTTGGCGGAAGTCGAGTGAACTGAGAACGTGTCGTAGGCTGCCCGCCGGACAGTCCTGACTTTGTCCTCGGGGGTTGTCCACTATCCTTCGGGAAGCTGCCACTTGATTCCTGTAGGCAGTCACCACTGGCAGTCAACGGAGGGCTCGTGTTTGGCCTTAAAAAGCTACTGGAACGTACACCTGAAGGATTATAATCCTGGTTGTCACTTCCTCCACGCTGGACGGACAGATTGTACTCCACATCATGAGCTAATTCCATGGCTGTCTCCAAGCTATTCGGGCGCAGCAACCGCAACGAACCCCGAACCGGTCCCTTTAGTCGATTCATAAAATACCCGAGGTAATGATCGTCAGACAACCCAGGAACCTGACTAGCCAACTGGACAAAGATCGAGGTATACTCCTCCACCGTCCTTGTCTGCTTGACCCCGGACAATCGCTCAAAACGACTGCCCGTAAACCGTGTGTCAAACCTCGCCACCAGTGCCTGCGTAAACTCTTCCCACGTCATGCTAGGTTTCCGCTTCCTTAACCACGTTACCCGGTACAAGGCTGCTCCTTCCATGGCAACTACAGCCGCTGGTACCTTCCTCTCTGGCGGCGTAAAACTCAATTCAAATTGCTGCTCTGCCCTAGCAAGCCAACCAATGGGATCCGTCCCGTCAAACGAAGGAAGCAGCGCCTCCTGCGTGCCTCGCGGACGTCGCCCAGAAGCGGCGAAACCGCTCTGGTCTTCGAAGTCGCCGCCGCTGCTGAAGGTGGCCGCCGTCTCGATCTGCGACGTCATCGCCACCGCCGAAGCCCCGTACGCCGCTCTCGTCGTCCCTCCAGTTGCGCCTGCCGTCGTGAGCGCAGCCAGGGCGGCTACGATCTCATCCAAATGCGCACTCAGCGCATCTAGTTTCTGGTTGATCGAGGCATGTTCGGCCTCCACCTCCGTCAAACGCTCGGTGTTAGATCTAGTCATTCTGGCGGAAACGGGATCCGGCAGGTCGGACCAATTGATGTGTATCACAAAAATAAAATCAACGGGGTGAACCGTTGCCCAGATAATCAACGATAAATAAATACTGTTGCCCAGAGCCAAAAAGCTAAACCAACTTTTATTCCCAGATAATCAGAATGAACCCTGGCGAGGGGTATAAATAGCCTTCTACAAGAAACCCTAATCAAGCCCAAATTACTTAAACCCTAATTAAGCCCAAATTAACGTAACTAACCACTCTACTAATAATAGGCCCAACTAAAACATAACGATAAATTTTATAAATAAATAAAACTATAATCCCTAGCCCAGAACCGGCCCACGGAAGTGAGCCCAATCCCGTTCCCGCCCCAGGTTCTTCTTGCTCTCTATCATCTGGTCCCAAACGTTAAAGTAGGGATGGACCCAACCGGATCGGCCTAGGGGTGGACTCGGACCGGGCCAACCGGCCCAGAACCGGACCGGCCCGCTAATGTGCGGGTCCGGACCGGCCCGGTGAACCGGTTGGTTGGCCGGTTTGGGCCACCCGGCCCGGTGGGATGTCGTTTCGGGCACGAGCCCTTCAAAAGGTGAAGCGGCCCGGCCGGTTCGGGCCCGGTCCGGGCCAATTTTTTTTTTTTGAATTTTTTTTAAGTTTTTGGGTTGGGCTGGGTATTTTGGGCCATTTGAGATGGTTAGGGTTGGTTTGGGGGTGAGGAGAAGGGTTGGGGATTAACTAGGAAAAGCCAAACAAAAAAAATAGAACCGAGGCCCGACCCGACCCGGACCCAGGGGTTACCCGGGCCGGTTCTGGGCCTCCTCTTCATGAACCGAGGCCCGAACCGGAACCAGTCCATCCCTATTTCGGCCCAGCCCGCTACTGTGTGGGGCCGGACCGGCCCGGTTGGTGCTAACCGGGCCCAGGCTTTTACCCAGTTGGGGCGGGTTGGCCAGGCCGGGCTCGGGCCATGTTTTTCTTGAACCGGCCCGGACTTTTTTTTCATTTTTTTTGTTTTTCTTGGTTAGGGCCGGGTGTTTTGGGGGGAGGGGGTCGGCTGTTAATTAGAAAGCAAAAAAAACATAGAATCGAGCCTGACCCGGACCCGGTTTATACCCGAGCTGGTTCTGGTTTACCCTTTCCAAAAAAAGGCCGATAGGGCCCGGAACCGGCTCGGGTCCACCCCTATGTATTGATGGACTCGGGCCGGGTCGGGCCCGGTCGGGCCGCCGGGTAGTATGACATGGGCCCTGGACCGGCCCGAGGGTTGGACGGGTCCGGTCCGGGCCGGGTCACCCGCCCGGGTCACGGGTCGGGTCCGGTTCGGGCCGGGCCGGTTAAATTTTGTTTTTTATATAATTTATATTTTATAGTTTATAGTTTTATACGAGTATTAAAAACAAACTTCAATTGCATTTATTTGAAATGAAATAGGAACTACATTTGAAAATTAAAACAAACTTTAACAGATAAACATTTTGAAAATTGTAATCAATCGGAACTTCCCGCACCTCCCGATCCTTTGGCTTTGTCACATGACTTCATATGCTTGATTGTCATTCCGAATCCGCCAGAAACCCTCATGCTACATTTTTTCTCGCACCATTTGCAAATTGCATACCACATCCCGGTCTTCGGATCCTTCTGCTTATCAAAATTATACCGTATAATGGCATCTTGATTTTCCATCTTAACTTCTTAAGTATTAACTATAAAGTAAATATATAAATAATAAATATAATATATTGGAGAATAAGAGAATTAGAGAGTAGAGAGTTAAGAATAGGATTTAGGAAGAATTAGAGAAGAGATATGAAAAAATGTTTAAGATTAGGAGTATTTATAGGTTTTTTTACCCTCCCCCCACCACCCCCCAGCAGCCAACCCCCCCGGACCCCCCCTTTACCCCACCCAACGGCTATATAGCCGTTTGGGTTGTCCCCAGCCCCACCCCCAACGGCTAGTAGCCCAAACCAAAAAAAAAAAATTAAATTAGACCCGGACCCGGGCCCGACCCGGCCGGGCCGGGTCACAATAATCCAGCACCGAGCCCACCCCGCCCCTTCCCACCGGTTCGGGTCCATACCCGGTCCCGGACCACCCGACCGGGCCGGTCCCGGGCCGGACCGGGTCACGGGCCGGGTGGCCCGAACCGAATCCATCCCTACCCCTATGTTAAAGCCCCAGCCCTTAGGCATGGACCGGGCCCGGTCCGGTTCGAGCCGGGCGTTTTTTTTTTTCAGAAGTTGTGCTGGGAACCGGCCCGGGTTGATACCGGGTCCGAGCCAAACCGGTCCGGTCCGGTCCAATGTATAATTTTTTTAACCCCCGACCCCCCCCCCCCTAACCCCCACCCCTCAAACCTCCCCAAAACACCTAGCCCTACCCAAGGAAAAGAAAAAAAATTGAAAAAACAAAAAAAAAAATGAACCGGGCCGGTTCATGAAAAACATGGCCCAAGCCCGGTAGGCCGGTTCACGGGCCGGTTCAATCCACCCCTACCAGCCCGTCATGCTAATAAGCCGGTCTGGTTACCGGGCCAGTACCGGGTTGGACCACCCAGACCCAGTGCAAGACTACAAGGGACCGAGAGAGTATATATCACCTATCCAACTACTGGTTTACTCGAATGGACTATGTGACCCATGGGCATTGAGAGTTCCGGTCTGATTGGCACCTGTCATCAATTTCATGTCATGGTAAATTGCTAAGAGGTTCTATGCATAGTTCTAGTAATGAAACAAGCAAACATCTTTACAGAAACATGAAGAATTTCAGAGGGCAAGTGTGATTCTGCCATTCAACACCTTCATTTTCTTAGTGACATTATTTTGAAGCATATGAGCTTTATGGACAAAAAAATTGTAGCTGAAATTATGCATGCAACCTCAATACACATTCATCATCCCATAGCATCAGTGTTCTTTTTGTTTAATTCAAAATATTTTGTATGAGTAACTAGCTCAAACTAAGGATAATGTCATTCCTGTCAAAACAACGTAAAGCTTCATATTCATTCATCATCCCATAGCATCAGTGTTCTTTTTGTTTAATTCAAAATATTTTGTATGAGTAACTAGCTCAAACTAAGGATAATGTCATTCCTGTCAAAACAATGTAAAGCTTCATATTCTGAGTAGAATGATAATTGTCACAAGGCGGCAGGGTACTTCAGTTGATGATGTTCGGAAAATCTCAGCAAGCACAAACGCCTTTTGACACATAAAATGGCTGCAATGAACTCCAAAGTCTTGGTAGCTATTACGAGAGATGGTTTCAAGATGCACTTAACTTCTATTTTCTTTCACCCAGTCTACAAAATTGTCAAGAATAACTGGCCATGCTTGGCTTGCATCATAGTCTTCAAGGTCCGGGAAGCTTATCTACGATTTTAAAATGCATCCACAGAAAAACAGCCCTTTACACAAACTTGAAAATCATATTACAGACCAAAGTCTTCAGAAGTCAATAATGAAGTGCACAAATTAGACAACAATAGGAAGCATCAACAATAAAAGGTACCTCTTGGCAAAACCGAAGAAAATTTGTCCACTGATCCAAATTGAGTACCTTATAATCACCTTGACTCTGACATTAAAAAAGAACATTTAATTTACCCCAAAAAAGAACATTTAACTCCACAGAATTATTGGATTAACAAAAAGCATATAGGATGTCTCCAATTATCTTGTCTTCTGTATATAACACTTCATAAAAAATATCCCTAATCATACCATGATTTCTATAATCCAAAGTTCCTAATTTCCTATAGTCTCCGGTTAGGACAAAGGTCCGCTCGTGGAATTTCTAATTCAAACTCATTGGAATTCTACGTTGAAATAGCATCAGAAATGAGGAAAGATGGGATACAACCTTAAGATATTCAGTGAATGAGTTAACTTGAGCCCGGAATTGTGATCCCAGAACAAGATCTACCAGTACACATATGCTATCAATGTCTAAGCATTTTTGTTTGTCCTCTGAAAAAAGAAGGCACGCTAGTTATACACTAGAAAGCAATAACTTATGACATGAGACAAAGTAAAATTGAGTAAAAAACTGTATACATGTTTTCAAATTCTTCATGTCTTACCTGTTAGGCAGTAGCGGAATGCAAAAGTGTAAAAGTCCTCAAAATTAGCAGGCATCATGACCTGTTATTGAATAAGCTGCAAATTAAATCGCACATTGTATGAACCATGTCATTAGTAGAAAGATAAAGTAGCTCAAAATACCTCTGCCTCCAACTTTGGGAGTGCTTTCTTTAATTTTGTAAGGGAATCAACCTGAAGAGATTTCAAGCCTAATTGCCATTCATCCTGGGAATATAATGTTTCAACAAAAGCTATATCAGTCAACAGAGAACTCAAAAGGAATGCTAGTCACATAGAAGAAAGCAAAACTAACAATCAAATTCAAGAAGTGTACATAAGGAATACTAAAGAAGCATGTGACTTCTACAAATCACTAAATTAGCCACTCTGAAGTTGCATTAATTCATTGAGTAAAGCTTACAAAGATGGTACTTTACCTGAGTGAAATATCCCTGTTTGTTCGCTTTCATTTTCCTGAGAATTGTAAAAGAACAATTGCATGTAAGCAAAACACAACCCAAATAAATATAACATGTGCACACACACATATAACACCAACAACTGACTTACCAAGCCAGCATCAAAATCCTCACATCAGTATGATCTACTTCTAGATCAGCGCATAATGCCTCAACACCATCTGGACTGTTTAAAGAATGACAATGTTTGATTCAAAAGACTGTCTTTTATGAATAAAAAACTAAACAAGGTGCACCAAAATTTCCCACATAATAAAAAATAAGCATAAAACAAAAAAAAATAGCATAAACATTACTTGAATAATAAACCACTAAATTTTTATTATTTGTGTGATAAAATATTACTTGAATATATTGCTCACTAAATATAATATTTATTTATTACAGTAAATTACATCTTTGGGTCTAGGCATGAATTGTTTTTAAGTGAGGTCATTAAATTATTTATTACAGTAAATTACATCATTGGGTCTAGGCATGAATTGTTTTTAAGTGAGGTCATTAAATTATTTATACTTCCATGTGGGTTACACGGCTATTGCAAATGATTCCTAATGATTAGCTCATTGCATTTATAGATACTCTTTATACCCTATAGACTATGAATATTTAATTGTCATAATGAATCTCACAGTATTTTAGTGAGAATCAGAGAGAGAATGTGTGTTTGGGTGAAATTCTGCACTTAAAAAGATCCTGAATAGCAGTAGAACTCAAACACTAATCATCAAGACCAGGGGTGGACCGTAGTAGAGACCCAGGGGGGCTACCGCCCCCCAACAAATTTTTTTTTTAGTGTATATATATACGAAAAATGATTTTTGCTCTTCCCAAAAGTATTTTGAACCCCCCCCAAATATTTTCGCCCCCCCAAAATGACTTTCCTGGGTCCGCCCCTGATCAAGACGAGAAAAAAACAGTAAACACTAAACAAGTCACTATAAACGTAGGAATCTTTTAAGCAATAAATTACTTCAACGGTTATAAAAACATGAAGCGTGTTCTATAATATTGGAGACCATTTTGCTAATGTCAGACTAGGATTATATCACAACATGAAAGAATAACTTGTAAAGAAATAACCAACATCATCATTAGCACAAAGAAGGAAAATAAAAACATAAAACAGCATAAATGTATTCAAGGAGTTAAGAAAGAAAGTGCTTACTCAATTATACCCAATGATTTGTTAGCATACAAACTGAAAAGGTTATCTATGCATTCTGTCGCTTTTGATGCGGCTTTCCCTTTGCTTGAGGCTAAACTACATTGTGAGAGATATAGTAAGTAAGGAGCAACTTTCAAAGGGTGTTGCCATGTTTGACCACACATTAGCACCTTAAGATCTAGCTTGAATCTATATCATTTACATTATCTGGAAATTCAATTATAAATGTATCCAATACATCAAGGAAAGGGCTCAATGGGCATGCTATCTGTGTTCATGATAATCTCATAGCACTTGTTGTCTGCTGCAGTGCTGGAGCAATAAAATGTCATACATGGAAATTCTATGTTATGCCAACATGATCAGTAACTGATGGTGATATCAGATAACGAATGAGTTTTCCTTCCATAGCTCTAAAACCAAAATAGACAGAGATTAAATTCACACATCAACCTTTTAACTAATTAATGAATAAAACAATTTTCACATCAAGTGTAACCCAAAAAAGTAATAGCATATGTATGAAAGAGGAGTACGAGCAGTAAACGCATACTAAATATTTAAGAAAAAAGTGTGGGATTCTAATCCGGGGAGTAACTGTCAAAATTTCACCCTCCTATAATCAAAAGGACCAATATATCACTTCATTGAAGAATCAGAAGCCATTATCATGACTAAAGGACAGAATTAAATCGTTTGGCCACAAAAATTATCCAAAATCTTTCAGCATAAGCCCAATCTTATCTAGCAAACCCAGTAAATCTCACGTTTTCGCCAGAAGCAATTACAGCTCTCCATGCAATGGGGCATCCAGCAAACACAAAAACATCATGAGAATTACGAAAGCAAAGTGAGCTAAAATTTTCCCAACAATTAAATTAAAAAACATTATATGTACAGAGAAAAGAGGGGATTACCGGAGCGAACAGAATCAACTTTAGGAGCCTTGGCAGGGACGGATTTGGTTGGATTAGCTTTTCTCTTGGATGCGCGAGGAGGCATTGTTCTGGAAATCTTGTTCCGGCTTCTTGATTGGGTTTCTGGGGAGGGTTTTGAAAAGAAGCAGAAGTAGAACGGTATACGTTGGATCTGCGTATCCACTATATAGGCCGCGCCTTAGAGATAATTCATATTCATCTCACGTAGTTTTATGGATGGATGCTTTTCACCATTTTAAGTGGGAAGCTGTAAGAGTATTTGGGAGCTATACTTTTAAATATATAGGGATGTTTGGAACTGATTCTGCCTAAAAACAATTAGAATCAGTTTTACCGAAGCTAATTCCTTCTAACTTTAAAAAAACTGATTCTATGAGTAATTTGGAATAATCAGAAATAATTCTACACTTTCATTTAAACATTTCAATATATGTTTATGATCTCTGAAGCAGAATCAGTTTTAGAAAGCACATCCTAACACCCTCGTAACGTATTACCTCCATCTAGAGATTCCAAAATTTTTTAATAAGAATTTTTTATGATAGAGATTTATGTGAAAGAGATACAAATAAGCTAAATAATAATTTCATTATTTTAAAAGAAAAATCACACTTTTTTAAACAACACAAAGTAATTAACAAAATTCAATGAGATTGAGGGAGTATTTTTAAGTGGGTGAGGTAAGGTGGTTTGTAAATGAGTGATTATAAATTTAAATTCCCTATTTATTTGACAATCATACACACACATACATGCACAAATATTTCTGTCCGGTCAGGCCGGACAGGAGGGTGGTCCGGCCACCTCAATTTGAAGTGGTTCCCGGTGATATTTTTTGTTGAATTTTTTCGTATCTTCGTCATCAAGTCCAACTAGTTCATCCATACCAAATTTGAGCAACAAATTCAACCAAGATTTCTATTATTCGACATTTTTGAAATAACAATAATGTTGAATACACCTAGAAATTCATTAAATGTTATACATTTATCGCAACCAAAAAACTAATAATTCAAAATGGCATGTTATTCGTGAACAGTCCAATACAACATTGGTGTTGGATTCCCCGCACTCCTATTAGTAACACAAATATTGTTAATTTGTACCACAAAAAATGCTATAGGTATCCCAATCCTACCCCAATTTGTACCCCATATAAAAGCCTTCATATTTTTACCATTTTTTTACCTCTTCAAACATCTCTCATCTCACACCCTCTCTTTCTTTCTCCCATTCGTCCCTTGCTATTCTCTCACCCCCATTCCCATTTTTTCTCCTCTTTTCATTTCAAGAGCTCTCATCTCCATTTTTGAAGGTTTCAAGATCTCCCCATCTAGTTGTCTCTAAGGTAACCATCCCTTCTCAAATAATGAGGTACGTACTCTATTTTTCGTTTTTTCCAACACCTCAATCATTCCCCTCTCCTCAACGCTCGTCGATCCGAAATCCTCCATAAATCAAAGCACAGCCCGACGCCTCAGATCTCTGACGGTAGAGGCCGGGGGAAGCCCCATTCGTCATGTGAGGCACTGTTTCGTCATTTTGCTATTTTTTCCTCATTTTTTGATATTTTTTTCGTCCAACTCCACATGAAAAAGGGTTGTCTGTCTGACAGACAAATTTGAAGTGCAGTGTCTGTCTAGCTGAGCATGGTTTCATAATTGGTAGAGTCACTAGTGCAAAATATATATTCTATAACTAGGTTTTAATATGGGTTCACTTAAGACCGTTGTAATATGTAGGCACGGGGTCATCTTTATAAATAATGAAAATTTGAGTAAGTTAGACGGGTGAGTATTATAAATATAAAAATGTTTTTTATAACGGTTAGAAATACAACCGACATAGTAAACTGAAACGGGGTCTTTTTTACAATTTCCGCAAACATAATTTCAAAATGGGGGCTCTTTTATGATTTTCAAAAATGATGTTCAATGTCAGTTCATTTTTTACCCTTATAGAAAGTGGCCATTAATTATTTAATTCCAAAACTGCAGGACTAGGGCAAACTTATCCCTTTGCCTAAGCGACAAAGAAAGAAGATCCAGATGTTTCTCCCAGCGACTTCGACCAAGGCGACGGCCGCTACTTCTCCGGGTCAGCAGAAGAAGAAGACGACGCCGCTGCTACTCCCGTTGACATCGATGAAGACGACGACCGTTGCTGCTCCAGGTCAATCGACGAAGACGCCGCCGCCGCCACTCCCGGCGACTTCGACGAAGACGGCGACTGCTGCTGTCCAGTTTAACAGAAGAAGACGTTGGAATGTTGTTCTCCGTTAATACTCGTGCACTGCTCTGCCTCAATCGGAGAAGAGGACGCACGGATTACTGTTCTCCATAACCCGCAATCAGCCCTCTTCCACTTTAGGTAAATTCTCAATTTTTTCAATTAACAATATTCTGAATATTTTTTCACTTAGGCTGCAACTGTTGTATGCATTTCCATTTACGGGTTGTTTATTTCCTTGAAATTTCAGAGAAAATATGATAAGTTCTAGTTAATTAGTTTTAGTTTAGAAGTTTCATTTTGACTGCAACTGTTGTTTATAATGTTTACCAGAATATGTATATTGATTTGTTACAGTTCACAGCTTTCTCATTCTAATGGTCAAATTATTAACCCAGGAACCAAGTTCTTATATGCAGATCTGGGACACTTTAGTGTTCGACCAATCCCATTCAATATGTGCAAAGTGCTAAAGGAATTCAGAAATGATCATCCACCTATGCGTTTTTCAAATTTAATGGTAAAACCTCTTAAACCACCTCTCTTATTCTATTCTCATATATATCATTTTGCGTATTATACTGTTATTATATCGCATTTATACAATATATTATATATATTGTGCCTGGAGTTAAGCGTAATAGTCTTTTTTATTTTCTTTAAGTGCTTTATTACTGATAGTTTTCTTTTATAACATTGGAAAAAGTCATGAGTAGAAGTGATTTAGTACAGGCAAAGAATTCAAAGAAAAAGTGTAGTTAATTTAGTATTAATTAACATTGAGTAGTTGTTGAAGCAATTAGATTGTAGTAGTGGATCTTATTTCAGCATTTAGTTAGGTTATTTGGCAACCATTGTATTCAAGAGTTCTTAATGTTTTAACTTAATGATGTGCAGGCAGCTAAAGAGGTAGTTACTCATAGCAGGTATAATTTAATTAGCTCTCTAATCATAATTTTTTACTTTATCATAATCTGTTTTTCTAAATGATGAGTCTTGATCTCTTGCAATTTGTGGTAATCATTCTGCAGCTCTACAATTGAGTAGAGATTTTTCTAAAGATGGTTGTTCTTTCATTTCTTAGTTATAAAATCCCTTAAGTTCTTTATGGACTTCTTGATATACTTTGCTAATGCACACTCTATACATAGGTTGCAGTGTCACCTAGTCTGAAGTCATTGAGCTGGTTTTGCTGTCATCCAGAGACATCTGCAGTGTTCCCAGTTTTTTTTCTTTCCAAGGAGAGGGATCATCAAACATATAAATATCTTGCTTTGGGTAGAACCCATGGTATCTTTAGAATTGGGTCTGCAATCATCTTTAAGGACCAATCTTCATCCACTGCAGCAGGAAGATTGAGTGAAATGGGCAGGTAGTTTTGACTCTTCATATTTCCACTAATTTGATTGCACATGCTTCTGAAATCATGATTGATCTACTTTCACTCATTCCAAGCTTTTGTAATCTAAATTTTAGTTCAGTAATACCATCATAGGATTCAACTGAACCAGCGCCAGACTAGATATATAGTTCTAGCAAGAAAAGGAAATGTTCTATTTGTATCAAATGAATGTGTGAGGCCGCACCGTAAACTGCCTCAGTCATAGATTAAAGATAAAATGAACTACTTTTGACATCCATATTTTGTATTTGGAATATTTGGAAGTTCTCAAAGGAGATAGTATCTCTCCATCACTAAATAGAGTGGTTAGGACTTTATAACCTTCATATAAGATAAATTGGAAACACATTACTTGACTTATGTGAAGTGTAAATTATAAATATTTTATTCTTCTGGTCGGTATAAAATTAACTCAAATGTAGAAGAGGCACTAAATCAGTGGTTCATATTTGTGTTGTTTCCTGCTAAATGGATACTTTTAAATTAGTGGTCCATATTTTGTAATTGGAATATTCGGAAGTTCTCAAAGGAGATAGTATCTCTCCATCACTAAATAGAGTGGTTAGGACTTTATAACCTTCATATAAGATAAATTGGAAACACATTACTTGACATATGTGAAGTGTAAATTATAAATATTTTATTCTTTTGGTCAGGAAAAAATTAACTCAAATGTAGAAGAGGCACTAAATCAGTGGCTCATATTTGTGTTGTCCCCTGCTAAATTATTTCTATCCAAAACTTACAAGCCAAATGGATACTTTTAAATCTTAATCATTAGACAATCAGACAATTGAACAATTAGTGCTTGAATGTTGTGGCATCTGATTTTGGTGCTAATAAATAATGGTGGGGTTTTTACTTGAATGTTGTGGCATCTGATTTTGGTGCTAATAAATAAAATGAGTTAGCCTTTGGTTTTGTTAAGAGGATAAATAAAACCAGTCCCTCTGGTTTTAATATTTAACAAAGCTCAATTTGCTACTTATTTATTATGTAGGAGTTATGCAAGTATTGATATCTTTTATATTAGTGCAATGGCTTACATATTGTCATATTGATTTGGATTTTCAATGGTAAATGGAAGATTTTTAGTGTGAATACTTTAGTAGTTATTACCTTAGTTGCAGCTATTATGTTGATTCATACTACGTACTGTATTAGTTAGTGATAACTTTTTGTTTGTGTTTATATTTGTAATTGTAGTACTTTGATATATTTTCCTTATGCTTGCTTTTATGTATTTTAAGGATGCTTACTTTGATTATTCATACTGCAGGTATTCAATAATTATGCAATATGGTATCAACAAGACCCAAGAGGATTTGACATTGTTTTTTAGTGACAAGCATTTCATAGTAATTTTATTGGATGTTACTAGTATGTTTTAAAATCGTATGTAATTTTGGTTGAATATTGTTGATATGATACGATACTATGTAGGTGGGAATATTGTAATTTCAGTAAGTATGATTAATAGTATGTGGTTGATATAATTTAAAATCAACGTTTTAAAATATAAAATCACATATATATATAAGTGGCTTTAAATGCGATTATTTTTTTATATAAAAAAAATCGACTTTCTATAACGGTTGGTGGTTTAACCCATATAAAAAGGATTTTATATGGGGTATTACTGGACTGACACCGAAAACATTCCATAACGGTTAAATTCGTAACCGTTATAAAAAAACATTCTATAAGGGGTATGACTACCCGACACGAAAAGAACCCGACTTTCTATATCACTGGCTACTATGTCGTTACGCGAACCGACATAAAAAGTGCTTTTTAACCCATATAGAAAGTGTTTTCTACACTAGTGAGTCTTACATAAGATGTCTGTCTGGACAGACAAATTTATTTGTTTGAGTACATAGAACAACTTTATGCATGCACGTCTTCTTATTTTACAAATGTATTTTATATTACGTGTGATGACATTTGTGATGTCTCTCTTTGGATGTTGAAAATTGGTTTGTAGTTGCATGTGAAGTGAAAAACGTTGTCTGGCATTCCATTTTAGTTGTATGTAGTGTGAAAATAGTTTGTCTATCTACATATGTAGTATTGTAACAAATTGTCTGTAATGTGATATAAAATGTCTGACATTTATTCTGAGTTGTCTGTCTACAGGTCGGGAGAATGTGAACTGATGGTGGCTTCCTTTGCAGAGCAGCTGTTAATGGGAAAGTCATTGATTCCAGGTTGCGTGTATGCAAACATGTGGAACAAGGTGGAGGAAGCATAGGAATTGTTATTAATGTGGGAATGTATTTTTGTGGGTTGTTTTGATGAGTTTAGTAAAACTGTATTTTATATTACACTTTGATGAGTTTAGTAATTGTTAATGTGGTTATATAAAAGTGTTCGGAGATATGATTGTATTTGTTAATGTACAAATGAATTTGGTGAAAACCAAACATGTATAAATTGTCTGTGTTGGTATGGAGTTCCCCAGTAAAGAAGCAATTTAAATAAGTCTAAATAGACTATTATAGGTGAAATACAACCGTTGAATAGACAAACAACACAGATAACCAGACAGACATTACTTTCACGCAGAAGGACAATAACTTTACACATACAGACAATACCGTAGATACCCATAGGAGCCTTGTAAGGGGTTGGAAATTCATTAATACATATCACTTTTCTCTGTAGCTCTCACTTCTCTCTAAGAGTTAATACTCTATCAGTGTCATAATTATTTAAATGTTAAAATTGAACATAAAGTATCATGATTAAATAATGATATGATCACTATTTTAGAATGTCACTTTTTGCAAATAAGATAGAGATAAAATGCAAATAAACCCTCGAACTATTTGCGATTCTGCAATCAGACCTTTGAAGTTTCCATCATTTGCAATGGAGCCAAAAGATTCATTATTTTTTGGCTTGAGATTATGATGGAATAAAGCAAAATGGCTCACTAAACTGTTTGCGCTTCTTTGTCATGAAGCAGCAGTCAGTCCATGCAATTTTGGACGGGATTTTCACTATGGGTCATCCGGAAACCGTCTCTCTGTGCTTTAGTACAGGGGTAAGGCTGCGTACATCCGACCCCCCCTTACCCCACCGTAGGTGGGAGCCTTTGCGGCACTGGGGTAAATGAAAATGAAATGATGATGAATCAGACCTTTGAACCGGAAGACTTGCAAACACAATTCTCAACTCATTGAAAATTAAGCAATAAGCTCCTTTTTACCTGCCCGTGCAGGTAAGTAGATGAGAAATAACTGACACCAATAGGTAAAAAGAATTTGATTGATTAGTTTTAAGGAGTTGAGGGGTGTATATGCAATTCTTCCACTTCATGGGCCTGATTGCAAAACCGTAAATAGTTCGAGGGCTTATTTGCCCCTTTTCTCAATAAGATATACGATAGTATACTACATGACCTCCCTGTCCGTATATGTAATTAGATGTAATTTGAGTGTGCACCCTAATTTATTGTTCAAGTTAGATTTTGCATCCCGTTTTTAAAAATCTTTGTATTTGCACCCACAATCCCTTATGAAAAAACAAAAATGTGTCCCTCCATTAACAATTCTATTGGACTTCAATATATTCTTTATTAAGAGGCATTTTTGTCTTTTCATACGGAGTTAAAATTTAAATACAAACATTTTAAAAAATGATGTGCAAAGTCCAATCTATTTTATATATAAGAAAACAAATAGCTCTTTAAATTACCATTGTTCCCCTAAAGAAGCTTACTTGTTGCTCAGTCATGCATTTTCTCCTTTACTCTTCTAAAGCCGCGTGGCTTCCTCCAACAAAAGCCTCATTCCAGTTTCGATGCTTATCGCAAAACAAAGAAATTAAACGCTTCATTTCACGCCCCCTTTCCATGTTTATGTTTATCTTCTGCACAATCATCACCAATTTTTCAGCCTTACGTTTCTCACAACTCTCTGAGATTGCTGCACCCATCTCTTCATCTCCTCCAAGTTCTATCAAGGCCCTTGGAAGCAAAGGTTTGTTCTCTGACTTCTCTCCAATTGTGGAAAAATGTTTTAAACTTATTACTTTTATAGTTCGATGATGGAAGGACCCTGCTTTATTTGCACTCTAACATATTCTTTACTTATTGCATTTACCATTCTAACTTTTCTTTCCTCTATTTTGGTAACATCACAACATTATTTGTGATTTGAATTTTTTGTCTTACAGTTTGCATTTATCATGTTTGAAGAAATGCCTAGGTGATCTTTCTTTGGTAATAGACATAGCATTGTCATAGAAAATCAACCCTGATTTTTTTGCATGTAAATGATTATAGGTGTTTTGTCTCATAACTGTGTTTTGAGAAGCACTGACACAAAGTTGGTGAGAAGTGGATTTCTATTTCTTATTTTCATGTAGGAAAAGAATTGTCAAGACAAAAAAACATAACTTCCTCATAAATTTCTGATTGGCTAAAACTGTTTTAAGAATATACAATATACATAGTGATTCTTTTAGTTAGTCCTTCACTTCTCTTTTTGTTATATCTGTAATCCTAATTCTAGTTATGTTATACTTGATGTTTTAATACTTAGATAGGAAGGTAAAGCAAGGTTAGAAAGTAATTATATTTAATGGACTCTAATTGAATTATTCAATTGGACCATTAAATAGGTCTGGCCCGTTTCAGTTTTATCCTATTTGGATTGGGCCTGTTTCAGCCGAAGTATGCTCAGTTCTTATTACTTTGGTCCAGCTCTTTCTCTCGCCTATAAATAGTCTCCTTCCTTGTTCTGGAGACATCTATTACGCCATATTGAAACCCTAATACAGAACGATAAGAGAGAGAGAGCTTGCGAAGAGTTAACCTCTGGTTTTCTTCTTCTTCGTGATCTGAGATACACTGGATTTCGGAATAAGCTGAGAAAAGCAAGGACTATACCGTGTGTTGAGACGCTGATCCAGTGCAGTTGATTCGAGACCAAGAATCTGATAACTCCTGGGTTTTGGGTGTTTCGTCCGGTTATTTCTGTTCCTTTTCTTATTTTATTCGTTTGCTCGTATTTGACTGATTCTAGTGTGTTAGATCTATTACTTTTGTTCCTTGCTTTGCAACCATCTGTGTATTCAAACTTTTCTGAGCTAGTGGATTCTTGGGACCGGGTTTCCCCTGTTGAAACCCCGCAGAGTAGGATTTATCCGAACTGCGTCAACATATCGTGTGTTCTTTATTTTCTGCTTGATACTTGAATCCGGTATTTTGACTGTGACTATCAATATAGTATGTGAACAATTTTGGTATCAGAGCCTTTACATTAGATTCTTGAAAACCTAATCTAAATTTCTGATTTGATTGAGTTTTTTCAAGAAACCCTAATTTTTGGTTTACTGTTTTTCGATCCTGAAACCCTAGCTCAAAACAGTTCGAATCTTGATTGCGTTTCTTTCTGTTCTTGTCTGATTGACTTCTGTGGCTGTTATTGGTTTATATCTTGATCTTAATCTGCAAATATGTCTGACACTGGTACCAAGATTCGAATCTTTGATGGTATCAGTGACTTTCCCATGTGGCAGCTTAAGATGAAAGCTCTCCTGATGAAGCAGAAATGCTTTGGAGTTGTCTCTTCTGATATTGTTCCCAATGTGTCTAGTTCTGATCTAACTGAACTAAAAAATGCTGCATATTCTGAATTGATTATTCATCTTTCTGATAATGTGGCTAGAAAATTTTCCACAATCACTGACCCTAAAGTGTTATGGGATACCCTTGAGTCCACTTATATGAAAAAATCTATGTCTAGAAAGATCTCTCTGCTCTGTAGACTGTTTACCTTCAAAATGAATGTGTCTGTGTCTTTGTCTGAGAATTTGGATAATTTTCTGAAATTGACTCAAGAAATTGAAAAGGTAGATGAAAAGATAAAAGACACCCATCAAGCTGTTATTCTGTTAAATTCTTTGCCTACACAGTTTGATAACTTTAAAGATGTCATCCAGTATTCTAATGAGGATCTCACACCTGGTAAGATCACTGATGCTATACTTGAGAAGAATGAATCTCTTAAAGTTTTTAAGTCTAAATCTGATCCCTCTAATACTGAGAAAACTGAGCCCAAAAATGAAGCTCTAATGATTAAAGGGAAACCAAAGAATAAAAAGAACAGTTCTAAGAAGAAGAATAAAACTGATAAAGATAATTCTGAAAAGAAAACCTTCAAGTGTCACTACTGTGGCATTGAAGGACATTTTGCAAGAGACTGTAGGAAGAAGAAAAGGGATAAACAAGGTGATAACAAGACAAATCCTAACCCTACTTCTAACACAGAATCTGCAAATGTTTTTCAACATGAATTGCTTGTTTGTTCTGGATCTTCTTTGAATGATGAATGGATTTTAGACTCTGGGTGTACATTACATGCAACTCCTAACAAGGCCTACTTCTCCTCCCTGACTCTTCATGATGGGGGAAAGGTCATGTTAGGAGACAATACTGCCCTAGATATCAAAGGTGTGGGTAATGTTCTGCTGAGGATGTTTGATGGGGTTGTAAGGGTTATCCAAAATGTTAGATGGGTTCCCTTCTTAAGAAGGAACCTCCTATCTGAATCTGTTTTTGATGATCTGGGTTGCACTATTAATACACAGGATGGATATAAGGTGGTTTCCAGAAATGGAAATGACCTTATTAAAGCTAATAAAAGTGGGGGACTTTACTTAGTTAATTGCTCCCTTGAACTTAACTTAGCTGCTTCTGTTAATAATAGCACAACTCAAAAGCAAACTGAAATTTGGCATAACAGATTGGGTCATATTGGGAATGTGGGTTTGAATAAGCTGTTTAAAACTGGTTTTTAGACTTTAAACCTGAAAACCTTGTTTTTTGTGAAAACTATGTTTTTGGCAAGAAAACTAGGCATCCTTTTGAACAATCATCTTATGTTGCTTCTGCTCCCTTGGAATTGGTTCATTCTGATTTATGGGGACCTTCTAAAGTGAGTACAACTGGAGGTAGGAAATATTTTCTATCTCTAGTTGATCACTTTTCAAGGAAGGTGTGGGTTTTCTTGTTAAAAACTAAGGATGAAACTTTTGAGAACTTTAAAAACTGGAAAATATTGGTTGAGTCTCAATCCAATTTTAAACTGAAAGCTTTGAAAACTGATAATGGTCTTGAGTTCTGTAACAATGAATTCAATGTCTTTTGCAAAAATGAAGGGGTTAAAAGGTTACTTACTGTCCCGGGTACTCCTCAGCAGAATGGCACTGCTGAAAGGATGAACAGAACCCTGCTTGAAAAGGCAAGGTGTATGCTCATCAGTTCAGGCCTTTGTAATTCCCTGTGGGGTGAAGCAGTGGTTACTGCTTCTTACCTAATAAATAGATCCCCATCTTCTGTGATCAGTTTCAAAACTCCACAGGAAATGTGGTCTGGATTTAAACCAAACATTTCTCATTTGAGGCCTTTTGGGTGTGCAGCCTATGCCCATGTTTCTCAAGGTAAATTACAACCTAGAGCCTTAAAGTGTGTAATGTTAGGTTATCCTGAGGGAGTTAAAGGTTATAAGCTACTGGTTTTACAATCAGGGGCTTATAAGTGTATTGTATCCAGAGATGTTACTTTCAATGAATGTGATTTTCCTTTAAAAAGAACTGATACTGCCTTGAGTAAAACTGCAGATGTTTCTGATGGAAATTTCTTTGAATCTTTGGATGATGATGACTCTTTTTACAAAGAGGATGACAGTGGAATATTCCACAATACTGCAAATGATTATTCAGAATCTGAAACAGGCCAACAAGGTGACCTCAATGGAGGTGAACAGGTAGTAGTGAGCTCAGACTCACAAGGTAGTCTTTCTGGTTCCCATAATCCTTGTACACATGATCTGACTGACACTACTATGATAAATAATGTGCCTGATAATAATGATGAAACTGAAAATCATAATGCACCTAATTTAGCTGATTATCAATTGGTTAGAGACAGAGAACCTAGAACTATTATTCCTAATAAAAGATACTTCTCTAATCTAGCTGAGTTTGTTCTGATTGCTGCTGAGGTAGTTAAACAGTTGACCCCTGATAATTTTGAACAAGCCATGAATTGCTCTAAGTCTAATGAGTGGATGAAAGCCATGCAGGAAGAACTTCATTCCATGTTCTTTAATAAAACTTGGGTTTTAGTTCCTAAACCTAAAAATGCCAAAATAATTGACTGTAGGTGGATTTTTAGGTTAAAAGATAGTCTTCACCCTACTGAACCTCCTAAGTTTAAAGTCAGGCTTGTAGCCAAAGGTTTTAGACAAAAGGAAGGAATTGATTATCAAGATATTTTTGCACCTGTTATAAAATTCAAAACCTTGAGATTAATGCTGGCTATAACCACTGTTTTTGACTGGGAGTTGGAGCAAATGGATGTTAAGACTGCTTTTTTGCATGGGGACTTAAAAGAAACAATTTTTATGTCTCAACCTCCTGGCTTTATTAATAAAGAGTTTCCTGAACATGTTTGTCTTCTTAAAAAATCTATCTATGGACTTAAACAGTCTCCCAGACAATGGAATTTGAAGTTTGATTCCTGCATGAGTGAACTTGGTTTTTTAAGAAGCAAATATGATACTTGCTTGTATTATAAACATGTTGGAACTGAAAATGCTGTTTATATCCTGTTATATGTTGATGATATTCTCTTAATTGGTCCTTGTAAAATGCTGATTGTTAGTGTTAAGGATGATCTGAAACTGCATTTTTGACATGAAGGATATTGGCTCTGCTAAGAGAATTTTGGGTATTGACATTACTAGGGATAGACCTAATAGGAGCATGTTCTTGTCACAGGGTGATTATTTGACTAAAATCTTGGATAGGTTTAATACGAATGAATCTAAATCCACCCCCTTACCCTTAGGAGGGCATTTAGAACTCTCTAGAGATCCCTATCCTATGACTTTAGAAGAATCTGAGAAAATGGCTAAGATTCCCTATGATGTTGCTTCTGGTTCTCTCATGTATGCCATGTTGTGTACTAGGCCTGATCTTGCTTTTGCTGTTAGCATACTTAGCAGATTTATGTCTGATCCTAGGACCAAACATTGGGCTGCTATGAAATATACTCTAAGATATTTGTATGGTACTAAGAACCTTGGTCTGAAATACTCCAATTCTGATTTGTGTGATCTGAAAGGTTTTGTTGATTCTGATTATGCTGGATGTAAAAATTCAAGAAAATCTACTACTTCTTGGTTCTTTACTTGGGCTGGTAACTGTATATCTTGGAAATCTCAACTGCAATCTGTAGTAGCTTTATCTACTACAGAGGCTGAGTATATTGCAGCCACTGAGGCTATCAAAGAGGCAAAATGGTTAAAAGGTATAGTGGGTGAAGTTCTGGGGACAAATGTTGTTCCTAGTGTCTTCTCTGATAGCCAAAGTGCCATATACTTGTGCAAAGACCCTATGTATCATGAAAAAACTAAGCACATAGATGTTAGATTTCATTACATTAGGGATGAGATTTCTAAAGGTAACATTAAAATTGATAAGATTACTAGAGATGTTAACCCTGCTGATTTTGGTACAAAAATTGTTCCTACTGCTAAGTTTTTGTTTTGCAGGCAGTTCTTCAAAATCTTTGAAGTACCTTGATCTTGAGGTTACTTGGTTGGGTTGATGATGAAAGGGTGTTATCTGGTTTCATGAATCCTATCACTAGCAATGATGATATCTGCTATTATGAGCTGTGCTACACCGGAATTAGTCTTAGGAGGGCAAATTGTTATATTTGTAATCCTAATTCTAGTTATGTTATACTTGATGTTTTAATACTTAGATAGGAAGGTAAAGCAAGGTTAGAAAGTAATTATATTTAATGGACTCTAATTGAATTATTCAATTGGACCATTAAATAGGTCTGGTCCGTTTCAGTTTTATCCTATTTGGATTGGGCCTATTTCAGCCGAAGTATGCTCGGTTCTTATTACTTTGGTCCAGCTCTTTCTCTCGCCTATAAATAGTCTCCTTCCTTGTTCTGGAGACATCTATTACGCCATATTGAAACTCTAATACAGAACGATAAGAGAGAGAGCTTGCGAAGAGTTAACCTCTGGTTTTCTTCTTCTTCTTCGTGATCTGAGATACACTGGATTTCGGAATAAGCTGAGAAAGGCAAGGACTATACCGTGTGTTGAGACGCTGATCCAGTGCAGTTGATTCGAGACCAAGAATCTGATAACTCCTGGGTTTTGGGTGTTTCGTCCGGTTATTTCTGTTCCTTTTCTTATTTTATTCGTTTGCTCGTATTTGACTGATTCTAGTGTGTTAGATCTGTTACTTTTGTTCCTTGCTTTGCAACCATCTGTGTATTCAAACTTTTCTGAGTTAGTGGATTCTTGGGACCGGGTTCCCCCTGTTGAAACCCCGCAGAGTAGGATTTATCCGAACTGCGTCAACATATCGTGTGTTCTTTATTTTCTGCTTGATACTTGAATCCGGTATTTTGACTGTGACTATCAATATAGTCTGTGAACACTTTTTCCTACTTTCTTATTCTTCATCATTTATAGGATACATATAAAAAAGCTTTTTATTAAAGCAATAAACTAAAGAATCAGTCCACACAAAATAAGTAGTTTTTAATCATAGGCTAAAGAAGCAATATCTTTTTCTCAGTTTTTGAGAAGTCCTCACACAAAGTTGCTGAGAAGTGGTTCCATATTTCATACTTTCGTATAGGAAAAGAAATGTCAAGACAAAAAAATAGGCTGTAATACAGCCTTATAGGTTCTTAAGAAAGGTTCTTATAGCCTTATAAACTTGAGAAAAGTTCTTATAAAAAGGCAGGCATGTGGAATCATGGTTCATTTCTACAAAAGCGAAAACACTGTGTTATTTCCATGATAAGTGAATCTATTGTGCTATGCACAATTAAAGTAATATATAGGATCACTTCTAAATGTGTTTAACAAAGCTTAAAAGAACCGAGAAATATAGAGACATGAAGATTTATCTAGGTGATCTTTCTTTGGTAATAGACATAGCATTGTCATGGAAAATCAACCCTAATTTTTTAGCATGTAAACGATTATAGGTGTTTTATCTCATTTTCGATTCTTAGCATTGAGTCCATTGACTTTTCATCTAAATGCAATTCTCAAATGACTATCCAATTGCTAAGCTATGACTGATATACTTATGCCTTTTTAATTATTGAAATGTTTGATAAAATGGCCTTTTTATTTTGTTGGCTTCGGTTAATAAACAAGCAGAATCATTTGAGAACTAATGTTGTTGGGAAATGCCATCTTATATCTACCTTTTATAGCATAAATCAGGTGCATACATCTTTATCTAGCTAAAAGATCAATGAGCCAATAATGTTGTACCCAACGTTGTAATCACGCAATTAAGTTTGGATGCTCAATGTATTCCTTCTTAAAATTTCTCTTTTATCCGCCTTTACCACTTAAAAAGATAGTACGTAGTATTGTGAATTACTAATTTGATTCTCTGTTACTTTCATAAAAAATGACTGCTACAATATATAAGCTTCTATATTAATAAATAAGGAGAATACATTAAGGGAGTGGACGTATAACAAAAAAATGATTTAGGCTCAAAATGAATTGCAGTATAAGAATACATTCATTGAGTGGGTGTGTAACAAAAAAATGAATTTTTCTCTTACTCTTAGTGGCATAAATAAAATATGTTTTTTCATTCTTTTTTAGTTCTGTTTTAGGCAATCAGTTTCTATTTGTTCTGTCATTTTCTTTTTTATGATTCACGTCAATTTCTATTTAAAAATAAGGAGTATATAAACTGGTGGTGCTCCCAAGAACTTCAACCTAGGTTTTACATACCAGTTTTTATATGATTAATTTTTTCCACAAGTCACTTATATTGAATGTTATAATGGGGAATATGTCTACCGACTTCGATAACAGTCACAAGTGAATTATATGAAGGTGGAATGATGTTGAAAAGAAAATCAAGCATTATTCAAAAATGACATGGATAGGCTAAATGGGAGTTTTCAAAGCCACATCAAGATTTTAATTTACAGTCCTTTCAAATATGACACTTTGTTTCAAGTCCGCACATTTTTTTTTGTTTTTCATCTCTATAGTATGTACTATTTTATTTTTAGTTCATCTCTAACTCCGAAATCCCTTTACTCAGAAAAAATTATTGTTACTTGCATAAATGTACTACAAAACATTTACATTTACTCTGTTATAATTTTTTTCTAATTTATAATAAAATGGGAAATTCTACATATAAAACTCATGTTAGGAAATATTGCTATTATTTTCGGTGGATGAAATCACCAATTTAAATATCACTTGATCTATGAAAGTTGATAAATGGAGTCATGCAACACATCAACGGTAAGAATAAAAAAACTACTTTTTCATTTTAGAAAATCCAAATGATGTTAGAAATGGTTCAAATCATTTTCTAAAGACCATTTAATAATTAAAATAAGTAGGTTCTAAATTACTTTTGGTACTGAAATGTAGAGGGTCATTTTATTTATTTCTCATGAAATAGCTAAAATGGGCTCGAAAATAACATTAGGTGCTTATAAAAAATATTATATTTCTTTATTATCTACTTATTAGTATGTCAAATTTCACATAGGTAGATTTCAACTTCAATGGTTAGTAACAACAAATAGCTGAGCGGAAGAATTTTCTCTCTCACACGTAGTTCTTTTAGGTGTAAGATAAGATGATATAAATGGAGTAATAATTGAGCGGGATAATTTTCTCTCTCAAATGTAGCGTTTCTAGGCATACTAAATAAGCGGACAAATAACTGAGCGGGAGCATTACCTCTTACACATGTAGTGGTTTTAGGTATAAGATAAACAGACTAATAATTGAGCAGGTGAATTTCGTCTCTCATATGTAGTGGTTTTAGGTATAAGATAAGCGGAATAATAATTGAACAGGAAAAAATTCTCTCTCGTATCGTCGTACGTACTGCTTTTAGCTATAAGGTAAGCAGACTAATAATTGAGCAATAGAATTTTCTCTCATATGTAGTGCTTTTCTATATAAGCTAGACAGACCAATAATTGAGCGGGAGAATTTTTCGTCTCATATATAGTGCTTTTACGTATAAGATAAGATAAGCGGATTAATAACTGAGCGAAATAATTTTCCCTCTCATGTGTAGTACTTTTGGGTATAAGAAGATAAACAAACTAATAATTGAGTGAGAGTTTCTCTCTCACACATAATTTATTTAGATATAATATAAGAAGGTAAACTTGCTAATAATTGAATGAGATAATGTTCTCTCCCGTGTGTACTGCTTTTAAGTATAAAATAAGATAAGTTGACTAAATATTGAGAGTGTGAATTTTTCTCTCATATGTACTGCTTTTAGATATAAGATAAGCAGACTAAAAGTACTTTTTTAAAACTCTAGCAACTAAGTTTAATATTACATAGAAAATGCTAATGGATGATGTCAATTTTTTTTACTTGAAGTTTCTTTTACTTCGAATATTAGTTGTATGGATTTATACTTTTTTATATTCACATATTGTACTCCATTTTTGAAATGATGTAAAATTGTAAAAAAATTGTTTCAATATTTAATCAAATCGTGAATAAAACTATATATATGGCCTGACCAACTGTTTTTCCTGTGCGTATGCACGAGTACTATACTAGTTTAGACAATAAAATAGAATGTAAGCTCAAATTATCATTTATCTCATAGAAATTGCTCTAAATAGGAGCAAAAATATTTTGAAATTCCAAAATAGGAGTATCACGTTTTTTATTCCTTTAATAGGAGTAATCTGCAAAGTTTGGAAAAAATGTCATGTTTTAAAGCCTAGTAATGTGAAACTTGGCAGAAATTTACTCATATTCAAGAAATAAAAAACATGATACTCCTATTTTGAAATTTCAAATTTTTTTTATTTCTATTTAGGAAATTTTGTCTTTATCTCAAGGTTGGAGTTCAGATTTGGGAATTTAATTAATTTCGCCATAAATTAATAAAACGGCCCATATAAAAAAATAAGCCCAGTGTTGTCTATGCAACAAAACTGCATAAATTCAAGCCCTAGGGTTTGGTGTGATCGTAGGCCGTCATCTTCCTCGCAACTCTGCTGGTTCTGCTCCCGCTCTTTCGAAAATGGTGATTCTCACCTCCTTCATTATGCGTCTCCCCCCACCCCGTCTCTCTAAGCATCGTGATAAGTCATTCTCCGTATTTAATCATGCAAGTCTAAATTTTATGTGTTTATGCATTAGCCGTCACACAAGACCTTCATCATCAAGAAGAAGCTTGCAAAGAAGCAGAGGCAGAATCGACCTATTCCATACTGGATTCGCATGAGGACCGACAACACGATCAGGTAATTATCATCAATTTCCACAATCTTCCGGAATCCGAGTGAACTCTCTTGCGCATAGATTCAAATGTTTTGTCTGTGTTTTTTCGTCTAATTTAATATTGTATTTGGTCAGGTACAATGCTAAGCGCAGACACTGGCGTCGCACCAAGCTAGGGTTCTAAGATTGATGTAACCTCCATGTGAGACATTTATGAAGAAAAATGAGCTTCATCTTTAGAAAATAGTTATCTATTTAGACCTTATCGACTATTGTTTCCTAAAATTTGATACTCCCTTTATTATGAGACACTGTTTGGATTTTCTCAATTCAGAATATGGATGTGAGATTTGAAGTGATGGAGGGTTTTTCAACTACTAAAGTGTATGTGAAAGTTTTGTATTTCATATAATCATATTGGTTATAACTTGAAAATAGTAAAATAATGGTCATTTGCCTGTTTGGTAAATATAATTATTTGATTTTCATTGGCTAGGTTTAATTACCCTCAGGTTCTTGGTAAAAAACAGCATGACAACTCTCCTTATTCGTTGAAACTAGTGTCTTTTTGATGGGGTTCTCGGTGGTTTTTTCCTCATCAACTCCCACATGGTACATGGTCTGCTTGGTGTTATGTAGAATTGGAAAATATTGACATTTATGTGAATGGTTTTTATTTTTGAATATGCAAACATCATAGGATCAAAGATCATCACAAAAACTTCGTATTTATAGGTATATCAAAATGTGTTTCACATATCACAAAGGTATGCTCCTCGTTCCAAAATGGTTTCCAAAGGCTACTTTTTTCTTCGTTGATACAGTTCCATTATTTTTTGTTTCATTTTGGGTCTCGTGCTGTTACATGTTTTTACTTGGACTTCGACTTTATCTAATTTGATCTGATCTGTTTATGTTTGGTTTGAATTGGTCTGGTTTGGTAAATGTGTGATCTTATTTGGGACTTAAAACAATTTAAGTAAAAATATTTTTGAAGTAGTTTTTTGCATTTCTCGCATTTGAGTTTTTGTGGTTGACTTTCCTTTCTATTTGGTCACTATTGGTTTGCTATTTTGCTCACATTAATTCTCAATCTCATCAACAAAGTCGAAGATTAGTGGTCTTGTGATTTTGATAAAATCTTTAGTTAGATTTGTCATTGGAAATTACTATTTTCATCCCATTAACTAGGGGTGGACTTGGGTCCGGGCTGGGTCCGGGTCGGGCCTAGGCCCGGGCGGGCTGGTGGTTCAGGAGTGGTGGACCCGGGACCGGCCCGGGTAACCACTGGGTCTGGGTCCGGGCTCGGCTGGGCCCATTATCATTTTTCCCCCCCTCTTCCTAATTAACCCCCCTCCCAAAGTCCCACCCCAACCCCCCAAACCACCACAAATGGTCCTAAATACCCAGCCAACTCGAAAATTTAAAAAAAAATTGAAAAAAAAAATAGTTTTGGCCCGAACCGGGCCTGGGCTCGGCCGGGACGGGCCTTGTTTTGGGTGACCCGAGCTCGGACAGGAAAACCCACGGGTCAGGCCTACCCGGACTGGTCACTGACCGGGCCACCGGGTCGGGCCCCGCCGGAACAGTACCGGTCCCGGGTCGGTTCTGGGTCGTGCCACCCGGCCCGAGTCCATATCTACCATTAACATTGGGTTATGATAAAGTGGTGTAATTATTAATAAAAATGAGTTTATGTGATCGATATTTAATTGATAAAGTATGAATAATTTAGAATCATACAAGTTTTATTAAATTTAATAGTACTATATTATTATGAGAATCTAAATGAGTCTTACTGAGACAACTTTTGCGGGATGAAAGGAGTATTGAATTTACCTCTCTATTAGAGATGATTGTAGGTTTCAAGTTTCAACTCAAACTTGACCTAGACTATACAAATTGACATCCCTATTAGAGATGATGAATTGATGATTGTAGGCTTCAACTCAAACTTGGCTTTTTAACATCGTAATTGGTGTGGTGACACAAGGTCCATGTTTCCCATTCGCGCACTCTTTGTATAAAAATAACTTTGTGGGTACAAACAACTCTGTCTGCGTAGATATACACTGTGTGCGAATGGGTTATACCTAACATCTAATGTGCGTGGTTCTCTAGATAGCCTTTTTTCGCATTGCAGCCTTGGGTGAAAGTGGAATTTCGAAACTGGTACATGTAGGGATGGACCCGGTCCGGTTCTGATTCTGGGCCGGTCCTAGGCGGGTTTTTTTTTCAAATTGTTGGGCCCGAAACCAGCCCAGGTTGATACCGGGTCCAGGCTTAACCGGGCCAGGCCGGGCCCGAGTTAAGGTAATTTGTTTTTTTGCTTTCTAATTAACCCCCGACCCCCCCCCCCCCCCCCCCCCGCCAACCCCAAACACCCAGCCCTAACCAAGAAAAACAAAAAAATTGAAAAAACCAAAAAATATAATAAAAAAGCCCGGTCCCGGCCTGAACCGCCCGGGCTGGTTCAACAAATACAGGGCCCGAGCCTGGCCCGCCCAACCCTCCCCAACCGGGTAAAACCCCGGGCCCGATTAGCACCAACCGTGCCGGTCCCAGCCCGCACAGTGGCGGGCCAGGCTGGTTCCGGGCTGAACCGGTTGGGTCCATCCCTAGGTACATGGCTTGTTACTCGGTGTTAAATGTGTATTAGGTGGCGCTGATCTGGCTGGTTCTGGGTCAAAAAATTACAGTAACACAACTGACTAATGTTTCTTTAAACAAACTACACTAGAAGTGGATTCACAGAATCCACAGGGTAAAGTCATAATTTTGAGGACCTGAAATTAGTTGCGCCGGTACTGGCTACCAGTGCCAGACCATAACACAAAATTTGGTGCCCAATCTGGTTTCTATATGCCTAGTACTTTACTACTTGTGCGAAACCGGAACCAAGTCCACCCAAGCCATATATGCAATATAAGCCAGTTCCACAATCCAAACGACCAAAAGTCAACGTCAACAAAAAGCCACGTACTAATGATACAACCAAACTACCAAAGGTAAATGTTGATAGTCTTGAAATCAGAGCAAGGAAATCTAATGATACATACTATTATGGCTATTCTATAATTCACAAAATGTTAGCAGCTAGGTAGCAGGTTGGTAAGACGATCATTTCAAGCAAATCTCAAGATGAAAAACATGCAATGCTGTGCACTTGTGATAGCTAAGGTGTCCAAAGATACACCTGACCCCCATTGGTAGCACCTGCAAGCATTCCAGCATTGTAGGGGTGTGCATCAAAGCGGCACTGTATAGCAGATATATGCTCACTCTGTAATGTTGTATGAATTTTCTTTTCGCCTGTCGAAATGACATCAACTCCTCTTTGCGTGTTTCCAATGAATATATAGGAATCATCCCAGCCCCATATACCTCTGCTTTGTCAAACAAGCACAAATTTTTCAGAACAAGGAAAAAAGAATAATGGAAATCATAAATCAACTTGGCTGTGTATACAGCTCAATCAGACACGTGAATAAGGTTTCATTTTATACAACTGACCCCATCAATTTTTGGTTAAGTTATTAGATTATCAAGACTATTGCAATTTACGTGTCTCCTGTGTGACCCCTAAGCAGGGAGGGACAACAGATCTTGTTCTGTGACAGCGAAATTAGGAAAGCGGCCGAGTGGAGTAGGTTTGGGCGAAAGAAAAAGTAATAGTGGAAAAGTAAGTTAGTTTTAGATTTTTATCATTTTCGGTAACTGAGTTGATCACTTTTAACTTTAAAAGTGCAAAATAATTACAACAAAAACATTACCCAGTGGCCTGTTGAGATTTACTGAAAATAAAGCTCAATTGTTAATTTACACGATCCTTAATCATTTTATAAACAAAAAATGTGATTTATTAAAATGATGTTATTTGAATATAATGTTTATTGTATATATTATGAGACCATTTTGTGCTGGTGTGATCTCATAATGATTATAATAATATTACTTTAATATGTTAGTTCACATATACTCATTTCATATATTAAAGTACTACGTATTATTGTTTTTAAAAGGTCATGTGGCTCTTGCATGTGTGGATGGATAATGGCAAATTTTATATTATATTAAAATGTTTTTAAAAAAATGTACATGTTCTTTTGGAAAATTGTCACCGTTTCATTTTGGTAGGCTTAACCGCCATTCCACCATTGAACACTTTGGTTAATGTATGCAGTATCATTTTATTTATAAATAGAGAACCATGTTGAATTTTGAGAGGGACGGTAAATTCTTTTCATTCTTCTCTAATTATCTTACTCTATTACTCTTATCTGCAATATTAGTAATAAAGTGTTTGGACCACTTCATATACAAATCATTTGTTCGCTGTTACTTTATCGGTAGCTAAAATACATCATACACCTTTTTATCGTAAAAGTTCTATCTTGTAACTCGGTTACTCTGATAAGGGTAGATAGTAAACTTTTAGGAAAACATATTGTTGAGGTTTATTCCGTCAACTCAAAGGTCCAACACGTACCCTTGGATCTCGAGTGGAAGGTTTTGGTGGACTAAGTGATTAAACAAGCAAGAGAAGAGTTCTTTAGCCGTAGAAAGTAGTCGTGTCTTTATCAAATCCCAAAAAGAAGCTGAATATAGTACAACTCATTATACAACCCTGAGGTCGTTCGTCCAACATTATGCTACGAACTGATTACAAATGCTATGATGCAAGAGTGATAAGTTGTCAAACCTTTTACAATGAAATAAATGCTACTCCCTCGGTCCCTTATAACTTTGACAATTTTCCTTTTTTGGTTGTCCCAAAAACTTTGTCACTTTCCCTTTTAGTCGATCAATTTGTGGTTCCTGTTATTTCTCCCTCCTCTGCACAAATCTCTCACACACAATTTTTACTTTATTATTCTACGTGCCGATCAAACATGGCAATCCTTTTCGGGACGGAGAGAGTACTATTTATATTGTAAAAGGGGTATGTAGTGTTGTTGACGTGGAGGATTGTGGATGGCTAGCTTTCAACCACCAAATCTACTGCATTAAATGCACCTCCCAACAATATCTGGGTTTCCCGCCAATATCTCGAGGGAGCGTCCCTGATGAGCCAAGCTGGTGGATCCTTGATGGGCCAAGGATGAGCTATCGTTCGTATGTGTTGGATGCGGACGAACGTCCTAACCACAAAGACTGGGTCTTGTGGTGTGCAAGGGCACGATCCGCACGGCCCATATTAAACCTTGTAACCAAGGCCCTTAGGAGTCATCTCGCCTACGGTGGTCCAGAGGTCTCTGAAGCCGTTCGTATTCCAATGGGACCCAATTTATACTAAAGGGTAATGGGTCAATCTGCATTGAACCCATTAACCCAACACATATTTTATACGTGACTAGAAGTGATATCTTGTCCCGAGCCATTTGTACCCTTATATTTTACTATATAATACCGCCAGTTCTAACATGGTCCAGTGCCACAAAGGCTCTTCCTACCTATGATGGGGTGAGGGGGTCAGATGTACGCAATCTTACTCGTGTACTAAAAGACAGAAACTGTTTCCGAATGATCCATTATGAAAATCATGTCGAAAATAAATAAATAAATCTTTAAGCCTATTAAGTTATTATAATTATTATTATCATTGGACTCGTGACTATGGGATTGAGATGTAGCTCAAAAGCCATTGTGTAATAGTTAGTTGCTTGTGTGACATCATTAGTTGTCCAGGAAAACATTAATGTAGAATGAGAACATACTTGCCTGAATGAGGAAATATGTGCGCGTGTTTGGTTATCGTGATGAATCATACTTACATCTTCATAATTAGCTCCACTTGACAAGCCTATTTTGTCATCATTACTGCCAAAAATGGAAAAAATCTTACACTAATACAGTCAATATAAAATAGCCAACTATAAAGTGGGTGAAAAATAAAAGTTATGATTGAGGTTGGAGTAAAATAAATTGAAATGATATCAACTATATATTTCTTGTCAAAAAAGGAAACGGAACATTTATTTTGGGACAATCCAAAAAGGAGTGTAAGACAATCAAAATAGGGTGAAGGCAGGAACTATTTGAGCCAGGGAGTGAAAAGGACTTCAAGAATTTTAAGTTTAAGTATACAGGTTTAGTGATCAAGATGACTACGACTCTATGAGCCCTATTATAACCTTATTAAGGCCATATATATACCTACTATTCTTTGCTAGGCATAAACAAATTAAATGACATGAGTTATGGCTTATGCATCCAATGTCAGCATCAGGACATACATAGAACAGGAATATTGAATTTCACCAATTGAGCTTCCTTTTTGCTCAAGTATATTCAAGCTAGCAGTGCGAGCAAAGTCAACCAGTTCAAGGAAATATCATTTCTGAAAGTCCATTCCTCCAATACCTAAAATCTAAATGGCAATATTAAAAACAACTTTCGAGCCTTGATCTCAAAATATTTTGGGGTCAGCTAACATGAATTGATACATTATGTAGGAGTCAAAAGGAAAAAGTTAATTATGATAAAAAGATAAGGTATAGTAAAAAACGATAATATAAAATAGAGATAAGATACACATGAAAATGATAAGATACAAATGACAATAATGAAACCGATAAAAAAAAGTACTTTCAGAGGTCAGAACTATTTCTATTAGGCTATTAGCAATAGCCAACAAGGTATGAGACTAGAATAAATCACCTTGTTGACGCAAGAAGTCGACCAGATCGTGAAAAGTAAGCAGAATGTACACGTCTTTTATGGTGAATAGTTCTCAAAGGTTTGAGTTTATTAGCGCCAGCATTTCTCATATCCCAGATACAGACAGTTTTGTCAGAAGAGCTTGTAGCCATAGTATTAATATTCTCCGAGTTAAAATCTATAGAGTTGATCACATTTCCATGTAACTTCCAGGATGATGATGATTTTCCAGCTCTCAAATCCCATATTTCAAACCAACCACTTCCCTCTGCGTAATATAATGAATTCATATTGTCTGGACTTTGACATATAGCATATATAGGATAGTTGCTTATATATATCGAATCAAACAACTCCTTCTCAATGTCCATCAACTTGATAAACCCATCATAACAAGATGTAATCATCTGCACACAAGGTGCAACCATAAATCAAACCAAAACCTTGAGCCATGAAGACTTCTAATGAAAAGCAGAATGAGTTAATATATTTTAGAAATGTTCAAAGCCCGTTCGGTGACAATGTTTTACGGCTTATCAGACTTATCAACCAACTTTTTCACAAAACACACAACTTTTGACATCGCGCGTTGAGTTGTGTAATAATAAAAAACATGAGGTTGAAGTTACTTTTATGGTTGTATTGACTGAAGTTAATGTAGCAAATTATTTTAGCTATTTATTCATATAATTTTTTCTATATTTTATTAATAAAATATATTTTAAATATCACTTTTTCATATATCAGCATAACTAGCCAATCCAGCGGCTTTAGCTATAATTTTTTTCAATAAGCACTTCATATTTCTGATGAGTGCATATAAGCCTACATTTTGAAAATCTTAAATTCTTTATCACAATGCAAATATATATGTGTGTGTATAGATCTAACCTTTGACCTTGTAAATGGTTCAATCACTATCCCTGATACTCGACCAGAATGAGGTTGGTAAACATAAAGTCCCTCTCCATCCTCCTCTTTTGCATCAGCATTCCAGAAACCTATATTTCCATGCATGTTTCCTGCGACAACCATTTTCATCTCTGTTGCTGGGAAAAACTTCACATCAAGTATTCTTCCTGGCACAACCCGAGCAATACTTTCTGGTTCCAATCTCAATACGTCTATATCTACTGAACATGAAGGCCTGGTCATCTTGTTAACATCACAAAAGTTAGGTTCTAGATCAGCCTTCTCATCCAATTTTGGTTTTCTCGATAAACTCTTAATTGTTTCAATTAATTGCTGGTTTGAGCCTGTAGTAACACCCCTGTAAGCATCTTTCATATTGATAGGTACAGGCTCTCTAACCAAATTCGACAGTGAGTTTTCTTTGCTGAGTTTGTCCCTGATTTTGGATCCAACGAGATCATGTCTCAGGCCACCAACTGTAGAGGGATCTGGAGGCTTTCCTCGAGTCCTTAGAGAATGACGTAGCACAGTGGGAGGCACAGATTTTAGCTTATTATATGATCTTTTCTGCATCCTGCAGTAGTAATAGTAGAATACATTTAAACAATCAACAAAGATTTGAAAACATGAAAAACCTATAGAAATCGCTACTCAGAAATGGCAACACATCCCTGTACTATGTACATCCAAATATGAAAGCAACCACATAAAGTTTTACACAACCAGGCAAATTTACTACTTCCTCCGTCTCTTTTTAGTTGAAACAGTCAACATTTCACGTTTGACAACGTATAACTTTGACCGTCATTATATTTAATTCTGTATTAGTAAAAATAAAATAAAAATCGGATTATAAAACTTAGTAATGAGACGAATTTAATACAACAACAACAACATCCAAGCCTTAGTCCCAAAAGATATTGGGGTCGACTAACATGAATCGATACATGATATCACAATAAAAAAGAAAAGAAGGAATAAAGATAAAAAGATAAGCTATTATGAAAAGATAATATAAAAAAGATGAATATATATAAAAATGATAAAATAAAAAGAAGGAATAAAGATAAAAAGATAAGCTATTATGAAAAGACAATATAAAAAAGATGAATATATATAAAAATGATAAAATAAAAAGGCTGAAAATAATGCATATATATATATATAAGGATAAAAAAAACTAGGAAAAAAAAAGATGAGGGAAAAAGATTATCAAGATCACTCCTTCACGTGAATACCCCGCCCTCCACTTAGTTCATGCCCTCATCCAACCCCAGAAGAAGCATATCACTTCGAATCCCCTAACCCACGTCTGTTTGGGCCTTCCTCTCCCTCTCTTCACTGCCTCTTCTCCACACATCTCAACTCGCCTAACAGGTGCATCACTCGGTCTTCTACGCACATGACCAAACCACCATAGGCGCGACTCCCGCATCTTGTCTTCAATAGGTGCTACTCCCACCCTTTGTCTGATTGTCTCATTCCTCACGCGGTCCTTCTTAGTATGCCCACACATCCAACGCACCATGCGCATCTCTGCCACACTCATCTTTTGAATGTGACAATGTTTCACCGCCCAACACTCTACGCCATACAGTAGTGCAGGCCTAATTGCTGTCCTATAAAATTTACCCTTCAGTCTAGTCGGCATACCTCGGTCGCATAGAAATCCTGACGCACTCTTTCACTTCATCCACCATGTTCTGATTCTATGGGATACATCTCCATCTAACTCAGTGTCCTTCTGAATTTAATAATATTTAAAAAAAAATCAAATACATAAATAGTGTACATAGTATAAATTAAAGATCATTTTTTACAATCCAACAAGCACATATATATACCTGAAGAGTATCTCTAAAGAGAGTATAAAATATAATGTTTCCTTTTTAGGCAAAGGAAACAAAACAAAAGCAATATGAAAGGTCCGGCAGGTTTGACTCTGTACGGTAGGATAGAGCGAGGCGGAAATAAGGAGCTGGAATACCTGACGGCGGCGGTTGCAGCAGAGAGATCTGAGAGGTGGGAATGAACTTTGAAGGCGACGAGCATTTCCTCGTTGCGCTTGATGTTTTCCAGTCTCTTACGCTCGTAATCCGCGAATTTCTGAGGAGCCATTAGAGAAATCGGAATACTGTGGGAGTAGTGTAGGTGCGGTGATATTGCCAGCCCTATCCCGAAGTGAAGAACAAATCGTGGAGAAAGGAAATGGCACTATGCGAGCGGGCAAAATGGGGAGGAATGACTGACATTCGAGTACATAACTAAGCGGGAAAATGGTTAACAATGACCGCGGGAGAAAGGGTCGAACATTGGGATGCAACCTGATTTTGACATCATATACTAGTATTAGATAAAAGGGTCAACTGTCAATTTGGTCCTTATACTTTCATGAAAAAGTCAATTAATTTCTTGTACTTTTTAAAAAATTAATCAAATCTTCGAATTTGTTGCACAAATAATAGGATTAGTATATTCTGGAAGTCTTAGGAATTTTGTTGAACTATTGATATGGCATGAATTGTATTGGATGACCATGTGCGACCTGTAAATAACTATGTGCACCTTTACGATTACATTGAACTATTTCAGTCTCACCTTACTTTTCTCAAAAATGTTCTTTAATACAGCATAACATCTTAGAAATAAATCGTTGGTCCAAAATAAGATGCTCGTAGGCTTTTAGGAAACTATGTACGACACTCAAGCAGGAAATCACGAAAACAATGCAAATAAGGAAAGAAGCTAAAAGTGTTTAGTTGCCAGAAATAGCATATCTGTATTTGAAATTCGAATTGCCATTTATAGGCGATTACAAATGGTAACTGTCGAACATAATGATGACTAAATTAATTACAACATTAATACGGAATTAAATACACAATTAATAGTGCATTGATTGTTGGCCGTTACTCTTTCTAGTTGGCTGGCAGGTCGGCCTGACTGGCAGACAGAACGTTTGAGCTCCTCATGCAGCAGGTTTCCGCTGGGCTGGAAGGCAGGCACCTGGCTGGGTTGGAAGGCAGGCTCCTTGCCGGGCTGGAAGGCAGGCCACTGGCCGGGCTGGAAGGCAGGCTCCTGGTTGCGCTGGAAGACAGGCCGCTGGCCGGGCTGGAAGACAGGCTCCTGACTGGGCTGGAAGGCAGGCCGTTGGCCGGGCTGGAAGACAGGCTCCTGGCTGGGCTGGAAGGCAGGCCGCTGGGCGGTCTGGAAGACAGGCTCTTGGTTAGGCTCGAAGGCAGGCTCCTGGCCGAGCTGGAAGGCAGGCTCTCCGCTGGACTGGACGACAGACTCTCTCGGGCTTCCACTCCTTGATTGGCCTGATCGGTTGGGCCAACTCGAGCTCTGGGTTGTTGGGCTTGGGCCTGAGAGTCCAAGTTCGGGGCCTGGGCCGATTAGGCTCTAGGCCTAGTCCCATAACCCCATCACGAGTCCCCCACTCCCTTAGTCGAGTAGTAGACTCGGCTAAGAGGGAGTAGTTCAAGCCAGCTGCCAATTAAAAGATATTCACATACCTAGGAGTCTTAATTGTGGATTCTGTCAATCCCGCGATTTATGGAGATTTCCAAATTAATTCCTTCAGCATCCTAGTATTCCAGTAGTCAGCTTTCTCCCAGACTTCAAATCCAGATCAACTCCCAAAAATTCCTGAAATTCATAATTTTATAAATTATTTACCGAATTTATTTGATCTTTCCCTTTTTTCCCTCTTTCCTTTTCTTTTCTTTCCTTTCCTTTCTTTTTCTTTTCTTTCCTTTCTTTTCTTTTCTTTCCTTTGCTTTTCTTTCCTTTCTTTTCTTTTCTTTCCTTTCCTTTCCTTTCCGTTTTCCTTCCTTTCTTTTCTTTTTTTTCTCTCTCTCTCTTCTGGAACCCTGCGCGCGTCTTCTCCGAGCCATCCCAGCGCAGCACCGCAGTCAACCAGTTGACCGACGCTTGCAGGTCTAACCGCATGCTTCACCGGGCGGACCTCCATGACGGCGGACAGATTCGAGCGGAGAATCGCCCAGTGCTCAAGGTCGGACGTCGCTCGCCCGGTCGGCCCTGCAGCTTTCAGGATTTAGGCGGCGGCTCCAGGCGGTGATAGCTCCAGACGGCGTTGGCAGAAAACAATGGATCCCGGCGGCGTTCAATCTCCCAGGTCTTTGTCTTCATTCTCTTTTCCAGGTATGAAACCGACTGAAATTGCCTCTAGGCCAGTCGCTTGTGCGAGGTAGGCAGAAACTCAGGTTGGCGGCAACTTCTCGGGGTCGGTGTCTCCTCCTCTTCGACGGGTAACCGGCCTACGGACTCGTGCAATGGCCTAACCCTCCGGGTGGGGAATGTGGCTTCCTTCCTCAAACCCCAATTTCCCAGATCTGCATTCCGTTTCAAAGGTGCTAGTCCACGGGATTTACCTTGAGGTCGGCCACTTGCGTGAGTCAGAGAGCAGTTCTAGGCTGATGGCAATTTCCTTGGTCCCTCGCGCTGTCCGGCGAGTTTCCAATCCGATGTGCGGCAGGCTGATATTAAACCCAACAGGTTGGCACCCCGGCCGGCAGTGCGGCTTCCAAGCCGACATCCAGTCTCCTGGTTGGCATTCTCTCTCCCAGGATAGCGTGGAGGAGCAGGATGTCACCCGACTTCCCCCTAGACTGTTGGACGGACGGATGCAACGGGTGTTTAGATAAGATCCCTGGGGCGGATGGCAGAACTAGTGGAAGCCTTGGTTAGCTCCTTTGTCTGATGCTCGCTCCCAATGACGCACCTGGCACGACGGTAGTTCCACTGATGCAGACAGACAATTGTCCTGGGGCGACATGGGCTAGCCAAGATATTGACCAGGGAAAACATTCGAGCACCAGACATATATGGGGCGGTAGGTTGGTGCTCCCCCTAATTGACTTAGCTTGACGAGTTACTGTTTTTTAGGGTAAATTCCTTAATGTTTCGGTATGTTCTTACCATTACGTTTGTTTCCGCCTTCTCTTGATTTTCTAATAGCATTCTTGTCTTGTCTGCAGGTTCCATGCTCCGCAAAGACCCTCAAACATATGAATAATCATGAGGATGAGAGTGTTATAGTGCATCCGACGACCACCAATCAAGAATGGAATAGCCATGGCGAGGGCCGCTCCATAGTTCGGATTCTAGGAGAATTCTCCAAGCTTCCCGGCACTCCATGGACTAGATCATTGATTTGATGGTGATGAGTTCGCCCGGCCATGACCTTGTACATTTTTAATGTAGCTTGTAGTCGACTGATGTAACATCTAACTAAAATAATTTTGAAATCATATGTTTCTTTTTCTATACTTTGAATTACGAATACTTTAGCAATTTGTTAGGGGATCCGGCTTCTCTAACCTCCCGAGGGCGGTTAGGCTGGCGTGGCCGAGCCCATCCATGCCCCTCCTGGTCAAATAGAAGTGATATGTTCGCTATTGATATGGAAACAACAAGTATGTGACTTGTTCGGCCAGCGATGTCGGACATTGAACTTGTGAGGAGGACCCTTAGGTCAGTATCCCGAACGTTCATGACCCAGGGGTCAGTTCTACTGTCACTTTAACCCGTCTAGTTTGCCAAGACTTGGGGAATAATCTGGTTAGTCCCGCGGGGATAGCCAAATAACAGGGGCGGACCCTGCATGATCCACCAGAACGGACCCACACCGCCAACTCGGGGATGGCGAGAGTGCGAGTTGCTTGGCCAGCGATGTTAGGCGGCGAGCACTCGAAAGGACCCGGAGGTCAGCATCTTGAACACCCTCGACCTGGAGGTCGGCCCTACTGTCGCCTCGACTGTCGCGGCTAGCTCTTTACTTTAGAAAATTGCTCGGATTCTCAAAAATCACTTGGCTATTTTCAGTTCAAGAGCCTGGCCGAGGTCGGCCAAACACCGAGGGGGGGCATAATACCTTTTTTTTCGCCGCCCTTTATTGCTAAATGAGGTCGGACCTCTTTTGAAGACAAAATATCGCTAGCAAAGTATATTGAATTCATGATGTGGGCGGACCACAAGAAGAATTACAAATTGTAATCCCGTGCTCGGAGCACAGGAGTTTACAAAAAAAAGTGAGACTTCGATTCTCTACTAGTAAAACTTCATCAGATGTTCCGCATTTCAGACGCGGTCTACTAGCCGGCCTATTGTCGTCTTCAATTTGTATGTTCCACTTAAGGGTCTTCCCACTTGATGGAAAGCTTACCTCCCTCTGTCGGCTTGCTGGCCTTTCTTCGCCTCAATACGTAATCACCAACGTCAAAATTCCGAGGCCGGGCTCGGCTGTCCTTGTATGATTTGACTTGTCGTTGATAGTTTTCTGCTTTGATGAAGGCATGGTCTCTTCTTTCCTCAATGTGTGGAGCTCGGCTCGCAGCCTCTCCTCATTGGTGGCTGGTTCGAACTCTTCCACTCGTCGGCTGGGGACTACGGCCTCGAACGATGCCCTCGCCTCAAAGCCATAACACAAGGCGAAGGGGGTCTCTCCGGTTGCCTTCCTTAGGGTTGTTCTGAAGGTCTAGAGTATATTTTTCAACTCCTCCACCCAGGCAGTCCCGAGGGCCTCCAACTTCTTTTGCAATCCATCGATGATTGTCCGATTGGTGTTCTCCACATGTCCATTTTCCTGAGGGTAGCAGACCACAACTCGGCTGGATTTTATGCCCCACTCTGCGCAGAACTGCCGGAAAGCTTCGCAGTCAAACTGCCCTCCGTTGTCGGAGATTATTTGGAGGGGAATACCAAACAGGCAAAAAATATTCTTCCATATGAACTTCTTACATTGGAGATGCGTGATGCTGGCGAGCGGCTCGGCCTCAACCCACTTTGTAAAGTAGTCCACTGCGACGATGACAAACTTTCGGTTTCCCGACCCGGTTGGCAAGGGACCGACCAGGTCGACGCCCCATCTTGTGAATGGAAGGGCGGTGCTGATCGGTGTGTACAATGTTGCTGGCTGGCCGGGACTCTTCTGAAACTTTTGACATGTCTCACATCTCCTTGCATAGTCGGTGCAGTCCTTCATTATTGTCGGCCAAAAGTACCCCTGGAGGACGACCTTCCTACCTATCATGCATGCTCCCTGGTGTGCGGAGCACACTCCCCCGTGGAGTTCAGAGACGATCATGTCCGCCTCGTGTGGGCGCAAACACTTTAGTAGGGTCCCATTGTAGGACCTCTTGTACAGCTTCCCGTCTAAGACGACGTAGCCCGGAGCTCGTCGCCGGACTAGCCTGGCCTCCTCTTCTCTACCGGGTAGCGTCCCTTCAGCTATGTAGCGCGGGAGGTCACCCACCCAGCACCAGGCGACCGGTTGCAGGGGAAGGACCTTGATGGACGGTGAGGCTGCTATGCTTGAGGTCGTCCTCTCCTCAATGCGTGCGATTCTCATTTACCTTGAGGACCTTGATGAATTTTTTTTAGAATCTTCTTTATTAAGTCTAATTTACCCATATCAAATTTCAGCTAAAAATTAAATCGGGAAGGCAGTCAAATGATTTACCGAAATGTACTGCGCTGTTCAACTGCGCACTTATCTTCAAAAAATCATTTGACTGCCTTCCCGGTTGAATTTTAAGCTGAAACTTGGTATGGGTAAACTAGATTTAATGAAGCAGATGCTCAAAGAATTTCATCAACAAATTATGATAGAGACAGAATACTAACAATCAAACAACCACAACAGTTATGAAGAAGCAGATAGAAGATTATGAGATGAAAAACCGAATTTGGTATACCGTGTAAACTGGCCGTTGCTCTCCCTAGAGAAGGAGAGCAGCGGCAAACCCTAATCTCTCTATCTCTACGCCTTTGTTCTCTAAAGCCTCGAACGTTAGTTCGGGTTCCCGTAAGTTAGCCTCCTTTTATAGGAGAAGTTAGCTAACTTACGGGTTACAGGGAAGCCCCCGGGATGATACACATTTGTGGCCCGTATTACACATTTAATTAATAACTACACAAATACAAAGATATTTACTTAGATTAGACACCATAAAATATTCCTAACAATCTCCCTCTTGGTGTTCAATCAGCATTGCAGCGCGGATATCTTTGTCTTTGTGTTATTCAGCTTCCTTTGTCTTTGAACTTGACTTCTTGAGAAGGCTTTATGAAGAAATCCTTGCAATCTCCCCTTTGATGTCTTCTTGGCAATTTGATATTTGATGTTGGGGGTTGAGGAATCTTTTGCTTGTAATCCTTGCCTTCCAGAAGTTGCTCTTGATCAGCTTGGATGAAGTCTGGTGACGCCTCTAGAATGAATGTTCTTTGGAGAATAGGAGAGAGACGCCCATAGAATTCATCTTCAACAGATTGAGTATCTGACCTTTGTCCCCTCCACAATGTAGTCTTTTTGACGGTTTGGAATGAATGCATTTGAGGAGAACTTGTCGGTGGCACAACGGAACATAATGATGGTTGACTTGTGAGCGTAGCTGACCATTTGAGTTGCGAAGATAGTAGAGAGAGTGATTGAAGAGAGAAGTGTTCGAGAATGATTTTTTTTTACAGTTAACGGCATGTGGACCACACTCCCCCTCATGACGATCCGATGACTCGGGGCGTCATGCCTTTATTCTTTTTTTTATGGTGTCCAATCTAATTAAATATCTTTGTATTTGTGTAGTTATTAATTAAACGTGTAATACGGGCCACAAATGTGTATCAGCCCGGGGGCTTCCTTGTAACCCGTAAGTTAGCTAACTTCTCCTATAAAAGGAGGCTAACTTACGGGAATCCGAACTAACGTTCGAGGCTTTAGAGAACAGAGGCGTAGAGATAGAGAGATTAGGGTTTGCCGCTGCTCTCCTTCTCCAGGGAGAGCAGCGGCCAGTTTACACGGTACACCAGATTCGGTTTTTCATCTCATAATCTTCTATCTGCTTCTTCATAACTGTTGTGGTTGTTTGATTGTTAGTATTCTGGCTCTATCAATTGGTATCAGAGCAGAGGCGTGAAACAGGTTGAATGTATCTGCGATTTTCTCGGATCTAACGAAGAATGCTCTGCTTTTCTTCTCTTTTTCTTCATATAGAGTTTTGCTCCTGTGATCTTGTTTGTGAACGAAAATCTGTAAAAATTATACTGTTGGAATCGCCCTTCAAAGCAGATCCAGCAGCATATACTCTTTTTCGATTTCTGCAAATTTTCATTTTTCGTAGAACTCTACATGAATTGCGAGTTTATGCTTTAACCTGCCTGCAAAATCGTTTTTTGACTTGAAACATATACAGGAGCATCTCGACCTTCAGAGCTATACAGAACAGTCTTCAGATTCTCATAATTTGACAGTTTTTAAAATCGAGAGTTTTAAACTCGCAGTCATGAACTCGAGTTGTAAACTCGCGGTCTTCAACTCGAATTTTAAACCTCGAGTTCTGACCTCGAGTTTAAACCTCGAGTTCTGACCTCGAGTTTAAACCTCGAGTTCTGACCTCGAGTTTAAACCTCGAGTTCTGACCTCAAGTTTTAAACCTCGAGTTCTGACCTCGAGTTTTTAAACCTCGAGTTCTGACTTCGAGTTTTAAGTTAGTTCATGTACCTATTTGACCCTTTAGCCATAAATAAAAGAATGTTAACACATAAGAGTCCATTTTAATTGAGGAGTTGAGAACAAACAAAGGTCAAGCACATAACAAACACAGAGTATCATTCAACCACTATAAATCTATAATCATAACATCTTTGTTAGGTTCTCTTTAAAATACAACTATGTAAACTATTACTAAGTAAATGTTCAGAAATTATTCATATTCATTTTTTCAATTGATATCGTTTATATTACATAGAGAGTGAAAATAAGTTGAGCTCGCATGGCCGAGGTGTCTTTGTAAGGAGTTTCTTAGCAAATTTTCCTATACTCAAGACATTTGTGCTTGTCAAGTTTAACGAAATTGGTATTTACAATTAGAAACACATATACTGATAGTCCCAAAACTTAACAATCGAACAATCATAACAGGTATAAAGAAGCAGATAGAAAGATATCAAGATTAACAACACCTTTTGTATACCGTGTAAACTGGCCGCTGCTCTCCCTGGAGAAGGAGAGCAGCAGCAAACCCTAATCTCTCTATCTCTGCGCCTCTATTCTCTAAAGCCTCGAACCGGTAGGGTTCCCGTAAGTTAGCCTCCTTTTATAGGAGAAGTTGGCTAACTTACAGGTTACAAAGAAGCTAACGGGCTGATACACATTTGTGGCCCGTATTACACATTTAACTAATAACTACACAAATACAAAGATATTTAATTAGATTGGACACCATAAAACATTCCCAACACACACACACACACACACACACACACACACACACACACACACACATATATATATATATATATATATATAGATAAGAGATCAAATACAAAACATGCTTAAAATACTAACCCACAAATTCAATAATATGCATCACTTTGAACTTCAATGTGCAGTAAAAATAATGTAAAGATGCAGGGGTGGGATCACATACAAACTAGCTCTCCCATTCAAATCATCTTTACATTATTTGTATTGCACATTGAAGTTCAAAGTGTTTCATATTATTCAAGCCATAAAATAGCAGTTTCATATTTACATTATTTGTATTGCATATTGAAATTCAAAGAGTGCATCTTTACATTATTTGTACTGCATATTGAAGTTCAAAGTGTTGCATATTATTGAGTTTGTAGGTTAGTAAGTTAATCATGGTTTGTATGTGATCTCACCCCTATATATATGTATGTATGTATGTATGTATGTATGTATGTATGTATGTATGTATGTATGTATATGTATGTATGTATATATATATATATATATATATATATATATATAGGGGGGGGGGGGGGGGGGGAGATCCCATGCAAACCAAGCTTCCGGTGCAAACCTACAAACCAACAACATCCGGTGGATTTAAAATGTGGACGGTTGATGCATGTGGGATGCATTATTGAAACGCTGCACTCAGCCGTATGTGATAAAAACGGATAAGATGATTTGATTAATTAAAAGGTCATAGAGGTAATTTAATAAAACAAAAACAAAGTCGTCCCATTAAATGATGATGTACTCTAGCAACATGCGTTCTTTTATTTAGGAAGGTTTGAGATATGATATCATTGATTTTACTCACACCTCTTATTTAATTAACCGTCAATTAATAACCTTCCACTTTTGAATGAAGAATTCTAATTAAAGAAGAAAGATATTACTTCATAATTAACTTTCTATTTTTTAATAATTAAAAAGGTACGTTGGAGAGGTCTAAATTGTAGAAGTTAATTTATATAATGAAACGATTCATAATAAATTATTCATTTTGAAGCACAGCGTATTTACTTGAAGTGCATAATAAGGCTATGTGATACGCATATTAAGGTTATATGATGTGCATATTAATGTCATGTGATATGCATATTAAAATTGCAAGATGTGCATTATACATTCATAATATCTACATAACTTATATTAGAAGTATATAGCTATAAAATATGTCGACGTTCATTTTAGGATTTCATATGTTACATTTATCATCATGACATGTGCATTTTAAAAGTTCGTACATTGCACTTAAGTAAGATGACATGTGCTCTTCAATAGTTCATACTGCATCTTATCGTTATGACATTTGCATTTTTAGTTCACATGTTGCATTTTATTATTATGACATGTGCATTTTGGAAGTTCATATATTGCACTTTAGTAAGATGACAAGTGCACTTTAATACTCTCTTTGTACCCTTATAATTGTCTCATTTTATATAATATGTGCATTTTAGAAGTTCATAGTGCATCTTTCAGTTATGACATTTGCATGTTAATAGTTTATATGTTGCATGATTTTATCATTATGACACGTGCATTTTACAAATTCATGTATTGCATTTTAGTAGTAAGATTCCATGTGCACCGTATGAGACAATTTGCTGCATCTTATCGTTATGACATTTGCATTGTATACTCAATTGACATCCATACAAATTTCATGATGTCACATTATGCGTAATATAAGAGAAACATGTTTTAAACGGTATATTAGTAGAAGTGCATAATATAAGAAAAACATGTCACATTATATGAATTTGCATTTTATCATTATGACATGTGCATTTTAGAAGATTGTGTATTGAAATTTACTAAGATGATATGTGCACTTTAATATTTCATACTGCATCTTATCATTATGATATGTGCATCTTAGAAGTTCTTATACTGCACTTTAGTAAGATTAAAAGTGCACCTTAATAAGATGACATGTGCATTTTAAAAATTCGTATCATGCATCTTATCATTATGATATCTGCACTCCGTATTCAAATGACATGGATACACAATTCAAGGGATTACAAAATGCATAATATATGAGTACCATGTTCTAAATAGTAAAAAAAAGAATTCACATGACTACCTCATTATTCTATTATATTCATATGACAAAGAAGTGATTTGAGAAGTAGATAACCATGTGAAGAATTTATTAAAAAGAGATCACTAAAATCACAACAGATTTTAGTGAAAACCAAAACAAAAGACCATTTAGGGCAAAATAATTGATATGAAAACCAAAACAAAAGAATTAAAAAAATTCGGCATATCAGTTCAACTTTATGTTGGAATCCATGACATTTGAGAACTTATGTTCTCCCTGTGTGCAGAATCCATGGCATTCAAATAGAAAAACACTAATCATATTGTCTTAAATTTGAGATGAAGATGGACATGGAGAGAAGCTTTGATATCCTGGAGTAATCACATATTGATGGACGAATCACGATCGATGGAAAAGCTGGAATGAAAGAAGAAAGAGAAATAGGTGGTTATGGAAATGGAGAAGGATGTGTTGATGGTGATCGTGGCAGGAGAAAAGGAAGAAACCGATGCAATCAGTTACGGAAAGCTGGAGTGATTATTTTTTCCAAAAATAATATAAATGAAAAAGACCAATAAACCCCTCAATTAAGGAATCAACTTCACGGTAATCTGATCAAAATGGAGGGCTGAGATTAGTTTGTAGGTTAGCATGTTAAACCTAGTTTGTATTTGATCTCTAATCTATATATATATATATATATATATATATATATATATATATATATATATATATATATATATATATATATATATATATATATATATATAGGTTCATGTGAGAACTTAATCTTAGAAGACCAAAAAAGAATAGATCTTAACCATTGGATTGCAATATTAAAAACATTATTTACTTATTTCGTGTAAGGCTAAAGATGTAATCTCAAAATTCTTTCCATTCTCCGTAGTATCCTAAATTAACCACTTTCCTAACTTTTAGCACATCATAACTCTCTCTACTTCTTTCTCGTATCTCCATCATCTTTTTTTCTTTTTCACCATTACAAAAACCAAACAACCTTCATTTCTTCACCATTACAAAAACTAGTTGACGAACGTGCTTTTTTTCCAGTAAAAGTTGACGAACGTGCTTATGTTTCTGAAATTGTACTTCCGACATTTTTTATTAATTTCTAATTCAAATTTTTTGTTTCGTTAAGCCCTGCTTTTGTGGGTATAATTTTAATTAATTTGATGTGACGATGTAACTTAAATCGATCACATACAATGCACTAACATAGATTAATAGATGCACAATCATAAATAGTTTGACTTTTAGATTTGTTTTTTATATTTTCTTGTTATATACATTTATATTTGGGGTTATGTTTGTGTTTTTTCCTCTCAGATGTTGTTACTTCAATGACAAACTAATGCACTGGTAGGTATATTTTCATGTTGTATGTTTGGTATTTGTTGCACTTTTTAATGGCTACCTTTTTGGATTGAGTAATTGAACCTTATTCCTTAAATCATTTGATGCAATTATATATGTTTATTTTTGCACTTCCCATACCTTGGTTATGCACTTCGTATTTTTAATTTTTTTGCAGATACTATGTGGTGTGAATGGAATAATTATGATCTTTTGGAAGAAAAAGTGCATTGAAATCTATAAAAAATAGCAATGTGAGAATGTAGAAATTGTTATATAGTAGTGCACTTTAGTATGTATATCAAATGCACATTGTAAAAGTGCATTTCATTTTATAAGAACATGACATATGTAAAACTTTAGAAAGTGTGATAGAATAGTGCACTTTTGTGTACATTAAAATATAATGCACAAGATAGTTGTTTGGTTTCCACCCTTGTATATTTATATTCATTTTATTTTTAATTAAAGTCATTTTTATTTCAAATATGTTTGGAAATGCGCGAGTACATGGATAAACCGTAAATGTTATAGCAAATGTAAGGAAATTATAGAGAAATGCAATTTATAATTGTGTAAAATAACATAATTAACATTTTATTTACTTTATATTCATTAAATTAAAGAATGGATTCACTAATGTAAACTACTAAAAGTGAAAAGGTCTTCAAACATGATTATATATTTATATTAATTTTTATTTAAATCTTGTATAGATGTGCACAACTGCGCAGTTATAGCGCATGTTAATTTTATAAAAAGTGCAAATTAAACATTTCATTTAATGCAAAAGATATTGAAAGTGAAAAATACTTCACCGATAAGTGCATGTTCTTAAACCTTGAAATGCACTTAGTTTTTTATGCACACTCCAATTATATAAACTACACAATACTTATGATCATTACATTATGCACATGCACTTTACTTAACATCCTATTTATACCTATTTTGACTGAATTTTTGTTCGATATTAATTTCTGAAAATTCATAATTTAGAAACCAAACATTAAAAGCATTTAATGTTGAGATACGTGGACTACTAAGTTTTAAAAAGTATTTGAAAATCTTTTTAAATCAATAAATGGTCACAATCATTACATGGTAATTGATTTGCTAAATAATAGGAAAGAGCCAGTATACACCTAACGTGGAAAACGGTTTTGAGTATGATTAGACAATCATACCCTTGATGTAAATTAATATTAGACTTTCCCTTCCGAATCCACTAAATTAACCGAATAATGGCGCTAATAAATTACGATCATCTTTTTTTTATGTCCATTAGATCAATCATATCAATGGTTATATTTTGTTCTCATTTCTCTCCTGGGACATCATTCTCACACGAACCATCCCCTATATATATATATATATATATATATATATATATATATATATATATATATATATATATATATATATATATATATATATATCTTTGTTCTACATAGTATAATGTAGATGTGTAAGAACGCTAAACAGATTTACTAGGAATTTTCTAAAACTTTACTTGGATTGCCATCAAGGTATACACGAGTAAGAAGGTTCTAGCTCGATATCATCAAACAAGAATAAAATGAAATCAATAATTGCTCTAACGGTTTTAGAATAGATATGTATATAACTATAACTTGATCAAAGAAATTCATCAATTATGACGCAGATCTACGTTGTGGCGGACTCATATCATAAATATAGGTAAAAGAAATATCGAAAGATCATCAAATGGCAAAGTCACTCACCACAAACCCTCTGTCTCAAGACAAACACAACACAAAGCAAGAGCAGAAGCACATAAGGTGCAATACTTCATGTTTGTACTGCGTCCTTCCAGCTTTTCATCTCCTTCCCAACCCGAACTCTCAACCCCTTCCAAGCATGATACAACGATGACAAAAATCTTGGCAACATACATGATACATGCAAGTTACAAAGACTTCCAATTGCAAACAGACAACAAAACAACAACGAAAATGCTAGATGGGAAAATAAACACTCCGGGATACCTCTCTCCGAAGATAAACAGGCTCAAACATCACAGACTAAAAGCGGAATCTCCTTTTGGTTTTGACCACGCGAGGCGAAACAAGTCGCACACCATCTCGCACAAATAGGACTCTGTCTGAACCACATCACCCAATACTCAGTCGACGATCTCCCCTCCAACGCCAAAATCGCCTACTATCTTGGTCTCAAGGGCTCCATCTTCAGGGACGCCAGATAAGGGATGAGCATGGAAACCGCTCCACTGCAACGACCAGTCAAATGGCTATCTCTCTCTCTAAAGACGAAGAATCGAGAATCTAGGGCGACCAAATATGCCCAAACTTTTAACTGGATGCATACGGCTGCTTAGATGGGCCGATCTTGGCCCAGGTAGCTGGCGGGTCCTCTTTAATTTTTGTGTTTTGTTTTCAGTTCTATGGGCTGGGCTTGGTTCCTTTTTAACAGATTAAAATTGTGTGTTTCCAAAATTTAAAGGGCTGATGAGATGCCCAAGTTCATATAATGTTACTAATAAATTTAGTGATTCAATTGGGATGTTTTTAATTAGCCTAAAATTTTTAGATCTGAATTGATCTGGTTTGATAAATGTCTGATCTTTGTGTATTTTTTAATTATGCAAGTCTGGTATGATGTGGTCTGATTTGGTCTCTAACTGAAAAAAGTCCAAATAAAAACATCATAAACGTAACTTTATCAACAAGAACATAATTTTTTATTTCACATAGTAAATTGCATAATAGTCAAAATAAGTAAGTTTGGACTTTTTCTGACTAAATTGGTTGAAATTAATGAATATGACTACTTAGCTATTTTTCATATAATTTTTTATTTTATTAATAAAGTATTTTTTAAATATAATTTTTTCATAAATCAGTAGATTCAGCCAACTCAGCCGTTTCAGCAGGAACGTCATAAATTACAGCAAAATAAGTCCATTTAGCCAATTTTAGTGTTACCAAACGTGCACTAAATATGAATAAAATTGGTAAAATAGTCTGCATTTTTTTCACAATGCCGAATTCAAATACGAAACAAGAATTTTTAAATGTTACTAAAATATAGGTATTGAATAATACTACCCCCCGTCCTGTTTTAATCGCAACATGTTGAATTTTACACTATTCACATATTCTACTTTGACTACATTTTACACTATTATTTTATGAAAATTATTTTTTTAAAAAAATATTGTTCAATTCATCTCATTACAAATTTCAAAATCTGATTTTTAATATTTTTTACTAATAAAATTAAGATATAATTACGGTTAAAGACGTGCGTTGGCAAATGTGAAATGTTGACCGTTGCAACTAAAAAAGAACGAAAGGAGTATAAAGTTAATCAATACAAAATTAGTACATTGAAAATAGTTAGGGCATATAATAGCATGTATAAAAATTCACTAAGTATATCTAATTAAAGTTGTTTTGAGATTTTAGGATTCTAATAGCCAAATTTTCAAAGATAAGTATTAGTGTAATCACGAACCCGACAGACAAAGCATAAGATATTTATTAATCAAATAAACCACATTATCTGTAAATGGAAGTGTGAGCCATATTACTAATTTAGAGAGTTCACTTTGTGTTGTACAAAAAATTGTACTCCCTCCGTCCCAAATTTATCTTCATAGTTACTATTCACACGGTCAACTCAAATTACTCTTAATCTTTTACTTTATATATCAAATTTTTATCAAACTTAAATTTTCTGGATCAGACTTTGTAGCGGATTTAATGTAGTTTCTGAATATGTAAATTTAATTTACTAAAAATAATCTGAGTGTGAACAGGGATCAAGTTGCTTTATCGTCAGTCAAGCATCGTAAACCGAACTACGAAGATAAATATGGGACGGAGGGAGTATCATAATTCAATGTATGCTTATTGCTCCGTACGTAGTATCTTAATGGCAGAGAAATGTGTGAGTAAATTTCATTATTAAAAATTTAAAACTTCCAGGTAATTAATTTTTAATCAAAGACTTTGGGGTAATGTACATCAAAAATGATTATATGACTCAATTTACACTCTCATAGAAAAAGTACATTAGGATAGACGTCGACATATACTTGGTTTTCTAAAAGATATGAGGTGTGACAAGGCATCAAGACCAAGCCTCAAACCTTCAAAATCTAGACGGAATAGACAAAGCGTAAGTGTGAAAAATCGTTTTAGATTTATATTAATAATTACTATTCTCTCCGTCCCAAAATGATGGTTCTGTATTTCCTTTTTGGGATGTCCCAAAATGATGGTCATGTTTCCCTTTTTGAAAAGAAAGATGTGATCCATATCATTTCACTTTATTATATTCAAATCTCAAACACAACTTTTATCTTTTCAACCACTTTATTAAAACTTATGTCCAAAAGAAATGAGACTATCAAATTGGGACGGAGGGAGTATCATATAGTGATATATGAAGAAAAATTAAAAGTTCAAAAAAAGCATATAAAATCACGAATGTTGTCTATAAATAAACCAAGAAGTGTTCCATAATTTCTAATGTTTCATATTGTATTAAAATCACATTACATATTACAATAAACTTACGTATTACAATTTCATTTCTTAATCGTCACAATTTATGATATTTAACTTTGTTTCCAATAACACTTTAATGTCTAACGGTAGTGATACTCATCCAACAAAATCAAGACACTTTTAGCATTCTTATACATACACTCAAATATACTTTTTTAAAATACTCACCCCCATGCATCGCACGGGTGCGATACTAGTACTTACTCAAAGCAGTAATGAGGCATTGCAAAGCCCGAACGGCATGACCAAATACTCATAGTGCCCATTATGCGTCCGAAATGTCTTTTTGGCGATGTCGGCCGGATGCATGTGCACCTGATGATATCATGCAGTAAGGTCGAGCTTGGTGAAATATGCTGCTCCGTGTAATTGGGAATCTGTCCTTGATAGTAGCGGCATTGAGGGCGCGATAATCTGTACAAAAACACTAAGACCCGTCTTTCTTTTTGACCTGAAGGACGGGTGATGAGAAAGGGCTTGAGCTTGGGCGAATGATTACAGATTGGAGCATGGTTTCTGGAGCTCTGCCTTCTGAAAGTAGGCATAGCGATATGGCCGTACAATGATTGGATCAGTTCCCTCTTCGAGTGTTATCCGATGGTCAATGTCACGATGAGGGGTAGGCCTGTTGGGGGTTTGAATAACTAGTCAAACTCCACTATCAGATAGAAAAACGCAATCAACTTCCAAAAATTATTTGACGGCTTTTCGGATCGAGTTTTGAGCTGATTTTTTTTGTGAATAAACTAGACTTGATGCATAACATACCATAAAGATTTCATCGAAAAATTCCACCGGGAACCACCCCAAACGGCGGTGTTCGGAGAATGAATGCCATTTTTATGACATTTTCAAACGAGATATGTAATTTTTTAACAACCCCAAATATGAAACAGAGATTTGGTCCTGCAACGAAAAGATGAATCAGGGATGTCATTGTAATGGCATTTTCAAAGGAAAATACAATTTTTTTGTAAAATAAGAATGACATTTTGATGGCATTTTCAGTGTTGAACTTGGTTTTTTTACCAATCAAAGAAGAAATCGAGCATCTGCAACGAAATAGAAGAGGGAGAGAACCAGAGAAGAGGGGAGGAAGGAGAGAACCTACCTTCAAAGAAGAGAAGATCTCTGACGGCGACGGCGACAGTGATGACTATGACTGGGCAGTGACGGAGGACTTCACGTCAGCGGCGGCGGGCTCGAAGCTTTGGTTGTTCTAGTGCGAAGAGGAAGGGAGAAGAAGGTGTATTGCGCATGGGGAGATGCACAGGGGGGAAGGGGAGAAGATGCGCAAGGTTGCGCAGGGGAGAAAAAGAAACGGTGAGGAAGAGGGGAAAGGGAAATAATAAGGGTAAATGGGTAATCCAATCCTATTTAGGGCAAAAAATATGATTAGTCCTATTTAAAAGTTTCAGGAAGAATTTAGTCCCTTTTAGGGCAATATTTCTATTATCAACCGTCTAAAGATAGTGAAATGGACTCCACAAGAATATAAACCATCCATATAATTCGAAATCTATCTTGCTTTGGATACAAAAGAAAGGACTTGTATAACTTATATATATGTAGTTAAAGGAAGAAGTTGAAAAACATGTTACATAGTTGTCAATTGTCATGTGAGCTTGTAACCTCACTAGCAGCCTAGCTTAATAGTAAAAAATTGTTAATTTTTTCATCTTCATTATTTTATGAGATACTTAATCAGATGCATTAACAAATCTATCAATTTAATGTTAATAGCTTTAATTGATGCGATAACACCATTCCAAAATTCCAATTACATAAGTGACAACCCGATGAACATCAATGTTGTCAACCCGAGACATTCACCCCAAAATGAGCATAACAAAAACAAATAGCAAGCCACATAGAAAGAACAAAGGCAACATTAATTCAATCTTCACACTGTAACAAAATAAAGCCAAAACTACAAAAGGAGAAACCAGAGAAACTTGTCATACCAACAAAATCATAATCTTAAAAGGCACCAGAAATGGATTTTTTATCCCCCGATTTGAATCAAAACAAAAGTCGCCAAGGGAGCCCCATGCTTCCATAGTTCCATCAATTCTCTTTCTATAATTGAATACAAGTACTTCTCTAGAGTATATACTATCATGTATAAAACCAGCTAACATGCTCCACAATCCATGAAAATAGATACTCCGTATTTGGGAAAGTCAAGGGAGAAGCAAAAAAGTCTGGAACTTGCAAAGATGAGAAGGCACATATATTATGCACAAATGTTTGGAACTTGGAACAAAATGGACACAGGGAGGGGCCTATGCGGGGGTCTAAAGTATCAACAGCCGTTTCAAAACTCAAATTTTCCAGTTGGAGGAACGTCCCCTCTCATTACTCTCCAAGGCCCACCATAAAAAATTGGTTTCATCAAAGGTACTGATTCTCCAGGATGATCCTCCCAGTATTTCTCCTGATCATAATCCCACAAATAACATTAAATAACCTTCTTGGATGAGAGACGAAGATAATATTTTTATGAGTTCTTTCAAAATGAAGGTGACAAGGTGCAACAAATTACGCTCCCAAGAAAATATGCACCTTGTAGAGTTGTTCAGTGATGGCTGCACCAATGACACCGGTATAAAAGGCACAAATGTAAACGGTTACAAGCGGAGTAAATGTCTTTGGTCTTCTGTATGGCTCTACCATGTCCCACAGAATTGTCCTTTCCCATTTTGTGTACAAGTAATCCGCGTATTTTCTCCACAAATAAGCTGCCATTTTCAAACTAAGCTGAAAAAAGAAATACTCTTTCAATTCTAGAATATATAACATGGACATATGAATGGGAAAATTATAAGCAACTTGTACATAAAGCATACCCATAAACTATTATGTCTATTCAAGAAGAGCACTAGTTTAACACATACCTCAATTGTTAAATATAATCTAAAGTGAGAAATAGCTATTGATAAACAAGGCCAAGCACCATGAATAAACTTAGTGAGTAATGACTAAAGAAACTACTCTAAGAATAAAACAGCAAATGCATAGAACTTGTTTGCATGTTGACAGATAAATTAGAAGTTTAGAACAAATTATAGCAATGCAAATCTCATGAGCGAGCAACTAGTCACATTCCAGAAAGAAACATTCAGAAATCATGATCAAAGAAAAGCATGATATGCTTTCTAAATACTGCACATAACAGTGGTAGTATAACACCATACGGCACGTCGACATGGAACCACTACTAAGATAAACAGCTTAGAAGGTAAAACTAGCATACCATTAAAGAATGCTAGGTAGGCATAAACTAGCAATAAAATCTATCTATCTATAACAACAGAGTAGTGGGAGCCTGGGAGGGGGGAAATGAGCTGGAAAGGTGAAAGGTTTGGGCTGATCAGATAGCTTCTGCTGATATGGGGAAACAAGACAAGATATTAAATATGAACGGCTGAATGACTATTACTCATAATCAATGTTCTAAAACTCTCTAAGCAGTAGTCAGGCGGCAATACATTTATGCACCGCCTAGCACCTAGCGAGACCAGGAGCCAACTCGGTTGTAACAAAAAACTTCAGTAGCCGAATATACCAAATACAATACACTACAATAAATAAGTTATATGGAGTACAAGAACACCATTTGCTATATGTACATATAGTAGGCATACACGCCTGGGACTTCGAATGTGTGACAAAACACAAAAACCACACCAGTCTCCCGGTTAATGAAATGAGCTGAAAAAAGCACCTAAAAAGCTCATATGGCAGAATAAACTGGACATAACCTAGCCTCACAACTTAAGAAACTATAGTCAAAACTTGCAGAATTCTTTGAGGAATTTTATCATACAACATAGTTGCAACTCGCAAGTTCCTTTCAACACTAGATTATCAACGAAAAGGAACCCTAAAATGGCATGAAAAGTGCATTAGAAAGCTGAAATTGGAAAAGCTATGAAGCCCGTTGAGAAGAAAATTGGATTGGGTACTTGGAAAGACTGTGAGAGAAGATCGAAGCTAATGGTCAATTTCACATTCTTATTACACACAAAGTATCTCGATTAAAGGACAATTTACAAGAAAATCCAGAGCATATTTTCAAAATTATAACAATAACTAAGTAACTAATAGAATACATGAGATACTTTACTGGCACACAGGGGGTGCCGAGTCTGCTGCCTGTGACGGTGTTGAAGGGCAGCCGGCAATGGAAGAGCAGAAAGAGTGGACGTTAAACTGAAGTTGCTTCAATCAAAAGTTGATTTATACTAGTCTAATTCAAGCTTAGTTCTGGAAATTTTGGATTCAATCATTCAATCGAATTGAACCATCAGCCTTGCAGCTAGAAACTAAGAATATAGTAGTTTTTAATAAGACCTAAACATTTGCAAAATGTTTTGGATTTTTTATGAATTGATTTTTTTCCACGTTGATGCTTATACTGTTCTCTAGATTTTGTAATTGGTTTTACATGTGCTTACAGTTGCTATGCTTGTATAAATTAAATTTTTGAAAAGGGAAACTCAATAATGTGAATCAACATGAAACAAACAGATCTCTATATATTTCCCCATCTATAATCTTTTGTTAATACATCATATCGTAAAACTTCAGTAGACTATAAATATATTTTCCAGTTTTCAACCAAAGAGGATTTCTCTTATGATAAAAAGCATCAAGCAAAATAATATCCATCAAATCATTCAAATGAATGAGAAACCAGCAAATTCGTCAAGCTAAGGAGAAACCAACAAATTCATCAAATAATCTAATTATTTATGCTCTTCAATAATGGAAAAGTCCATACCTTAGAAGAACAAATTAAGCTTGCACTAAAGGAGAAGTCAATCAAAGAAAGGGAAAAGAGCCGATGATTAACCAGCTATGGAAAAAACTAATAATGTGATAGAATCAGGCAAAATCCCAGTGTCCTCAAAATGTCGAACATCCAATATTATCAACTACGGAGTATAAGCTAACCGCCAACAACTGATTGCCAAACACACTCGTAGAATAGTTGGTCAAATGCAGCATTTGTCTACCATTTTTCAACAAAGTCAATGCACTTTCATTTTACATCATCTCCTTTGTATTTTGCTACTTATTAATGATCACAAAATTCATGAATATATGTTGCCGAATTGTAAACATCTAACAGTCCATTCTATTCTAAACATCAAAAGCTCTTGATTGAATAGAATTGTCTTTCTTTTGCATAGGAGTGGACAGGACACTCAATGAAAGTTCAAGCAATGTGAGATATAAATTTAGAGGTTTTCCTAAAATATTACTAATAAAAAAGGCACTGACAAAAATGTTACTAAGTAACTTTTAGTGACTATAATTGTATTTATCATAGTAACTAAATCATACGTAGTAGTAACTTTGATTATAATTATAATCACTAAAAGTTCCCAAATCACATTTTTGTCCACAACTTTTAGTCACTAAAAGCCACACAACTCATTTATACGTAGCATATACGTAGTATGTTCTTAAATATTGTATCTATACACATAACATTTGTATCCGGTATTTTCTGAAAATATTTCCGTGTTTTTCTTAAACCTTTTCAGAGATTCTAGAAAAAGATCCACTATCGGTATCCAACGAATCAAAATTCGAAACTTTTACGCCTATGAGCAAAAATAGTATGGCCATCAACACATTCAGACTGAATGTGGATCCAGGAATGAGGAGTACTTTAATCATTCTCTAATCTTTAAGGCAATCTTTAATCATTATAAATTTATAATGATAAGCACTATTTTATTATGTACTGTAAAATTCAATTAATAATTAAATATATTTACAAACCTAAAAATAATAATACTATCCTCCGTTCCATAAAAGTTGCAACAGTTTGACTTTCACGTTTGCCAACGCGCAACTTTGACTGTAATTATATTTATTTACGTATTAGTAAACATTAAAAAAAGTTAATATATTGGAAATTTACACTAATACAAATTTATTAATATTTTATACATAATATTTTTATTATATACTACCTCCGTCCCAATTTACTTAGCCATCTTTGACTTTTCCAGTCAAAGGTGGTAAACTTTTACCAATTATTTAAACTAATACGGAGTATATTTATGCAAAATTTAATAATTTTATACTTTTATGATAGTATTTTTAATAAAGAACATTTTCATATCATTTTCATATTATTAATACTTTATCTATATAAAAGTATAATTGGTTAAATTTAGACGACATTGACTTTGAAAAGTTAAGTTTGGCTAAGTAACATGGGAAGGAGGGAGTATATTATTAGAAAATCATAGTAAAAGTAAGGTATAGTCAAAGTAAAGTGTGTGAATAGTACACAATAAACAACCCAAAGTCACAAAACAATAAATTAAAACTTAAAAGTCTAAAAGAGTAATAAACTAATAATACGTGGTCACCTAGAGGCTGGAGCTAGAGGCAGAACCGTAGAATCAGATTCGCCGATTCGGAGAGGAGGGCTCAGAGCCGGAGAGGGAAGACGGACAACGCAGGGGCGCAAGACTCTGGACGCGTGGACGGCGGCGCGGCATCTGGCCGCAGGTCGGCTGGTGCCTGGTGTTCGGGTCTTCGTCGCAGCTCACAACTGGCTTCGCCACTTCAACCTTCGTTCTTCGCAAATCGCACGCAGTTCGGGCCAATCCGCATAAGGCCGCATGTGAGGTACTGGTAGGTTTGGACTGGGTGGGCTGGACATTGATTTTGGGATGGGCTAATAATTAAAAAGAAATTGTTCTAAGGAGGTATTTGGAACTGATTCTGATTCTGCTTCTTTTTTAAAGCAGAAGCAGAATCAGTTTTCAGAAGCTGGTCACCCCCAGCTTCTAAAAAATCTGATTCTAGGAGTAAATTAGAGCAACAGAATCACTTCTGCACTTTTACCCAAACATTCCAACTTCTGCTTCTGCTCCCTAAAGAAGCAGAAGCAATTTTAAGAATCAAATCCAAACACCCCTTAAATGAGACTAAAACATGCTTAAAACTCCAAAATAGGACTTGCAGTTTTAAATTGCCTAAATGAGACTCTAGATTACATTTTTACCCCTGAATGCCTCCGATCCCTAAATCACCTTTTCCCAAATCCCTCTGCATCGATCACACCTCTGCTTCGATCGCACCTGCGATTGCAATGAAGCAGTTGCCTGCGATTACATCGATTGCGACTCAGCTGCCATGGACGCAACCCAACCGCCATCATCGCATCTGTAATTTCTTTCCCAGCTTCCATGGATGCAGCTCAACCGCCATCATCGCAGCTGTAATATCTTCCCCAGGTATTCTTCCTCCGCATCTTCTTCTTTTTCTTCTTCTCCTCCTTCTCCTTTTCTTCTTCCCCTTTGTTTTGTTCTTCTTTTAAATTTCAAATTATTTTAGACACTGTAATCCGAAAATGTCATCTATACTCGAAAATGACATGTTTTAATAACTGTAAATGTCATCTTTCTATTCCAAAATGCCAACATTATTTTATCATCAGGCTACACAAGATTTCATTTTTCAAAAAATGACATGTTTTAAGGATGCCACTTAATATGCATGATAACAAAATAATGACAATTTTGTATAGAAACGTGACATTCTCAATATGGCATTTTCAAATATTGTAATGACATAAAAGTGTCATTTTGTAAAAATACGCAATAATTATGACATTCTCTTATTCAAAAGTGTCATTTTCTGTAATTGATAACAAGAAATTCAAGTTCAGGTATATCTTCATTTGAAACTTTCAAAAATCAAAATTTTATTTAAAATCTGATTGATAAAAAATTAAAAAAAAAAGCAGAGAACTAGGAAGAAGAAGAAGAGATTACCTACCTAATAAGTTTTTAAGCTATGGTCCTATTTTGTGATTTTGCTGCAGGAAGAGGTCCTGCACTAATGATTGATGGTGGTTGGTGTCTCGCCGGAGGGTGGCAGACGGACATTCTGGTCTGATTGGACGGCGGCGATGGTTCTATTGATGGACTGTGGCAGCACTGCTAGAAGCAACAACAACAATGGAGGCCGTTGTGCATCGCTAATGTGCATCGCAATAGTAGCGCAACATAGCAGTATGCTTTAATTAAGGGTAATTTTGGTAGATTACTTCTTTTTAGTCCTATTTTTTTCAAATAAAACATAGCAGTCCTGTTTTTTCAATTCTACCTAGTTTTAGTCCTATTCAGGTAAATCTCTCATAATTAAAGCAATATCTATACTAATAAAAAAAGTGGAAATTACCTGTTTGAGCTACTTTTCCCTGGTGTATTTCATTTATAGCCCCGAATAATTTTTCTTTCATTTCTAACCATAAGCGTTTTCACTTTTGTTTATTCTATTTCAAAACTAATCCAAAGTTCAATTTTAAAACCATTGTCTCAGAACTTTGACGATGAATCTACTGTGACAAAAAATGGGGGAAATTGAGAGATCATCCATTCTTCCATGAAAGAGAATAGCCGACGAGCTTGATTCTATGTCGGAGGAGGCGGAGGAGGTAGGGCGGTGAGAATCTAGACGTGCAATTCATCATCGTTTCGACATCTATGAAATCATGGTTTATTCAGGTCCTCATCACTGGAACCGCTGTTGCCGTAGTTGTTGGCACTCACAGATACCTTTCTAGATCCTGGAAGTTTCAGATTTAGGTTATCGAAATTCGGAATCAGCTCGTTTCAGCTCCACTCGATTCCCGGGATGCCTTCGTCTTCGTGATGCTTTCCTGTACGTGACTCAAAAGTTTTAGCTAAGTTCATTCATTATTGCAAGCATCATGTCATGTCAAGGCTGCTCAATCATGGGACAACCTCTGTGAGGATGACTTCAGGCCTTTCAATACTGAACTCGTCAAAATTGACCCTAGGAACCGTGCTTGATGCCTTGATCTCATCTTGGTATGATTTTCATTTTAGTTCTCATTGTTATTCCTTCGATTTTAGATTTGGTAACATGGGATATGTAGTTTTGTCCGATGAGTATGTCACGACTTGTGATTTCATATCAGGGCTTTGAAATTACATTATTTTCTCTGATTTTATTGCGTGTTAGGTGAAATTATAAATTCTATGCATCTAATTTGATAAATTCATTCTACTTTTGGGTTTAAATAAATTTGAATACGTACGAGGAGTATACTTTAGTCGGGGAAGCCTTTATGGATGTTGACTGAAGCTTTATTGTTTCATTAACAAAATTGAATTGGCAGGAAGCTATGCATGTGATCCAGGTCAAAACTGTGTACCGAGCACTCAATAAGTTACTACCTGAAAGCCTTCCCACTAAAGTTAAATGAGAGACATTCAAATTGTAGAAGTAATGTCTCTGTTACCTATAACAATAACTAGAAAGATGTATCTCAGTGTTTTCAAAGATCTGAGCGCTTCTAACTCCGGTGATGGTAAGATTTCTACAGTGACCGGAGGGGATTGTATCAACAAAGAGAATATAAGGAATCATATAATCGCATAGAGAGATATGGGCAGAACTGACGATGAATGGGAGCGGATATAGCAACAATGAAAGAGAGTACATAACTACATAAGGAAACACCACGCTAAGAGCCGGCGGAGAATCAATACAAAAATACAAACCTTTTATCAGACCAAGCACAATAGAGCGCCTCCTCCTCTTGTTTGATCATTGGTTAGAAGGTTCTTGGCACTCAAAACATACGCTACATACTTCTCATGCACACATACAAAATAAAACGGATACAAAAGAAGCCATGCACACGTGTGAAAGCTAACAAGAATTATCTGGAAAGTTCTAGATAAAATAGTTGTTACAATTCTGTTATGTTTACAGCCTATAAATATAGTTCTTGTAGCTTGTTGCTAAGTATGAAATGTATGAATCTTGTAATCTCTTTTCATTAATAAACGGCTTCTCCTCTTTCCATACTTGCGTAGCTTTTATCTTCAAGTTCAGTAGCTTAGTTAACAATTCCAGATGGTATCAGAGCAAGATTTCTGCTAAGAACGTGAATCAATCATGCCTCAGAGTGAAGACTCTGTTACTGGATCATTCAAAGGAAAGCGTCCGGCCATGGAGGATATCTCAAGTCCTTATTACATAGGATCAGGAGATAATCCGAATACTGTACCAGTTAATCCGCAGCTGAATGGTAACAATTACCATTCATGGAGCAAATCAATGAAGATAGCATTGGGAGCAAAGAACAAGATGAAAATTCTGAACGGGGACATTAAAAAACCAGATGTTGATGATGATGACTACGAAGCATGGCTGAGATGCGATTTAATGGCGCAATCTTGGATTCTCAATTCTTGCACAAAAGAAGTAGCACACACTATCTTGTATGAAGATTCAGCTGCACAGATGTGGTTCATCCTAAAGGAACGTTTCTATCAGGGCAATCTGCCAAGAATTTTTGACCTACAACAGCAGATTTATGCTATGACTCAAGGTAACCTTAGTGTTACAGAATATTATAATAAACTGGATTCACTTTGGAAGGAATTAAACCAATACAATCCTGTCATTAGTTGTAATTGTGGTGCTGTTAAGACTTGCAAGTGTGATTTTGTGAAAACAATGCTTGAACGAGATGAGAGAAGCAAATCAGTCAAGTTCCTAATGAGCCTTAATGAAATTTTTGCTGGGATAAGAGGACAGATTCTTGTTATCAAACCTTTTCCTACTCTAAATCAAATTTTTAGCTTTGTTCTGCAAGAAGAAATGCAGAGAGGTATGGGAAATAACCTGAATATGAATATGGAATCCATGGTGATGATGAGCAAAACGAACTTGACTGAACAAAGTGCATCTAATCATTCAACCAACTTCAGTACACATAACAAAGTTTTTAAACCCTACCAGCAAAACACAAGGAAAGAAAACAAGGTTGTTTGCACTCATTGTGGGTATACCAATCATACTGTGGACAAATGCTATAGGTTACATGGTTATCCACCAGGCTATAAACCAAAAGCGAAACAGACTATGACAAATGGAAATACAAGAAGAGGAAATCAAGTTAGTGCTCATGCAGTTCAAGTGGAAAACATACCTCAGGTGACAAGTGATAAACAAGTTCTGTAGTGACTCAGGATCAATATCATCATCTTTTAAGCTTGATCCACAATCTCACCAGTTCCCAAAACACTTCTCTCATTCCTGCAACAACATCTCATTTAGGTAATCACCTCAGTTTTTGCACTACAATAAGTGCTAATGTCTTTTCATCAACTTGTTCTTCCTGGATTCTTGACACTGGGGCTACTGACCACATGGTCAGTGATTTTTCTCTTCTTAATTCACCAACACCTGTGAATAACCTGTTTGTCCATCTACCAACTGGAACCAAAGTCTCAGTTTCTCATATTGGAAATGTTGATATCTTTCCTAGTGTTACTCTAACCAAAGTGTTATATGTTCCTAATTTCAGTGTAAATCTTTTGTCTGTCAGTAAGCTGATGTCTGGAACTTCTTTAATTCTCTCTTTTTGTTCAAATGAGTGTATCTTACAGGACAAAAATTCGAAGGAGAGGATTGGCACTGTTGAATTGATCAAAGGACTATACATACTCCATCCAGAAAAATACATTTCTGACAACTCTTTCTCACATGTTTCTCATAGTGTTGCTTCCAGCATTTGGCACCAAAGACTGAGGCATGTTTCTGATTTCAAACTTCAAACAATAAAGGATGTCTTACAAATTTCTGTTCTTGATAATAAGGGTTGTAATATCTGCCCCTTAGCAAAACAGCATAGATCATCTTTTCCTAGAAGTAGTATTAAATCTGTCAAACCTTTTGATCTAATACACTGTGATGTTTGGGGTCCATTCTCTGTTCCTACCTATGATGGTTTTTCATACTTTCTTACCATTGTAGATGATTTCTCTAGGGTTGTTTGGTGTTGTTTGATGAAACATAAATCTGAAACTAAACAACATCTCACAAACTTCCATAAGCTCATTTTAACTCGACATTCAATCAAAATCAAAGTCATAAGAACTGATAATGGAACTGAGTTCCATCTCCCAGAATTCTATTCTGCTGAAGGAATCATACACCAAACCACCTGCCCATATACTCCACAACAAAATGGAGTCACTGAACGAAAGCATCAAACCTTACTTAATGTTGCCAGGGCATTAAGATTTCAAGCTAAACTGCCTTTATCTTTTTGGGGTGATTGTATTCTCACACCCGTTCACATTGTCAATAGATTACCTACTTTTGGTTCTAGATAACAAATCACCTTTTGAAGTCTTTCATAATCACCCACCTGACTATTCATTACCCAGATCATTTGGTTGCTTATGTTTTGCCTCCAATCTCATTGGTCATAAGCATAAATTTCAACCAAGAGCTAGGAGGTGTATCTTTCTTGGTTATCCTGCTCATACTAAAGGTTATAAACTGTATGATCTTGACACATATCAAACATTCATATCCCGGGATGTTAATTTTCATGAGTCAGTCTTTCCTTTCACAAATCATGATTCATCTTCTAATGACTCCATCTTTAACACTCCTACTCAAGAAAACAATGCTCCTGAACACACTCCCATCCTTGTTGATTCATCACTTCCACAAAACAACACCAACATTAGTGACTCTTCTTCACTTAACCAAGATCCATTACCATTATCCAGATCCACAAGGCCAAGAAAGCTTCCTTCCCACCTACAGGACTATGTATGTACTTTGACTCAAGTCCATTCAGCAGATGCTACATCCACAAACTCCAAATCTGGTAAGATTTTACATCCCATGCATCAGTATATCAGCTATGCTAATTTCTCTTCATCCCATCAAATCTTCTGTAATTCTATAACCCATGTCACTGAACCAACCACTTATTCTCAAGAAGCTTCTAATCCCAACTGGGTACAAGCTATGAAAGATGAAATATATGCCCTTGAGTCAAATAGAACTTGGTTTATCACTGACTTGCCTCCAGGTAAAATTCCTATTAAATGCAAATGGGTTTACAAGGTTAAGTATCATGCTGATGGAACTATAGAGAGATACAAAGCTAGACTTGTTGCCAAAGGATTCACACAGATTGAAGGCTTAGACTTCCTTGATACTTTTTCTCCAGTTGCCAAGTTTAACACAGTTAGACTTTTATTGGCTCTTGTAGCTTCCAAAGGTTGGTTCTTAGAGCAATTGGACGTGCATAATGCATTTCTTCATGGTGATCTTCATGAAGAAGTCTACATGCAAATACCTCCAGGATTTGAACAAAAGGAGAAGAATAAAGTTTGTCGTTTAATGAAAAGTCTGTATGGCCTCAAGCAGGCTAGCAGACAGTGGTTTTCCAAATTATCGAGTGCCTTGAAGGAATATGGGTTCATTCAATCACGTATGGATCACTCTCTATTCACACTTCATAAGGATGATCTTACCATAATCCTTTTAGTGTATGTTGATGACATACTTGTGGCTTGTTCAGACATACACCAAATCAGACACATCAAGAAATTTCTGAATGATCATTTTAAAATCAAGTATTTGGGTCCTGTTAAATTCTTTCTAGGATTGGAAGTGGCTCGTTCTTCTAAAGGTCTGTACCTTTGTCAAAGAAAATACACCATGGATTTATTAACTCAATATGGTTATCAAGATTGTAAACCAGTTTCCTTTCCAATGGATAGCAAGCTTCGCTTAAGTATTCAAGATGAACATTACTTAGATGATCCTTCTGTTTACAGATCATTAGTGGGAAAGTTGTTATACTTGACAAACACCAGACCTGATATCAGTTTTGCAGTCAACACATTGGCTCAATTCATGCACAAACCTGGAAAATCTCATCTATCTGCTGCACATAGAGTTTTGCGTTATCTTAAGGGTTCTATAGGTCAAGGACTTATGTATTCATCATCATCTGATTTACAGTTAAAGGGTTTTTCAGATTCAGATTGGGCAAGTTGTGTTGACACAAGAAGGTTCATCACAGGCTATTGTATGTTTTTGGGAGAATCTCTCATTTCATGGAAATCAAAGAAGCAACATACAATATCTAGAAGTTCAGCTGAGGCCTGAGGCAGAGTATAGAGCCCTAGCAGCATCAGCTGCTGAAGTCATTGGTTTGCTACAACTGTTCAAAGACTTCAACATTCCTACTTCCAAAGCTACCATTTTTTGTGATAGCAAATCTGCTATTGCCCTTGCAGCCAACCCCATTCATCATGAACGCACAAAACACGTAGAAATCGATTGTCACTTCATCAGGGACTGGGTCCAATCTGGCATCATCCATACCCTTTTTGTTCCTAGTCAACACCAAGTTGCTGACTTGTTAACAAAACCACTGGGCAGAGGGCTTTTTCAGTCTCTATTAACCAAGATGAACGTACAAAACTTGTACTCTCATCTTGAGGGGGGGGTCTTGGCACTCAAAACATACGCTACATACTTCTCATGCACACATACAAAATAAAACGGATACAAAAGAAGCCATGCACACGTGTGAAAGCTAACAAGAATTATCTGGAAAGTTCTAGATAAAATAGTTGTTACAATTCTGTTATGTTTACAGCCTATAAATATACTTCTTGTAGCTTGTTGCTAAGTATGAACCGTATGAATCTTGTAATCTCTTTTCATGAATAAACGGCTTCTCCTTTTTCCATACTTGCGTAGCTTTTATCTTCAAGTTCAGTAGCTTAGTTAACAATTCCAGAAAGGTTTGATCAACCGCATAAATACAAACCTTTTATCCGCAGGTGCTCATCACAGGAGAATCTTGAAGCTGGAAGTCTTAGAGAAGTCGGTGTCAAGTGTGAGGATGAGCATATCTACAGTGTGAGGATTGTTGAGGGAGATGACAAGGTTAGGAACTACTCGTATGTTATATCTGTGCATCCAGAGGTGATTGATGGAAGATTGGGAACGCACACTTGTCATTGAATCATTTGTGGCAGATGTGCTACTTTATTGAAGCACCGCTAAAATGCAATCTGAAATCTCTGGCTGATGTTTCTGAGAGGCTTGCTCTGCAGGGAGATGATACAAAGCCCAGCAATCACTTTTAATGACCCGTGAGGTCGACTTGGTTGAGACTGTATTTACACCTTTGATGAAATGAAGTTTTCCTTGGCTTTGTAATCATCACAGGGTACTATGTTTCATAGTTGTTTGAAAACAAAAAAAACTAGAAATATGTATTCGTATTTATTATTTTAGGAGTTTCTGAACACATCTTATAATATTTGTTTTTTGTTACTAAGAATTTGGCATATTTTTGTAATACTTTTATAGGTTCTTTTTGTTGCTTTTTGTTGCACCGTAGTTGTTGCTTTTTGTTACTTTTTGTTGCATCGTGTTGTTAATTGTTGCTTGCATATTGTTTATTTTTTATTTTGTTTTTTGTTGTTTATTTAGGTTTCTTATTTATCTTTGATGTATCTTTGGAATAACAATGTTACATACTTATATATAGAAGCACCTAAATTGATAATTTTGAGTTTATAAAAAGTTAACAGTAACATGAAACATGAAGAAATAATTGAAAACAAAATTATCAAAATTTTCAACAAAAAGAAACATAACGAAACAATAAATTCATGATCATAATAGTAACTCAAATTTACAACTATTTTTAAAGTATTAAAAAAAGTTGTAGAGTTTTTCATCTTTTTTTCATATTTTTAATATTTTACATTTTATTTCCTAATTTTTATATTTTTTACGCCTTTTAATTTACTTTACAATTTATGAATCTTATTTTCCATTTTATATAATTTTATAAAATTTAATTTGGATTTTATAAACGATTTCACATTTTACATATTTATTTTTGAATTTTTAGAATGTTTTAGAATAAAAAAAGTCACTCTTTAAATTTTTATATTTTTTTAGTTTCTATAAATTATCTACATTTCATTTATCTTAAATTTTTTCACATGGGTATTTTTGAGAATTCAGTTTTTTAAGAATCAATTTACCTTTTTTTTTTGTTTTTTTGTGAATTTTTTAATAATTTAAATAATTTATTTATTTCTTTCTTTATTAATAATTTCCGATATTTGTAATTTTTATACATTTTATGTAATTATTTTGAATTTTTACAATTTTCATCAAACCTTTTATCCCTTTGTAATTGTTAAGATCTTAGATTTTCAATTTATAAAAGTATCCTTATTTTGTACGTAGTATATTTTCATTTTTAAAAAAGTTTTATTTTATAATCTACATCTTTTCATAATTGAAAAAAACTATGGGTAATATTTTGGATTATGATTTATGAAAGAAGGTGTCACCATTAAGGTTGTTTTTACTTGGACTGTAATTCGTCTCAGATCAGACCAGACCAAAATAGACCAGACCAAACCAGACTAAAACAGACCAGATCAGACCAGACAGGCCCATATTTTGTTATTGTTATTATTATTATTATTTTATTATTATTATTATTATTATTATTATTATTACTACTACTGTTACTATTATTATTATTATTACTATTATTATTACTATTATTATTGTTATTGCTATTAGTATTATTATTGTTGTTATTATTATTAGTACTATTACTATCATTACTATAATTACTATATTATTTATGGATTATAATATATATAAAAAATAAAATATTTATGCAAAAAAAAAATCAGACCAGACCAGACCAAAACAGACCAGACCAGACTAAAAAAGACCAGACCAGACCAACAAATTACAGTCCAAGGAAAAACATCTTAAGACCATAAGTGAACATTGCATTAGTTAGGAGACGACATTCCAGTAGTTCGTAAGTTGGCTTTACGGAGATTGGACTATTTGTGAAAAGGTATTTTTCACTAGTCTATTTTTGAAAAGAAAGTAAAATAGTGATACCGGAGTATATTTTTAACTTTTAAGTCTATTTGTGATAAATTCTTTAAAAAAAAGGCTGGGCTGAAGCCCACCCTTGCCCTCACATTGATTCGCACTGAATGATTCAGGTGGCTCTTTTCAATTTTTTTTTGATAGTCCATGTAACACCCCCTTTGTCCTTATCCGTGAGTGCCTTGAGAAACTTCCCAGGGGGTCACCCATCCCAAGACTACTCCCGTGCAAAACACGCTTAACTTTGAAGTTCTTGGTGGTGAACTCCCTTAAACGGAGATGCATCTTGTTGGTATTAGTAGTACTATTAATCCATTTAAATTGAATCTCAAGTGTTACAATCACCCCCACTTAGGATCGCAACGTCCCTCGTTGCGCTCATAAACCAATCTCAATCAAATCCCGGAATCTTTCCCCCCGCTAAGTGCAGGCCCGATATCCTAAGGATAGGCACACTGTCGCAGGGTTGCTCTGATACCACCTGTAATACCACGGCACCGTAGGCTTCGAGGTAGTTACTTCTGACCTCTAGTACTGTTCTCACAAACCGCCACTAACCTTTTCCGTGCACTTTGTCTTCACTCGTGCGCGCCCTGAGAAACTTCCCAGGGTGGGTCACCCATCCCAAAACTACTCCCGTGCAAGCACGCTTAACTTTTGAAGTTCTTGCTGATGAGCTCCCTTAAAAGGAGATGCATCTTGTTGGTATGAGTAGTACTATTAATTCATTTAAATTAAATCTCAAGCGTTACAGTCCAGCTGTCGGTGCTTGCGCTCCTCTAATCATGGAGTCTATTGACTACCCTCCAAAGCCTCTAGACAAGCAAATCTGGATATTATCACAGTCAGTCTTCGTCGGTACTGGTACCACAAGACGAATCCAGCAGAACTTCCTTTCAACTGAATCCAGAAGGGTCCTCCTACTATGGAGGACTTCCTTTCATCTGTATCTAGAAGGGTCCTCCCACCACATGAACTCGCGACCTGAATTTCCATCCGCTCCCTTCTAAGCCGCTGTGCAACTCCGTGAAGGTAGGGAGAATCATTGGGAGCAAGACCTCCCTCCTCTCCCCTAAATGTGCCTAGCGGGATTCAAACCCGAGACCTCCGCTAGGACACGGTAACCTCCCATCCGGTGAGCTGGAATGGTTAGTTAGGTGGCTCTTTTCAAAAATAGAAAACAGTTGAAGAGGCTCTCAAATATTTAATGTGATTCCATGTCTAGTTTTTGAAAAACAAGTGAAAAGGCTCTCAAATATTTAATGGCATTCCATGTGATCATGAATTAGGATTATATTTGTAGTACATTGTAGCTGTATTAATCATATTTGTGTCAATAAGTTTCATTTTAATAATATTTTTTAAAATATTCTTTAATTTTTGTTTTGAATAAACGGTCAGAATGAAGAAAAATAGTCATATTAATATTATTTTTAAATTATATTGTCAATGAGAAATGCTTTTGTTAAAATAATTATATTTCATATTTGATTTAAAAAATTGATTGAAAAGACATCTTAATACACAGTTTAATAAAGAAAAGTAAACACCCGTAATCTTTCTTTTTGAAAATAGTTAATAGAGAAAAGCGAGTCTAATTTTTATTAACAAGAATTACACAAATGGAAGTAAAATTGACCCTAAATTCCCAAATATGGTTTGTACAAGATTCATAAAAAGTTTGAATACTCCGTAATGGAGTCCATATAATAAACTTCCAAAAATGTCTTCTAAAGTCTACAGTACATGTATTTGAGAATACAGTGAACATGAAAGTCAGAAATGAAAATGAGTAGTCTTCTCCTATCAAAAAAATAGTGGTCTTCTCATTTAATACGTGGCTTTTTAAATTGGGGTAGAGTACATATGTCTTGCTTATAGTCGGTTACGAGTATATTAAAGTGTGTACGTTGACGGATCCAGGATTTCGAATCAAGGGGCAAAAAATTTTGTTAGAGTAGTGGGTCATTTTTTTCACTGGTGTGTCAGGGTGATTTTTTTTTGCTAGTGTAGCGGGCTGAATTTTTTCACCAGTGAAAGGCTCTGTGGTTATTTTTATTCTAAAATTTCATTAATACATACACGACGACATTTAAATCTATATCTTTAATTTTATAATTGAGGAGCTCTAAAAAAAGTATTGATAGATTAAATAGTAAGAAATGACAAATAAAATGAAAATAATTTGAAAATAAAAAAGGATATATAACATTTTATTTGAAGATAAAGAGTTTATAAGGAACGCATTCACCAATACTTTTAAAACAACTTCTACATTGTTTAAATACATGAATCTTATAAAAATAAAGAACTGGATTTTAAATTACAATTTTTGTCTACCAATGAGGGTGTTCATGAATCACGAGTACTTTTCTAAATATTATAATAGTATGTATGAGATTGTTAATTTTAGAATAATATTATATTGGTAATTCATATATATAGTGCATATTATATTTGTATTAATGCTACTCCAAGTAGTATAAAAATTCTGCATATTATTATTATCTGGTATTTAAGTTATGTAAATTATCTTAGGTGTTTCTTCTTTTAAATCTTCAAGTAAGTATTACATTATGTAAGACTATACATCAATTTTGAAAACTAAAAGTTAAGGACTTAAGGGGGGCGAATCTAATCAAAGTATGAAAATTTTAGGAAAATATTACCTATATTGTAGAAATTTTTGAAAGTCCAAATAGTTTCAGTTAGTTTCAGTTAATTCCATCCCTGATCATATAGTTTCAGTTAAATCTTGCTTCTGTACATCAGCAAATGTTTTTCCCTACCGTCTAGTCTTTCATTGAGTTCATCACCTCTTTAATTTAATTCTTATCTCATCTTCTTCATTTAAGGCGGCACTTTTTAATAAGTCCATTACTAACACTTTCAAACACTTCATCCAAACAGGACATAAGGGCAAAGTGACCTATGAATGAAGAAATCAGTAACAGTGTACAAATTAAGAATACAAGTCTGGTTTGACCGGCTGATTTAAAACACTAGGATTAAGATGTTTTTAATAAGCCACACTTGTTAACAAATTTAAACAGATTACATCAAACCATATCAGACTTAAACATGTCAAAGAAGATCAAATATTAGACCAAACTTCGACAATTATAAAATACAGAGTATACATAGATCACACATCTACTAGATCAGTTCAGACCAGATCAAATCAGATTTAAACATACCAAATCACATCATATCAAGACTGAACCATAGTTCAATTTTATTCAATACATTCTTAGACTTCTTTACGTCTTGGTTCACTCAATATTATGAAGGTGAAGCTTAATTGAGCTAATTATATCCGAACAATGTCTCTTTTAAAATGATGAGCTGGATTTTAAAAAATTAACGGCGCGGGGCGGGGGATACAACCATGCGGTTTTAATTCTTGGTCCAAAAGGTTGAATGCCCAACCCCAAGGTCCCCCACCCCGACCCGACAGGATGGTGGGGAGGTTAATCACGATGACTCAGTCAGCAAAGCGGCGGTAGGTCTTATACATGTGCGCATCAGAGGTCCAACCTTATTTCAGGTTCTGTAACCTCCACACGGCCGCTGCGGGTTTCGAACCTTGGTCACTTGGTCCAATTTTCCCACCACTCGATCAACTGAGCTACCTGTGCGGGTTGCCTTTTTAATTCCTTTTCCTATTGTAGGGTGTTAATTATAAGGATAAAAGTCGATGTAAATCAAATTCTTAAACAATGGGTAGATGCTTCAATTCATATATAGTTTTCTTTTTAATCATAACTCACATATAGTTTTTACAAGTAATCTTCTTCTGAAGAAAATTAATATCTAGTAATTCACTAACTTGTTTTGGAAAACATAATTAGGTTGATCAGGTTTTTCATAAAATATATTCAAAACAAAATTTGAGCACGTACACTTTTATAATCACTATGATGGAAAATTTGAACATAATTATAGTCACTATATTTATTAACTCATATTTGTACACTGTATTTTTATTTTGGTTATATATTAGGTATTATTTATGGATTGAATTGATCGCATTTCAATTTATTTTTACAATTTAATCCGGTATCTTCTTAAAATATTTCCGTGTTTTCGTATATTTCTTAAACTTTTTTAGATTTTTTCTTAGATTCTATGAAATAATTCACTATCGATATCCAACGATTCAAAATTCGAAACTTTTATGCTTATGAGCAAACATAGTATGACCATCAACACATTTAGGGGGCTCTTTTCAAAAATAGAAAACAAGTGAAGAGGCTCTCAAATATTTAATGGTATTCCATGTGTAGATCATGGATTAAGACTATAAATAAGTGCATGCTCTCAAAATCAGCAAAAAAAAATATCACCACAAAGTGAAAGAGTCAAATGGGTCAAATAACAAGCAACAAAGAGGAGAATATGGTGCCAGTGATAGACTTGCATGATTTCCCAGCACAATCAAAGAAGTTGATAGAGGTTTGTGAGGAGTGGGGTTGTTTCAGGCTTGTCAACCACCACAACATTCTGCCACTTTCACTCATGCTGGACATGAAACAAGTGGTGAAGTCACTCTTTGATCTTCCAGAGGAGATCAAACAGAGAAACAAGCATGTTCTTCCTGGCAGTGGTTATACTGCCCCAACTAAGAGAGATCCTCTCTATGAAGCTCTTGGGCTCTATGATATGGCATCACCCCAAGATGTTGAAGCCTTCTGTAATGACTTGGATGCCTCACCTCATCAAAGGTTTTTTTCTTTCTCTTTTTGGATCTATTTTCTTCTACTCAGATACTCATTATTCCTAATTTCTTATAATTGAGATATTTATTATACATTATTGTAACTTGTTCATTAAGTTTGATGTTCTTGTTAGAGAGACCATAGTGAAATATGCCAAATCCGTGCATGAATTGATGATGGAGATTGGACGAAAATTAGCAGAATCATTGGGTTTGAAAGGTGAACTTTTTGAAGGATGGACTTGTCAGTTCAGAATTAACAAGTACCACTTTACCTCTGAGAGTGTGGGCTCATCCGGAGTGCTAGTACATACAGACTCTGGATTCCTTACAATACTGCAAGATGATGAGAGTGTGGGTGGTCTAGAAGTCATTAAGAGATCAGGAGAAATTGTGGCAGTTGATCCCTTGCCTGGTAGCCTCCTGCTTAATTTCGGGGATATGGCCACTGTAAGTATACTACTTTTTCTGCTACGTTAACTAACCCGAGCTTATCGTTATTTGGAACGTAATCGGCTCTGATACCATATGGAAACATTAGAAGAAGCGGTGTAAAGTCTTATCATACTAATCTGATGTAGGACAAATATTTGAACACGTCTCATCAACCCAATTAAACGGAGTTGATAATGATACGATGGATAAACATATATAGTAATGTTTTTCATGTGTCAAGGTTCAATGTAACATTTTTGTGGGTTTTGTTTGAATGGTTACAAGATTTGGAGCAATGGGAGATTTTGCAATGTGAGGCATAGGGTGATGTGCAAGGAACCAAGTATGAGGCTATCAATTGCTTCATTCCTTTTGGGTCCCAAAGAGATGGCAGTAGAGCCACCACCGGAGCTTCTTGAATCTGATCCGCGGCGGTTGTATGTGCCCATCACTTATGCAGAGCTTAGGAATCTCCGGGTGCTTAACAAAATGCATGATGGCGAGGTTCTTGAACTTGTAGAGGAGGATTGTCAGCCCACCATATGATCCATCTTCACTCTTATTTGGGAAGAACATCAGAAACCCACATTTCTTTCTGAAGAATCTCTATGTACACCACCGACTAATAAGTTTCAATTTATATCAACATTGCTTATCATAGTTCACCATTAGCACAAGTGTTGATTATTTCAAATAATTATACAAATAAAGTGCATTAATTACTATAGATATAAAGAAATGCATTGTTCAATATAAATGTTCCCCACACATTTAGAAAACATTCCTTCTTGCCACTGTTCTTGGTCAAATTAGTACTGTAAAATACAGTAATAAAAAACCTACTTAGCTAGGCTAGTAAAGCCAAAGAAAGAAGCATGACTATTACAAGTTCTTCTACTCTATATAAATTACAATAACCTGAACATGACAATAACTAAAATCTTTCTTTAGGGTATGTTTGGTTTTAAACATTTTTATATAGTAGATGAGGGAAAGCCCCTACCTTTATTTGGTTAAAGTTCTTGGAGGCGGAATCGTTTAAATTATATATAATAATTCCCTTAATTCTATTTAATTTGTCCAATTAGGCCCTTTTTAGGAGATTGTGAAACTAGTTTACTCTCTTCCGATCTGCCCGGCCAACAAGACTAGATAAGTACTTAACACACAATTCAATTTCTCATTTTAAATATTTTTTTAATTTATCTGCTAGTTCATAATTATAAGGTGAGTAGATACGTACGGATTTCACATAAACTATTGAATGACTAAAAACATTTGAAATAATCTCAATTTTGATAGATGCTTGGGTAAAAGCATTATTTTGAATCATTTATATATATAGCTAGTTGTCCATTAAGTAATGAAGCTTAATGATTTAGAGTTTGGTCACTTAACAAATTAATCTTGGTCCTTATTAAATCCTGACTCAATCTCAAATTTAAAAAATGTCTATATTTCAATGTTGAAAAGTTATAAGAAAAAATTATATCGGCCAACATTGAATATTTTTTATTACGCCACAACATATATCACACTGCAAATATCCCACATTGTCAAATATACTAAACACATGTGGTTAACCCAATATACGTAGTTGCATTTATTAGATGTAATATAACATTTTATATCTCATTTTATAGAAGTGTTTTTGTGTGTGAAACTTATAGTCATTAGAAAAATAGAGTTTAATAAAATTTGACAGCTTATATATGCATTTAGAGACCAAGAAGATCAATATAATTGCATCCCATTGGATATGGAAAATATTTCGTCTTTTCATCGCACTTAATTTCTTATAGTTCAACCGTAAATAAAAATAAGAAACGAATTCCGTAAATAAATACCAATTCCATAATTTACATTGTATACCCCCTAGATTGGGTAAACCACTTATTTATTATAGGTTTTTATAAAAAAAATTCCACTTTTGGTCTCATACTATTATACCACTTCCACATTTAATCTCTTACTTTCAGATTGCTCACATTTAGTCCGTGACCATTATCCCCTCACCACCCTTCACCACATTTATTCCACATTTAGTCCCTTACTTTCAGATTGCCCACATGAAGTTCTGGCTGAAATGTCTGACTTGATTCATTCTGTTGAATTATGAAAGTTATATTTGAAATATACTCCAAAAAATATTATGATACTTAAGAGTGAATTGCCTAAGTGCCTAACTAGTACTCAAACCTCAGAAAAATGCAAAAGTAAGATTTTCATGTTTTGTAGGATGAAAAGTGCATTGACTTTATAAAATTGTCCTTGATGAAAATAAATGAAAACATAAAAAACCTATTGTCTAGCGACTGCCTCGCTTCCATGGCTATCACTCCCTCTAATGGCGTTGTCGCGGTGGTATAGAGATACCACCTCCGGCCACCCCCTCTGGCAAGACCACTGCCTTCTGTCGCCTCCCTCCGATGAGACAGACACCACCGTCATGTGTTATTGTCACCGTCACTGTCGGGCATTTTCAAAATGTTAAAACATATATGGTGACATTTAAAAAAAGACAAAAACGCCATGTTAAAATATTTTCGCATAAAAAAATGTCATTTTCAAATGTTAAAACATGGCATTTTCGTATAAAATGACATTAATAGACGTAAAAAACATGACACTTACGACATGTATATTCAAAATAAAATTGGAAACTTGATAAACGTAATGACATGAAATTGGCAATATCTTGATATTAGTGTTCAATAAAATCAGCAAAGATGACATCATATGATTCAATCAATGAGAAAAATAAATTGAATATTTTAAAATAATTCAACCAGCATTAATAAGCAAAATAGAAATATAAAAGAAGAAGAGAGTAGAGGAGTGTGATAAGAAGAAACCAGTGGAGCCCAAGTAGAAAGAAGGAGTGGGATAGATAAATTTTAACAATTAGACACTAGTAGAAAAATGGCCTAGTCAGTGGCGGAACCAGGACTCGTGACTCGCAGGGGCACAATAACAAAGAAATGATATACTAGTCTAGAAAAAAATCATATGCATCACGAGTATAGCAATAAACAAAACTATAAAATTTAAATAAAACCATTGTTTTTGGAATGATCTGTTGCACCCATTAAAATCACTTTGTGGAAATTTAAAGTCACGCGGTTGGCAAGGACCTTTTCTCAAATAACGTCTCCTCAACTCATCTCTAATATTAACATCATAAGTCTCAATCGGCATAACTTTTCTGTCCAGCACTTTTCTGTCCGAACGCCGTCCGAACACCGGCGTTTGGGGCGGTTCCCGGCGGAATATTTTGATGAAAATTTTTGAGCATGTTCCTCATCAAGTATAGTTTATCCATACCAAACTTAAGCTCAAAATTCGATCGGGGAGGCAGTCAAATAATTCGTTGAAGTTAAATGCGCCAAATTATACATAGAAAAACACAGTTAACTTCAACGAATTATTTGACTGCCTTCCCGGTCGAATATTGACCTGAAATTTGGTATGGATAAACTAGACTTGATGAGGAACATTCTCAAAAAAATTCCATCAAAAAATTCCACCTGGAACCGTCCCAAACGGCAGTGTTCGGACGGCGTTCGGATCGGGAGGTGCTGGACCTGAGAATTTTCCAATATATATATATATATATATATATATATATATATATATATATATATATATCACCGCAGGGGCACGTGCACCCCCTAGCCCTAGGGTGGGTCCACCCCTGCCTATAGTGACACTAATTTAGTGTCACAGAATCTTTCTGCGAAACTAAAAAAGTGTCGGGGAAAGTGTCGGCTAGTGACACTAAATAAAGTGTCACTGATGCGGGGACGGTTTTGTGTCAGCAAATTATGACACTAATGTATCGTCTAAAATAGCGACATTTATGCATCAAAAATATAGTAACTTATAATTTATTTATATTCCAGAATATAAATAAATTATAAGTTACTATATTTTTTGTTTAAATTTGGAAAATAGACTTATAAAAATTTAATTATTTTGCATTTAATGTTTCAATTTGAATGTTAGGATTAAAACAATTATTTTTTACATTATTGTTGTCTCATAATCTTTTGATATTAATTTAAAACTAATCTCTATTATATACTACTTATTAGATGTTTGCAATTTATTAAATGATTTTGATATAGTACCATCTCGTTTTAAAATGAGACAATATTGAATCATTTTAGGGTGCATTCAGTGTTGGGGATATTCCTTCTTCACTTGCTCCTAGCAGTCCTGTTCCGGCCGACGGACACGTATTACTCCGACGAGTAGCTTCTCTTTTCTTCTGCAATTCACGGCGGCATGGAGACTCTTCACTGCCATCCTCCTCTTCTGCTTGAAACTTTCCCCTCTGCAAACTTTATTTGGAGATCGACAAGGCTTTGCTTAAAATGATTTCTTTTAAAAGCTTGTGCTGGATTAATCTTATGGTGGTTTCCCTCGTAGTTCTGGTTCCGATTTATTGTCGAAGGGCTCGTTATATCCTGGGGGAAGATTTCCGTTCACCAGAAATACTTTCAGAGGACAACGTTTACACGTCTCGAGCCAAGTGCACATTGATTTGTCTTTACCTGAAGTTGCTGGAATGTTGTATTCTGTCCACTCCAGTAATGCGGCCAGTCCATAATAAACATACATGCAAAGAAGAATAACAAAAAACAACTTGGCTCGAGACGCGTAAACGTTGTCCTCTGAAAGTATTTCCTGTGAACGGAAATCTCCCCCAGAATATAACGAGCCCTTCAACAATAAGTCGGAACCAGAACTACGAGGGAAATCACCATAAGATTAATCTAGCACAAGCTTTTAAAAGAATCATTTTAATGAAAGCCTTGTCTCAAGATAATGTTTGCAGAAGGAAAAGTTTCATGCAGGAGAGTTCGTATATGTTCCTGCGTATTTTTTTATCATGCTGCCAATATTCATTATTAATATATACTATCGGTATATATATTAATAAATAGAAAAGGAATTGATAAATCAAAAGATGGTTAGTGGATCCTACAAAAGTGGAGAGGAAGAAGCTAAACCGAGCAAACTAAGTCAGCATCTCAAATACACGTTACAAGACCCACATGTGCGGTTACATAAACATCGGTTACAAAATAATTAATTTATTTGTAATACATTTAATTTTCCAACATTCAGTAACAATATCAGTTCAAATTACTTGCATTGAGATAGGTTTAAGTGAAAATTCTCTAAATATGAGTAAACAAGTTTTGAAATTACTAGTACAAAATAAGTCTGTCATATTTTTATTTTGTAAATAGGAGTAATTTTTGTCAAGTATGACAAGAATTACTCATATCTAGAGAATAGAAAATTAAGATCCTATTTTGAAACTTCGATACTTTTTTACTCGTATTCAAGCAATTGGTTTAAGTAGGGTTGTAAACGAATCAAATAATTTATGCTCGATTCGTGATTTGAATTCATATAAGATGATTCAAATTCGAAAAATTCAAATACAAATAAGAATATTAAATTTGATTATATTCGAGTTGTTATCAAATACAAATAAGAATACCAATATATTCTATTCGAATATTAATCAAATATATTCAATTAATAATAATGGTAATATTAATGTCAATATTAATAAAAATGGTAATAACAATATAATAACTTTTAAAAGATAGCAATATCCTCGAAGTATAACCCATACATACACTTTTGCATACAAATTCCAAGCCCATTTGTAATAAATCAGAATATAAATACGAATACAAATCAATTTTTTTGTTCAAATGTCTTTCAAATATAATACAAATAATTATGTATTCGATTTGAAGAATAAAATTAGAGTTGTTTGACTTTGATATGTATAATTATCTACTTATTTCACATATTATAAGTATAATTTCTAATATGTGCATGTTAGTGTTTATTTCAAAAAGTTTGAAATAGATTTATATTTATTAACCATAAAATTAATTCACTTTAGTATATTGTGCAACATCTAAAAATGCATTTATCCAATAAATTTAAATTCTAAAAACACATATTAAGTCGTATCATGCATTTACAACATAAAAAATACGGAGTTTAAGAAAAATTATTGTAGAGTGATATTTGACTAATAATTAACACATGCTCAAATTGATTCGATATCCGTATATAATTCGTTAACTATTCGTATTGTTAAACAAATACAAATACTAGGGGTGGGCGCGGTCCGGAACGGTCCGGTAAATTGGTAAAACCCGTAATGTATCTGTGAGGTTTTAACGGTCCGGTACGGTCCGGTTCCAAGGATAGAACCGTTCGGTACCATGTCATTTCAGAACGGTACAAAACGGTAAGGTACAATGCCAAACACATGCTAAATTTTTTGAACAAATCTTGCAATTAGTAGATATCATCACACCACAACTCACATGAAATGTTAAAATAAATACAAGAAATTGCATGCATAGTACTAAAATTCACAAATACACAAATAGTGCAACACAACTAAGAAAAAGCTTAGCAAAATGATAACGCACATGATAAATATCATTTTTAATTTACTAAGTTCATGTGAAAATATAAAAACAAATATCATCAAATTGTTGAATATAATAGAAATCTTCAACATTCTTCTTCTTCGTTCTAGGCTAAATATTTCTCTGTAGTTCTAATTTAATTTATAGTTGAACCTTGAGAACTAAGATTTAAACCATATTAATTAAGTTGTAAAAAATGCACAAACATGATACAACAAAAAGTCATGTACACTACATTACTAGATAGAAATAAATAATCATTAATGATTTCTAAAATTTTAATATTCTTTCAATACATACCAAAATATAACATAAATTATCTAAAAAGAAAAACTAACAATATATATATATATATATATATATATATATATATATATAGTCGGATCTATATATAGTCGGATCTAATGAGAAGACATTTAACGTGAGAAGTGAGAAGTTACACATTTACATATTTTTTATGCACTTTTTTTGCTTATCTGATGCACTTTTTGCGATGACAGAAATGTTCTCATTAATTACGGAAATGTCACCGCGTCTAGCATCACTTTTTTAATATTTTTGTCACTTTCACGTGCACTTTTTTGCTAATCTGATGCACAGATCTTAAATTGAACGCACCAGATGCATTCTCACTTCTTACGATAAGCACTCTTCTAATTTGATCCTTATTATATATATATATATATATATATATATATATATATATATATATATATATATATATATATATATAAACACATGTTAGATATCTTAGGGACACATGAATACATACTTGGGGTACAAAATTGTTGGTCTAGATCTATCGATATAGAAAGAATATGAAAAATTCAAATGCATTATTTAAGAACGGTTCGGTCCGGTATTTTTCGGTTATCAAAATCTAGGACCGGTCCCGTACCCGTTTCAAACGGTACGGTTTCGGTACGGGATAAAAATCTATAGAACCGTTTAAATACCCGGTATTCGGTTCGGTACCATTACGGGACGGTTCGGTACCGGTTCGGTTCGGGTTTTATGCCCACCTCTAACAAATACAAATAAAAATTAATATTCGTTTCATATTTGAATTCGAATTCGTATTCGAAAAAATTAAATAAATACAAACACAAAATCTCATTATTCGACTCGATTTGATACGGTTCGTTTACAACCCTAGGTTTAAGTGCTATCATGGACGGCCATAGACCGTACCCACCACTATTATTAAGTAATCACTACTAAATTCACCTCTCGTAGCATACATAATATGGAGTTTTCCCCCGGAATAATGCTAATTAAATAAATAAATCCCGAAATACTGCCGGTTCAAAAATAATTCCCGAAATACTGTTGGGCTTAACCATGGTTAAGCAAAACCGCCACTCAAAGTGGCGGCTCTTCAGCGTGCTATACAAAAGCCGCCACTTGAAGTGGCGGTTCTTCTATACGTACACAAAAGACGCCACTTCAAGTGGCGGATCTTGTGTTTAGCAAGCTGCTGAACTATTAATTACACATAATTACACAAATGAACCTGTAGTTACCAGAAAATTTGCTTATCAAAGTCCATTATACTCAAACAAACAACCAAACTTATGATTTACTAAGACAAAATACATCAGAAACACAAAACGAATCAATGAAACTCATTGCATCACGACACTTGAAATAAGACATAAAAGTTATAATAAATCCGGTGTTTCACAAAATGATTCGATCTGTCAGTGCATGTTACAACTCTCACACAATAATAATACAAAGATCATAAGTCAACATGATCATCATCATCATGAAGTTCATGTGGCTGTGGCTGTGCTCGGGGGCGCCTGCGCTGTTTACGAGACTGAAAAACTACTCTATCACGTCGGACTGCCTGAGAAGACCCTGTTGTGGATGCGGATGCGGTGGAATACTGAGAGTCGGCCATATATCCATAATCTACTCGGCCCAATACATCAGCGCACAGTGCAACAATGCCCGAACAGGCCTCATGGTATCCCAGTACATCTACTGCCTCATCAAGTACATCAGTCGCTCTGTCGTGGATGCTACGCAAAGCCCGTGTCTGTAATACAAACATGGTTATTAGTGAAAAACAAATGAATAAATAAATAAATTTATTTTAGTGACTATTGTTTACGGTCATATGAAGAGCGACCGAGCTAGGCTGGTAATGATCAGTGGGCAGACGAAAACTGAGAGAGATGAACACCCGTGTGATGGTGTAATACCATCTCATGTAATCTACAGAGGCTGTAGGGACTAAGGATGGGGTCTCGTGCACTATATACGTCGCTCTCTCATCCCACATAGTGATATACTGAATATGACGCATCCCCCGATCTTCAGTGTGCTTCCCTCGTCTGTCAATCTTGTGTAAGTCCACAGATATATCACAAGGTTCAGGAATAACCTGCTGCAACCCGAACTGTCGTAGTACGCGATCAGGAAAGTGATGCTCTACTACATCAAAACATATCAAGGGCACACCTGCTCGCCATATCTCAGTGTGCTCTCGGCCAACAGGAGGTAACAGTCCAAGAATCTCATGAGTGTACGACATCCACGCCATCTATAAAACAAAACAGTGTTACATCATAGTTTATAAAAACGTAAAACAAAGTACTTACATCTAATGATATATACAAGATAAACCTGATCATCACACATGCGATCTAAAGCATCTCGGTAGTACCCTAATGCAGCGGCGGATGACGTGCGTGTGACGTGAGCAAATAGCCATCTGACACACAGTAATGCATAAGAATATAAAAGGGATTCACGTACGTCATACATAAATTTCAAAAAGAAAAATCATAAACGTACCTATGGCCCAAAGGGTCCTCGCCACAGACATGATGTGGCCCAAGTACGGATGCATCGTGCTGATCCATAGCATCATCAAGAGGACCACCATCTACTCCATGATATCGCAGTATGACAGGTCTGCCGATATGAATGTGCTCCCATGACCATAGTTGTACGAGCAATAAAAAACCACCCATCTCTCCACTGTCACAATGGCAACCTCGACATAACTGCCGATATATGTATGCTAAAGTCGCACTACCCCAACTATAAAGTGTTGCTACATCAAAAGTCTCTAGAATGGGTAAATACAAGACCTGCACCTCATTACCGCTCTTGTCTGCAAATGTGGATGCTCCCATAAGCATCAAAATGTAGGCTCTCGCGTACTGCAGCACAACAGCGTCATCAGCATCAACAGGTAAATCAGTAAAGTGTTGTCTCAACCAAGCCATCCTCAACTCGGACCCCCGAATATCTGTCCCAGCGTGTGGCCGTACTCCCAACAATATATGTACCAAATCAACCCACACTCTACACGCAATCCCAGTAACTACCCGACCCTCGATGGGTAGACCTGCCAATACAGCCACATCTCCCAAAGTGATAGTGACCTCACCCACCGGTAAATGGAAAGTGTGAGTCTCCTGTCTCCAACGCTCAAGTAGGGCGGTAAGTAATGCTCTATCTATATGCAGAGTCATTACTAATATGTGGACACCGTAAAACTCGGCTAATCGAACGTAATGTAGAATCCTATCATCCACCTGCATGTGGAATATAGTGCGTAGGTGCTCACGACACATATCTACGGGAACATCCAGGCCACGCCACACATCCTCGCTCCGGTGCGTGGCCTGCAATGTCAGGACTGAAGGATCAATCGGTGTGGGATCCACTGACACCTGCATCGGCGCTGTAATAATAACATATGTATTAGTTCTTTTATTTTTTTATTAAAATTAAATGTATTTAAATGTATTTATTTTTTAATGTTATTAATGCATTTGCAAATAAAAGAACAACATTACCCAGTGGAACTCCCTACGTGTGTAGCACCGTCCCCAAACATATTTACTTTTTGTAAATTATGTAATAAACCTTGAAGGATGATTTATGAATTTGCGTAATTGTAAATTTTTATTATTTCTTTTACGTGAATAGTAAATTGCATGTGGGGCTCACGCCCGGACCGGGGGGCCGCCCGATAATTTCCGAACCACATATTATATTCATATTGGTCTAGATGACATTTATAAGGTGGTGGATATTTTATTTGGGCCATAGGAAAGGCACGGATTTGACCGATGGTCAAACGAGGCCCAATTACCGGTATTGGTAATTTAGCGGATAACAACCCGAAATGAGTTTCGGAGACTCCTAAATTAATGTTGGGGAATGTACATCTATTCTAAAGACCCATAATTATTAGGAACGCATGATGTATTTTATTTGGCCCGATAAAATAAAATATAAATAAAACGGACCGAGAAATACAACTTTCGGGGCCGATTGTACACACCGGGACATAACGGGATGACCTCCCACCTAAGTGGGGGCCACCCCACGTTTTTAGGTGAGCTAGCTGACCAAATAATGGGAGTAGGACAAGAATGAGGGGGATGATACGGATGGAGGAAAGGGGGGGAGTCTCATAGAGACAAACACCCATACCCCTTGGCCTACCGTACCCATTTGACCTCTCTCAATTGATTGAGGAGAGTTATCTCCTACCAATAGCACCCATTCGGCCAGCAAGAAAAGGGGGAGAGAGCTCCAAGGAAGCTCTTACATAGCTCAAGTTGAGGAGGCAGGAGGAAGAAAGCCCAAGAAGAAAAGCTAGAGTAGAGGTAAGAGCTCAACTAGTTTTTCACTTTTAACTAGTTTATTTGTGTATGATTTTTAATAAATCATATGGTGGATTAAACATGATGTTCTACACATTTAAAAGTGTAGAATATTGATATAGAATGGTGGTATTTAACTTAGAAGAGTTGTGGAATCGATAGGAGTCGAAACCGCCGGCAAACCGCCATTGTAGGGGACTGTTTTCGAGCTGCAGGCCCGAAAGCCGCCCACCTTTCACCAAAGCCGCCCGGCTTTCACTCGACTTCCAGATTTTTCACTCTTGAACGGCCTAGAACGAGGACTGATCGAGGGGGTTCCGCTAAGGCAGCTAGTTGAGCACATCATAAGGTGAGGATGACTGACTATATTGCTTATAATTAGTGGGTTAATTTCATAAGATTGCCTAAAGTATTTAGATGGGATTTTCATGGATTATTAATGATTAATAATGCCTAAATGAAAATAATATTGATATGAGTGAGTGAAGCATGATATACAAATTTAGAACAATTGTGTATGATTTTGTGAAATGAATGGAACGACATGTTAATGAAATTACTATGATGACATTGTGATAAAATATACTTTTACTTCATGTATGAAATTCATGAATGGTTAAAAGTGATAGTTTTGATATTTGGATTAAATTATATTTGGATTGGAAAATCAATCGAGATGAATTAATTGGCTATGACTTAAGAACTTGGCGGTTCTAAGATTATCCGACTAGTGTTGGAATACTAATCGGGAGATTAATATAAATAAATGATGGAATTAATCCTAAGAGATAGGATTGTAAATGAGTATGCCTTAAGTAGTCTTAAGAGATACTTTAAGGTTGAATTATATGAACACTAAGGTGTGATAGGGGTAGGCCTAAGGCTACCCAAGGAAATTGATTCTAGGCATAGGATTTGCTTGAGAATTGGATTATGAAAATAATTAGAGTTAGACTCTAGGATGACATGGAAATGTAGTTGGGCCGAGCCCATGCCATGTAATATGATTTGCATGGAAACGTAGTTGGGCCGAGCCCTTGCCATGTATATGTGATCTCCGTGGAAACGTAGTTGGGCCGAGCCCTTGCCACGAAGTTATGGTCGGTATGGAAACGTAGTTGGGCCGAGCCCTTGCCATACAAACTTTGATATGTTATATTGAGTCAGAGGATTGTATAGAAATGTAGTTGGGCCGAGCCCATGCTATACAATTGGGGCTTGAGGGGACCCCACGGGGTTATCGTGACTTGCGGTCACGGGGGAATGGGAATGATGAATTCTAAACGAATATGGGCCCACGGGCCGACTACTTGACTCTATATAAAGTAAGTACAGTTAAAAGAAAAAGGGGTAACCGAGGGTTATGGCCCATAATATAATAGTACCCTAAGTTGAGGGTCTTAGAAATTAAAACATCAATTATACTTAGTATAGTTGCTATTGTACTTGTCAAATATTTCCAAGTACTGATTTCCCCTTCACGGGGGAGGCCACCTCACAGTTTCAGGTGGAACTTGAAGGTTGCTGCCACCGCCCGTTGCTTCGGGAAGATCAAAGAAAGAGGACGTGGTTCGTGCTTCTTCCGTTTCTGTTTTGAAAACAATTTAAATAATGCTCATGGATATTGTTTTGTTTTGAATAATTATTTGGGGGCTTGTATGCCCATGTTTGCCAAGGTGTGGCATAAACACTTGTCTTAAAATGTTTCCGCTGCTGTAAATGATTATTTTACATTATGTTTGTTTATGGATGTACTATGTGTGAATGGTATTCAAGACGCCTTGTATAGTATGGATGAGTCGGACTGCGGTTGACTATTCGTACTGTACGGCGGGTTGTTGACGTGTCCGGGTAGGTCCGGGGCATGACAATTTAATTGGTATCAGAGCCTTAGTCCGTAAACATCATAATGAAGCTTCAAAACTTCTTTTTGAAAATGAATTTGAAAACCATGAGCATAAGGTTTTGTACTTATAGAACTTTTGGTACTTGAGTTGCAATGTCTCTAATTGTTAAGATGGTACCCTTAGCAATTGGTATGGCGGTGATTTGAGCCAAAGGATGTCTTTAAGTACCTATCCGTCAATTGACATTTGATAAGAGTCTAATGACTCATTCTCAATTTCTTTCAGAAATGGAACGTACCGGGAGAGTAACTAGAAGGAACCCGACTGGCCGAGCACCGAGAGGATCCGTGCAAGGCAGTAGAGGGGCTTCTAGGGTGTCCAGAGGACAGGGCCGTGGAGGCCAAGATCAGACCGTGAGTGACAGTTATGTTGAAACAGTCAACGAGTCTTATGAGTCCGAGGAGGATTCGACGTATCAACCGGGAACTGAGCCGGTTGAGACCCCATATGATGAGGAATATGATGACGCCAGTGAGGGGAGCGACGATGATGACGCTCTAGAAAGGATGGAGGAACTACTCCGTCAATTTCAACAGGATCGCCAAAGGCGCCGGGCAAGGCGTGCTTTGGGAGGGGCTTCAAGAAGGGGAAGCCATGCGGGTTCTAGGGGACATGTGGAGTCCCGAGTAGATCGAGGTGTCGAGGTCCCGATGATAAGGATCTCGAAGTACCTCAAGGAAGCAAGGGATTTGGGGTGTAAATCGTTCGATGGAACGGGAGATATATCCGTTGCGGCGGAGTGGATCAAGAGGTTCAATGAAGCGGCCCTTGATATGCAGCTGCCGCCAAACATGAAGATGAGAGTAGCAACGAGGTTGCTAGAAGGGATGGCGTCCACATGGTGGGACGGTGTCAAGGGGAAGTACGGTGAGGCCGTAACTTGGGAGAATTTCCGACAGGAATTCTTCAACCAATACTACTCCGACTTCGAGGTGAACTTGAAGAGGAGAGAATACACCAACTTGACCCAAGGAGGCAAGTATACCGTGAGGCAACTTGAGCACAAGTTCAGGGAGCTCGCGGAGTTCATACCGGAGTATGCTTGTGATGAGAACCGGATGGTGAATCACTTTTGGGATGCTTTAGACTTAGACGTGCGTGAACGGGCAACACAATTGCCTAACATGACGTTTAGTCAAGTGGTGGAGCAAGGCCTGAAAGGGGAGAAGGAATGGGAAGAAAGAAAGCTGAAAAACGCCGAGGAGGCGAAGAAGAGGAAATGGGAGAACACCGGCCCCCAAGGTTCTAGCAAGAAGGGGAACCACGGGGGAGGTGGGCCTTTCAGAACGCCCGCACCACCTTCTAGGGGAAATCAAGGCCCAGGAGGGCAAGGCTCGAGGTTGCAAGGCTAGAGCATTAGCAGGTGCAATAACTGCAAGAGGAACCACGCGGGCAAGTGCCGCGATCCCCCTAGGTGCTACCAATGTGGGGAAACGGGGCACTTGAGATCAAACTGCCCACAACTTGGGCGAGCCATGGGTGCAGGACCTAGCAGCGGGACTACGGCAAGTAGGAACCGAGCAGGGGCACTTCACGCGAGCACGGCACATGGAGGGCCAAGTACAAGTAATGCGCCATCCGTGAACCAAGGCAAGACCCAGGCTAGGGTCTATGCGATGACGGAGGCGGACGCACGTGCTAACCCGGACTCCGTGGCGGGTAAAATCTTAAACTCATGTTATTAACTCCATTGTATGCAATAGGAGTGTTTGTAATGTGCAAAATTTGTAACCCCGACGGTTTGGTCGGGATTGTAGGGGAAAGGGGAGGAAAAATCCCCGCCCTGGGCGAATGCCGCCCGGCTTTCGTCTTGATTTATTGGGAAAATACTGCGGCGACGAATGACGGCCGGTTTCCACCAAAAAACCGCCCGGCTTTCGTCAACATTTAATCAGGAAAATCCTCGCAACCAAAAACCGGCCGGCTTTTGTAAAGACCGGTCGGCTTTCATAAATGCCTGACCTGGGGAAATTTCTCGCAGCTGAAAGCCGCCCGGCTTTGGCAAAAGCCGCCCGGCTTTCGTTGGGCCTGGGGATTCCTGCGCTGCTGAAACCCGGCCGGGTTTCGTAGAAACCGACCGGCTTCGAAACCCATTCCATGAATAAAAACTGCGGTGACGAAAACCGGTCAGCTTTCGTGGAAGCCGCCCGGCTTTCGTGATTTACTTACATGGATTTTTCCCGCAGACGAAAACTGACGAGCACTTTGTCACGGTGTGTCAAAATACATTCAATACTAAACACTTATACGTAGTATAGCGTAGTAGAGTTCGTATCCACAGGGAAAGGAATAATTCTCTTTTTATGATACTTAGTAAATAAAAGGGGGGATTTGGATTGAGTGATTTAATTTAATTAAGAACTAAGATGAACAACCTATATGAGATTTAATTCAAAGATAAAAAGGACTTGGCATTGCTACTTTCCACTTGTTGATATATTTTAGTCGATCATTGTTATATCTATAACTTATTCCCTCTCGAATACTCAATCGGGGAGTATATCCACTTCATCGAGGGTAGTTATTAACAACAACCGTTCATTAATAACCCTTACTATTAATCAAATATAGAACAACGCCTTATACCGGTTTAATAGTAGCATTTAATCTTTCTAACTCCTTGATGAAATCAATTGAGATTGATAACCTCAACACAAGCGGTTTCGGTTTAACCAACAAAATTAATCCCTCTTATGTTTATTAACCATGACCGTGCATTAATAAACCGAAGTTACTTACTTGTGAAACCATCAACGATTAACCATCGGTTCGTTGATCGTTTCTAGTAATAATTAATATATGAAACAAAACTAGTTGATCCTTTAAGTAATAATGTTCAAAATATTAATATGAAATATGAGTAGGGATTAATTAATATTCAAGGAAGAATATTATTAAAGAAGATGAATCCTACTATAATTAATATCAAGATGTTAACTAATTGTCATCTTAGCAACACTCCCCAATATTAATATAGAGGAAGAAAATATCATTCTAATTAATGTCGAGATGTTAACTAATTGTCATCTTAGCAACACTCCCCAACATACCAAATGAGTGCTTCCCCTACACTTTTTTCGAAACACTGTCCCTAGTGTTTGGAACCATGATTGTCGATGTACCCTCCATAACCGCCATCGCCACCAAGACCATGTTCACCGGAGCTAGAACCTCTAAATTGCCCTAACATGAGGGATAATACCACGTCGGGTGTTGTACTAGGTCGGGCATGTTGGAGAAGTACCCTTGGTGGTCGAAGTTATGTGTTCTTTTTGGTGTTTTTTTTTCGTTTTTATTTTTTTGTGAATTCCAAACTTGAGCTTGGGGGGTTAGGGAATTCGGTTTGTAGGGTATTTGGTGGGTTTTGTGTGTGTGGGTTCGGAATGTAGGGTGAGGAGAAAAAGAAATGTCATTTTTTTGGAGGTTTTGGGATCAGAGAGGATGATGTGGATAAGAAGAATGTGGAGTTAATTTGGATGTTTTGGTTGAGATTGCAGTGGTTTGAAGCTTGGATGATTGTCAATGGAGGTTGAGGGTTTGAGTTTGGGACATTAGGGAAGAAAATGGGTGTTTTGTGGGCTGATTTAGGACCAAAACGGACTGAAATCTCGATTACCCGGCCGGGTTTTAGTAATACCCGAATGGGTATGCTGTTTTTCGCTTGGCAGTGGCTGTTTTGGCCAAAAACCCGGCCGGGTTTTTGTAATACCCGGTCGGGTTTTAGGCTATTTTATTGATTTTTTCAATTTTTTGCCCGGTGGCTGTGTTGCCCGGGTATTCCAATTTTTGTGCATTTACCCGACCGGGTGTGGGATATACCCGGGCGGGTTTTCCTCCCAGATTTTTTTTTTAAATAAAATAATTTAACACACAACTGATAATGGGAATAATTAAAATAAAAATTTGGGTTGCCTCCCAAGAAGCGCTTGATTTAATGTCGCAGCACGACGATTTTTTTTCAGTCGTTTAAGCTTGGATCGTGATAATCCATCTTCTTCTTATTTTCATTTGTTACACTTTCATAGAAATGCTCAATTTTCCATCCCATCACTTTGAAAATCTTTCCAGGATCAAATATCCAGATTTCTATTGAACCATGTGGTGAGAGTGAGGGTCCATGATTTTCATTAAGCATGGTCAATGGAAGGTGTTTTGATCCGGGTGGTATAAGAGGGAGTATGAAATATTTGTGTAACTCCGCCGTTATTCCTTTCTTATTTGTGAACAAAGAGAAGTCTAAATTATACTCACAATTGGTGAAGATTTCATAGATATCTTTGTCCTTCTCCACCCTTTGTGTTTCCCTTAGAGCCTCGGGAAATGGTGGTATGATCTCAGGAGTGGCCGGTGGTTGAGTTGAGTTTTGAGGTTCCTCCTCCGGTTGAGCTTTCTCCGTAAACTCCTCTTCTTCTTCTTCCTCGCCCATGTGGATCACAATGCTTGGCATTTGTTTCAACTGATTGTCCAAGTTCTGTTCGTTGGACACTGCTTCTTGCGGGCATTGTGACATATTTTGTTGCATATTCGTCACATTGATAGTGAGAGCTCGGATCATGTCTTCAGTGGACATGCTGGAATAAGAACTTGAGTATGGGTTATATGTGTTGGAGAATGAATCAGATCTCTCTTGGAAACCAACACCATTCCTTTGTTCAAAGTATTCTTTTTGAAACTCTGGGCAAAAATCAGTAAGATGCCTGTGTGACATGCAAATGTTGCATGTATGGACATCTTGAGATTTTGAGCATGAAATAAACTCCTTTATTAGAGAAGTCAAGTCGGAAATTTGACTCTCTAGGGATGATGTGTAGGTATCCATATACTCATGAAAGCTCAGAAAATAGAAAAGTAAGATTTTTATTTATTTATTTTGTTTTTGATTTTTATGAGATAAAATAAAAAGAAAAGTAATTGCCTTTCCCCGGCAACGGCGCCAAATTTGACGTGCACTTTGTCATGGTGCGTCAAAATAAATTCAATACTAAACACTTATACGTAGTATATCGTAGTAGAGTTCGTATCCACAGGGAAAGGAATGATTTTCTTTTTATGAAACTAGTAATTAAAAGGGGGTTGGTTGGTTTTGAGTGATTTAATTTAATTAAGAACTAAGATGAACAACCTATATGAGATTTAATTCAAAGATAAAAAGGACTTGGCATTGCTACTTTCCACTTGTTGATATATTTTAGTCGATCATTGTTATATCTATAACTTATTCCCTCTCGAATACTCAATCGGGGAGTATATCCACTTCATCGAGGGTAGTTATTAACAACAACCGTTCATTAATAACCCTTACTATTAATCAAATATAGAACAACGCCTTATACCGGTTTAATAGTAGCATTTAATCTTTCTAACTCCTTGATGAAATCAATTGAGATTGATAACCTCAACACAAGCGGTTTCGGTTTAACCAACAAAATTAACCCCTCTTAAGTTTATTAACCACGACCGTGCATTAATAAACCGAAGTTACTTACTTGTGAAACCATCAACGATTAACCATCGGTTCGTTGATCGTTTCTAGTAATAATTAATATATGAAACAAAACTAGTTGATCCTTTAAGTAATAATGTTCAAAATATTAATATGAAATATGAGTAGGGATTAATTAATATTCAAGGAAGAATATTATTAAAGAAGATGAATCCTACTATAATTAATATCAAGATGTTAACTAATTGTCATCTTAGCAACACTCCCCAATATTAATATAGAGGAAGAAAATATCATTCTAATTAATGTCGAGATGTTAACTAATTGTCATCTTAGCAACACTCCCCAACATTAATATAGAGATGATATTAAGGAAAGAACTATTAATTAATATTCAAGGAAAGAAGTTAAGAAAATAACTCACAACTTTAATAATCAACAAGCTTCAAGAGCAACACCAAGATTGGAAGTTTAGCTCCTCGTTTGGAGACTAAACATAGCTAGAAAAATATAAAGAAATGCTATTCTAAACTGAGCTAAAGAGTATGGAAGAAGGGATGATGAAATGTGAAGGAAAATGGGACTATTTATAGGTGTTTTCAACACCTAATGCCGGATACCCGGCCGGGTATTTTGACATACCCGACCGGGTATTTACCAAATCAAATATTTTCCCATGTTTTTGTGTCTTCTGCACGTTCTTTGGTCCGAAATCACAGAATACCCGACCGGATATATGGAATACCCGACCGGGTATTTGCTAGTTTTGCAGCAGTTTCCTTTGTCACTTCATACCCGGCCGGGTGAAGTCCATACCTGACCAGGTTTTGCACAAAACTCAGGTTTCTTCATCCTTTTTGCTTCCAAACCTATCCTAAACTTATAGCCAAACTAACTACAACTTACAACAAACAATAAAATGCTAGAAATACGATTACAATCAAATGCAAACTAACTACTATAAACTTGCACAAAACTAGTAAATAAACATTACAAACAATAATAAAAATGTATACTTAGGCACTAACAACTAGTGCCTATCAAAAACCGGCCGGCTTTCGTGAAAAGCGGCCGGCTTTCACCTGGTTTAGCCCTAGAGCAGTTCTAAAGGTTAGAAACCGGGGAATTTCGGGAGGGGGTCGAACGGACTTCACCCGAACCACGACCAACATACTCTACGACTTAAGAAACAAGCCTATTAATTAGATAGTGTGTCTTACATTACTTATGAATGTAGGAACACTAAAGATAAACGGGAGAGACGCAAGGATCCTTATTGATACCGAGGCGCAACGATCATTTGTGAGTGAGGCGTTCGCCAGCGGATTCAACGGACCACTTGTACCAATGACTCAAACCCTATTGGTGTCCACACCTCTAGGGGATGATATCGAGAGGGGTAGCCACTATCCATCGTGTGAGGTGGAGGTGGAGGGACAGAACTTGACGTGTGATTTCGTACCGCTGAGTATGATCGAGTTTGATGCAATCCTCGGGATGGATTGGCTTGAGAAACATCATGCTAGGGTCGATTGCTACACAAAGATTCTTGAACTCGAAGGCGGTGAAGGGTTGACCTTACGCTTTGAGGGAGATCGAGGCAAATCAAACAGTTGTATCATATCCGTCGTGAGGGCGAGGAATATGATGAGAAAGGGATGCCACGCATACCTAGCGTATGTGGTGGACAAAACCAAAGAAGAGATAGACATCAATGATGTGAGGGTAGTGTGCAAGTATCCGGATGTCTTCCCAAAAGACTTGCTGGGACTTCCACCCGATAGGGAGATTGAGTTCGTGATCGAGGTTGAACCTGGCACCAAACCAATCTCTATACCGCCATACAGAATGGCACCCGCTGAACTTAACGAGTTGAAAACCCAATTGCAAGAGCTATTGGATAACGGTTTCATAAGGTCGAGTCACTCTCCGTGGGGAGCACCGGTCCTTTTCGTGAAAAAGAAAGATGGAACACTTCGAATGTGCATTGACTATCGTCAACTGAACAAGGTCACAATCAAGAATAGGTATCCCTTGCCTAGGATTGATGACTTGTTTGATCAGCTCCGAGGAGCGACGGTGTTTTCGAAGATTGACTTGAGGTCGGGGTACCACCAACTGAAGATAAAGGAGGATGACATACCGAAGAGTGCATTCCGCACAAGGTATGGTCATTTCGAGTTCCTAGTTATGTCATTCGGGCTAACCAACGCCCCGACGGCATTTATGGACTTGATGAACCGAGTATTTCATAAATACTTGGACCGGTTTGTGATTGTGTTCATAGATGATATCTTAATTTACTCAAAGAGTGAAGAAGAGCATGAGGAGCACTTGATACTTGTTCTTGAGACACTACGGGAGAAGCAACTCTATGCCAAGTTTTCCAAATGTGAATTTTGGCTAAGGGAGATTGGCTTTCTCGGGCATGTGGTTTCAGGATCAGGGATTGCCGTAGATAACAAGAAGATTGAGGCCATTACTGAATGGGAGAGGCCAAAGAACGTCAAGGAAATTCGTAGCTTCCTTGGATTGGCAGGGTATTACCGAAAGTTCGTGGAGAAGTTCTCAGTTTTGGCATCGCCATTGACGAAGCTCACTCGAAAAGGGGCCAAGTTTGTATGGGATGACCGATGTGAGAAGGGATTCCTTGAACTAAAGAAAAGATTGACCGAGGCACCGGTACTTGCATTACCCCGACAGGGTATGTGGTACGATGTCTATAGCGACGCGAGCATCCAAGGGCTTGGATGTGTCTTGATGCAGAATGGGAGGGTGATTGCCTATGCTTCATGACAATTGAAGAAGCATGAGGTAACATATCCTACTCATGACTTAGAGTTGGGAGCAGTGGTTTTTGCATTGAAGATTTGGAGACATTATCTCTACGGGGAAACATGTCATATATACACTGACCACAAGAGCCTGAAATACGTGTTTACTCAGAAAGAGTTAAACACGAGACAGAGATGGTGGATGGAGTTGATAAAAGACTACCACCTAGTTATCGAGTACCACCCTGGTAACGCCAACGTGGTGGCGGATGCTCTGAGCCGAAAGAATTCGTCTGGGGCGTTGCTGACTAGTTTGAGGGCATTAAGAGCCCGATTGGAAGTATCTAATGATGGTGCTTTGTTAGCTAGATTCGAGGTGATACCTACATTACTTGATGAAATCAAGAAGGGTCAAGAAACTGATGAAGAGCTTATGAAGATCCGTGAACGCATGCTAGCGGGACCGGTTGAGGATTTCAGGGAAAGAGATGATGGTCTCTTATTATTTCGTGACCGAGTGTGTGTACCGTTGGATGATGAGCTCCGAAAGTCCATCTTAGAAGAGGCTCATTCATCGGCGTATGCCATGCACCCGGGAGGCACGAAAATGTACCGTGATTTGAAGGAAAGTTATTGGTGGTCCGGTATGAAGAGGGAGATAGCCGAGTACATCAGTAGGTGTCTTACTTGTCAGCAAGTTAAGGCAGAACATCAGCACCCAACTGGGTTACTACAGCCACTTTCCATTCCAGAATGGAAGTGGGAGCACGTGACTATGGATTTCGTGGTGGGGCTGCCACGAACGCTTAAGAACTATGATGCCGTATGGGTTGTGGTCGATAGGCTCACGAAAAGTGCACACTTTCTACCTATCAACACCACCTATGCATTGGAAAGGTTAGCCAAGTTGTATGTGGATGAGATCGTGAGGCTACATGGAGTTCCTATAACCATTGTATCCGATAGAGATCCGCGATTTACATCACGATTTTGGCCGAAGTTCCAAGAATCTATGGGGACAAAACTGAAATTCAGTACAGCTTTTCATCCACAAACGGATGGGCAATCCGAGCGGGTTATACAGATATTAGAGGATATGCTGAGAGCTTGTGCATTGGAGTTCCAAGGGAGTTGGGACAACCATTTGGCACTTGTGGAGTTTGCCTATAACAACAGTTATCAGGCGAGTATAGGCATGCCTCCATACGAGGCATTGTATGGGAGGAGATGTCGTACACCTTTGTGTTGGGATGAGGTTGGCATGGCCAAACTCGAGAGCACGGAACTGGTGGAGATCACCAAGTCAAAGGTGAAGATGATTCGTGACAGACTTAAGGCGGCACAGGATAGACAGAAGAGCTATGCCGATAAGCGCCAAAGAGCCTTAGAGTTTAAGGTTGGGATGAGGTATTTTTGAAAGTTTCACCTTGGAAAGGAATCATCCGATTTCAGAGCCGAGGGAAACTCAACCCACGCTACATAGGGCCATTTGTGATTCTTGAAAGAATTGGGGCCGTAGCATACCGATTACAGTTGACTCTGGAGTTGGAAAAGATACATAATGTATTCCACGTGTCTATGCTTAAGAAGTATATTCCGGATCCATCTCATGTACTAGAGAAACCACCCGTGGAGATACGGGAAGACTTGAACTACGTCGTGCAACCGGTAAGGATACTTGATAGACAAGTAAAGAAACTGAGAAGCAAGAAAGTTCCAATGGTTAAAATCCTTTGGAAGAGTGACCGAGTTGAAGAAGAAACTTGGGAGACTGAAGCCTCGATGAAGGAACAGTACGCATTTCTGTTTGATTAATCGTTGTGAATTTCGGGGACGAAATTCCCGTTAAGGGGGGTGAACTTGTAGCACCGTCCCCAAGCATATTTACTTTTTGTAAATTATGTAATAAACCTTGAAGGATGATTTATGAATTTGCGTAATTGTAAATTTTTATTATTTCTTTTACGTGAATAGTAAATTGCATGTGGGGCCCACGCCCGGACCGGGGGGCTGCCCGATAATTTCCGAACCACATATTATATTCATCTTGGTCTAGATGACATTTATAAGGTGGTGGATATTTTATTTGGGCCATCGGAAAGGCACGGAGTTGACCGATGGTCAAACGAGGCCCAATTACCGGTATTGGTAATTTAGCGGATAACAGCCCGAAATGAGTTTCGGAGACTCCTAAATTAATGTTGGGGAATGTACATCTATTCTAAAGACCCATAATTATTAGGAACGCATGATGTATTTTATTTGGCCCGATAAAATAAAATATAAATAAAACGGACCGAGAAATACAACTTTCGAGGCCGATTGTACACACCGGGACATAACGGGATGACCTCCCACCTAAGTGGGGGCCACCCCACGTTTTTAGGTGAGCTAGCTGACCAAATAATGGGAGTAGGACAAGAATGAGGGGGATGATACGGATGGAGGAAAGGGGGGAAGTCTCATAGAGACAAACACCCATACCCCTTGGCCTACCCATTTGACCTCTCTCAATTGATTGAGGAGAGTTATCTCCTACCAATAGCACCCATTCGGCCAGCAAGAAAAGGGGGAGAGAGAGCTCCAAGGAAGCTCTTACATAGCTCAAGTTGAGGAGGCAGGAGGAAGAAAGCCCAAGAAGAAAAGCTAGAGTAGAGGTAAGAGCTCAACTAGTTTTTCACTTTTAACTAGTTTATTTGTGTATGATTTTTAATAAATCATATGGTGGATTAAACATGATGTTCTACACGTTTAAAAGTGTAGAATATTGATAGAGAATGGTGGTGTTTAACTTAGAAGAGTTGTGGAATCGATAGGAGTCGAAACCGCCGGAAAACCGCCATTGTAGGGGACTGTTTTCGAGCTGCAGGCTCGAAAGCCGCCCACCTTTCACCAAAGCCGCCCGGCTTTCACTCGACTTCCAGATTTTTCACTCTTGAAAGGCCTAGAACGAGGACTGATCGAGGGGGTTCCGCTAAGGCAGCTAGTTGAACACATCATTAGGTGAGGATGTCTGACTATATTGCTTATAATTAGTGGGTTAATTTCATAAGATTGCCTAAAGTATTTAGATGGGATTTTCATGGATTATTAATGATTAATAATGCCTAAATGAAAATAATATTGATATGAGTGAGTGAAGCATGATATACAAATTTAGAACAATTGTGTATGATTTTGTGAACTGAATGGAACGGCATGTTAATGAAATTACTATGATGACATTGTGATAAAATATACTTTTACTTCATGTATGAAATTCATGAATGGTTAAAAGTGATAGTTTTGATATTTGGATTAAATTATATTTGGATTGGAAAATCAATCGAGATGAATTAATTGGCTATGACTTAAGAACTTGGCGGTTCTAAGATTATCCGACTAGTGTTGGAATAGTAGTCGGGAGATTAATATAAATAAATGATGGAATTAATCCTAAGAGATAGGATTGTAAATGAGTATGCCTTAAGTAGTCTTAAGAGATACTTTAAGGTTGAATTATATGAACACTAAGGTGTGATAGGGGTAGGCCTAAGGCTACCCAAGGAAATTGATTCTAGGCATATGATTTGCTTGAGAATTGGATTATGAAAATAATTAGAGTTGGACTCTAGGATGACATGGAAATGTAATTGGGCCGAGCCCATGCCATGTAATATGATTTGCATGGAAACGTAGTTGGGCCGAGCCCTTGCCATGCATATGTGATCTCCGTGGAAACGTAGTTGGGCCGAGCCCTTGCCACGAAGTTATGGTCGGTATGGAAACGTAGTTGGGCCGAGCCCTTGCCATACAAACTTTGATATGTTATATTGAGTCATAGGATTGTATAGAAATGTAGTTGGGCCGAGCCCATGCTATACAATTGGGGTTCGAGGGGACCCCACGGGGTTATCGTGACTTGCGGTCACGGGGGAATGTGAATGATGAATTCTAAATGAATATGGGCCCACGGGCCGACTACTTGACTCTTTATAAAGTAAGTACAGTTAAAAGAAAAAGGGGTAACCGAGGGTTATGGCCCATAATATAATAGTACCCTAAGTTGAGGGTCTTAGAAATTAAAACATCAATTATACTTAGTATAGTTGCTATTGTACTTGTCAAATATATCCAAGTACTGATCTCCCCTTCACGGGGGAGGCCACCTCACAGTTTCAGGTAGAACTTGAAGGTTGCTGCCACCGCCCGTTGCTTCGGGAAGATCAAAGGAAGAGGACGTGGTTCGTGCTTCTTCCGTTTCTGTTTTGAAAACAATTTAAATAATGCTCATGGATATTGTTTTGTTTTGAATAATTATTTGGGGGCTTGTATGCCCATGTTTGCCAAGGTGTGGCATAAACACTTGTCTTAAAATGTTTCCGCTGCTGTAAATGATTATTTTACATTATGTTTGTTTATGGATGTACTATGTGTGAATGGTATTCAAGACGCCTTGTATAGTATGGATGAGTCGGACTGCGGTTGACTATTCGTACTGTACGGCGGGTTGTTGACGTGTCCGGGTAGGTCCGGGGCGTGACAACGTGTCCCTGCGATCTTTTTGCACATGTCGTCTTGTTATGCCCCGTTTTCTTGCATAAACCACATCTTACAGTACCTCTAGGACCTTCATCCATTTCATTTCTCAATCGTTTAGCTTTCGGACGACCTTTAGCGCGAATCATTGACGGGTCATGCACAACCCGTGGTCCAATGTAAGTAGGTCTATAAGCTATATCCGGTATGGGCTTGAATACTCTTTTATAAGAAGCCGCGTACTCCGCTGACGAGAAAAACGTATCAACAAAAACATCATAGGTAGGGTTGTAAATGAATCAAATAATTTGTGCTCGATTCGCGATTTGAATTCGTATAAGACAATTCGAATTCGGAAATTTCAAATACAAATACAAATAAGAATATTAAATTTGATTCGAGTTATTATCAAATACAAATAAGAATATCAGTGTATTCGATTCAAATATTAATCAAATATATTCGATTAATAATAATGGTAATATTAATGTCAATATTAATAATAGTAGTAATAACACTATAATAACTTTTAAAAGATAGCAATACCCTCAAAGTGCAACCCATATATACACTTTTGCATACAAATTCCAAGCCTATTTGCAATAAATCAGAATATAAATACAAATACAAATCAATTTTTTTGGTTCAAAGGTTTTTCAAATACAATACAAATAATCATGTATTCGATTTGAAGAATAAAATTAGAGTTGTTTGACTTTGATATATACAATTATAAACTTATTTCACACCTTATAAGTATAATTTCTAATATGTGTGTGTTAGTGTTTATTTAATAAAGTTTGAAATAGATTTATATTTATTAATCATAAAATTAATTCACTTTAGTATATTGTGTACCATCTAAAAATGCATTGATCCATTAAATTTAAATTCAAAAAACACATATTAAGTCATAGCATGCATTTACAACATAAAAATATGGAGTATAAAAAAGTTATTTTAGAGTGATATTTGACTAAAATTTAACTTATGCTCAAATCGATTCGATATTCGTATATGATTCGTTAACTATTCGTATTGTTAAACAAATACAAATACAAATCGAAATTAATATTCGTTTCATATTCGAATTCAAATTCGTATTCGAAAAAATTAAACAAATACAAATACAAAATCTCATTATTCAACTCGATTCGGTTCGTATACAACCCTAATCATATGACAAACTACGATCTCTTCATACCGCTAAGATATGTGAGCAAGGAATCTTATAAATATTCAGCTTCTGACATGTGCAATGGTGACGGTGCAAATTCACTGTTTTTTTTGTACCACCCTTCCCCACAGTTCGACCACCACGACCCGTCTCCACTTGGTATAAACCACGGTCTATGTCAAATGTTGTGACGTTGTGATGCTTTGCCTTTTCCGTATTTCTTTCAATCAATTCGGTCACTTGCTGGCAGTAGCGATGCCCTTCTGCTAACCTTCTCTTACTAGTTTTTCTTCTTTTCACAAAATAGGCATTCACACGATAGAATGATAACTCAACTAAGGCGGTTATAGGCAGGTATCGTGCACTTTTCATGACGCTATTGAATACTTCAGCCATGTTCGTTGTTGTGGTGCCATACATGTACCCCCCGTCGTGGTGTAAAGACCACTTCTCCAAACCAATGTTTGCTAGATATTGTCGTGCTCCTGCCTACATTTCGCCAATCCTGTTAAATCCACCATCAAATTTCTTCTTTTGTCGTTGACTTGCTGTCCAAACGAACAGATTTTTCAAGTGAACGCCTTTAAATTGAGTATGCAGATTAGAAGCGACATGTCGTATGCAAAGCCTATGTCGTGAATCTGGCTCCTCCCATCCACTACCTACCTCATTAAGTGCCTTCTGAATTCTAGCATGTCGATCTGAAATAACACACAATTCTCTGCGTGTGATAAAATGACGTATGCATCCCATAAACCACAGCCAACTCTCTCCATTCTCTAATTCACAAATAGCGAACGCCAAAGGGAAAAGTTGATTATTAGCATCACTACTCATTGCCACCAACAACGTACCTTTATACTTCCCATATAAGTGTGTTCCATCAATGGTCAGTAAGGGACGACATTGCTTAAAGCCTTTAATAGATGGCTTAAATGCCCAAAAAACTCTTTGAAACTGCACAAAGCTAGTGGTACCTGAAAGACAGAGAAAATTAGTGGGACGAATTTAAAATGGAATTTAATATGGTACAATAAAAGATATTAATAACTCATTGGTACCTGAAAGAGCTGGGTACCAATGCACAACCGTCCCTGGATTGGAATGTTGTAATGCCAACATGAAATGGGGCAAAGCAAAATACGACGCCTCCCAATCTCCAAATATTTCACCGATAGCTTTTTGCTTAGCCAACCAACTTGGCTTGTACGAAGGTACATAACCGTACTTTTGTTAGTATATATGTCCTAGCGACAATCACTTTTTAGAGATATATGTACTTGATTACATTCAGTTTTATATATTTGATATATACGGTATTACACATTGATGATTAGGTATTTCGATTGCCAATATCTTATTCATAATTGTGTTCCCTTGGATTTATGTTGTCAATAAGTAAGTGGGAGCTTATATGATATAACATAAGGTCCTAAAATAGCCCCAATCAATGATCATCAAGAATGGGATATTGATGATATGCGATAAGATTGGTATGTGGACTGCATCATACTTTTAGAAAGTATAGTTGATCTCACGACTATGAGTTCCTGTAATTCATGATGGTCACATAGATATTTTAGAGAATATTGGCATACCCACCGAGAAACCATTTGATAAGTTCTATTCATGTGTCTATGGGATTATCGGCGTATAGAGTAGTGTAATAGTCCTCCGACTTGAGGTCAATACGTACTACATGTGCGGAGTGATGTACTTTGACCATGACCAACGCTTGCACTCCAATCGGGGTAGATACGGCATGTGTTGGGTGCATCACGAAGCACATGGAGTAGTAGTTGAGCCAAGAAAGGATTCATTCCTCATAATAGATTAAGAGAGAGAACATTCTACTTCTCATATCTAGATGGATCATAAAGTCATTGGCCAATGCAAAGATATATTCGTTTTGGATATCGAATATGATCGTTATGGATCATCTAGAAAGATTGAGAGACAGAGACTGAGTTATTGGGATAGACACTATATCATGTTCTAGACTTAGTTGAATGTTCGCTGAATGAAAGGACCGTATCACTATGAGCTCTATATTACAGGGAGTTTGTATAGTCCTCGCAAACGTCCTTATATATTAAGTTTGTCTGGAGAATCGTCTAGGGATTCGCTAAGACCTTAATTTGATTAGTGTTTAATATATAAGGCCCTATGGGTCACACAACAAGTGATTATACCTTCCGATTGAATTGTTAGAAGGAATTAAATATTATTAATTGGATTAAATAATATTTAATTCTTAATACTGAAAATGAATTAAATATTAATTAGATCAAACATATTTAATTCATGAAGCTGAAGGAGAGTTCTATTTGATAGAATTAATTAAGTAAGATAAATTAGATTTATCATACTTAAATAAGATGTATTTATTATTAAATAAAGTAGATATTTTCTTTTGTAATTTGGAATTAAAAGAAAAGTAAATAAAATAAATATTAATATATAATAATTAGAAAGTGGCGTGCAACCACATCTCAATTATTATTATTATTATTTTGTTTTGTTTTATCTACTTATTTAATTAATTAGGAGTATTGCTCCTAGTAGGATTAGAACTCATTAATTAGAAAGACTTTCATTGTGATTGAGAAACTAGTTTCGAACTAGTATAAATACATCCTTCTCCTTCATAATTTGCAGACCAGTTTTCAGATTCAGTATTAACAGTTTATTTCCCTGCGAAGAGATTTCCTAGCCTTTCTCTTAGGGAGATCTAACCGTTCTTTCGGGAAGGAGAAATCACGTGGATACCAAAGGTCAAGGATTATCACCGCTAGGCTGGAAGATCTGTAAGTTCTAACTCAGATCTGTTATATTATCATATTCGTTATTTTGTCATAATCAGGGAAGATCTGTTTGGGAAAATTTTAAACCTCCGCTGCCGTACTTTCGAGGTACGTTACATCAATTTCCTAACAGTGGTATCAGAGCCAAACTGATTCTAATGACATTATACGAATTTTTTTATAGAGATTTTCGTAGGTAAAATATATTTGAGAAATATATTTTCATTAATCTGATTTGCGATCAAAGTTGGATTAATTTTTGTTTTAGAACATGAATATCATGATCTGAATTTAGAAATCTTAATCTCGAATTCTTCCGAATTGTGATTGCATCCCTCTCCTCTTCAACGAATTTCGATTCCCAAACTGGACGTCGAGATTTTTTGGTGAGCTGGAAGATCTTTGATCGACGATGATACGACCACTTTGGCGAAGAAGAAGGAAGCTTCATCATCAATGAATCTAGAGCTTCAGGGAGATCTCAATCTTCAATTTTTGTTTTTCCCAGCAAGCTAGACCACCATTAATGGCGGATTGAGCTTGCTCCCTCTAATTTCAGTCCGTTTGCAACGATGAAGAAAGGCAGAACAGTTAGATGGAATCACTATGGTCTGAACAGATTCGCAAGCTGCTAATCTCCTTCCGAGCTTAAAGGATCCGAGGGGTTCGGCGGGTTTTGCGCAATTAAAATTGCTTGGGGCTGCCTGCATCCGGATATTTTTTTTTAATCATTCCCTTGTTCTGTGAACTTTTTTAGTTCTATTTAGTCCAACTTTTTGAGAAATACGGAGTACGTAGTAATTAAAAGGGCTCTAGGAGTCTAGCACCAAATACAGTTTTTGTTTAGAAGTCCTAAGAGGCTAAGATTAAACCTGAAAGTTTTTAATGAAGTTTTAACAATTTCCTTAAAAAAAAAAGGATCGATTTTGTTGGAGATTTAGACGGATTTTTTTAAACCGAAAGTTGTATTGTGTTTTAGCATGCTTTTACTTTAAATTGATTATTTTATTTGATAATTGTATCTGTTTATAAATTAGATTTATATTGCATGCTTTACATTATCTGTCTGAGTTAGATCTCATTAACATATTATTTGATAATATGTTTTAGCATCTTAATTAAATAGAATAATTTAATACCCGCTAAATGTTCCCCATAAATTAAAATTTAAGTCTTATCTGGGATAACGACATCACCCATCATAATTAAATTAGTAGAAATATTTTTTCGTTGAAGAATATTTCACCCAAGTGTTTATTCCATTCGACAAAATATAGAACTAATTTATAGGTACAATTGTTTGTGATCGTGTGATGGTTTTGACTTACTTAAATTAGCTCGAGTCGCCCAAGCGTCAGTGTTAATTTAAGGATGTCGATCAATTAAAAATTGATCAACCAAAAGTTGCTTGGACGCAATTGGTCTGGGGACCTACCCATTATATTATTGCAGTGATCAGCCCAAGTTGGGACTGTAATAGTATGAATGAGGATTTTGGCCACTATGATTGTAAAACATTCCATGTTCCTTTTATTGGGGTCAAAGAGCATGTAAAAATAGTGGGAACTAAATAATTAAAAGTCCATATTATTTAGTTAACTAGATGTGATCATAGGAATTAATATATGATTTTAATTCTGTTCTATTTGAACTTCTTTAGGCTTTTAGGTATGTCGAATTTATCATTGAGAAGTATCCTGGATACATGCAAGCTTACTGGACCAAACTTTCTTGACTGGGAAAGAAATGTGCGTTTAGTTCTTAGACAAGAAAATATTGAGTATGTGTTAGACACACCGGTACCCAAGATTCCTGATGCCAACTCTCCTGAGTTTGTCACGTTTGACCTGACTGTTCGAGAGAAACACGTCACTGATGCTAAAACTGTGCAATGTGTTATGTTGGCTGCAATGTCTATGGAGTTGCAAAGGCAACACGATAGGATGAACGCATTCGAGATGCTTGAACACTTGAAAAGTCTGTTTGATTCAGAAAGTCAGATTCTAGAGTATGAACTTCTGACAGACATTTTCAAGTGTAGGCTTCAAGAGGGTGGCAACGTGTCTGAGCACGTCCTCAAAATGATTGGCTTAATTGAAAGAGTTGCTACCACCGGAATTAAGTTTGAGGATCGTGTCTCAGCTCCTATCATACTATATTCGCTTCCGAGTTCATTTACTAACTTCATTGTGAATTATAATTTGAACAAAATGAAAGCGACCATGCCTGAACTCCATAACATGCTCAAGTCTTATGAAGCCTCAACCTCTAAAGGAAAGACTGTTCTTATGGTAAGCTCTAATGCTAAGTCTCGTTCTAAGAACAAGAATAAGCAAAAGAAGAAAGGTAAGGTTGGACCTACTCCTACAGCTCTTAAGCCTAAAGGTGGAGGTCATATGAAGCCAAAGGTTGCAAAGGATGTTTGCCTCTACTGCAAAGAGAAGGGGCATTGGAAGAGAGATTGTGAGCTGTATAAGGCTAATCTAGCCAAAGCACCGGGTGCTTCAAGCTCAGGTATTTTTATCATTAAATAAATATGTCTATAACTAACTCTCATTGTTAAAGTATTAGATACAACTTATGGCTTACACATTTGTAAAAATGTGCAGAAGCCTGAGAAGCAGTGTAGCGGTTGGACTGGGTAAAATTGACCTACGCGTGAAGGCTGGAGCAAAAGTTGCTGCTGAACGTGATAGGATCTTATAGTTTAGATTTGCCCAGTGGTTTTAGATTAGAATTAAATAATTGTTATTTTATTCCTTCTATTACCAAGAAGATTATTTCCATTCATATGTTAGACATTAAAAGATTTCTATTTTCATTTTGCTAATAATAATTGTTATTTTCATAAAATGGTGTTGTTGTGGAAATGCTTTTCTTATGAATGGTTAATTATCAATCGACATATTAGATATTAAATGAATAAAATAAAAGGATCTCGATTAAGTAATCAGAAAAATTACTACCTATCTATGACATTGCAAACTTGGTCAAATTAATGAAACAAGAATAGCAACGTTAAATGAATTAGATTATTTAACACCATTTGCTTTTGAGTCATATGGAAATTGCGAATCTTGTCTTTCAAGCAACTTGACTAATAATCCTTTTCTAGGAAAAAGGATAGCAAGCTAAAGAGTACTTAAGTAAAATTTCTGATTTATTTAAAAGGTCAAAGAATTCGGTCATAATGAACTCCTCCAGAACACCTTAGAAGACTGGCGTTTCTGTAAGGAGAAATAGGGCTTTGTTAGACATGGCTAGATCTATGATGAATTCATTTTCTCCTCCAAACATTCTTTTGAGGGTACACGCTATAAATCTCAATATACATTCTGAATAGTTTGATTAGTGCAAAATGTACTATATGAGTTATAGTATAATAAAAGACATTTTCTTCACATATTAAATATGGGTTGCCCTACATATGTAAAGAAATGTGCACTAATCAAATTGAAAGCTGAAGTAACATAGAGAATGAAGATTTGTTAGATGGTCTGACGAAGGATTCAGTGGGAGAATTTACTTGAAGAATGTCTCTAAGGGGATATCCTTCAGCTAGTGGGAGTAATATAGGAATCACCTCGCACCGGTAAGTGATTCTTATTAAAGATATATGATGACATGGTTGTCATTCCTTCTGCACCCACTTCTCTTTCTCTGGAAACACTTAAAAGTGTAGCACCAGAAAACTCTCTAAGCATTGGATAGTCCAATGAAAGAGAACCTCTTCACGATCAGAATGAACAGCCTGAACAAAACGCAAAACATTCAACTCTGCGGATCTATTAGGATTCATCATGAACTTACTATGTTAGGCTTCCTCATGGAGGATCATGATGATGTTAAGATTCCTGATACGGATGAACCTGAGAAGCAATATTAGATGTTGATTCATAGAGGTGGCGAGAAGCCATAAAATCTAAAATGGACTCGATGTGTATCAATCAAGTATGGAACTTGGTTGACTTGCCTGTTGGGTTAGACCCATTGGATGCAAAATGATTTTTAAGGAGAAAATTAATGCTGAAGGCAAGGTGAGAACATACAAAGCTAGGCTAGTGGCTAAAAGTTATAGTTAAAGAGAAGGAATTGACTATAGTGATACCTATTTGCCAGTTGCAAACCTCAAGTCCATTCGAATTTTGCTTGTGATAGCTGCATAGTATGATTATGAGATTTGACAAATGGATGTCAAAACCCACTTCCTTAATGGAAACCTCAAGGAGGAGGTGTACATGGTACAACCTAAAGGTTTTTGCATCCAAGTCAAATTCTAAATCACTATGTTAATTAGAGAAATCTATTTATAGGCTAAAACGAGCCTCTAGGAGTTGAAATATTGATTTTGATGAAATAGTCAAATCGTTTGACCTCATCAAATGAAATGAGAGTGCTTACGTATTTAGAGTGCGCAACAAGGATAGAGTGGTCTTTATAATCATACATGTTGATAATAGAGAATGATATCCCCTTATTGAAGTCTGTGAAAGAATGGTCACCCAAAATCTTCATGAATATCTTTTTGTCTATGGTAGACAGAAAGAACTAGTAGAATTTAATTATTCTAGCACTAGTTTCATGTATGATAAGAAAGATTGCAAGTCACAGTCAGTATATGTTTTTAGTCTCAATGTAATAGTAGTGCTGAAAGAGTTGCTAGTAAGAAACTACTATAAATTCGACAACTAGAGCCTAGTAAATTGTTGCATTTGATGCAACATAGGTAAGTGTTTAGATACGTTAGTTCCTTAAAGAAATTGGGGTAGTTCCTGGCGACAGTTATCCAATAATTGTTATTGTGACTGTACCGGTATATTTGCACAAGCTAAGGAACCAAGATGCAAAGTAAGGAACTAGAAAATACGAGTATGCTATCATGTTTTGATACAAATAGCAAGATGAGAAGTTGCAATAGAACGCATTCCCGTAGAGGACAATTTGGCTAGCCCATTCACCGAACCTTTGAGATGCAAGAAACATTGTAGGCTTTTGAAAGTCTAGGTGTTAGACGCATTGGTGATTGGCACTAGGCCAAGTGGGAGATTGTTAGTATATATGTCCTAGCGACAATCACTTTTTAGAGATATATGTACTTGATCACATTCAGTTTTATATATTTGATATATACGGTATTACACATTGATGATTAGGTATTTCGATTGCCAATATCTTATTCATAATTGTGTTCCCTTGGATTTATGTTGTCAATAAGTAAGTGGGAGCTTATATGATATAACATAAGGTCCTAAAATAGCCCCAATCAATGATCATCAAGAATGGGATATTGATGATATGCGATAAGATTGGTATGTGGACTGCATCATACTTTTAGAAAGTATAGTTGATCTCACGACTATGAGTTCCTGTAATTCATGATGGTCACATAGATATTTTAGAGAATATTGGCATACCCACCGAGAAACCATTTGATAAGTTCTATTCATGTGTCTATGGGATTATCGGCGTATAGAGTAGTGTAATAGTCCTCCGACTTGAGGTCAATACGTACTACATGTGCGGAGTGATGTACTTTGACCATGACCAACGCTTGCACTCCAATCGGGGTAGATACGGCATGTGTTGGGTGCATCACGAAGCACATGGAGTAGTAGTTGAGCCAAGAAAGGATTCATTCCTCATAATAGATTAAGAGAGAGAACATTCTACTTCTCATATCTAGATGGATCATAAAGTCATTGGCCAATGCAAAGATATATTCGTTTTGGATATCGAATATGATCGTTATGGATCATCTAGAAAGATTGAGAGACAGAGACTGAGTTATTGGGATAGACACTATATCATGTTCTAGACTTAGTTGAATGTTCGCTGAATGAAAGGACCGTATCACTATGAGCTCTATATTACAGGGAGTTTGTATAGTCCTCGCAAACGTCCTTATATATTAAGTTTGTCTGGAGAATCGTCTAGGGATTCGCTAAGACCTTAATTTGATTAGTGCTTAATAATAAGGCCCTATGGGTCACACAACAAGTGATTATACCTTCCGATTGAATTGTTAGAAGGAATTAAATATTATTAATTGGATTAAATAATATTTAATTCGTAATACTGAAAATGAATTAAATATTAATTAGATCAAACATATTTAATTCATGAAGCTGAAGGAGAGTTCTATTTGATAGAATTAATTAAGTAAGATAAATTAGATTTATCATACTTAAATAAGATGTATTTATTATTAAATAAAGTAGATATTTTCTTTTGTAATTTGGAATTAAAAGAAAAGTAAATAAAATAAATATTAATATATAATAATTAGAAAGTGGCGTGCAACCACATCTCAATTATTATTATTATTATTTTGTTTTGTTTTATCTACTTATTTAATTAATTAGGAGTATTGCTCCTAGTAGGATTAGAACTCATTAATTAGAAAGACTTTCATTGTGATTGAGAAACTAGTTTCGAACTAGTATAAATACATCCTTCTCCTTCATAATTTGCAGACCAGTTTTCAGATTCAGTATTAACAGTTTATTTCCCTGCGAAGAGATTTCCTAGCCTTTCTCTTAGGGAGATCTAACCGTTCTTTCGGGAAGGAGAAATCACGTGGATACCAAAGGTCAAGGATTATCACCGCTAGGCTGGAAGATCTGTAAGTTCTAACTCAGATCTGTTATATTATCATATTCGTTATTTTGTCATAATCAGGGAAGATCTGTTTGGGAAAATTTTAAACCTCCGCTGCCGTACTTTCGAGGTACGTTACATCAATTTCCTAACAACTTTTCCTTCATAAGCTCACTAATAGTGCGGACTTTTAGTGATGGATCAGTACGAAGAAGATCAACAATTTCACGGGCTATGAACTGAGATGTGATACCAACATGGTCATTGTTATCGACATTACCTAGACAAGTAGGTATATGAGGACCTGCATAACAAACGACTTTGAACATATCTAGCCCCACATGTTTCTTTGTAGCCCGGATCCACCAAGTGCAACCACATTCTTTTTTGCGCTTACACTCTGCCACCCATTTGTGTTTGTCAGACTCTACAACTGAGAAAAATTGATTCCTCTTTACAGAGTACACTCTAACCATGTTAATAAGTTGTTTCTTATCATCAAACTCTTGCCCAACCTCGAATTCACCATCTGCAGAGAAGCGACTCGAAGTTGTACAACCCCTCCATGATTCATCAAATCCCGCAGGGAGGTCATCAACTTTAGTGTAGTGGCTGGATGGAGCGTTGCCACTTACGAGATCACCAACATCTTCATCTGAATCTGTTAGTGTGTCATGATTCACATTTTCATCTGCATCGTCGATGTGCTGTGAATCCAGAAATGTTGCATCACTGTTCACATATCTTCCATTCTCCTGTGCAACCATATTCATCACAACTGGAACACTTGTGGATGGGTAAGATAATGAAAGGTTGTCAGGTTGTATGGGCAACACAGTCGCTTCTTCAACATATATCTCCATGGTATGCATAGCAAGATTCGTGATCAAGGTCCACATCCCCGTAATGGCTTCATCGTCAGCAAGAGGCATCAACATGTATGACCCACCATGAAAGGGATATTTAACTTTCAAATCCAACTTGTTCATACGATTGATGGATGTGGCGGTATAAATTTTATTCATTAACTCAGCCACATCCACCCCATAGGAAACAACAATTATCTTCCGACTCCCTCCTTCATAACGAATTCCGTTCGACTCCTCGATTATATTTCCTCCCAGTGACACACAATGGGGAAGTTTAGAGACATATTCTATCAAAAATCATTCCAAAAAATGTGATTTATGTCGCACATTGAAAACTCAACTACTAATTCAAACAAACTGTATTAAATCATATGTATCATTTTTATGATTTCATTCAATTACAAAATCTGATAGATACATATTAATGATGTGCTACATTACTCTTTTCCAAACCACCCGTATATCAAATGCAATCCAACCAACACAATAAAAAAATCAAATTCTACAAATTATATAAAATCAAGCATAATAACTAAATTACCAACTTATATATCTCATAACATCAAATAAACAAAAATCCAAAAAAAGAGCGATTTTCGAACAACAATTTAAAAACCCTAGGTTTAGCAAAATAGATGAATTACCTCGATTGAAACAGTTGAAAGTCGGTAGAATGGAGCACAAATGACCTCAGGTACACCATGTCTCTTTTCCCTTTGATTCAAAATCAACCCAACCAACACAAAAAATAATTGGAATTATACAAATTATATAAATTCAATCATAATAACAATATTAACAACTTATATATTTCATAACATCAAATACAAAGAATAAAAATTAAAAAAAAAAACACTAATTTCGAACATTAAATTAAAAAACCTAGGTTTAGCAAAAGTGGTGAAATACCTCGATTCAAACGTTTAAAAGGCGGTAGAATGGAGCACAAACGACCTTGGGTACACCGTGTCTCTTTTGCGTTGGATTTGAGCTTCCTATGGAGGCGTTCCGGCCGGAATTGGAATGGCTTCTTTCTGGTTCGCCGTTCGTCGTTTGTGTAGAGGGAAAGGGAAGAAGGGGGTTTTGCCGTCTGTGTTCGTCGGCTGGGAAGGGAAGGGTTTTCTGCGAATTAATGAGCCGCCACTCGAAGTGGCGGCTTTTGTGATACAGGAGAAGAGCCGCCAGTACAAGTGGCGGCTTTTGTGAAGTCATACAAGAGACGTCACTTGAAGTGACGGCTTTCGTTAACCGTGATTAATTCCAGCAGTATTTTGGGAATTATTATTAACTGAACAGTATTTCAGGAATTATTTATTTAATTAGCATTATTCCGGTAAAAAACTCCATAATATGAGTTCAAATTAGGAGTGGTGGAAAATACTGAAATTTCGTTACAACACACTTGCCACATTGAAAAATACCTTTTTTGAAATATTTGGTACACCTAGACTTTTGGTACGGTATGATATGGTACCTTATCAATTATTTTGGTATGGTTTCGGCATATATTTTAAAAATAAGTGGTATACCGGTATACCGTCATACCGAAAGTCTAAACTAATAATTTTTTCAAAATTATAAAAATGACTAGACACACAACATCAATGCAAGGATAAATGACTTTATATCCATGTTTCTTGAAATATCTATACTCCTTGTTGGAGATCAGGATATTTTTTTATATCTACATTACTTAAATTATTTTAGAAGTATGTGTTCAAAATTGAATAAAACATCAATAGGTTATCGTTAGATTTTATAATAGATTCATAAATTTTGAAATTTTATTAATTTCATAATTGAATAGAACATCAATAGGATTATATCAGTACTAACGTAACATTGAATTTTTGTATTTCATTTGACATATAATTGATAGAGTATATCTAGAGAGAAGTGAGAGCTAGAGAGAGAAGTGCAGTAATATGCTTCAATAGAATGAATTTGTAACCCCCATAACTACTCCCAAGGGGAGTATTTATAGAGAAAATTAGGGTTGGGCTCCCAAGCCTTGGGCTTGGGAGGCCCATTTACAACTGGACCGCTACTGGGCCGAATACAAAGCCTCTAATGGGCTGTACAAATGAGTAAGTATAGAATCCGATTCTGGGAGGTCTTCGTGGCCGACGAGGGCGTGGCCGACGAGGGCACGGCCGACGAGGGCGCGGCCGACGAGGGCACCCGAGTCCCTTAAACTCAGGACCGTAATCTGAGTTGGCCCCTTTTCGGCCGACGGGGGCGTCTTGGCCGACGAGGGCGCCACTCTGTTGTCTTGTGCTCTGTTCTTCCGAGTATGTGGGTCCTGGGGCTCAGACCCATATACTCCATCAGGAGTCCCCCACTCTCTAAGCTGAGACGTAGACGAAGTGAAGGAGAGTAGATTTCTGTGCTTTGTTGCTTTTGTCCGACGCGGGCATTTCCAGGCCGTTAGCCGTTGCGGTATTGGCGCTGTTTCCATTTTGGTGATCCTGTTATGTGCTTTGGCCGTTACCTGCTCCTCGCTGTGGGCGGGGAGGCCGTTGTTTCCTTGACGCGTTCGTTTGAGGACGATGAGTGTCTTGTTCCGATGTCGGCCGTTGAAGGCGCGCTTTCCCTTTCCTGGACGTTGGTGGTTGAAGTTTATGTTTGGGCCGGTGAGGTTGTTCCTTGCTTTGAGGACGATGACGTCCTTTCCTTTGGGTGGCCGATGAGGGTGCTCGCGCACTCCTTTTGGCCGTTGCTGGTTGGCCTTCGTGTTCTTGGCCGAAGGGCCCGTCAAGATTAATTGTTGGCGGAGGACGATGAGTGTCCTTGCCTCTAGTGGCTTGTTGGCCGTCGCTAATGACGTTTTGGGCCTTTGGCCGATGAGGTTCCGTTGTGCTGTGTGGATGATGTGGCCATGTTTTGTGGTTACCTTGTTTATACTCTTTGTTTCGTTGAGGCCGGTGTAGTCCCCCAGTCCCCCACTACTTCGGGCCGAGGAGTGCGAGGGGTGAAGGAGTTGCTTGAGTCCCTGGCCGAAGCGGCATCTCCGTAGTCCCCCTGAATCCAACTCTCATGGCGATTTTCTGGCCAAGGTAACCCTGTGGGAGAACCCTTGTGTGCAGATCGCTTGTAGAGAGTCATCATCAAGGGTTATTACGAGGAGCCGAAGGCTGTGGGCTATTTGTCCCCTTTGTTCTGTGGCCGTTACGTTCCTGGCCGTTGCCATCTTCTTATTGTTTGGCATTTGTGATCTTGGCGAGCAAGTGGGACGTTGTGGGCGCTTGCTGGAAGTTGTAAAGCCGCTGAGCGTGTGTAGGCCGTAGAGTCTGATTTGCCGGCGGGCCGTTGATATGGGTTGGTCCTGGCCCGTTGGTGACGTGGTGGCCTCCCAGTGGTGGCCGTTGATGTGGCCATTGGGAGAGTGCCACGTGTAGTGACCGTTGGTGGGGGGGTCTATAAATACCCCTTCCCCCCCGACGAGGAATCACATTTGCATTCTGAATTTGTCGAAGTGCGGGCCGATTTTCTAGAGAGATAAACTCCCAAGCCTGTTCTTCGTGTTCTTCGTTGTTCGAGGTTAGTGTTCATCACGATCTTCCTCGTTTTTCATACTTTGCTTCCTAGGTAGTTGATCTAGTGTTAGGCGTTTGAACACCTTTAGATCTTAAGTTGTTCTCCTTAAGCCCGTAGTAGTAGTAATGAAGAGCTTGAACGAGGACTACTACCCCTACGACGACCAGCCCTCCACGAGGTCGCTTGACTACGAGGTGCTCGAGGAGTTTGAAGAGGAGATAGAGCGTTTGAGCCCCTACAAATCCGGAGAGCTGATGGACGAGGAAGACGAGGACGAGGAGTCCGCCTCCTCTTCAGAGGGTGAGGACGTAGGCGCGTCCCGAGCGGTGGACGGGGCGTCCACTTCTGCTGCCGTTCCGTGCCCGAGGCCGGTGTCTGCCGTGAAGGGAGCAGCTAAGCCGAAGAGGGTGAGGAGGCCGAAGAATGGGCCGGGCCTCTCCTACCTGGACCTCACCAACATATTCCTGATCAAGCCGGAGAGCAGTGCGGCCGACTATCTTGTCGCCCAGATGTACGTGGGGCCGTTCGGGCGGGTTAGGGCACCCAGGCCGACGGACCATGTTCTACTTCCGCCACCGGGATACTTTGGAGTATACCCTATGAGTTTTGCTAAGGGGTTGAGGTTCCCCCTTCACCCTTTCGTCATTGAGTATCTGGACATGGTGGGGCTTCCTCCGGCCTTGCTGACGCCGAACAGTTATTCCTTGATGGTGGGCTTTTTACTTCGGTGTGAGGAGTTGGGCTTCAGGCCGACCACGGCCTTATTCATGAACTTGTACCAGATCGGCCGAGGAAGCCACAAGAACTGTGCGGCCTATGCTACTCTTCAACAGCTGCCGAGGAAGAGGAGCTTCACGGATTTGCCTACGTCCATTCATGGGTGGAAGAGCAAGTTCGTGTTTGTGTCCATTGGTGAGAGTGGCACCGAGTTCCCCTCTCTCGGCCATACCGGGAGGTTCAATCTCCATGACCCGCCGAAGAGCTCTATTTTGGACGCTCAGGTGGAGGCTTTCCTGGAAGGGCGGCCGAGGAGCGTGAAAGATTACGTCACTGAATACAAGATGACCGCCCTCGGCTTCTTCAGATATCACCTGTATGGAGATAAGGAGGATGACCTCCAACTCTGGCCGAGGATGACCACCACCTTTGAGGAGGCCGATGGCCCGGATTTGGGCATTCCTGCTGAGGCCGATGGTAATTTTTTCTTCGGCTTTCTGTCTTTATGTTTTGTCCTTTGCCTTACTAATCTGTTTGTTTTTCCCTTGTAGACTTTGTCATGGACCGACGTTCCATAATGGCTGTTGCCAAGGCCAAGGCGGCCGAGGAGCTGACTGCTAAGGCGGCCGAGGCGGCCCGACGTGCCGCTGCTGGTGGGAGCGGGGCTACTGCTGATGCGGCCCCAAAGCCTGCCCCATCAAAGAAAAAGAGACCGGTCACTGACGGCCAGAAAAAGTTGACTGAGGCCGGCGTGAGCGTCTCTAAGAAGACGAAGAGGGCTCCTTCCCCTTCTCCGGCTAGTGAGGCCGGTACTCTTACTGTCCCCAGCGTGGGCGATGGTGGTCCCGTCGTGGACCTTACTGTTGCTGACGATGCTGCCCCAGCGCTTCCTCTCGTCCAGGAACCACGGACGCAGAGGGCCGGCAAGGAGATTGCCGGTGCCACCTACCAGAAGGTGGTAGAATACCCCGTCGGCGGGGGCGTGTTCAACGATCTCGTCCCTGGCCACGTCGTCCTTGCCAAGGCCATGCCGGCCAAAGATCGGGCTCACTTGAAGAAGCTCGAGGACCCGAAGATTTACGAGGGCGGCATGGACCTCCTCGTCCAAGTAAGTTACTGTCCTTATATTTTTGTTTCTCTCTTCGTCTGTGTGGAGTCTTTTGCCTGACCTTTGCTTTCCTTCTGCAGAGTGCCTTTATGCTTATGGAAAGCCATAAGAGGCAATATTGGGAGATAGCTCGCTTGAAAGAGCTGGAGCAGAAGGCTGCCTCGGCCGACGAGGCGGTAGCTTGCCTTGATCGGCTCCGGGAGGACGCCAAGGCATTGCAGGCAAGGGCTGATGAAGCCGCTGCAGCCAGGGACGATGCCCTGGCCAAGCTCGAGGAGAGCAAAAGGGAGCTCGAGGAGTCCCACAGGGCGCTTGAGGCCGAGAGGCGCAGGAGTGAGGAGGCTGCCAAGGCGAAGGCTGAGGCCGAGGCCGCCGTCGTGAGGGCTGCCGATGAGGCCGTCGAGAAGTTCCTGGCCGAGGGGTGGAAGGCCGATGAGAGGCTCCCTTGGTGCTACGAGGTGGTGGCCGCCAGGCTTGAGAGTTGGGGGATGAACTCCCCTGCCGGCCGAGAGTATTTCAGCCGGGAGATGTCCGTTTATTACAACCTGGGCCAGGAGCGGATGCAAAGGCTCCTGTGTCGGCGGCTATCCCGGGCGTTGAAGGCCATGAATTACACGTCTGGGTGGGCTAGACGGAACCTGAAGCTGCCAAAGCTGATGAAGGATCCAGAAGAGCAGGCCAAGCTTCCGATGTCGGAGCGAGAGTCCCCCATAGAAAGCTCCGGCCTTGGCGAGCCGGATTATACTGAATTCGACTTCTTAGACGATGCCACCAGCGCCGCTGCCGGCCAAGAAGTTGAGGCCGATGAGGCCGACGAGGAGGGAGCCGACGAGGTTGAAGAGCCCGTCGTGGATGAAGGTGCCCCGGAGGCTTGATCGGCTATTCCCTACTGTAATTAGCTTTTCATTTGTTGCCAAATTATGTAACGGCCGAAGTGCCCCCAATTGTAATGAACTCACTATCAATTGAAGAAATTTTTGCTGTCCTTTTCGGCTTTGAATCCCTTGTATGGTTGTTTGCTTTGTCATTTCGTTTGTGAAAATTTTTTCTCAAGTGTCAAGGTCATAACTTGGGTCGCCCGCGATTGTCCGCTACGTCCATGGGGTAGTCCACCCTGTCCGGTGACCTGGTCGGCTTGTTCGTCGTCGTTTAACACTTAGGAATTTTTTCAAAAATTTCCTAAGTGTTTTGGGCTCACTGAGCTGCTTTCTTCCCTGGCTGGCGGCCTGATCGGCCTGACCGTCATTTCTGTGCTATCCTAACACTTAGGATTTTTTTTTTGAAAATTTCCTAAGTGTTTTGGATTCGTGTAGTTGCTTCCCTTCCGGCCTGGTGGCCTTGTCGGCTTGACCGGTGGTTCTAACCATGATACTTAGGATTTTTTCCAAAAATTTCCTAAGTGTATTTGGAACCACGAAGTTGCCTTCTTTCCGGCCAGGTGGCCTCGTCGGCTTGACCGGTGTTCCTTTGCTATCGTAACACTTAGGATTTTTTCCCAAAAAATTTCCTAAGTGTTTTTTATTCCTTTTAGGTGCTTCCCTTTTTAGCCTTGACCGTGGTGTCCGTTCCGTCCAGGCCTTGGCGTTCTTATCGTCCTGGCCTTGGATTCATCCCAAGTGTTTTAGCCAGGGCCGTTGTCGGCTTGTATCCCTGTGTTCTGGCCGATGAGGGCACCTTCACCATAGTCTTGTGGACTTTGAATTTTTCACAAGTACACATGTAGAGGTGTAGGTAGCTAACGGCTTTGTTGTATACTGGTACCCGCTTCGGCTAGAACTCCTTCATTTGAGTACTTAGATAATTTCCTAAGTATAAATGTTAGGCATTTACTTCTTTGCGGTGCCACTGCCGGCCAAGGTTTGGCTTGTGGCCGATGAGGGTGCTGGATAAGGAATAGCTTGTCCCAGGAGATGGTCCTGTCTTCGTCGGCTAGCTATGGTTCCAGTGCCTGCGTCGGCCATCCGAGGTGCTGTGGCAAGTAGAGGTTGTTTCTTGATTGTTTGTTCCTTTCGCGGGTGTGATGAGTGCCCGCTTCATCCTGGTCATCCTCAGGATTGCGATGCTTTGTTTCATACCAAGCGTTGGTGCCTCAAAGGACTATGGCCGATGAAGGTCACCGCTCGCGTGTCACCCAACCGGTGTGGTTAGGGTTTTATAGGCGTGTGTCTCGGCTTTGATTGTTCCCTTGTAGTGTGTGGACGTGTCGTCCATGTTGCCTGTCAGTGGTACTACACTTGTGTTTAACTGATATGTACTTGGCCTAGTTGGGCCTGAGTTGTGGGGATTTTATTTTCCATTGCTCGAGGCCGGCACGTGTGCGCGGCCGTCGGCTTCCCTCTTTTTCCCTTATATTTTTTTTTCGGGGGTATCCTTCTTTCAGGCTTCGGCCGAAGGGTGTGCTCGTCCCTCGGCCGGTTCGGACTTCGTTTATAACGTCCGTGATCTCAGGGCGGGTCCCGTCGCCTATTTATGACGCGGGCTAGACTTTTGGTCGGTTTCCAACGGCTGTCGTTGCCCATCCCTGAGTTTTGGGATTTTGTCACCTCGGCCATGATTTCAGGCCTGTCGTCCTGCGTCCTGGCGCGTGGACGACGCGGTGAGCTTCCCGTTTCAAGACGTGGGCCGTTTGCGGACCCTTCGTCCTGGGGACATCGTCGGCCATACCTGAGTGTTTCACTTCTAGGCTTTCGGGGCCAGGACGATGTGCTCTCTCAGCTAGGCCTGAGCCCTTCGCTGATACAAAATACAATGGAGTGCCTGAGCTTGTCGCTCGTAGGCTGCAAATGCAAGGGGCCATGTCGGCCAGACCTGAGCCTTTCGCTCTAAGGTGGCCGACGAGAGCACCTGTTAGTGTTTTACTTTGAATTTCCAGAGAAAAAATCAGAACGTGATTTTATTCATAAGTGGCTCGAGGCCGAGGGTGGCGTTCAATCAGTAACCCGTTAAGGGGTGAGGGCTTCGCCGTCTGCACCTCCTTCGGATTACTGATAAAACTTCACCAGATGGTGTACATTCCATGTTCGTGGTACATTGGACCCATTCGGGCGTTTAAGCTTGTAGGTGCCGGGTTTGACCACGACACTGACGATGTAGGGCCCTTCGTACTTCAATGCTAGCTTGCCGCCCTCTGTCGGCTGGCTTGCTTCCCTTCGGCGGAGGACGTAGTCCCCCACCTGAAATTCCCGGGAACGTACCTTGGCGTCATAGTATGATTTTACTTGACACCGGTAGTTCTCCGCTCGGACGTAAGCTTGTTCACGCCTCTCATCAACCAGGTGTAGGTCAATCTTCATGTTTTCTTCGTTGGTGTCAGGCTCATATTGTTCCACCCGTCGGCTGGGGATGGCAACTTCCGTAGGCGCCTTTGCTTCAAAGCCGTAGCACAGGGCGAAAGGCGTTTCACCTGTCGCCCTCCTCGGCGTGGTTCTGTAGCACCACAGGATGTTGGGGAGCTCGTCGACCCAACTACCTCCTGCGACCTGGAGTTTCTTCTTCAGCCCCTCCATGATTGTTCTGTTGGCGTTCTCGACCTGCCCGTTGCCCTGAGGGTAGGCAACGGAGGAGAAACGATGCTTTACCTCAAACTCCCGGAGGAGCTCTTGGAAAGGGGCTGCCTCGAACTGGGTGCCGTTGTCTGATATAATCTCCTGGGGGACGCCAAAGCGTGTGATGATGTTCTTGTAAACAAATTTTTGGCATCTGGCCCCCGTGATGCTGGCCAAGGGTTCCGCCTCGACCCACTTGGTGAAGTAGTCGACGGCGACGATGATGTAGCGGTTATTCCCGGCGGCTCTGGGCAGGGGGCCGACCAGGTCAATCCCCCATCTGGAGAATGGAATTGCGGTGCTGACAGGGGCATAGTTGACAGCTGGACGACCAGGGGCCTTCTGGAGTACCTGGCATGTGGTGCACTTCCTGGCCAGGTCAGCGCAGTCCCGTGCCATTGTCGGCCAGAAGAAGCCCTGGATGACGAGACGCCGGGACATGCTGAAAGGACCCTGGTGCGAGGAGCAGACGCCACAGTGAACTTCTTCCATGGCGGTGTCGGCCTCGTCCTGGTGCAGGCATCGGAGGAGAGTGCCATTGTAGGACCGTTTGTAGAGTTTGTCATCTTCTATGGTGTAGCTTGGGGCCCTGAGTTTGGCAAGTTTGGCCCTCTCCTCGTCCGGGGGCAGCTCCCCCGTTGTGATGAAGGTGGCGATGTCGGAGATCCAGTCCTCTGGTCGCTGTTGGACGCACAAGACGGTGCTGGCATGGATGCTGGACATGCTCAACTCCTCGATCTTGGCCAAGTGGGAGATGTGCTCCGGGGTGTCCGAGCTGAGCTTGGAGAGGATGTCGGCTTCAGCGTTCTCGGCCCTTGGGATCTGAGTGATCTCGTGGGTTTCAAACGCTTTCATCAATTCCTCCGCTGCTTGTTTGTACTGCTTCATCCGACCTTCCTTTGCCTCGTACGATCCCTCCATCTGGCCCACTACCAGTTTGGAGTCGCACTTGATCTTGAGGTGCTTGGCCTTGAGGCCGGCGGCGAGTCTGAGACCGCTGAGGAGGGCCTCATACTCGGATTCGTTGTTGGATACCCTGAAGTTGAAGCGGATGGCATAGTAAGCTCTGAACCCTTCAGGGGATATGAGGACGCCGCCGCTGCCGCATGATTTCGCGGCCGACGAGCCGTCAGTGAACAGGGTCCACGTGTCGTCCGGCTCCGGCCCGTGGTTGGCGACGGCCGTCTCCCTTGCTGTGCATTCGATGACGAAGTCGGTCAAGGCTTGCCCTTTGATGGATGGCCTTGGCTTGATCTCAATTTGAAACTGGCTGAGGAAGATCGCCCATTTCACCATCCTTGAGGAGCTTGTGGGGCTCCTCATGAGCGCGCCAAGAGGCTGCTGGGTCAGCACATGGACGGTGTGGGCTTGGAAATAGTGCCCCAGCTTCTTCACGGTGTGGACGATGGCCAGCACCGTCTTCTCAATGGGGGAGTACCTGAGCTCGGCCTCCCTAAGTGTCTTGCTGATGTAGAAGATGGCCTTCTGCACCCCTTCGTCCTCGCGGATGAGCACAGAGCTGATGGCCGACGTGCTCACCCCTAAGTATAAGAAGAGGATTTCGCCGGCTTTGGGCTTGGAGAGCACGGGTGGGGACGACAAGTACCTTTTCAATTCGTCGAATGCTTCCTGGCACTCCGTCGTCCACTTGAAGCTGTTGGCTTTCCGCATGATCTGAAAGAAGGGGAGGGCCCTCTCGGCGGACCTGGAAAGGAACCGGTTTAAGGCCGCCAGACGCCCCGTCAGTCGCTGTACCTCCTTGACGTTGCGGGGCGGCTCCATGTTGATGATAGCCTGCGTCTTCTCCGGGTTTATCTCGATGCCTCTCCGGCTAACCATGTAGCCGAGGAACTTGCCACCCTGGACGCCGAAGGCGCATTTCTTGGGGTTGAGGCGGAGCCTGAACTCCTTCATTATCTCAAAGATTTCCCGGAGGTCGTCGGGGAGGGAGGTGGCCTGCCTGCTCTTGACGATCATGTCGTCGACGTACGCCTCCATCGTCCGGCCAAGGACCGCCCTGAAGATCTTGGCCACCATCCTAGTGTAGGTGGCGCCGGAGTTTTTGAGCCCGAAGGCCATGACGAGGTAGCAAAAGATTCCCTCTGGGGTCATGAATGCCGTCTTCTCGGCGTCATCTTCATGCATGGAGATCTGGTGGTACCCTCTGAAAGCGTCGAGGAACGACATCAACTCGCACCCCGCCGTCTCGTCCACCAGTTGATCAATGTTGGGGAGAGGGAACGGGTCCATGGGGCACGCCTTGTTCAAGTCAGTGTAGTCAACACACATTCTGAACGTCGGCGGTTTCTGTGCGAGGACGACGTTGGCCAACCATGTCGGGTACTTCACCTCTTTGATGTGTTTTATCGATAGGAGCATGGCAACCTCCCCCTTGACGAAGTCCCGCCTGTCGGCGGACAAGTAGCGCCGCTTCTGTTTGACGGGCGCGGAGGCCGGATCGACGGTCAGCCGGTGAGTGATCACCTGGCGGCTGATGCCTGGCATATCGTCCGGGCCCCACGCGAAGACAACGGCGTATGACCGTAGGACGAGGAGGATGGCGTCTCGTTGGTCCTGGGGGAGTTGCTTTCCGACCCTGAGAACCCGCTCCGGCCGGGAGGTATCCAGAGGGATTTCCTCGACCTCCTCGGCCGGCTCCGCATGTGGCCTCTCCTCGTCCATGGCGACGGCGGCCGTAATGGTGTCTATCCTCTGTCCTTCCCTTTCGGCCGGCCTCATTAGCTTGAGGTAGCAAGCTCTGGCTATCCTCTGATTTCCTCTGGCGTAGCCGATGCCGTCATTGGTGGGGAACTTCAAACATAAGTGCTTCATGGAGATGATGGCCTCCAAGTCCTCCAGCGCTGGCCGGCCCAAGATCAGGTTGTGGGCGCACTGGAGGTTGACCACCATGAACTCCATGTTTATTTTGGCATGGTGGAGGCCGTCACCGACTTCCACGGGGAGGACTATCGTGCCCTCGGCGTCGATAGAGTCCCCGGTGAAGCCGGATAACGGGGTCTTGATCGGCTTCAGCAAAGTTCTGTCCAGCTTCAGTTGCTTGAAGGTGTCTAGGTACATCACGTTGACGGAGCTCCCCGTATCGATGTAAGTTCGGTGGATGATGGAGTCACCGATCTCACATCGGATGACGAGGGCGTCCCTGTGTGACTCCGTACCTGGAGGCAGATCCTTGTCGGTGAAGGTGATCGCCTCCGTTCGCTGCTTCTTCGGCTGGGGGGGACGTGGGACACCTCCCCAATGTAAAGGGATTGGGCCCATTTCTTCCTCTGAGTGGCGGAGTCCCCCCCCCAGTATTTCCACCCACGATGAGGTGGATGTGATTCTTCTTCGGCGGAGGCTCTTCAAAGTCCTCGTCGTCGCTGAGTCTACCAATCTCCCGCTTCTTCGCAGAGGGTTCGCCCCCATGTTTGCCGGTGTTTACCCAAGTGTTCTTGCGTGGGCCACCTTTGACAAACTGGGAGAGTTCCCCCTGGCGAATAAGACGCTCGATGGCCTTCTTTAGGGTGATGCAATCGTCGGTGTTGTGCGACGAGTTCTTGTGGAACCGGCAGTACGTGGCGCCCTGCTGGATGGCAAGGATCTCCTCGGCCGGCCGAGGAGCCTGCTCGATGAGGCCGTGCTTCTCGGCATAATCGAGGATGGTGCCGACCGGGTGGGTGAGGGTTACCCCCGGCCGTTCCAACCTCGGCCGCCAGTGGCGGTCTTTCTTACTCTGTCCACCAGAGCCGTGGCGGCCCTGGGCACCCTGGCCGGCCGGGGACGGACCCGGGGCCGGCGAAGGATTTGCCTTCTTGGGGGGATGGCCCCCCTCTCTCTTGTGATTGTGGAGCTCGTCGGCGTCGGCATTTAAGCCTCCGCGCTGGAGCGCCTTGGCGTACGACCTCGGGGGGTCGGTGATGAGGCTCCTAGCGTACGGGGAGCTGCGGAGGGCTCCCTGGTACAAAGCGAGGAGGGTGAGCTCATCGGCCCCCTCGACCTCCTCGGTCTCCCTTGTCCACCGGTCTATGAATGACCGGAGGGACTCCTCGTGCTGCTGCTTGACGGAGAGGAGGTGGGTGAAATACTTCTTCGCGCGCTTCCTCCCGGCAAAGTGAGTGAGGAAGCGCTGGGCGAGATCCTGCCATGAGTCGATGCTTCCTTCTGGCAGTCCGTTGAACCACTCGTACGCTGGCCCCTCGAGAGTAGAGAGGAACCACCGGCAGAGGTATTCGTCGGACGCGTTCACCATCAACATGTTGTTTTGGTAACGGCTGAAGTGCTCCTGGGGGTCTGATCGGCCATCGTAGGACTTGACGGCGTTCCCCCTGTACTTCTCAGGGATGGGGGCCGAGAGGACCCTGTTGGTGAAAGGGGTCCTGGTCCTGACCTGGATGATGGGGTCACCTCGCCCCTCGGCCAGCTCCCTCTCCAGGGCGCTAACTTTGTTCATGAGCGCGTTGAGGCCGGGGTCGTTGGAGGCGCCGGCCGTAGGGATGTTGGCCGACTGCTTGGCCTCCATCTGAGCCAGCCTCCTTTCCAGCTGGGCGATGACCTCGTCCCGGGGGTCCCTGTCGGCCGCGGCGGCACCCGGCTGGTTCCTCAGACGCTCGTTGTGAGCCGCGTTGATCTGGTGACGCACGTCATCCTCGTGCAACTTCCCCTTGCCCTTGTCCGGGCGGGGCTGGTCCGCTGTCCGGGACACAGACCCCAAACTCTCCCTTGGTGAGCCAGTACGAGGATCACCAATCCGTCCCGCCATCCTCTCCGAAACCGGACGACGGCGCGTGTCACCCATCCTATTGAAGGTAGAGGCTTTTCCACGCGCTGGGGTCTGCCCGGGCCGACGAGGGGAAGCAGGGTGGGAGTGGGACGACGCCGTGTCCTGGGCCACAACCCCCTCATTGTTGCCTATCTGGTCGGCCAGTGGTTGGGGATGAGGAGGTGGAGTGACGTTTCCCCCGGTCCTTGGCAAGAGTGCGCTGAGGACGGTGGGGTTCTGAGCTAGGCTGGCGATGATGACCGACAGCGCGGCCTGGACCTGAGGATCTACGGACGGAGAGGCCGCGGCCATAGGCTGGGCCGGGGCGTGGTCCGCTTTCTCAGCTCGTTTCTTTTCTAGGCCGAGGCGGGCGTCGGGGACTCCGCCGTTGAGTTGGTTGCGGAGGTCCGTCGTGAGGTTGAAGGCCTCCTGGAAGAGGTCCCCTCCGCCGACCTGGTCGGCCGTGGCGTCCTCATCGTGCTCCCTGGGCTCTTGGTCCTCAGGGATGACTTTGCTGACGAGGTTGCGGTTTGACTTAGTTCTCCCCATGATCAGTGGTTAGCTGTGCCTGGTAGCGACGAAGGGTGCTAACTTGATTGTTCTAGCTCTCAACGAGAGCACCAAATGATAGAGTATATCTAGAGAGAAGTGAGAGCTAGAGAGAGAAGTACAGTAATATGCTTCAATAGAATGAATTTGTAACCCCCATAACTACTCCCAAGGGGAGTATTTATAGAGAAAATTAGGGTTGGGCTCCCAAGCCTTGGGCTTGGGAGGCCCATTTACAACTGGACCGCTACTGGGCCGAATACAAAGCCTCTAATGGGCTGTACAAATGAGTAAGTATAGAATCCGATTCTGGGAGGTCTTCGTGGCCGACGAGGGCGTGGCCGACGAGGGCACGGCCGACGAGGGCGCGGCCGACGAGGGCACCCGAGTCCCTTAAACTCAGGACCGTAATCTGAGTTGGCCCCTTTTCGGCCGACGGGGGCGTCTTGGCCGACGAGGGCGCCACTCTGTTGTCTTGTGCTCTGTTCTTCCGAGTATGTGGGTCCTGGGGCTCAGACCCATATACTCCATCAATAATAATTTGTTATATTAAATCATTACAAAATACTTCGTACTACGTAAGATGTAACGAAATTTCAGTATGATAGTAATATGCATTTTGTATACTGAAAATTTACGGTACGGTAAAATATGAGATTTTGTCATGAATATTACTAGATAGAAACTCATGGATAAAAATAAAACTAAATGTTTCCAAAAAAAGAGAGTTATATGACTTTTATACTCTCCCAGTTACACTTACCTCATCTGACCAATTACAGTTATCATACCCGACTGGTTACAATTATTTGACCTGATGAATTATAATTACTGAACCCGAACAATTACGATTACTCAGCCCAATCAATTACATTTATCCGATCTGACTAGTTACATTTATTTGAACCTACCAATTACAGTTATCCGGATCAACCGATTACAGATACTCCGACTAGTTACAAACTTATAATCATCCGAAGTTACCGTTATAGTTCCTGAACTGACTAGTTACAATTAAGTTACAATTATTTGATCCGATAGTATCCACTGCCGGAAACCACCACAATCTACCACTATTAGCCTACCACCGCTAGCCACAAACTCTGGCCCCACTCCAACACAAACGCCAACCCCATCACCCTTTTCAGCCTACCCGAGTCCCCTCTCCCGCCCTACCCCAGCCCCACTGCTATTATGCTACCACCATCCTTTACCGCCACTGCCCAACCCTCTACCTAGGGATGGACTCGGTCCCGGTCCTTAATTTTTTTTAAAAATTGTTGGAAAATAAAAAAATGATGTATATTTATTATAAACACTACATTGTCACTTGTATCATATCACATTTGAAAATTATAATTGAGAATACTTTGAAGTTGAAAATTACAATGTATGAAGTATGAACTGAGAAATAATGGCAAAAAAATTACTCCTATAGTTTGAGTGGATATAAATATGAGCACTTTTACTCTTTCCAAAAATATGACTTGGTCATCTGGGTCTTCTCCCTCAGCCCTCGAATGCTCGTAGCTCCAGGAGGGACAAAGCCTTCTCCTTCGCACGACCAGGCTTTCTCTCTCCATCATACAACCCTCATCTAAATATCCCTAACCCACTTCCCAGATCTCTCCTTCATCGATGTTCTGTAGATGAACAATCTGCACCCCAGCCGCACCCCAGATATAATTCGAAGCTCCTCAGATATGCTGCACCACCGCCGCACCCCAAATCCTATACGTCGTCGTTCATTGCCGCTCATGTCCGGGCGATCTTCTCCATCAGGTTCTTCACTCGTTGCCTTCGCCCGTAATAGCCTTCGCGTCGTAGCCGCTCACTGCCTTTAATAGCCTTCGCGTCGCCCTTGAAATTGGGATCTGCAACTTACCGCTCACTGGCAAAACTATGTTTTTTCAAATATACGGCCTCCTTGGTCACATTTTTGTCCTTTTGTAAAAGTGGTCACATTTTTGGAAATTGGTTCTAAATTAGTACGTAATATTCATGTAAAAAGCCCATGAACTAATCGTCGTCGTCGCTTTCGGTGTCGGTTGTCGTTTCCTCCATGAAATGGCGGTCCGGTGCTATGTTTACTTCTTGTGTTCTATGATGGGCCTTCAACCAATCATGGAAGCAAACAAGTGTCTCGAGAGATGAAACGCTCAACCTCGTTCTATAGTCAGTTAAAACGTTACCGGCTTGGCTAAACTCTTGTTCTACGACAATAGTTGAAACCGGCATCGACAACACTTGTTTGGTCATTTTTTATAAAACCGGAAACATCCCTTCGTGGATCTTTCACCATTAGAGAATATCAAAGTCCTCCGCTTCATTAAACTCAACAGGAAACGTTAGATGTAATTCAAGAGAGCTCGTTAATCGAGCTCTGTGCAACGACATTACTTTTTTCAAAAGAGTAGATATTGTTGATTTAAAAAACCTCTTCCTTTAGATGAGGAAGCACTCGGTAATGGGGGTGCATTACAATATTGTGCAAGAAATTGATTAAATAAAGCGTGAAATAGATTACTAACCTCGTTGAATTGGGCTTGAGGATCTATAGGTGTGTCTTCGTACATAGGGAATGGACCGTAAAAAGCAGTATAATACTTCCTTCGTCTCTTAAAACTTTGTCATCTTTCCTTTTTGGGACGGCCCAAAAAACTTTGCCACTTTCCATTTTAATCAATTATTTTGTGGTTTTTGTTATTTCTCTCTCCTCTGCACAAACCTCAACCACACAGTTTTTACTTTATCATTCTCCGTGCCGGTCAACTTTGGCAAGTTTTAAGGGACAAAGGTAGTAGTATTCTAAAAATGTTTGTTAATTGGAAAGTTTGAAATGAGTATCAAGACAGAAAGCAATAGAATAAATAGGCGGAATGTAGGCATAATATTTTAAAAACTTTTCTTTCATGTAATCACAAAAATAATGTACATAAGCAGCTTGAGTAAATTCTTGAAAAGCACCGGCGAGATTAACAACTTCTATAAAAAAAATGGCTGCTAGTTGGTTTATACACATGGGAAAAAGTTTGAGTAGCGTTGTTAAAATAAACTAAAATATTGCAAATCTTTTGCATTGTGTCGATCTCAACCAGTTCTATAATATAATTACAAGTTTCTTTCATGAAATTAGGAAAATAATCTTTAAATCGAAGAAGCACAACAATTAAATTATATGTACTATTCCAACGAATAGAAAGATCTTTAGGAAAAACACAATATCTTACACCTTTCGACTTCAAATAAGCACGTCATTGCATTTTAAGTGGATTAATAGTCCAAATCATTCTAATAGCATCCTTAACCCCCCCCCCCCCCCCCCCCCAAACCCCTCCCCAACGGCTATAATGCCGTTACTAGCCGTTCCAAACGGCTAGTTTGACCCCTGCCCCTGCCCCAACCCCCTAATTAATACTCTCTCCGTCTCTTATAACTTTGCCAACTTTTCTTTTTGGATGTTCCATTAACTTTGTCACTTTCCCTTTTAAGTAAAGAATTTGTAGTTTCAGTTAATTCTCTCCCCTCTGCACAAACCTTAATCACACCGTTTTTACTTTATTAATCCTCGTGCTGGTCAAATTTGACAAAGTTATTAGGGATGAAGGGAGTATTTTTAAAAAAAACTGTTGGGAACGAACTGGGACCGCCCGGTCCGGTCCCCATTTTGGCTTACCCAGGATCGAGGTCAGAAATACCCGGTCGGGTATCCGGTCCAAGACCAGGACCGGAAAATCAGACCCAATCCGGTCCCGCACAGTAGGCTCTACCTATTTGTATAAGGGTATTCCGGTAATCCGGTCTATTCATTAATATTTAATCACTTCTTTGTCTATATCCGAATATGGTCCCATATTTAGAGCTCGTTTGGTGACCTCTTTTTTTGGCTTATCAGGCTTATCGGTCAGGTTTTTCACCAAACATGTAATTTTTGGTTTCGCGCGCTGAATTATGTAATAAGTTGAAAAAGTAAAGTTGAAGTTACTTTTCTGGCTGTATTGGCTGAAGTTACTCTAGAGGATCATTTTAGACATTTTTCATATAATTTTTTATTTTATTTATTAATAACAAATATTTTAAATATAATTTTTTTATGAATCAGCAGAATCAGCCAATATAGAAATTCAGCCAGAATTTCATAAATTTCAGCAGAATCAGCCAATTCAGTCAATTTTAGTGTTAACAAAGGACTCTTAATTAGAGCCATCTGCCCGATTCATCGTTCATCCATTTTCATCCGATTCATCGTTTGTCCCACGTCTGCTCTATCTCTTGCGGTCTCGCCTCTCGACCTGTGTTCTGAGCTTCAGATCTCCGGTAAGCTTTCGAGCCCTTCCTCCATTGTCTACTGCCTCCGTTTTTTTAAATCAGACTCTTCATTTTCCCGATAAAGGCGAAGAAAGCCAGAAGCTGTTAAAATTGGTAGATGTTTTGTCTTATTATTCATTACTGAAATTTGAATTTCGATGGTTTACTAGTTTATTACTCCGTTTATTGAATCTTTGAATGCTACGATTAGTTTTATGTTTCTGATTGTGTCAGAATCTGTTTTTTTACTTCACTCATTTGGGCATCGGCGTATTTGGGACCTGGGATTCGAATTTCTCCTTCACCTAATCTGCGGGTGGAAACGTCCTGGCAGCTAAAAAGTGATATTTGAGGATGGGTAATGCTTCTTCAATGTTAACCCAGTATGACATTGAAGACGTCCAAGACCACTGTAACCATCTCTTTAATCAGCTAGAAATATTATCACTATACCAGAGGTTCTGCCAGCTTGATAGGAGCGCGAAGGGGTTCATATCAGCCGATGAGTTTCTGTCAGTTCCGGAGTTTGCCATGAATCCCCTCTCCCAGAGATTGCTCAAGATGGTAGATGGATTAAACTTCAAGGAATTTGTAGCTTTTTTGTCAGCCTTTAGTGCCAAAGCAAGCATGAGGCAAAAGATTGAACTTATCTTCAAGGTATATGATTCTGATGGAAATGGGAAGGTGTCATTCAATGACATGATTGCGGTTCTTCAGGACTTAAGTGGCGCATACATGTCAGATAAGCAAAGAGAGGATGTTTTGAGCCGTGTTTTGCATGAGGCTGGTTATACAAGGGACTCCTTATTATCTGTGGATGACTTTGTTAAGGTGTTTGATCATCCTGGCTTGAAGATGGAGGTGGAGATCCCAGTTGACTAGCAGCACCAATTCTTGTTATTCTACAACAGTACAACTGCAGAGTCTGCGGACTGCAGTGGAGTTTTGAGTTCATATTGTTCTGCCAAATAGTCGTGTTTTTGTTTTACATTCCCTCCTCCCTTTTGAGAAGTAAAGCCGTAAAGGTGTGCAAAAAGACACACATTATATGAAATTTATTTTGACTAATGGGCTATGTTTCTGCTATTTTGCCTCAATGTCCAAATATAGCTGTTCTGGAAACACAAATATCAATTTATTTTACCTAATCCGCTATGTTTCCAGCTTCCGCTATTTAACCACAATGGTCCATGTCTAAAAAGTTTTTACATCCCATGATTTACAAAGCCTGCGGATTCTATGTCTGGTTGCTACGTTTGGCTCAAATTCTCGCATATTGTATTATGTCATCTTTGAACCATGATTTTATCAATCGAAGTTGAGTTGGCTTTTGAAAAAAAGTAAATCTACAACTCTTTATTTCTGTCAATTCTTAACCTTTTTAATTCTTTCTATATTTCTACACAATATTTTAATTTCTTATTATTTGTTTCTTATATTATTCTTCCTATATTAAAATTTCTTGTATTTTTCATATATATTCTGACCTTTCAATAATTATTGTGTAACAATAATCTAAAATAAAATATTAGGATTCAGCTGTCGAGAACGATTGGGTAGACTGCACTCGGACTTGGATGATCAGTCCGGTATACCCACTACCAGTTTCAATTTGCTTGTCCGGAACTGACCCAGATCCACCCCGAGCAATATTACAAGAGAAAAAATAATTCATTATTAAATACTCCGCCATAATTACAATGAAAAAAACAAATTGTCATCATTTTTTCCTCCAGTTTTCTGGTTTGATTCTACATCGGGTAGCATTGATGTTTCTCGTTCTAACTTCAATGAGATCCTCTCTTAATCGATCAATATGTCAAATATCATCCTTCTAACCCACAACAATAAACTGTGAAAAAGGGTAGAACTAACTATTGACGGAAGATGTTTTTCCCTTTATAAAAATGGCTTGAGTTGTCTTTTGTTAATATATGTTCGCTCTTGCTCTACTTTAGACAGTGTAATGCTGCTGGAGGGTGTTGATATCCAAACCCTTCTGCCTGGCCACTGATTCCACATGCCCCTTCAGAGTGTGAAGCTCCATAAGCCTGCAATTCCAAATTTGGTAATAAGAATGTTAGATGCAACATGTGTATTCCTATAAATGACTAATGATGTTTATTTATTTATTTGTTTGTTTGTTTGTTTTATTTATGAGGTTTCCCTATAATAGTATAATTTTATCAAGAGAAGATTCACTGAAAAAATTTGCCTTCATGGTTACAACAGTCACTACAAAATTTACACACACACACTTACCTAGCAGCCTCAGCGCGTTTCCTTGCTTGTTCAGCAATCTCAGACAATTCCCTATAGCTTTCCTCACTGCATTGGTTAGGGGCTGCAGCAGTCTGCAAACCATGAAGTGTGCGCTGATCCACGGCCCATTTTGCTTCCCTCTCACCCCTTCCGTAATCCTTCTTTGACGTGAAAGCGGTCTATTTTTCCCAGCATTGAAAAGTTGATGAGTCAGTTGAGAAGGATACATATATTATTACTCGTTCGGCAAGTCGGATCATGGATTTATTTTTAAAGAGGCAAAAACATACTTATTTAAAACTATACCTTGTTATCCATCATGGATTTCCAGGCCTTCCCACTCAATGCCAATCGAGTGATGAACTTGAGAATGTCAAGAGGGAAATAGGTGATTATGCTGTAAATCCAGATAGCTCCAGCCCATTCCCAGCCAATACCTTGGATTCTTGCAAAACTCCAGTTTGCGTATACAGCAATAAGTGTAGCCACCTATTCCAAAAAGATGAAATTGAGTAAAAAAAATGTTTAGTCCAAAGAGACAATATTTATTCCAACATTTAATAGCATTTCTCAAGAAGCAAGTCACTCACGAATTGTGCGGCAAAAAAGGCAACAACAAGCAAGACCCCAGGGCGCTCAACAAAGGACCAGCTATGTGACCTCGTCACAAAGATGAGTGCTTGACTGATTATGCTAACTTGGAGATAGACAGCAGCTGTCAACTCATACGGTGAATCCTTGATGGATTTAACCTTGAACACGTCCTGAAGATAAGAAATTGTGTCATGAGCTATGTAGTCATCAAGTGAGGTTAAAGTTAATGTTAGAAAAAGAAAAGAAATTTCTATAAAGAAGAGTAGATGACTAGAACATAACTTTCTTTAAATATATGCCCATGGTTGTTTTTCCCTAAAAATATGACTAATTCACTCCTAAAAGAAGAGTTATTCACTACTATTATTTTCTTGAGATTATATGGGACCTATTGTAAGCACAGAACAAAGATGCTCCTATTTATGCACATGACTCATGTCTTACTCCTAGCAGCAATAATATCGTTAAACAAAATGGAAAAGGAGATTACAGTGAAGAAATCAGTATCAGCAGCGAGGTAGAAGAAAATGACAGTCATAAGAGCTTGGTAGGTCCCCAAAGCGACACCGGTGGCAAATATCTCATTGAGCTTCCAAGAGTCAGGCATAGGAGAAGGCTTTACTCTATCCTTGGAGATGGTCATGATGGTTCCATCATTGAGGATTGCAATGATGAGGACCATGAATGGCGAGAAATCAAACTTCCATATGAGGGCAAGGAGCGTGAACCCCATGACAATGCGTATCGTGATGGAAACTGCATAGATGGTGTAGTTCTTCATCCTCTGGAAGATGGCTCTGCTGGTTAAGACAGCACTCACAATGACACTTAAACCTGGTTGAGTCAACACGATGTCTGATGCGCTTCTTGCAGCATCTGTGGCATCAGCCACTGCAATTCCAATGTCAGCCTTTTTCAGTGCTGGGGCATCATTTACACCATCTCCGGTCATCCCACAGATGTGTTTCATCTCTTGCAACTTCCTCACAATCTCATATTTGTGCTCTATACAAACACACACACACACACACACACATTAGGGTAGAATAGAAAAGCCACAAACCCTTTTCTAGTTAGTTCCAGGGAAGACCAGATCTATGCTTATATAAATTGTTCAATCAAAATATTTTCAACAATAACATTAGGAAATTGTGTATCTCATTTGATTTTTGATATAATCCAGGATTGCATTGGGGTCACTCAACTGGGTCGTAGGGCCCTTGGGCCAAACCAACATATTAGATAATTTAACACAATGTATTTAACTCATCATTCTCTCTAGTTTTCTGGTGCGGGACTGTTGCAATTTTATTTCCTTATATTTAGTTTATGTGCATAGGTTAACTTCTCTGTATAGTTACTTTCCTTTTGTAGGTGTCAAACTCCTGTTTTATATATAGGGTTTGTAATTCTTATTTTTCAATCAATTAGATATATTTTCTCCACAGTTAGTAGTTAGTTAATTAGTTACCAGGGAAGACTCCAGCAAAGCCATCAGCCTTCTCAATGAGCTCATCAATAGGGATTGAAGCAATGGAAGCATCATTACTCTGGCCAAGAAGCGAGGAAGAGGGATACATGTTGGTTCCCATGCCAAGCCTTCGGCCTGTTTCTTTCCCAATGGCAAGCTGATCACCGGTGATCATCTTCACATTAACACCGAGTTCAAGAGCCCGCTTGATTGTCTCAGCACTGTCATGTCTTGGAGGATCAAAAAGAGGTAACAAACCAACAAACTCCCATGCTGATCCCCCACTCTCCTTGTTCTTCTCAGGCACAGTCTACAATTATTTTTTACACACATATATAATCACATTTAGTTTATCAGTATGGGATTTTAACATTTAACCAGTGACTTTTTAATCTTTTATCACTCACCTGTCTTGCTACGGCTAATGAACGAAGGCCACGGTTGGCAAAATTGTCAATGACTCCATGAGCCCTCTTCAGATCATCTCCTTTAAGGCCACAGAGTTCAATTATCTAGGGAAAACATTAGGAAGGTGATGAGGCACTATGAATTTCTTCATTTATTTTATAAACCTGACTTATTTAAATAGATGGCAGATGTATAATTATAACAATAACAACAATCATAATAATACCTGCTCAGGAGCACCCTTGCTAGCCCTGTGCCAGTTCCCATCACTATCAATATATGTAATTGCAGTACGCTTATCGACTGGATTGAAAGGCAGAAAATGCACTTCTTGAATGCCTGCTCTTGCCTATAAACAAAAATCACAAGAAATAGAAAAATAGCATTTCAGTAGTTCAAAATGCATGAAAGGAAAACAAGGAAAATAAAGCATATATGTACAATATACCTCCTTGGGATCACTCAGCATGTTGACGATGCAAGCATCGATAGCATCCTGGTTCTCAACCCGGGATGCCCTAGCGGCATTCAACAATACATCCTCCTTATCGGCATCCTTAATGAAGACATCAATCAAGCTTTTATCCACTGTGAGCTTGTTAAGGGTGAGTGTACCAGTCTTATCACTGCAGAGCACATCCATACCAGCCATTTCTTCAATGGCAGTCATCCTCTTAGTGATGGCACCTTGCTGTGATAGCCTGTGAGATCCAATGGCCATAGTCACAGACAGCACTGTGGGCATGGCAATCGGGATCCCTCCAATGAGCAACACAAGTAGATTGTCGATACCCTGCCTATAATTCCTTTGCTGTACCGGGAACATCACAATAATCTCAATCAATACTCCCACCCCAATTGAGCAGATGCAGAAATTCCCAATAGCAGTCAACACCTGCAAGTAAAAATTATGCCATTTAGACTTATCAACCCCACCATTTCCACAGACAATGGACATTTGCACAATTGAGAGCCATATATGAAAATATGAACACTAAAAGCAAGTATCACATACACTCAAATGAAAAATATTTAGTTGGAACTCTGACCATTTAGAGTTAACAATAATTAGTTAAAGCATGATATATAAATTTGTGGAAATAATGTACGTAGTACAAAATAACAATGCAACAGTTTAAGAATAATTACTATTACAGACATAGGATATTTAATTTCGCTCAAACATGATTATTACTATACTAAACTCAATCTAAATCCAAATGTGAAGAACAATAGTACTTTATCATGAATTATACAAATCAATTTGAATTATGTTATTACCTTTTGGAAGTGACCGACGTTGTTGGTGGAATCAACAAGATGAGCAGCCTTTCCGAAGAAGGTGTGGACGCCTGTGGCAATAACGACGGCCTCCAGTTCTCCCTGCTTAACAGTGGAGCCTGAGAAGGCGACATCGCCGGGGTTCTTAGTCACAGGCAAGGATTCGCCGGTGAGAGCAGCCTGGTCAATCTTCAGGGAATCCCCTTCCAAGAGGCGAGCATCGGCGGGAACGATATCTCCGAGCTTGATGCTGATGATATCGCCGGGGACCAGGATGGCAGCATCCTGCTCGCTCCAATTGCCGCCTCTGAGGACCTTGGTTTTGGGCGCCAGGTTCGCCATGAGAGCTGCCGCTGCATTTCCAGCATTGTTTTCTTCAATGTAACTAATGGTGGAGTTGATGATCAACAGCACTACGATTCCAACGAAATCTTGCCAATCCGGACCCTTCCCCTGATCGCCATAAATCTTTATTTAATCAGAACTATATAAGAACACATCTTTGTGATCAATACAATACATTTAGATCCCATAAAAACTTAGATTATTATTCAAATATGTTGTTATAAAAATTTAACTTATATCCTCATGCATGAACATAATAATCATCAAAGTCATTACTGGTGTCTCATCAAGTTAGATAAATTTTGTATGACCATCCATCCTATAATTTAAAAAATGTGTCAAACATACTTGTATTATCATTATAAAACTTTAAAGAAACAAATTAAACTGTTTAGAACTCATATTTATTAAACATGCACATTAATTTAAAATATCCTAAACAATACAAAACTATTAAACATGTTTTATTTTAATTGAAAAAAATTTATTCTTTTATAGTGTTATATGCATGATTAATTATAAGTTTATAACTGATCGATGAAGAAAGAAATATAACTGATGAAGATCTAACACATTTTAAGTAACAACGGCCTAATACACCAAAAATTGTATGTCACTAAAAGTTAAGGTTTAGTGCACTCAACATCAATTATTTAGGGTTCAAAACAAAGCATGGTGGTGAACTTTGAGTAATGAGTTTGATGAATATTGAGGGCGGAGCAAGGGCACCAGATCGGATTGAGCCAGTACAAAGAATATTTTTGAAAAAAAAAATACACAGAATTTTTTACCTTAAAAGTTAAAGTGTTTTTTAAATTTAGGGTGAGCCAAGGCCTAGATTGCCACCCTTAGATCCGCCCATGTGAATATTCCATATATTTTTATAAAAGTTATAAGTCTTGTTCTTTTATCATGGTATTTTTAACAAGACATTTTCATATTATAAATGATTTTATTTACAAATTTATCGATCACTAGACAATGTTTAAGACCAAAAAACAAAAGTAACTAAGTTTTAAGAGATATAACGAGTACTATCTATAATGTATGTTGAGGTTATCAATAGTATTGCTTTTCATTGATAAGATCATACAAAAAAGGATGGGTAGAGAAAGGAATAATAAAAAAGAACTCTATTGAGAGTTTGTGTTATTGATTGGTCTTTCTATTGTTGACTTGGAAAAAGTTCAACTCCAATAAAGTTAAAGAAAGGACAAAGAAATTATGCATGTGGTGTAATTAAATGGGAATGTATTATTATTACTCCTCCATTAGCCAAAGCAATGGCCATAATGGCAGCAGACTCCATGACCCAAGAGAGAGGATTCCACATGAAGCCCATGAACTTGAGGAACTTGCTTTCCTTGATTTCCTGAAGCTTGTTTGGCCCAAAGATTACAAGCCTTTCTTTTGCTTCTGCATCTGTCAACCCCTCTCTCCTGCATTTCAGCGTCTCAAACACTTCCTCTATTGGAATATTCTCCTGCAATCAAATTGTTTTTATATATAGTGGACATGCATGCCGAAAATAAAATTGACGATAGTAGTAACTTAGTCATAGTAATTTATATTCAATTTTTACATTTAAGTAACTAAGATTATACTATAGTATTATATAGGTTCCCATTCACGACAATCATATACATAGTATAATAAACAAAAAAATTGAATGCTCCTCTCTCTCAGTCTACACAATTCGTGAATGCCTAACCGACAAAGTTAGGTTTACGGAAGCTTAAATGTTAGGCTTCCGTATTACAAAAGGCTTCTCGGCTCAAATACAAAGTTGGCTCGATTAAATAACTAACATATTTAATACACAAATATAAGGATAACTAATGTAATTGTACAAAATAAAATAATTTTTAACATATTCTGTAGTCATTAGTCATGATTTTTAAAATAAATTTTATTTCACTACTACGTGATATTTTTGAAAAACCCTCTTGGAGAAATAGTTACAAATTATGTACATTTCCTATCAAGAAAAATGTTTTAAATATTATCTTGTTTGTATTTCCAAAATAAAACACTAAAGTAGTTTTTTAATAAAATAAAAATGGATTTTGTATGTTATATACTTATATACATTGTCACAGTACACTTTCAAATTTCTAGACTTTCTAAATTTAGAGGTTAAGTGATAATGCAATTTTAACTGGCTTGAATAAATGTCCTAATCAAATGCAAATTTAAAAGAACAATGTATACACATAAGAAATTATATATTGATCTTAATATATACACACACACATTTGGAAGATTGTATTACTTACAAGATCGACTTGCTCATTTTCAACATCTTGCAAGGATATGGTGGACGCCATGAGGGGCCAAAATGAGAGAGCAAGAACAGTAAAGACTGAAAGGCCAATTCAAAAGATTGTATTTTTCTTTAGAAAGAAAATGCAATTTTTAATAAAGGTGGAATCTAAGGAAGAAATAATAGAGCAAATCAAATTTCCCTCAATCTTCCTTCCTAGCTAGCTTCTTTATTATTATTAAATAATAATAATATTTTTTTATCTTTCAAAGAGTTAAATCTCTTTCTCTTCGTTTCAGACCATTGAGGCCTTGAAAGAGAGAAGAGAGCAGTAGGAGGCCTTAAAGTGTTTTAGAGTGTAATGGCCTCTTATTTATATACCATGGCAATGAATAAAGTCTTTACCCCATTACTTACAAACCATTAATTTATTTCGTGGCTTTAATTTTCATCACTTTTTGACCCCAAAAAGTAGCAGGACTTCTCATTGACGTAAGTTTTCCTTAATAAATGGGCTGCCAGACGTTTGATTGGCATCCAAGATTTGTTTCATTTAATTTATGTCAAAAGTCTCTTGACCATGTCTTGTACGTTTTTGTGTTAAGCATGTGATGTTTGAAGTATTATGCATTTGATTCTTGATAGTAATAAGAGCAAGAAAAATTCCTTTTGTACACCTTCTACACATCAATACATCTCCGTATCTGTGAGATTTTTTTTGTCTCTGAATCCCAATCGACAGACAAAAACTGGTTTGTTTTGTCTGTAGAATTTTTCATAGACAAAACAAGCCGGTTTTGTCTGTGAAATGGGATTCACAAACAAAAACTATCTCTCACAAACACAGAGTTGTACTGATGTGTATAAGAATGTGTACCACACCATTTTTTGTAAAAGCAATATAAAGAAATTGACCCCACCATTTACACAGCTCTATGCCTCTATTCATAAAGTTTTAAATCAAAGTTTGTAATAAATGAAAGTGTAAATGAATTTGTAGATACAAAAGTGATATGTTTTGCATACATGCCGTTCCAAGTATAGAATGTAGTTTGGTTTAATTTATTTAATTGTAAATAAAATATCTGGTAAAAAAATTGTGTATAAATATAATTTGTTCGGTGTTAATGAAATGTGTAAATGGACTTTGGTTTTACTGTTCTAGTGTGAATGAATGATAGCTCAAGTACGTTTGAAAAATCTCAAATATGTGTTGGTAAAAAATTTCACACAACATATAATGGATAAAACTAAAACAGTACATGACAACAAACATATACGAAGTATATATAAATGGTAGAAGTTGTATTAATTAAAAGTAGGGAAAAGGGTCAAATAGGTCCTCCAACTTACATAAAAATGTCAAATAAGCTCTTATATAGGAGGCTCTGTTCGGCCGTCACCATTTGGGACAGTTCCCGGTAGAATTTTTTTATGAATTTTTTTGAGAATCTTATTCATTAAGTCTAGTTTACTAATACCAAATTTCAGGTAACAATTCAATCGGAAAAGCATTCAAATGAATTCTTGAAGATAACAGTACTTTAATGAGTAAAATGCTAAAAAAAAGACTAAGCAATTCATTTTAACTGCGTAGTTATCTTCAAGAATTCATTTTAATGCCTTCCCGGTTGAAGTTTTAACTGAAATTTGGTATGAGTAAACAAGACTTAATGAGTAAAATGCTAAAAAAAATCATCAAAAAATTCCACCGGGAACCACCTCAAATGGGGACGGCCGGACAGAGCCTCTTATATAAGGGTTTATTTGACCTTTTTACGTAAGTTCGAGGGCCTATCTGACCCTTTTCCGTTAAAAGTAAAGCAATGTGAATAATTAAAGTACTATATTTCCCAAAAAATGAGAGTAATTAGGATGTTTTTAATTGGATTACAATTTTCTGGTCTGGTGTTAAGTATTTAGTTTTGTTGATGACTAAACCTCACACAGGAACGGTGAATGGAACTATCCTATGGGCTAAACTAACTTTTATAATTATCTAACCATGCAGGTGAACCATAGGATATAATTCTCATCTATCCAAAGGATAGACGCTATATTTAGTTTTATGAATATAATAATTAGCATAATAAATATCCTTGATACTGCATGACTAAATTAAACATCTCTTTCCTTGCATGCATAAACACTCACGTGAATAAGTCAACTAATATGGCTTATGTGTGTATGGAAAGAATCACTACTTTCGCTATACAAGAATCCTGTGGATTGTAGCTTAATTGAATATGCTAAGAAAATACTTCCTTGAACATACATGTGGAAAGATCTTTTGATAGTTGAATAAAAAATGAAAGTTTTTTATTAAGGAAAGGATCCGTTGCATACATTAAGAAGTTTTGCTATTAACCAAACGCCTTTTGCTCTATGCTATACTTGGTAAAATCATCCTTGCTTGAAATATTATATGAATATCTTTTAAAAAGGATCCCGGAATATGGAGATGATTGAATAGCTCGATTTAATTTGATTGCATGAATGTTTTATCGCTACTTAATATTCATTGCATATTTACATGATAAGTGAATTCGTATTTCCTTATAAAATGCTGCGTAAATCATGGGTTGATTTACTCTTGATTGAACGAATAAGAGAGAAACTACTAAAAGGAAAGTAATTCAAAAATATCAAGGAAAGTCTACCAAGCTTCCAAGGAAAGGAGAATCAACTGACATCTTTTGGGCTATATATATAGTCGAAGACCAAGAGAAGAAGGGCATGCTTAACTGAGCTTCTATTGAGAAATATACACGAGAATATTTACCAAAACCAAGGCACCTAAACATGCTCACGGAGTTCCAGACAGAGTTTCTTTTTCCCTTCTTCATATTGTAATCGGGTTTTTGAGGATTGGCTAAGTGTAGCATCCTCGGGTTGGGTAGTGTGTTGTGAGAGCTTTGTTGTAAAGCTGAGAGGGTCTCTACCCGCAAGGTAGAGATGCATAACTCTTCCTAGAGAGGATAGAGTTGGGGTGGCTCAAGGGTAGACTAGGAGAGTTTCACTTGTAATCATTCAAAGGCTTTTTAGTGGAGTTGTTCAAATTCCTCCGAGGGAGGTCGAAGTTTTTTAATCCCTTTGAGCCAAGGGATTTTTCCTCGTTAAATCTTTGTGCACTTTACTATTTCGCATTCCCCTGAACCCCACACTAGAACTGTGTGAAAATCTGCCACGGTTCCACACAAACACAATTCACCCCCCCCCCCCCCCCCCCCCCTCTTGTGTTGCTAACCGTTTCATCATATGGGCTATTTAAGTTTGGTCTGTTCTGATCTGGTTTGGTCCGATAGATGTCTGATCTACATGTACGGAGTATTTTATAACTGACGTTGTCTGGTCTAGTTTGTTTAAATCTGGTCTGATATGTTTTGATCAGGTCCGGGACTAAAATAAGTCCAAATAAAAAATGAGTAATTCTATAGAATTCTAAATATTTGGAGATGTTTGCAATTCTCTAGAATAGTGTGGAGTTAATTATTTACAAAAATACACTATTCTCTATGCGCGTAGAATATTGTAGATTCTTCTAGTCTAGAAAAATGTAGGCTCATCCAGAATAAGAAGTATAGAGAGATATGTGGAAGATATCCGAGAAAGTCAAATTCTAGCCCTATGTAGAGTGAGATAGTTCTAATTGGATAGAGTGAACTCATTAAATGAGATACTTGTTTGATGGAGTATATGGTCCAGGGACCCCCGATCCACATACTTCCTCTACTACAATCAGGCCCAACAGGCTCGAACGGGCCAAGCCCAGCAAAATGGAGCTCAAAGCAGCCCACAATACGCAAAGGGATGCCTTCGGCCTCATGGCCGAAGGCTACCAGTGACGGAGTCGAGCTCAGAAAAATCACAGGAGAACAAGGCTTGAAAATCAAGCCTTCGGCAACTGCATCCCTCGGCAGGTAGGAGCCCTCGGTTAGAAGAGACATCACAGGAGAACAAGGCTTGAAAACCAAGCCTTCGGCACCTGCAGCCCTCGGCAGGTAGAAGCCCTCGGTTAGAAGAGCCTTCGGCCCAGCACCCTTCAGCCGAAGGCATCCACCTCGACTGAATATCCTCTTCACATGCGCCTGGATCACCGTACCAAGTACAAACGTCACATCCAACCACCGCATTTAATGCGGCCACATGCGAGTGTCAGTGCCACCCCGGTCGAGGTGACCCCTCGACCACCAGAAAACTGACACGTGTCCTTATCTAGCATTTATTACTACTATAAATAGCACCCTTTTCCCCCATTGTAAACGACGCTTAACACATATCGAATAGACACCCTCTCTTGCTTATTTGCTCTGACTTCTCTCTAGTTATTCTCCGCAATAACCCCTCGGATAAGCTACCCCCCGGGTACACTATCCATCATTTGGTGCTCTCGTTGAGAGTTCGAACAATCAAGTAAGAAACCCTCCCCTTCAGCTAAAAACACCTATCAAAATGGGAAGAAACACCCGTGCCCAATCCAAGACTCATGAGGACAGGAACCTGTCCCTCGACGACGTCAACGCCCTCAAAGCCTCTAACATGGCTCTCGAGGGCAGTGCCCTCGCTGGGTTGGAACAGACGGCTATCGACCTGCACCTTCAGCTCCAACATAATGCCCCCGATGCTCGCCTTGGCATCGAGGCCAAAAAGAAGGACTGGAGCGAAAACCAAATGAGCCCTCCGGTTCTCACCATTGACGTGCAATCAGCGTTCTCCGCCTTCATCCAAACTCTCACTCAAAACCCAGGTGCCTTCGGCACGCTGGTACCCCTTCAGCCGCAGGTCGGGGAGAACGCCATTCTCCCCCCTCCTTCGCTTCCCTTCGTGAACCCTATCCTTCGGTTAGGGAACAACGAGAGGGTTGTGGCCCAGGACACCGCCTCTCAGGAAGTCCAATCACGGGACCGCCACGGCGCAAACAAAGAAAGGCCCCGGACCTCCGCCTTCGAGAGACTCAGAGGGGCGCTAGACCGCCGAGGGGTCCAAGACCGCCTCGGCGGAAAGGTGATCCAAAGACCTCAGGAAAGTGGCGGATCCATCTCCAGGGCAGATGAGAAGCTTCCCCCTCAGGATAAAGGCAAAGAACCCCTCCATGCCGACGGCACCCGACATCAAATCAACCAGGCCCGCTCAGCCCATGGCCATTCGCGGGGGGCGGAGACCCTCCCGAAGGACACCAGGGACGAAATTATTGCGGCCCTCCAACACCGGCTTGATGAAATGGAGGTCCGTCAAGCACATACCGTCGTTGCCGCCCCTCATGTAGATTCTAAATATGAGGCCATGCTGGCCAAAATGGAGGAGATGCAAAGGAAATTTGCTGAAGGCTCCGGGGAACCCGTCATCCAACTCCAAACTAGGATGCCATTTACCCCAAGGGTATTGGAGGCCCAAATCCCGGAAAAGTACCGAGGGCAACTCATCAAGCCCTATGAAGGAAAAACTGACCCCCAGGAGCACTACAACAGGTATCAAAACAGCATGATGATGATGGGGGCATCAGATGAATACTTATGTCGTTGGTTCCTTTCCACCTTGGAGGGACCAGCATACAAATGGTTCAACCGATTGCCCGAGGGCAGCATCGACTCTTGGCAAGATCTTGCCCAACGTTTCTGATGGAGTATATGGCCCGGGAACACCCGGCCCACAAACTCCTACTACTCCTTTAGAGGCCCAACAGGCCCAGAAGGTCCAACAGGCCCAAATCACAGCACCCAGAGTACCGAGCAGCCCACACTACGCGCCAGGGGTGCCTTCGGCCCCCTGGCCGAAGGCTCTAAACTCTTGCAGAACGGGGTTCCCAAGCAAATTAAGAAACTGGGAGAAAACGGCGAAAACAGTAGCCCTCGGCACTGTGAGCCCTCGGCACCAGGGTGCCATCGGTTGGAGGAGCCCTCGGCTACTGCTCTATAGCCGAAGGCATCTCGCTCGACAAGATATCCGCCTCACATGCGTACAGATCACCGTACCCTGCACAGACGTCCCATCCAACAGCCGCATTAAATACGACCACATGCGGTTGCCAGCGCCAACCAGTTGAGGTGACCCCTCGGCCAATGAGCGCTTGACATGTGTCCCTGTCCGGCATTTATTGCTACTATAAATAGCACCCCATTTCCTCATTTGTAACCACGCTGAAAACGGCACTCATACTGAATACACTCTCTCTCTACTTTTATTTACTTGCTCTGACTTCTCTCTAAGTTATTCCCCGTAATAACCCTTCGGATATATACCCCCGGGTAGACTATCCATCAGTTTCCTCACCCATTTTGCCGGAAGGAAGCGCGCAAGAAAGCACTTCTCCCACCTCCTCTCCGTCAAGCAACAACCTGACGATACACTTAGGTCCTTCATTGACCGGTGGATGAAGGAGACAGACGAGGTCGAGGGCGCCGACGAGCGTACCCTCCTCGTCCTCTTCCAGGGGGTTCTCCGCAGCAGCCCCTACGCACGGAGCCTCATCACCGACCCCCCAAGATCATACCTCAGAGCACTCCAGCGGGGGAGCCTATACGCCGACGCCGACGACCTCCACTCCTTCAAGAAGAACGAGGGCCATCCCTCGAAGAAGACAAACAACACGTCGGCCCCAAATGCGGGCCGTAACGAACGCCAATGGCGCCCTCGGCTGGACATGCCGAGGACTCCCCTCACGCACCGGGTGAGCACTATCCTCAACTATGCGGAAGAGCAGGACCTTTTCCCATAGGACCCTCGGTCGGCGAGGGAGATCTACGCCATCCACCAAGGTGGCACTTATTGCCGTTACCACAAAAGCACCTCCCACAATACAGACGATTGTGTCTCGTTAAAGAAGGCTATTGAACTCTTAATTCAACGGGGTGAGCTCCACCAATTCATCAAAAATGACCCAAGGAAAAACACCGGGGAGAACACCGATAAAGAAGAAGGGGACGTCGCAAGAAGAAACATGAAATCGGGAGGCTCAGCGACGGCGAGGAGTTCGAGGAGCCCCAGCCGAAGAAGCACCACCTCCACTAATTATGTTCCTCGCCTTCGGCGTTAGTCTCAGCCTTGGGCCCTCGACCTCGAGGCACATTATCATCCCCTCGGTCTAGAGCCCTCGGCTATGAGCGGTGAATCTTAACAAAGCCGTTGTCAAACAACACACCCCTTGTATTCCGCTTATTTCTATGAATTTAAGTAAACTACAACACAATCCAGACATCTTATCGGCCCCTTCGAGGCCAAATGCCCAAGTATGGCCGATGGTGTTTAAAGACGAGGGGCCTGCAAACGGCCCGTATTTTTGGAGCGGGACGCTCGCCGCGTCGCCGGCGCGCAACGCACGGCGACATGCCTGAAAGAATGGCTGAGATGACGAAATCCCCAAACTTGGGGGTGAAACGGCAGTCGTCGGAAATCGACCAAGCCTAGCCCGCGCCGTAAATAGACGACGGGACCCCCCAAGGTCAAGGGACGGTTCAGCGACGGGGGACTAACAGACGAACCCCCGGACGGATCACTTGGACCCCCTTCCGGCCGAGGCGGGGATGCAACCCCCTCGGCCGAAGCCTGGAAGAAGGAACACACATCAGGAGGAATAACATACGACCTCCTGGCATAATAAAGGGACGGCCCAGCGCCGGGGGACTAACAGACGAACCCCCGGACGGATCACTTGGACCCCCTTTCGACCGAGGTGGGAAATCAACCCCTCGGTCGATGCCTAAAAGAAGGAACATACACCCAGAGGACTTCTGGAACTACCAAGGGAAGGCCCTCGGCCTCAATTCGATTCTACATCACCAATGGCCCTTGGCCTTGGCATGATTCCACGTCACCAACGGCCCTCGACCTCAACATCATAATGGCCCTTGGCCTTAGCGTGACTCTACGCCACAACGGTTTTGGCTTTAACGTGATCACATATCACTAACGGCCCTCGGCCTCAGCGTGATTCCACATCACAACAACCCTCGGCCTCAACATCAGAACGGCCCTCGGTCTCAAAATCAACAACGGCCCTCAGCCTCAACATCAGAATGGCCCTAAGCCTCAACATCAACAACGGCCCTCAACCTCAGCATCAGAACGGCCCTCGGCCTCAACATCAACAACGGACCTCGGCCTCAGCGTGAGGACATCACAATGGCCCTCGGCCTCAACATCAGACGGCCCTCGGCCTCAACATGACTCTATGTCATAACGGTTTTTGCCTTACATGATTTCACATCACCAAAGGCCCTCGGCCTCAACATGATTATACATCAACAACGGCTCTCGGCTTCAGCGTGATTCCACATCACAACGGCCCTCGACCTCAACATCAGAACGGCCCTCGGCCTCAACATCACAATGGCCCTCGGCCTCAGCGTGATTCCACATCACAACAACCCTCGGCCTTCATCCCTCCAGCATCTTTATTTGATGTCAGGGGCAATCACACAGGTCCCTCGGCCTTCATCCCTCCGGCATCTTTATTTGATGCTAGGGGCTATCATACAGGCCCATCGGCCTTCATCCCTCCGACATCTTTATTTGATGTCGAGGGACATCACACATGCCATCGCCCTTCAGTCCTCCGACATCTTTATTTGATGTCGGGAGCTATCATACAGGCCCCTCGGCCTTCATCCCTCCGACATCTTTATTTGATGTCGGGGGCCATCACGAAGACCCCTCGGTCTCCATCCCTCTGGCATCTATATTTGATGTCAGGGGCTCTCACACAAGCCCACCTGGCCTTGCACCGCTCCGTCACCTTTATTTGATAATGGGGGGGGGGTCCTTACAAGCTCCTTAGCTTTTTCATGCAGGATCTAAGGCTGATCTTGGATATCCCCTCAGCAGACGGACACAACCGCCGCTCAACAATCAAGGCCGAAGGGTGCACTCCTTTTGCTTCATTATGAGGGCATCCGATGTACTCTTTTTCCCTCATTAGGATTTTTTCCCACAGGGTTTTTTCCTAATGAGGTTTTTAACGAGGCATCTCCCCATTGTGGAACAAAAGGCGTCACCCCTCGGCGGCTCCTGCTGAAGGCATGCATCACTCTACTCCTGTTTCCCTCGAGAAATTCTCGGCAAAAGGAGTGGGGGCTGGGGGACTCCCCTCGGCAAAACACGCAAATGTTAAAAATTTTCTATTTCTCAGCTACAGCAAGCTGAGGCAAGATCACAACGGCAATCTATCCCCTCGACATGATGCCTTCGGCTTACAGAATGCCTCCGGCCACACAATGCCTCCGGCCACATGATGCCTCCGGCCACATGATGCCTTCAGCCACACAAAGCCTTCCGTCAACAAATGCCCTCGGCAAAGCACACAAATTAAGATCTCTCATTACTTTACAAACTACAACAAAGAAACACATACGAGCAACACACTTACACTCCCTTCAGGAAGCGCTCAGCCCTCGACATATGGGGGAATTGAGAAAATGAGGCACCCAACAGAACAGGGAAGCCTTCGGGGCAATCACCACAGCTACTCCTTTTCCCTCAAGTACCTTTCGGCAAAAGGAGTGGGGGACTCCTGATGGAGTATATGGCCCAGGGACCCCCGGCCCACATACTTCCTCTACTACAATCAGGCCCAACAGGCCCAAACGGGCCAAGCCCAGCAAAATGGAGCTCTAAGCAGCCCACAATACGCAAAGGGGTGCCTTCGGCCCCATGGCCGAAGGCTACCAATGACGGATTCGAGCTCAGAAACATCACAGGAGAACAAGGCTTGAAAACAAGGCTTTCGGCAACTGCAGCCCTCGGCAGGTAGGAGCCCTCAGTTAGAAGAGACATCACAGGAGAACAAGGCTTGAAAACCAAGCCTGCGGCACCTGCAGCCCTCGGCAGGTAGAAGCCCTCAGTTAGAAGAGCCTTCGGCCCAGCACCCTTCAGCCGAAGGCATCCACCTCGACAGAATATCCTCTTCACATGCACCTGGATCACCGTACCAAGTACAAACGTCACATCCAACCACCGCATTTAATGCGGCCACATGCGAGTGTCAGTGCCACCCCGGTCGAGGTGACCCCTCGACCACCAGAAAACTGACACGTGTCCTTATCTAGCATTTATTACTACTATAAATAGCACCCATTTCCTCCATTGTAAACGACGCTTAACACATATCGAATATACACTCTCTCTCTTACTTATTTGCTCTGACTTCTCTCTAGTTATTCTCCGCAATAACCCCTCGGATAAGCTACCCCCCGGGTACACTATCCATCATTTGGTGCTCTCGTTGAGAGTTCGAACAATCAAGTAAGAAACCCTCCCCTTCAGCTAAAAACACCTATCAAAATGGGAAGAAACACCCGTGCCCAATCCAAGACTCATGAGGACAGGAACCTATCCCTCGGCGACGTCGACGCCCTCAAAGCCTCTAACATGGCTCTCGAGGGCATAGCAAGCATGATTATCATATTTTTTGCTCACATCTTCTCCAATTTACTCACCATCATGTCTGATCCCCTCTCCAACTTCCCCGATCCACAGTAGGAAGGGGGCTTTGGGCATGCATTTTTCAGCCCAACGGCTATTTTTTTAAAATATTATTATTAATTAAATGTATGGGTACCGATCCAAGACCGGTACTATTTGGACCAAAACCGGAACCGGCACTGGATCAAAACAGGTCAGTACCGAGCTTCAATTATTTAGAACCGGAACCGGCCAGGCCGGGGACGAACCAATCCGGCTCCATGCCTAATTGTGCTTACCTAACGTATTGGAAATGCACACTAGAATTTTATCAAAGCACAACCGAATTCAAATTTCAAAATGATGAAAAATTTGTGTCGACGGTATGAAAGTATGAAACTACGAATATGAAACAAGCAATATCTAGTGCGGCAGCGGAAGTACGTAGACACGTAGTTCATATTCATAGCCTCATCAAAAATGCTATTGTTACACACTTTCCATACACACACATACACACTATAAATACTCCCCCAAAAAATTACCCATTTTCCCTCACCTCCCTCTCACTTGCGGTAGTTCAAAAAAAACCCAATCCCAAATTCGCACATCCCCCTTCTCCCTTCCTTTGAATCGTCGCTGGCCATCGAAGAAAACCCCCACTCCCAATTTTTTCACGCACCCCCTTTCCCTCCCCGTCGTCGGAAGCTTCTTCTCCGTCAAAGGTTGTTGACGAAAACCGCCACACCCTTCCCTTTGAACAAGGCTATTGAATGCAACCCTCCTCTCGGTGTGAAGCCAACTTTCTTCCATGGCCGAAAGGTATGTATCCTCTATCTTTGGATTTTTAACAATTTAAGGCTATTTGATGATGTTTATTTGGAGGGCTCATAAGATATTTTTTGTTTATATAGTTTTGGAACCCATCTATTCTTTAGATTTTGAACAATATACATTTGTTTGGGGATATGTCATTACTTTCTATGTATTGTCTGTGTAAGGTTTATTTTGTGCCTGTGGAAGGACATATGTATTGTCTGTGTGAAGATACATTTGTCTAATCGCCCGTTTTCTGCATCGTTTTTCCACCAACGTGTGGGGCCCGCACCCAGCTCCGCTCTGCTCTGTTTTCTTCAAATTGATAGATACATCCTTTTGTTTTGGACAGTACTTCTACTTGCATTCTTGCGGTTCATGGGTGATGACAATGAGGCAAAAAACTACACCTATAGTCTGGAGGTGGGAGGGAACGGGAGAAAGATTATCTGCCAAGGCATGCCAAGAAGCATACGGGACAGTCACCATAAGGTTCGTGATAGTTTTGATGGTCTCATCATTCAACACAACATGGCATTCTTCTTCTTTGGTGGGGATAGGAAAGAACTGAAGCTAAGAGTCACTGGCAGGATATGGAAAGAGCAGTGATTGTTTGTTGCTCCCTAGAATCGGTCACAAGACGGACACCCATCTTTCAGTCCCATGAAAAGGATTTGTTCATTCACTGCTTAATGTCTTTCTGGTCTTGTGCTTTTTTGATCTACCGAAGCAAACACTCTTTGCTTTAGGACATGTTGATGATTGGGCTCTTTTATCCATATGAAATGGACTTGATTCCTCAGATGTTTCTTACTCTTAACTATTTTTAGATTTTCAGTTTTCATTCTAAAAAAAGATATATTTGTCTAGTTATTTGTCTGTGTGAACTTATATGTAATTGGTTGTGGCTCCATTTGTCTGTGAAGACTTATATGATTGTCTGAATGAGTCTACATATGTCTGTGTGAGTAATATGATTGTCTGTGTGACTCTACTAATATAGGTCCAAATGAAAAAATGTGTGGGTGGGACTTTGGAAAAGTAATGAATTTTTCTGCATATGTTTGTGTGACTGATTCTTTGTATGTATCTAACTGAATGCTTGTCTGTGATACTTAACATAAGTCTATGTGCTTATGGTTTATTTTATTACAATCATAGGGCACTTGAACTTCAGATTCCTTTGAGCAAGCATTTCCCTGCGCAGTATTCTATGTGTTCGGATGTGAAACATGCTTCGAAGTACATTCATACCATGTTGTCTAAGAAGTAAATGGGTCTATTCCGGAAGACAACATGGGGTCACCTTGTAGATATACATGACATTCAGTTTTGTGCCCAAATTGTGAAGGAACGGTCTGAAGATGAGCTATGGTTCAATGTGGAGGAAGCGATCTAGTTAGACTACTTTGGGTCTGCATGTTTAGTGTTGGATTGGTTTGGTTGTAAAACATTGATGTAACCTTACTATATACATTGGTTGTAACCTTACATTGGATTGGATCCAGTTAGTGTTGCATATATTCCTGAATTAGTATGCCTTTTTGTTTTTGTGGCAAACACTTACTCTTTATGGTGTTAATATATAAGGAGGATGTCTTTGCCTGTGAAGAAGAAAAACATTATTTGTGCTATGTATCTGCTAGGACTTAGTTTGAATAAAAGACTTTTTGAGAAAAAACATTTTAAAAAATTGTTAAAGTACATTATAATATATGTCACAAACACATTGCGTGTCTCTGAAGAAGAAAAACTCTATCTGTGAGGTGTGGTGTATTTGTCTGTGCTATGTACACTATAATATATGTCATAAACACGTTGTATGTCTGTGAAGAACAAACACTATGTCTGTGATGTCTGGTGTATTTATCTGTGCTATGTATTTGTTAGGACTTAGTTTGAATAAAAGACTTTTTGAGAAAAAACATTTTAAAAAATTGTTAAAGTACACTATAATATTTGTCACAAACACATTGTGTGTCTGTGAAGAAGAAAAACTCTGTCTGTGAGGTGTGGCGTATTTGTCTGTGCTATGTACACTATAATATCTGTCACAAACACATTGTGTGTCTGTGAAGAACAAACACTCTGTCTGTGATGTGTGACGTATATGTTTGTGCTATGTAATTGCTTTTGTATAGTTTGAATAAAAGACTTTTTTAGGAAAAAACATTTTAAAAATTGTCATGAACATTTACATCAAATTAAGATTTAAATCTAAACCACTAAAAAAAATCTAAACCACTACAATTCATTATGTCATTATGTCCCCCCTGTCCATTGCCATGCTGAGAGGTCGGTTGTGGGGTACTTGCATTGTCGGTCCTATCACTTGATTTCTTCTTCCCCTTCTCCAATGGTCCTTTTTGGCGGTTTTTGTGTTAGGTTGTCATTTTTGTGTTTGGTGGCACTCCGAGTTCTTACGGGAAACCGTAAACGATTCCCATATGTGTTGTAAATATCATACACCGCTTCTTTGCTATCAAATTGCATACCAACATCCGGAGCTTTTATTGAACCATCGTCACTCTCATTTTGCTGAATTTCTCCATCTGACCAACACGGGCAATGGTATATTTAAGCACAGACAGAAGTATATATACACACAGACGCAAGTATATTTACACACAGACATTTCAAATATAAGTTTATTTACACACAGACATAAGTAAATTTAAAACATTTTGAACACAGACAAGATTATATACATTTCACAAACACACAGACGATATTATACACTACACAAATACAAATAATTGTCTGTGAAGAACAAACATATATTTAAGTTCAAAGCCAATGAAATCAACAACACTAACTCATACCAAGCTCAGGGACGTCGTCCATGTCCGCCATCACCGGTTCTACGCCAAGTTCAGCCGTCGCCAGTTCTCCATCAAGTTCAGCCGCCGCCGGTTCTCCATCAAGTTCAGCCGCCGCCGCCGCCGGTTCTCCCTCAAGTTCAGCCGCCGGTTCTCCATCAAGTTCAGCCGCCGCCGCCGGTTCTCCCTCAACTTCAGCCGCCACCGGAATATCTCCTTCAGCTCGAGAACCACCGGTTGTTTCAGCCCATTCAGCCCAAAAATCATCCACAGTAGTATCAATGATAGTTTCATTCACAAAGCCACCAAAATCTTTTTTTTTTTGAAGCCTCAGACCCTTGTATGTGTTGACCTCTGCTACGGGAAGAAGAAATAAGGACGATGCGGGAGGGGGCTGCGAGAAGAGAGGGTGGGGTTGTATTCGCACGTGAGGGAGGGGGTAAAAAATGGTAATTTTTGGGCTATTTATAATGTGTATGTGTGTGTATGAAATGTGTGTACCCAAAACCCAATTGTAGCCTCATAGCCTCATTGGAGAACGTAAAAGGTGCGCCCCTTTATGACTTTATCTCTATCTCAACAAGAAATCTGGTAATTGAGATTACCGGTACTAGTGCCAAGAGATTACTTGCAAGTTGCAACACCGCCGGGTCAACCTAGGACCGATCCGGGACTGTGCAGGCCCGATCCAATCGGGCAGTACCGAGACTGGGGGGCGAACCGGCTGTTTATGAGGCAGGCTCAGGGCCCTGATTATAGTGGACCGGGCCGGGCGGGCTGGGTCTAGTCCGGGCCAATTTTTTTATAATATTTTTTACATTGGGCTGCTGCTAGATGGATTGATCTGGGTGTTTTGGTAGGGTTTGGGCCGACTTTGGGGGTGGGGTTTGGAGGTGGGAATAAATTCGAAAAGACTAATTTAAAAAAAATGACACAACCTGACCCGGGCTCAGCCCGATTCAAACTAGGGCTGGTACCGGGCCTTCATCCCAAAACCCCAATCCCGCCCAATCCCAACCCGAGCCCGAACCAACCCGGGCTCGGTCCATGCCTATGAGCCTATCCCCAATCAAATAAGTATTATTTCACCTCCATATTTTTATACTCCCTCCGGTCCTAAATAAATTTCACACTTTCCTTTTTGGATAGGTCCAAAATAAACTTCACACTTTTTCTCCCTTCTTTATTTGGCAAATTATCTACATCAAAACAGTGCAAAATAGTGTCACAACAGTGTACGCTACAGTAAAGTCAAATTTATTTCCTTAATTTGTGTGAAGTCAAAGTGTGAAGTTTATTTAGAAACGGAGGGAGTATTTTAATTTAATGGGTCCCATTGGGAATGAGGCGTTAGAAGACATTCAATCGACGACCGGACTAAAGATGAGCGTCAAGGTTCTTTATCATAACATATACAGAGTATCTTCTAAGTTCTAAATACAAAGTTACAATGATACTCTCTCCCTTTTAGTTTTTTGATCAAAAGTCAAAACAACCAAACACTCATTACATAATACTCTCACAGATAGCAAAATTTACAATGATACAATCCACATTGTCATTTTTAATGATCTACAAACACTTAAATATTTCAAAATATGGTCATACTACTGTTGTTTTGAAGAATGTAAGTTCCACTTAACCTTTTCATAATAATAGAACCAAATGAATCCTCAAACATCTAACGGGGTAGCAGAGTCAAGCCTCACACGGTTTAGCCTAACAGTTCCGAGGATATACTCTGGCAGTTCTGCCTCTTCTTTTGCCTGCATTTTAAATATGGGTTATGGTATTAACATAATCTGCTTTATGAAGAACTATCAGCCAATAAATCCAATAATGAGCCCAAAGATCATATAACAGTTCCAGGTGTCTGCTTCTTATTGACATTTTTTACTCACAGACTTGCTCAGAATCATCTGCTAAGCACAGCTAAGTGCGTCAGAAATTTCCCAGATTCCTCCCTCTACACCATCCTGATTACCCTTCTGATTAAAAAGAGTATAATGCCTGGTAATTCTCTTGGATCAGTTGTCTAAGCTTTCTATACTTCTGAAATAGGTTTTAACTCCAAAATTCATAGGATATCAGGTGATCCGTAGATATTACAAAATTCAAATGGGATTTCAAATGGGACAAATTGCATGTGACCTGATAACCATTCTCATTGGCCAACACATAGAGAATGGTATCCAATGGGATAAAAAGGGCACTAATAAACAGCAGATAAGATAAATTTAGAGCCTTGCACAGTTTGGTAAAGTAAAAAACATGTTCACATGGAAACAGAAACGAATATTTTTCCACCAAAAGAAAACTTTATACCTCTATTAGAATAGCAAGATCAACAACAAGACTAGTAACATATCCTAGTACTAGACCAATGATGCTCCTTGCGACAGAGGATGAGCCAATGTCCACGTCAATCTGCACATATTTCTTGTTAAAGTAATAGTAAAAACATATTGAAGTAAAAGTTAACATTTCAAAAGATTACTACAGCTCCAAAGAAAACATTTGCTAAATGAGGTGAGATATAACCAAGAACACTTCCATAGGTGAACTTGGCTTCTCTGCATCTCCCCAAAGAGAGACATGGTGCCCACTGCCCATCTCTCTGGAGTCTGGACCATTTCTAAGATCGAACGACCATGACTTTCCAACCCTACACTTGGACCCCATATTTTCTTCCAACCCCACACTTTAACCTCACCAACAATAGAGGATTATTCGATCTGAGATTGATCCGACAGAAGAAATGACAAACGCGCTCCTGGTTTTTGAAGACACCAAGACCAGTAATAGAAGCTAAATCCTTCAGAGCCACTTCTTTTGGTAGCTTTGGCAGCACAACCAAACATATGTTGGCGATTTGATCAAGAATACATAGCAGAGCCATGAACAGTATGAACTATGAAAAGACCAGCTGGTTGTTTAAAATGTGAAACTTAAAACTCCTCAAGCTCAAACTCATGCTTAATAATTATCATAATAAGAAACTAATTTCAAAGTGGCTTTGATCCAAGCTAAAGCCAATTCATATTTCATATAATGCATTCATTCTATAAGTCATAGCTACAGGAGCTGTATTCCTATGTGATACCCTTGAATATGGGGCACAAAAAAAAACTTTCTAACAATTCAATACACAATCTTGGTTCACTTAAAACTCTAAATCTCTAATCATATGCTGGACTTTTTGCAGACGCAAAAGCTCCATAACAACCTGAGGTCTGACCCTCACAAAGATCCAAAATGGAAACATAAATGCAAGAAGAAGAAACTTTTCACAGAAATCTACAATCAGGGTTCACTTTGAACTCCACGATGAAAATGCCAGCTATGAGGGTGGAAAGCTACGGCTTGGCAAGTGGCATCAGATTGTTATAAAAAGTATTAAAAAAAGTAGTTTGGTTTTGGTTCTCTTGCTGTTTTGCATAATTGCATGGTTAACATTTAACAGAATATTATTAAGATATTGCCATGGAATTCAACCTCTAGAAAGTTGTCCTGGCGGAGGTACTTGCATGTTACAGCTTTACCCAAAAGACAAGCTTTAGATCCAACTGCACGTTTGACCATCCAATATCCCTGGTTTGTTTGACAAGCACTTAGATCATAATTTCAGGAAAGGAAATTTTACAACAAGCTGACGAGCAAGTATTATACCTCAATAATGCTTGGAATCAATTTGAATCTTGAATCGCGGTACATATCAGTACCATAAACGAATTTACCCAACAACGAATCCTTATTGACAGGCCGATCAGCAGCATAATAAAGAACCATGCTATAATTTGGTTTAGCTGGAACCTGAGAGTGAACCGCAAACCCAATAGGGCATGTTCCACATGCAAATAAATTTAGTAGGGATTACCATTGTGAAACAAATAAAGCTTTGATGATCTAAATCCAGGTACTATGATCTAATCATCTAACATGTTCTAATAAACAAACCATATTAAGTGAAAAAAGTAATGCAAAAAGTCTAGACATACCATGAGGTTAATGATAAGGATAAAGGGAAGTTTTTTTCCAGCTTCAGACTGCAAATCAACGAACATTAGATGCAAAACAAATATTTCTGAAAAAAAGTGGGTGTCAAAGGCCATTTTTTTACACAATAAAGTAATTATTGTATTATTAATTTATTATCCAAACATATTTCACTTATATGCAAGTTTATAGGAAATGCAAGAAATTTATAGCTAAATGTTGAAATGTGTGTATACATACATGCACACATGCGCGCACATACTGGACTTACTAAATGTTAGTAAGTCCAGTATATTAGTATGAGGTTACCTCACCTCATGAGGATCATTTTTTGATAGTTAGATAACATATAAAAATACATTATACAAACACTCACATATGCAAAAATGTTCCAAAATCTTCCATCAGGCAACTTATAAAACGCTTCACCCCTATAAATTTGCAAAAATACCATTGAGGAGGTGAATATGGTAATGGGGATGCATGAAGGACCACGCTTGGGGAATGCTATGTTGGAATGGGTAGCTAAAGGGATATTCTGGCATTTTGAATGAGGTAGTGTGTATTAGTGAATCACCCAACTGATAGTTTTGGAATAGGTCTCTCTATGTGTGTGACTGTGTGCTTGCGCATATGTAGATGTGCATGAGCGCGAGTATGCAAGGGCGTAGCTAGGGGGCAACCTAGGACCTGACCCACCACAAATTTAAATTTTGTTTAACTTATCAGGGTAAAAAATTCATGTAAAAAATAGCCTCAGTCGTAGCTTTACAAAAACTAAACCGAGGTAAGAAAGCACATGGGTTGCCCATTACCTGAACAAGACACTTAGGATGCAGAGCAACTTTTGTGATACAATTCTCCATCTTGTACCAATCAACTGCAATTAACTTTAGCAAAGGATCTCCACCCTTGACCTGGAAATTTGTTATACTATCATCAAATGATAACAGGACAGCAACTTAGTTTCTTTCAATGAATACTATATTGTCAATGCAGATAAAATGCAGAACTAGACAACTTGAACATTTACATTCACTTAGAAAACTCAAATTTGGACTTGATCAATGTATCACTATGTAAAACTAACCACTCAACTGGGATATCTTTGCTCATGAAAAACCAATTTTGTACTTTTTGTAAACAAAAGTATGTAATTTCCATCATTCGCAATGGAGCCAAAGACTCACTATTTTTTGGCTCGGGAATATGATGGAATAAAGCAAAATGGCTTACCAAACTGTCTGCACTTCTCTGATATGAAACAACAATCAGTCCATGCAATTTTCGACGCGATTTTTACTATGGGTCATCCGGAAACAGTCTCTTTGTGCGTTAGTACATGGGTAAGACTGCGTACATCCGACCCCCCCCCCCCCTTACCCCACCGTATGTGAGAGCCTTTGCGGCATTGGGGTAATGATGATGATGATGTAAACAAAAGTATGTATTGGTGCATCACCACAAAACAATGCGGCTAAAAACTATTAAGACATACTTTGATAGAGAGCAGAGAGAGCAGGGGGCAGGAACGGGCTTGGTCCCACCTCCGTGGGCTGGGATTATAGTTTTACTTATTACTGTATAGTTTATGTTATGTTTTCTAGTTTGGGCCTATTATTAGTAGAGTATTTAGTAGAGTTAATTTGGGCCTAATTAGGGTTTACTTAGTTTGGGCTCGATTAGGGTTTGTGTTGAGTCTGTTACTAGAAAGGTATATATACCCCTTGTTAGGATTCTTTCTTGATCATCTATGAATAAAATTGAAGTTTAGCCTTTTGGCTCTGGGCAACAGTTTCTATCATTGATTATTCTGGGCAACGGTTTATTCCGTTGATTTTTATTTTCTGTTTTCATCATACTACCTCCGTCCCAAAAAAGAGCTATCTTCAAGATATACTTTGTGTCCCAAAGAGAGTTATGTTTAATTAAAAGGAGCTAATTTTTAGTAGATAGAGAGTCATTATAATAGATATAGTTTAGACCAACAAATGAACTTTAAGTATTGTAGGATGAAAGATTTTTGGCAGAATTTCCTTACTGAAAAGGTAAACCTGGGTCAAGCATGTCATGTTTTGGGACAAAGGTAGTACCAGTAAAGCCCATATCATGACACAAGCACTCTTGCATAACCAAGCATATTACCTTGGTGTAATCTTTTAAGTATGTCTTCCCTCTGATCATGAACCCTGAACCCCCTGGAGAGGTCCAACAGTTTGTGACATTCTCATCTTTCCCTTGCTGCATGGTACCATTGAAATTACTTGTATTGAACACAACAGGAGGCACATTCGGATTTAACTCCTTGCCAACATTTGGCGCTGCAGCAAGTGATTAAATACATGCTTAGGAAAGAAGATAAATCAATGAAAATAGAGAAATATTTTCAGCTTCAAGGCAATATTATGAATGCTACAAAGCACACACTCTATTGTAAATGTTGTCAGAATCCACATGTTAATACTGAACAACTAACTGAACCAACAAGAACAACATACTTGGTCATCAATATGATTTATTTTCAGTTTATCATAATAATATTCTAGTCTGTTGCGAGACCAGTAAGTGCTTTTCTTTCTTATTAACTACAGGCCAATACATTACTAAATCTCTGTCCTTCGTTCTTACATGCCACTGTAAATTAATATATCATATTAGTAATTCTAACTGCTGTATTGATAAATTATATCATGAAACTTACAGTGTAGCCTTTGTTTGGATGGGCCAAGCTCAGTACATCTCTCCCTCTCTCATACATACATAAATAAATGTGTGTGGATAACTGGATATGTATCTATGCTTGTGTGTATATATGTGTGTATGCATACATATGCATATGGATAGACATTAATATACATATTTACACACATATATCAATATCTGTATGTGTGCGTATATGTATGTGTGGGGGGTGGAAGGATCATATACGAACTTCCCTTGTGATAAGCACTCTCCTTACATGAGCACTCCAATCTCATCCACCCAAATGCCAATCAATGGTCTTCATTCTTCAAAAGAAGTTATGGAGTAAAGATCATTGATGGAAATTTAGATTGATGAGATTCAAAGTGTTCATGTAAGAAAGAGTGCTAATCACAAGGAAAGTTTCCGTATGAACCTTTCCCTGTGTGTGTATATGTATGTAGTTCATATAGTTATACACACATGTATATGTATGCATTTATGTTTATCATGTATTATTATGTTTATCATGTATTATGTTATGAAGCATATGGAACTTCCTTCCTCCCTTGTATAGTTGTATGCAACAGTAACCCTAGCAGCACGGATCTTTGTGCTTATGTAGGCTAAAAATGGCATCGCGTAGTTGTTTTATACACTATAAAAGAATACGCATTTTATAACATATTAACATGGTATTAGAACGGAAATAACGTTGCATTCAAGTGTTGTTGCCTAGGAGAAAAGAAATGAAAAGAAATTAAGAATGCAGCGTGCTAGTGTAGCAGACTCGCAAGTGACCATATCATAGAGAGTAGTTGACATTGGGCTTTTGGAGTCATTAGGGATGATGAATGCAGGAGCATAAAAAACTCTCAATGTGGTACCTGGTGGTCGTTGACATCACCAAGGCAGTAAAACGATGAAGGTTCGGGGTTTGATACATGTGGCAACTTTGTAGTGTTATGGTGCCTTTGATAGAAAGGCTCATCTCTGTTCATATTAGGAAGAGAGCTTGTGCCTCTACTTAGTCATTTTAAAAGTACAGAGTCAACTCGCACATCTCTACTACAGGAGAGTGTTATGTATAACCTTAACAGGCAATTATTAACAAAACTTCATGCCTTCATTATATATCTTTCACTCATAAATAGGACACTATACAAGTATTGAGGAGATCAAGTCAATATTATCACCGCTCACCATTGTTTCATTAAGAGATGCTTGAATTTTACTTTCCACTTTATTTGCTACTAATCTCTTTGTATTCTTTATGACCATTGATTGTTTATTAGTGCTTCCCAACAATATTATATTCCACAGATAAAGCCCAACACAATTTGGTGCTTAGACTTGGTTCAGGAGGGCCACTAGTTTAGAGGGATGATAATATATTTAGAATAACAACCATGAAATTTTGAAATAGTAGTGGCTGGTGCAGCTGCAAAAAAAGTGTAGGTGGGAAAATTGGAGTAGCAATTGAAAAACACGTAGAATTGTTCGCTGCTCTTTTGAATTTAAGGTGCCTTCCCACCTCCCAAAAATGTGGGAACAGTACTCAACATCATAAAATCCAAACACTTGTGAGCAAGCACATAATTGCAATGATCTTATACAAACCGCAGGAATTCAATAACATGCTGATTCAGTAATTGCTCGTATGAACTAACCACCATAAAGTGTGAAGCTGCAGAAGCCGGGAGAAGATACCTGAATCTCGCCTCAAGGCAAAGCTTGCTATTGCCCATGAAACATTCTTCAGCTTAACTTTTTTGTCCTGAGCAGAGAGGGAATTTAGATCTGCATCACTTTATGAATAATATGTGGTTCCATTATTATTAGTAGAACAAAAAGGATGGATAACCTTGTTAATAGGCTCTACTTCATTGTCACTGTCATCATCCGATGATGAAGATTCAGCAGTAATTGCATCATAGAACTGATCTGCCCCTTCATCACCATCAAATTCTCCATTGGTTGTAGAAACGTCAGACGTTTGTGAATGAACTATCATAGTGGATGATTCAAATGTAAGTGCTGGAGTTGCTCTGATATATTCCTTAAGGCCTACACAAATCGTTGATCAGAATACTTCATGAAAACTGTGAGAAAAGTGTCTGCTTCTTTCAAAAATCTATTAGTTCCAAATACATCATATAAAGTTTGCAGAGCAGGTTAAGTCCAGGTTATAGTAACAAAAAAAGCATGATCCCAAGGTGGTGGTAATATTGCTGGGCAGTGATGATTTCTTTTGTTATGGTTTCAACTTAAAATTTGAGACTGAAAGGAGAAATATTTACAGAAAAGCGAATATTTTCTGGGTATTTTCTTTAAATTGCCTCTACAAATGTGAGATGGATATCTTTGTTCATTAATTGCACAATCTTACACTGAAAAGTTGGAGAGAGAATAAATGAAAACAATAAAGAAAGATGTTGCAAAAGAAATCAACAGTAAGCAAATTATCAACTAGGTAAAACTTCAGTATATAAGATTCAACATTGTTAGATTCCATTGAAATGTAACTGGAATATTAAATTTTTGATTACTAGTAATAAAAAGCATGTCATCAACTATTAGAGTTTCACTCTTCTACCAAAAAACAAGATTCACTATAGCAACCAGAGATGCAAAGTTGTTTCAAGATACATAATACGAATAAAAAGATAATAGAAGTAAAACAACAATAATTTCCTACATGCTGTTTGGGTAGATGAAAATGAGAGTGCTTATATCATTAGGTAACTTTTAATTACTTATTCGGTTTGATTTTGCATTATATGGGGTCCATTTTCTTCTGAGGACAAAAACGTGCCTTCCATTTGGCATCAAGTAGGAACATGTAGTCATGTACTAACAAGATGCAAGGAATTAAAAACTAAGCACCTGATACTTGACTCAACAATCCGAAAGGAATAGTTTTCTCAAATTCTAAGAAGTTATTCTTCTTCAATTTAAACCAGCGCTTGGAGTGTATCTCAAGCATCTGAGCAACGAGACACTTGGCAGAACCTGATGATGTGTGTAGATTCCTAATCTCCCAGGTGGAAGCTACAAAACAGCATAAAAGTGAGCCCATAAAATTGCACAGGTAAAGCAAATGTAATTATGTAGTATCTCAAACATATTTACGACAAGCAACTATTAAAAAAGTTGCAAATGAAAGAGAAGTATAAGCATGACCACATTAACTGTATAAAGTTAAGCATAGCAGCTATTAAAAGCAGCTATTATTTAATATATACCAAAAACAAAAAGGATAAATAAGAAGCAATACGTAATGCTTCCAGTTTGAAAGCACATACTGGTAAATAAAAAATAAGAGTTGTTTTCAATAAAAATTAAAACAAATCGCATAAAAAATTGCTTCCTCAAACTATGAATATTCTCTAAATTGTACCAAAGCACTGAAAAAGCTCTTATGAAGTCTGTTGTTCTCAGCTTTGACAAAAAATGGGTGCTTACGGGTTACGAGCACTTATGTTTATAACTGCCAGATAGCAAAATAAAATATGAATCTAACTAGGAAGCCAAGGCACAAGCATAAAGTCCAATTATTTTACAAAAGCATGCAAGAGTTTCAAGCACCATTACATTTGCATTCTTATCAAGGAATTAGCTTTAATACATCCAATCATGACTAGGATTTGAAAGTTTATTCCTTCGTCATAGGCTCATAGCATAACTATATCCAGTTCACAAGAATAAAGTCCAATTCTATACAAAAACACAACAGGTTAAACAATATCTACATTTCGTATATAAAGATAACAGCATGGGTACATAACAAGATTTGAGTTTGACAAATTTGATCCCTAAGATCTCAATTAATATCTGTGAGTTTTGATTTCAAAGAAAGGTCTCAAATATACATTGACATACTCTAACCAGATTTATTTTTCAGTAATGATCGTGGAAATACAATTTTCATATATATGTTTCGTTGATTGCGTAAATGAGTGTCACGTACGGTAAATATTTGTACGTCGATATCCAGATTTTGGAGGCCGGTTTTTATGAACAGCGGGAAATTGCAAAATTGCTGCAAAAAAAACAAATAAGATTTGTATATGAAATAGGGAAAGTTCCCGAAATAGGGCTAAAATAGTTTCAAAATTCCAAAATAGGACTGTCATGTTTTTTATTCCCAAAATAGGACTAATTACTGCCATGTTTAGAAAATACTGACATGTTTGAAGTCTGGTACTGCCAAAACATGGAAGTAATGAGTCCTATTTTGGGAATAAAAACATGGCAGTCCTATTTTGGAATTTTCAAACTGTTTTAGTCCTATTTCGGGTAATATCTCTATGAAATAATGAATGCAATGTAATACCAAACTGTAGAGGGAATGTAGCTGTGGCGAGGCCATTTTGATTTTCAAATGTGGTTTTCATGGAAAAGCAAAATTCTAATTGCAATAACTCTGAAATTAGTCTGTTACATTCAATTTTTTATTAACTTTGAACATTTATAAATGGAGTATATTCCATTGTCCAAAGCAAGTTACTAATTCCACGAAATTCTTAAAAGCAGATATTCATAAATTCAGTTTAGAGATTAGGAGCCACAATTCATTAGGGCATTGGTTTATTATGTTTGTGATGTTGGAATACGGTGTATACTGTATAGATATGAATGCTGGAATGGTTTGTTACTATTTAGGTATTGGAATGTGCTCACTAAGATGGGCATAGTAGACCAAATGGTCCAATGGATGGCCAAGGTTATAACTCGTCGTCAAGGCAGAAACAACATGACATGAGTAGTAGAAGCTGGAAAGTATGTATGCATTGATATAGCACATGATTAAAAAACAAGGATTATTCGCAAAATATATCCCCAACTATCATAAAATTTCAGATTTATTCTATACTTTCACCTTTATTAAAAAAGACTCGAACTTCAATTTTTCTCACAATTACACTCTCAGTGGATGAATTAGTAAAACTTATGAAGATAATCATAATTATATTTCATATTTTTTCACTTCTTTCTAGTTTTAAGTTTACAAACATGTATTGCTTATATCTTATTGATATTGAAAAAATGTGTAATTTTGAAAAAACAAAAAAAAAGCATAATTGTTGAAAAAGATGAAGTTTGAGTCTTTTTATAAAAGTCAAAGCATAGGATAGATTTGTGAATTTGACGATAGTTCGGGATAAAATAAGCTAATAATACAAAAACAAAAGGAAAAGGAAAGAAGTTTAGTCATTGAATTAGAGTTAATGTTTCATGTTGACTACTTAAGACAGCTCAAAATTCTTACTATATGTTCCATCTTGTCCTTGAAACCATTGCCGAGAGAAGACAAAATCTTTCTTAGAATGCCACCTGCAGAATTTTGAAGCTTAGGCAGAGAGTTTGGAGTATTCATCTCCTTCTTTAGAAGGTTGAAACTGGAAGGGCATCCAGCTTAAAACACTGCAATGTTAAGTATTAACATTTTCAAGTTTGGAATTGGGCTTCTTCATTTTAATTTAAAATACAATTTTAACTTTATAATTTATTTTTAAATTGTAACATAAGCAGCATAATTTAAAGTATTAAGATCCTTACAAGTAGCTTTGCCTTTTTTATAAATTGAATAGGCTTAACTATAATTTGCACAAAATATTTTCTTCAGATGGTATTTAATTGATGAGGGAGATCAAAGGTTAATTTGATCTTAAACACATTAACCATTTAGAAGTTTTATATGGATTATATTATAAGAAATACTCCTTCTGTCCCATTTTGTAAGTTACACTTACCTTTTTGGGTTGTACAAAAAATATGAACACTTCCCTAAATTGAACTCCACTAACTTTTTACTTTCTCACTTTATCCCTTTATCTATCCTTTCATCATTTACCTTTTTCTTATTATTTTGTGGAGTTTAGAATTGTAAAACAGCCACTTTATCATTTATTTTCTTAAAACTCATGTCAAATCCACTTGTATCTTACATTATGGGACGGAGGGAGTAATTAATACTAGTATTAATTATTAATGTAAAATGGAGGATGGTTTAAGAGATTTGCATATATTTTACATTTTAATTAAGAACTGAAAATAGAGAATTCATGAATAAGATTTCATCAAATTACCACAAATTACTAAACATGGTACACTCCCGGAGTTACACTACGCAGTTGCAATCAAATACTACTAATTGGACAGCTTTTTTAGTTGGCCCATATTTGAGGCAGCTCTCTTAAAAAATAACTAGGCTCATACTAATTAGGGCCTTGGCCCTGATTACTAATTGGCCAGTTAAGACTTTTAAGCCACAATTTAGATTTAAAAAACCCCTAATAGGCTACACCCAACCATGGTTTAGAAGGACTAATGGCTAATAATGAAAGAAGAACCATGGTGCATACGGAAGAACAAAGCTGAGAGGCTGTGTGTCGACATGAGAGCACCAAGCCACCATGGCGCATATGAAAGAAAAAAGCTTATGGTAAGTTGGTTGAGTGTGTTTGATAAGGATTGTTGAGGCCTTTAGGGTACTACTATGACTCCCCTGTGTGTTTTATTTGGATTTGGTTATTTCCCTCATTTATTGGTAGTTAAATCTTAGAACTATATTGTCCATAGTTCATATTTATACTCAATACTTTGTGTATTACGGCGATGCCATAAATGCCGCCATAAATGCCACATCACCATAACCAGGGCAAACAGCCTTTTCACCATGATGGTGTCCATATGCCATGACAACTGTGACTAAAATATATTTTACGCAGTGTAAATTAACTTGAGAACATCGAACTGTGGTGACAGGAAATCTAGATGCATTCCTAGCGAGAGGCGGTGGTCTTTTATGCAATCTGTACGATAACAATCTACTATTATTGTTGATAGACTTTTTACTTGCAACTCCATGACTTTCCATAAACTATTTAAATGCTTAACTCCCAGCTTAAAGATGGACCCCAGCTTTGGTGGGCCATGTGCAATCACCAATTTTGCTCATTCTCATGGTCATCACTGTTTGCCATGGATCATGTACGCGACTTCTTTGTCAGGTGAACAACTATTAAAAGTTAAAACTACACACAACTGTGAAAAGACCACACAATAGAAGAGCAGAGTAACGACACACAAAAAGAATGAATTGTTCAGGTGTGTACCAGGTAAGGTGTCTTGGATCAAAAGTTCCATAAACTACATCATAATGTCCATCCAAAGAATCAATCAACTCAAGGTCACCTGACAAAGCATCCCACCTTCACACATATACTACATAAATTGTAAGGTAAGCATGGAAGATACTCCTACGAAATAGTAAAATCTACATACTCATATCGTTGGCGACGATCAAGATTTAACACCACCTCAAAAACAGTGTCGGCACTGGCTTCAACAACACCAACTGCCTTGACAAGAACACCCTTGGCACTCTGAAAAATGCAAAATGATGATGACAACCGTGTTAGTGGTACAAATAAGTAATGCTGCACAGAGATGTTTGATACTCATATTGATAGTCAAATTTGATACTTAAATTCAGTTATGGCATTATCGTCTTGGTCATAATGTCTTGTGAATTTATAAAAATTCTGCCTTTGATTTTGAATTTTGTCAACTTGCTAAACATACTAGAAGTCACTATCTCAGTCTACCTTACAAACCATCTAAACCATTTTCTCTCATCCACAGTGATGTTTGGGGCCCATCCAAGGTCAAAAATCTCACTGGTTCAATGTGGTTTGTTCTGTTTATTGATGATCATACACGCCTAACTTGGGTCTTCCTCATGAAAGAGAAGTCAGAAGTCAATATTATCTTTCAAAAATTCTATTCTATGATCAAAACTCAGTTTCAAACCAAGATTAAAGTTTTTAAAACTGATAATGCCAAAGAATATTTCTCATCTGACTTTGGAGAGTTTCTGTCCAAAAAGGGGATTATACACATTAGCTCCTGTGTTGACACCCCACAACAGAATGGGGTGGCAAGAAGGAAGAATAGACACTTGCTGGAAGTTGCAAGAGCCCTTATGTTCACCACTCACACTCCTAAACACTAATGGGGAGAGGTTGTCCTAACTGCAGCTTATCTGATAACTAGGATGCCCTCCAAAATTCACCAATTCAAAACCCCATACCAAATCTTATCTACATCCTCACACCCCTCTTACCAATCTTCCACCAAAGGTCTTTGGTTGCAAAGCATTTGTTCACAACCATTCTCCACTTAGGTCAAAACTGGATCCCAAATCCTTACCTTGTATATTCATAGGATATGCTGCCAACCAGAAAGGATATAAATGTTATTCTCCTACCACAAAAAAGGTCTACATCACAATGGATGTAACCTTTTTAGAAAATCAGCCTTTCTATTCCAAAACTGAATTCCAGTGGGAGAATCACAATGAAATCCAGTCTTTGAACCCTATTTCACCTATTTCAAACACTATTCCAGACCTCCAAGATTCTGAATCTAACCCCACTGAACCTATACTCCTAGACAGATCTGAATCAAGCCCTCCAGACAAAGCAGCCCCTACATCAACCTCACCATTTCAGCCATCAACTTCATCACCCCAAAATCCTACACTAAATCAAAATTCCCCATTCTACAAGAATACCTATAAGCAGAAACCTAGAAGCAGAGTTCCAGAAGAAGAGCACATCACTCCAATTAACACCACCCAATCACTTGACTCAAATTTGAATCCTGATGACAAAGAGGTTGAGGCTATAGAAGGAGATGAGGAGGAACGAGACTTGCCTATTGCTATCAGAAAGGGAGTAAGGGAGTGTACCAACATCCTATCTAAAATTTTGTTTGTTATAAGAAACTATCAACAAACTATCAAGCTTTTATTTCACAGATTGATAGTATTCAGGTTCCTAACAACCTCAAGGAAGCCCTTGAACATCCAGGGTGGAGGAAGGATGTCCATGATGAATTAGCAGCATTAAAGAAGAATGGAACTTGGGTGCTTACAGATCTGCCAGCAGGGAAGATAACTGTTGGCTGCAAGTGGGTATTTACAGTTAAATATCAGGCTGATGGAAAGATTGAAAGGCTAAAGGCAAGGCTGGTTGCTAGGGGGTTCACCCAAGCTTATGACATTGATTATTCAAAGACATTTGCACCAGTGGCAAAGTTGAACACCATTACAGTATTGTTATCACTCGCAGTGAACCTAGACTGACCATTACATCAACTAGATGTTAAGAACACATTTCTTAATGCAGACCTAGAAGAAGAAGTATTCATGGATGTACCACCAGGGTTAGAAGACTTAGTGAAATCTGGCCAGGTTTGCAGACTGAAAAAGTCCTTGTATGGACTAAAGCAGTCTCCTAGAGCATGGTTTGATAGATTCAAAAGATCAGTTATTAAACAAGGGTTCATGCAATGTCAGGCAGACCATACACTATTTGTAAAGAGGGCAGACTCACGTAAAATAGCTATTCTTATAGTATATGTTGATGATATTATTATGACTGGGGATTATAAGGCTGAATTAGACAGATTGAAGGCTCATCTAGCAAGAGAGTTTGAGATCAAGGAGCTAGGCGAGTTGAAGTACTTCCTGGGAATGGAAGTGGCAAGATCTAAGAAAGGCATTTTCATTTCACAAAGGAAATATGTCCTAGACTTGCTAAGTGAAACTGGAATGCTTGGGTGCAAGCCTATGGACATTCCTACGGATATATCAAAGAAGTTAGGCAGTGAGACTGAAAGTCCACCAGTTGATAAGGGTAGATATCAAAGGCTGGTAGGGAAGCTAATCTACCTATCTCACACACGGCCAGACATTGCTTTCTCAGTAAGTGTGGTAAGTTGTAAGTTTTAGGAATAAAACTTCCTTGATTGAATGAGCCATTCGGCCAGAGTATAAATACAGTTTGTACAGATAACTACAAGCTGGTACAGATCCTAAAAATTAGGATCTAGATAACTATGAGCTTATCTACAACTAACTAAGTCTATCCGACTCACTATGTACATCAATCTAATCAGGAAAAATAATGTAACATTTTTCTAATAATGTAACATTTTTCTACACTCCCCCTCAAGTTGGTGAATATATATCATACATTCCCAACTTGCTTATAAGTAGCTCAAATATAGGTCTAAATAACCCTTTGGTGAAGATATCAGCTGTTTGATCTTTAGTGGATACAAATGGTGTGCAAATGATTCCAGCTTCAATCTTCTCCTTCATGAAATGTCTGTCCACTTCAATATGCTTAGTTCTATCATGTAGCACAGGGTTATGAGCAATGCTTATAGCAGCTTTATTATCACAATATAACTTCATAGGCAGCTCAATCTCCATCTTTAGTTCTGTGATTACTCGTTTGATCCAGAGTAACTCACATATTCCATTAGCCATAGCTCTGAATTCTGATTTTGCACTACTTCTAGCAACCACATTTTGTTTCTTACTTCTCCAGGTTACTAGATTTCCACATACATAGGTGCATTATCCAGAAGTAGATCTCCTATCAGATATTGAGCCAGCATAATCTGCATCAGTAAAAGCTTCAATTGTCCTATTGTTTCCCTTTTTGAAAAACAATCCTTTCCCTGGACAGCTCTTCAGGTATCTCAGAATCCTGTAAGTAGCATCAAGATGTTCTTGGAGAGGATGATGCATAAACTGACTCACTATGCTTACTGCAAATGCAATATCTGGTCTTGTGTGTGCCAGATATATTAATTTTCCTACCAATCTTTGATATTGGTGAATATCAACTGGATTTCCCTCCTTGATATCTCCCAATTTCTGACTTGGGTCAATTGGAGTGTATGCTGGTTTGAAGGCACTCATTCCAGTTTCCTGTAGAAGATCTAGAACATATTTCCTTTGTGAGACAACAATACCCTTCTTTGATCTAGCTATCTCCATTCCTAGGAAAAATTTTAAATTTCCTAGGTCTTTAATCTCAAATTCATGAGCAAGTTTGTCTTTCAATCTTTTAGTCTCTGTGTGATAATTTCATGTGAGGATAATATCATCTACATAGACAATTAAGATTGCAATCTCCCCCTTACCCGAAAACTTCATGAATAAAGTATGGTCAGCTTGAGCTTGATTAAATCCTTGCTTCTTTATGAACTTTGTGAATCTGTCAAACCAGGCTCTTGGAGACTGCTTAAGTCCATATAAAGCCTTCTCTAATCTGCAAACTTTTAACCCAAACTTATTTTCAAACCCAGGAGGGGGTTCCATGTACACTTCTTCTTCAAGTTTCCCATTTAAAAAAGCATTCTTTACATCCAGTTGTTGTAATGGCCATGGCCAGTCTAAATTGGCAGCAAGAGATAAAAGAATTCTTACAGTGTTCAACTTTGCAACTGGTGCAAAAGTTTCTTTAATCAATTCCATAGGTCTGTGTGTACCCCTTGGCAACTAGTCTTGCCTTATACCTCTCCAAACTTCCATCTACCTTAAACTTGGGGGTGAAAATCCACCTGCAACCAACTGTAGGTTTATTTTTAGGTAACTCTACAAGCTTCCATGTCTGATTCTTTTCAAGAGCCTCCATCTCCTCCAAAACAGCTTTCTTCCACTCAGGTTTAGATAGAGCATCCTGAATGGTTGGAGGAATAGAAATAGAAGAGATATTGGAGGTAAAGGCTGCAAAGTCTGAGGTCAATTTAGAATAAGAAAAATAGTTTGAGATGGGGTGTTTAACACATGTTCTTCTCTCTTTTCTGAGAGCAATAGGAAGGTCAAAGTTGCTAGAAGTATTACCTTTTTCACTTCCTGACATTGAGGCAGAATCATGGACAGTTGTAGGTTCTTGGACTTCCTCTATTCTTTGATTTCTAACCCTTCTCTCATAAGTTTTTCCAAAGAACTGACTTGTCTGTTGATCCTTTTCAATTGGTTCAGTTGGATTTACTTCATTATTTTTTATTCCTTGATCATTTTCAGGTGTACTGATATTTCTAAATTAAGAAAATTAAGATTTTCATGAATATGTGGCATTATTGGAACATCTTCACTTAATTTCTCCCCCTGAAGATGAGAATCAAAAAAGGTTGTTCTTCCACAAAAAAAGTATCCATAGTAACAACCATTGTTTTGGTTGTAGGATCAAAACATTTATACCCTTTTTGAGTGGCAGAAACACCTAGAAAAACACATTTTTTCCTCTAGGATAAAACTTACTTGCAGATCTATCTGGATTTTTTATAAACACTGTGCAACCAAAAAATTTTAAAGGAAGGGTGTTTACCAATCTATTTGTAGGAAAGAAGTGTTGTAGTGAACTAATAGGACTTTTAAATCCTAAAGTTTTGGATGGCATGCGATTAATTAAATAAGTAGCATGTAACACTGCTTCTCCCCACAAATATTTTGGTATGTTTGTTGAAAACATGATTGCACGAGTGACTTCAAGCAAATGTCTATTTTTCCTTTCTGCAATTCCATTTTGAGTTGGTGTATTGACACAAGAGCTTTGATGAATAATGCCTTTTTCAGTAAAAAAGATGTTTAAAGTTTGAGAAAAATATTCACGGCCATTATCACTTCTTACCATTTTAATTTTGGTATTGAATTGAGTTTGGACCATAGCATAAAATGTTCTAAATATTTTCTCAACTTCAGATTTTTCTTTGATTAAAAATACCCATGTGACACGAGTATGATCATCAATAATAGTTACAAACCATCTTTTTCCCTTTAAAGTTGGTATTCTAGATGGACCCCAAATGTCACTATGTACCAAGGTAAAAAGACTAGTAGGTTTATAACTGTGGGGTAAATAAGTGTTTATGTGATGTTTTGCAAGTGCACACATATCACAATTAAAAAAAGAAGCATCTTTATTCAGAAATTATTGAGGAAACATCTTTTTTAAATAATAGAAACTAGGATGTCCTAGTCTATAATGAAGTAAATACAAATCTTTATTATTTGAAAAAGAAACAGTTTGCAGACAAGCATTTCTTGGACCTCTTTTATTAGATTGAGTTTCTCCATCAAAGATATAGAGTCCATCCTCCTCCTTAGCACTGCCAATCATCTTCCCCGATGCCGGGTCCTGAAAAATGCAATAAGAAGGATAAAAAGTGACACAACATTGTAGATCTTTAGTTATTTGACTAACTGAAGTAAGATTGCAGGATAGATTAGGGACATGAAGGACTTTGGATAGATTCAGTGATGAGGAAATACTAATATTTCCCATCCCTGCAATGGCTGATAGAGAACCATCTGCAACCTTAACCTTTTTATCCCATGCACTAGGTTTATATGAAGAAAAAAGATTTGAAATAGAAGTCATGTGATCAGTAGCCCCTGAGTCAATAATCCAGGTATTTTTAGATTTCCCAGAACAAAAAAAATGATGAGTAGGTACCATTTTGGGCATAAGAACAAGAGGAAGATTCTGGTTTGGATTCTTTCTGGGAATTTTGGGTTTTCTGGGAATTAAGGAAGTTAAGAAGTTGCCCTATCTGCTCCTGAGTGGTTTGCCATGAATTTTCCAACAAGTCTCCCTAGTGTGCCATAATTTCTTGCAATGATCACACCAGGGTTTTTTCTTGTCATCATTGCTGAAGAGTCCCCAGATTCCTCATTATGTACTGGAATGTTGTACATAACCTTCTTCCTGCTATCCTCCATCCTGATTTCAGAAAATACCTCCCTGATAGAGGGTAGAGGTTTTTTTCCAAGTATCCTCCCCTTAACTTCATCTAGATCTCTATTAATTCCTGCTAGGAACATGTAGACCCTATCATTTTCCTCCCTTTTTTGGTGTCTTGCTAGATCCTTGGCACTCTCCCACTTCTCATCATCATGGCACTGATCCAACTCTTGTCATAGGGAAACCATCTCATTATAGTAAGAGATGATATCTCTATTGCCTTGTTTGGACTGCCACAACTTGGTTTTTAATTCAAAAATCTGAGAAGAGTTCTCAAGATCTGAGTAAGTTTCCTTAATGGAATTCCATACCTCCTTTGCAGTTTTCATGAACATGTGAGGTTTGGCAATTGATGCATCCATTGAACTTAGAAACCATGCTGTCACCAATGAATTTTCTGACCTCCAGACACTGTAGCCATCATCACCAGTTTTTTTCTCCTTTATTTCACCAGTTATGTACCCTAGCTTGCCCCTTCCATCAATAGCCAGCTTGACAGACTGTGACCATTCGAGATAATTTGTGACATTCAATCTATGGCCAGTAATGAGCATAGATGAATGAACTGAGGTCTGGTAGTTTGTCATTGAGCTATTTGGGGAGTTAGGGTTATGGGTTTGTGATTGGGGAGAAGTGTCAGATTGCTCGGTTTCCACCATTGTGGTGTTTAAACAGCATGCTCTGATACCATGTAAGTTTTAGGAATAAAACTTCCTTGATTGAATGAGCCATTCGGCCAGAGTATAAATACAGTTTGTACATATAACTACAAGCTGGTACAGATCCTAAAAATTAGGATCTAGATAACTATGAGCTTATCTACAACTAACTAAGTCTATCCGACTCACTATGTACATCAATCTAATCAGGAAAAATAATGTAACATTTTTCTAATAATGTAACATTTTTCTACATAAGTCAATTCATGAATGACCCAACTCAGGAACACCTAACTGCAGTCTATAGAATTCTGAGGTACCTGAAAATGACTCCTGGAAAAGGATTATTGTTTCAGAAACAAGGGACAAGGAAGATTGAAGTGTTTACCGATGCTGACTGGGCTGGAAGCCTCTTAGACAGAAGGTCAACTACTGTTATTGTACTTATGTATGGGGTAACTTAGTCACCTGGAGGAGCAAGAAACAGTCAGTGGTTTCGAGAAGTAGTGTAGAGTACTAGAGTCTGAGCTCAGGGCTTTAGCACAAGGAATCTGTGAAGGATTATGGTTAAGAAGATTGATGAATGAGCTCAAACTTCCATTTGAAAGCTCCATCCAGATCTCATGTGACAACCAGTCTACTATCAGTATTGCAAAGAATCCTGTCCATCATGACAGCACCAAACATATTGAGATAGATAGAAGATTCTTATCAGAGAAGATTGCAGCAAAGGATATCCAACTAAGCTATGTTCCAACCAGGCAGCAAATAGCTGATATACTCACCAAGGCACTCCCAGAATTCAGTTTGAAGACTTATCTAGCAAGCTGTGCATGTATGATATCCAATACTCAGCTTGAGGGGGAGTGTAGATTATTACAGATAGTTCTATTTACACACCCGATTGAGCATTTATGAGGAGATATCTTAGAGATCTCAGAATCTCTAAATATCCCCAAATATCTTTTCTTTATTAGGGAACCTTAATTAGGTGGATTCCTTCCTTATTTCACTTTTCTCTAGCTATATATATATTCTGTATTCTTCTCCTTGTAAATCAGAATAAATAAAAACATTATACATTCTACTTTCTCGAGTTCTTTCTACAGAGAGCATACATTATAAACTACCTATACTTTCATGCCATTATAGAACTGATTATTAAATAAGGATGGTAAGAATATCTATAACTGATTACTAAATAAGCTTTAAAATCCAAATAATTAGCTACAGAAAATGAACCGTAGAAGGTAGTTATCAACTTATCATAAGGCACATAAGTATAACTATGTTGAACATTAATTTCATCCAGAGACTTATTATCATTTGTGTCAGAAGATAGTATGACCATTTGCAAAACTCTGATAAAGTATAAAACAATTTCACTCTACTATTGAACCACCTCATAGTGCCTTTTCATATTTCTTTTCCCTAACCGCCCTCTGATTTACTATAGTGAGGTTATGACTTCTTCTACTGGACCAGGCATAGGTGGGCCAATACAAATAGATAGTCCATCTTTCAAAAAGTAGAATGAGTTTAACTAGATTTCATAATTTCATATTGAAGCTGGTCTAATTTTCCTTGAGTTTATCGAATTATATTGGGCAATAGAAACTACTCTGTTATGCAAAAAGGTTATATATAACCAAGTTCCAGGATACTACTCCATCTGAAAACACTTGGGGCATGTAGATATCAGTGTAGGTGAAAATCTATTCATGATTCTGGCAAAAGTGGGGGACTGGAAATCTGAAGGTCGCTAATATGATCAATGATCAATGATCAGAACAATCTTGAAAGTAATGTGCTCCCTTCTTTTTAATATGAGGTTGAATCTTCCAGTGGATGATTTGAGACAGTTGGAAAATTCTAAGGTTGAAGAAGATGTGCCTATCGTGAACTCACAGAGCATCTAGGGCTGGCTGGGGAAAGTAGGGGAGAGGAAATGGCAGATCAGGTGAAGTGAGTAGACCACCAACTCAGGGGAGGAATCCTGGAGCCATTGATCGTATTACCCTTCATTGCCTCGTGATAAGGATAAATAAATTTCAACTGCTCCAAAGTTGGGAGCCAAGGGATAATCAAAATGTTGAAGAGCCTTAAGAAGCAGTGATAGGCTCTCGCCTCTCTGAACATTAAATTAAACTCAGTGGTCTTATACCGCTCTTCCTTGACTAGAAAGTGAAGTCTTTCCTTGCTAGGTGTTTGAGGCTGTTTGTGTGGTGATTACAATTGAAAGATATTTTCAGTTTGGCTCTTGGACCTCTTGATGGGGGGATGGGGGGATGGCTCCGAAATTAGGTTAGGAATCTTTTCTGTTAATAAAACATTAACATCACTTTATGATGGATACCTTCGCTTGAGCCACATCTTCAAACATTCGAACACCTATACTTCGAAAACGTGAAAACAAAGTTACAAGTAAACAAAGAAAAAATATTAGAGAAAATTAAAAATCTCAAGACATAAAAGACTGTTCATTTTCATTTTCATTTACCCCAGTGCCGCAAAGGCTCCCACCTACGGTGGGGTAAGGTGGGGTCGGATGTACGCAGCCTTACCCCTGTACTAAAGCACAGAGAGACTGTTTCCGGATGACCCATAGTGAAAATCCCGTCCAAAATTGCATGGACTGACTGCTGCTTCATAACAAAGAAGCGCAGACAGTTTAGTGAGCCATTTTGCTTTATTCCATCATAATCTCAAGCCAAAAAATAATGAATCTTTGGCTCCATTGCAAATGATGGAAAAACATAAAAGACTGTTCATAAAAATTAATTTAGCACTCCCTAAAAGGTCATGAAGTGAAGTGCTTTCTAGATAAAATGCTTTTAGGACAAAGAGAAAATTCACAAAAGTATGAGTATTTCTGGGAAAGCATATGATTAGGCAAGCGAGCACATGATGCTAGCATAAATCAATTTCCATGGTTTTGAAATAGGCGCCTTCTGCTCCAGCTACTTACGGTATCAATAATTACAGTCTCAATTTCAGCCAGATAATATACAAGTACCACCATTCAAATGAAAATGTGGTGGGCTTTAAATTTAAACACAAATAAGATTACAGCTAACTACCAATATAAAGGAGTACAAGTGTACAAAAACCATACCATTAATTGTTTGGACGCATTTCCATTCATGTGGTTCTACAGCATCCGCTCTGTCTGCATCATAGTACAGCTCTGATCTGCTGTCTGCACCCAGACTTGAAGCTTGGCGCAGAAGTTTCTGCGGACCTACGCACAGAAGAACATGTATAACATATAATCATCAAATAGATTACAGAAAGTACTTGCTCATCTATGGAACAAGTGAAGCTCGAACATAGATATGGTGCGAGTTTGAAAACATGATGGGATAGGGTTTCATGGAGAAAGAGGGATTGTGTGTGCGAGACTGAGGAAATTACAACTTTATGACAGTAATAAATTATTCTACTACAAGTTAAACAAGAATTTCCACATTCAAATTAAATTGTCAACCTTGGCCTATTTTTATTAGCCTTTTCAAACCACGCCGCACTCTAGGTCGATGTCCTTCAAGGTTGATCCTTCAACAAAAGATATTAACTTTAGGTGGCAAAAATAACAAATGTGTTAGTAGACTCGGAACAGGCAGTCAATTTATGCTGTGATCTGAATGATGTCATGAATCAATTTATTGTAAGAACAGTTTAGGCATAACATAAAAGAGATTAGAAAGATTGCCTAAACTTAACCCTTTAGGAATCATAGAACTCATGTATTGAGTGTTGTTTACTATATCTGCACTGTGGCTTTGGAATCATAATAACAGTAACATTCCTAGCTCATGTGTGATGTGTCCCTTACTTAGCATAAACATCCCTCACTGTTGCAATCTTCATGATTTCATGTTACATTCAATTCTAATGAAATACAGAGCCCATGGCCCTATGCATTATATTTCTCTACTGCTCTTGTGTATACTTTTATTGATTCCACCTACCACTTGTGGTGACTCTTTCTCTAGTTTTCCAACAATAATAATCATTTTATTGGCAAGTGTATTTAGGAAAGGAATATGGACTATGTTTACAAAATTTCAGAATTGAGCACAGCAACCCAAGAAATAACAGAGAAAAAACTTTCATGTGTGGAACAGTATATGCCCAAATTGTTCAGGATTCTTTATTTACACATGAGTACATGACATTTAGAGCTTCTATAATATGTGAAAAAGAAAAGAAATTAGAAATAAGCAATGAAAGTCTATCTTTTTACAGAAACTTTGTGTACATAGTCCAAATATAGGTCTTGTTCTTATAAGAGAGTGTGTAACCCATACTCCGTCTCCATGTTCAGCTTAGTCCTTGCACTGCCACCTCTTGTCAGCTCATATTCTGCCTGTGTTGAATTAGTTGATTGAAAGGAAGTGCCAAAAACTGTAACACTACTTGACAGGCATCTTTGTTTCAGGAGTGGGATTTTGACAAATATGCAAAGCATTTGAGTTTAAAAAACAGGACTATGGAATTAATGATTTCATTAAAAGTATGTTGGTAAATTTCCTTTTCTTGACCAGGTTATAGAGAGGAACACAAAAAATGTGATCACTTAAGCAGTGGTCAATAGATCACGGGTTAAGAATGGAAGCTATTTGACCGCTCCATAATAGGCTGTAAATCTTGAACACAATGAAGTCTAGTTGACTGATCCAATATTTTTTTTTAAAGAGAAATTTTATTGATAATAGGAAAGACAGTACAAAGTGGTAAAGTAAAAGGCGAAAAAACAGTACAAAAAGGAAAGGAACAAGGAAACTAATAAATTATCTAATCCCAGGGGAAGTCTCTGGTTTGAGATCTTGTTCTCATGCTATGCCGCCTTTTGTTCTTTTGAGTTTTTCTATAGATCCAATATAATATACATTTTTTCTCAAATCTTTAATACCTGTTGTTTTGCCTGATCAAATGCCTCCATCCACTGTTTGGCTTCTCCAGCTGTAGGGCAAGCAATCTGGTAACAAACACAAATTTTCACATGCTGGGAAATTTTATATTCTTCCATGAATGGAGAGAATTGCACCCTATTCATTTCATTTTCATTTTCATTTACACCAGTGCCGCAAAGGCTCCCACCTACGGTGGGGTAAGGGGGGTCGGATGTACGCAGTCTTACCCCTGTACTAAAGCACAGAGAGACTGTTTCCGGATGACCCATAGTGAAAATCGCGTCCAAAATTGCATGGACTGACTGCTGCTCCATAACAAAGAAGCGCAGACAGTTTAGTGAGCCATTTTGCTTTATTCCATCATAATCTCAAGCCAAAAAATAATGAATCTTTGGCTCCATTGCAAATGATGGAAAACCCTATTCAATATGGAATAAATTAATATTTGGCTAAAGGGACAAATAGGCCCCTGTACCGGTCGTGCAAGCTCAATTCAGCCCCTGACCTAAAAAAAGGTCCAATTCGCACCCTGAACCGACAAAAAAGGTTTCAAATTTCATTTTTTTTTACAGGTGAACCATTTTTTGTCGGTTCAGGGTGCAAATTGAACCTTTTTTTAGTTCAGGGACTGAATTGAGCTTACACGACCTGTACAGGGGCCTATTTGACCCTTTAGCTTTAATATTTTATACTACCTCCGTCTCAATGAATTCTTCCAAATCAAACTTGGCTCGCAAATTTAGAAAGTGGGACAAAGTGGAAATGTATGGTTATAGTTGTGTAAGAAAAAGGTGAATGAATGTGAACCACATATTTTTCCCAAAAGTGGAAGTTGGAAGAATTATTTGGGACGGCCCAAAAAGGAAAGTTGGAAGAATTCAATGGGACGGAGGGAGTATGATACAATGTTTGGATGCAAATCCCATCCGACCACAGATGAAGGTTGAAATTTTCCCTTTAAAAGGAAACTCCCGCTGCAGAAAATTGTGAATGGCAGTTTATGGAGGAGGTCTATCGAAGAATTTTGGTCATCCACCATTAGTAACAGTAACAATTTGCAGTATGTACCAATCTTATCAGTGGATCAAATAAATCAATCTAGTGTAAATTGGCCTCAATGTTCACCAAAGCTAAGATAGGCCCGGTGAAATGTAGTAATCTGCTTAAATAAATTTCCAAAAATGCAAAGTGCATTATGGCATTTGACAGTTGCATACCTTTCAATTAAGTTCGTTTACAGTTCATATAAGCGAATGGATGGAGAATGAAGAAAAGTACTTACTTCTCCCTTTTTTGCTTCATCCAACCGATTGTAAAATTTCAGAACATAGACATCCTAATAGCCAAAAAAGAAAATACTGCACTATATCAGATTCAATCATCTCAATGAACACATTTTGTTGAAAATGTGTTAGAGAGGCAAGATGTAACAATGTGGAAACAACAACAACAACATCCAATCCTTAGTCCCAAAAGAGTTTGGGGTCGGCTAACATGAATCGACATATGAAATTGGAGCTTCAATGTGGAGATTGAAGCAAAATACTTACCCCATGATTAACTCTTCGACGACCCAAGTCCTCAACGATAAGTGTGTGTCCAATAGCACCCTTTCTGATGGGTTTCTGCCACAAAAACAACAAAAACATAGTTCGATATATTAGCTTAAGGTTGCGGTGGTAGCTCTCTCACATCACTCCAAAGTCTGATCTATAAAAAAATTAGAAATCATCTTGAGGTATGAAGAAGCTTTTAAGTGGAGTCACAGAACCCAATTGACAGAGCATGTCCAATTGTGTTATATTGTTCAACCCGAAAAAATCCTATCTAGCAATAGCATCGAGTTTTGAAAGGAAAATGGGATTCCCCTTTTTAAACAAAAACTAGCAACTACTTTCCTTGGACATTAAGTAGTCCTTAGGAGCAAGGTTTTGAAAGGAAAAAATGTGCCCTAAGGCAATTAGCCTTTGCTTCAATGTGTAAGCCCTGAGGTAAAGTGTGGCAAAAACCTCGAATTAGTATAAATAAATAATAGCCATGCTTTAAAAAGGCAGTTAAGAGGTGGCTTTTGTGGCGTGCCTCGATGTGAGGTGCACAGATCAGGTATTGAGGCTTACATTTTTTGGCAGGATAAGAGGCTAACGCCTCAAAAGTCAGGGTTTAAGCCTTGAGACGTGACTCAAAGCATTTTTGGAGGCGGTTTTTCATTTGTTTCTTTCATTTTATTGTGGTTGCAACTTAAAAAGGACCGGTAAATTGTACTGGTATTTAAAAACGCCCATACCCTAAAAAAATAAAAAGAAAAGGCCCACACATTAAATGTGTCTAATATATACTTTCTAAACCCTAACAAGTCTGGCAATTGAAACATCATTAAAATACTTTCATATTCTTGCACAATGATATGAATAGGAGGAGGATTTTGATGATGATGATGATGATGATGATGATGATGGAAAGGATGATGGTGATGAGGAAATAAGATATAATGACAGTGATAAGTTTATAAGATATGGATATTAAGCTTCCAGGTTTGTAAATGGTGCCATCTGTATGTTGTGTTTGTTTGTGTTTTTGAATTGCCATTTTGACTTATTGTGCTTGATATGTGATCATATTAGTTTTCGAAATCCTTACAATACCCACCACCCCATTAAAGATTTTGGAAGTCAAAACATCCTTTATTAAGTACCAAACCCCTCTTAACATATCATTAGGGTGACCCTTTATCCATTTCCCTTACCAAGTCCATCTCTCAAGGGTATATATCTATTTTTCACAGGAGCTGTGAGTTTTATAAGATGCCCGATGGCTGTAATTGGAGCATTTCTATACACAGGAATGCATACACACATGTATAGAAGAATAATATCTATAACACAGACATATATATACACACATACATACACACACACACACACATTTATATACATATTTACATACATATATGTGTGTGTACTATATCTACGCATACATATGGAGAGTGCTAATAGCCCTTAGGGGCTTGTGGCTGCAGTCTTCAACATATGACTAAATCGCCGCAACCAAGAATCTCACATTTTATCTTCAATATGAGGTACTCCCACTTTTCACCTGATTTTCAGCCCTCAAACAGTCTCTCCTAGTATGCACACACGTCCAATGCAACATACGCATCTCAACCACATTTATCATTTGAATGTGACACTATTACACCGTCCAACAATTTATGTCATACCTAGATCATATAAAAAATCTGATGCACTCTTACATTTTATTCACTTCACTTTGATCATGTGGGATATATTCATGTATCTCTATCTAATAACAGAATGTTTTTTTGGATGCAATACAAACGAGTTGAGACTTGAGATATGTAAAATGTATACACTCTTGGGGTTTTGGATTAAAAGCCTTGATCTTTAGTTCCTTAACCCGTGTCCTTACGCCTATGGACTATGGTTGGCAGACCTTGTGTTTGTATACAACACTTACGCGTTGTGTGTATGATCTTGAGCCAAATCATTATGCATAATACAGGAACATACTGATTACTGACCTTTCTAGAAATACCACTATATTCACGACTACTTTCTATGTACCTCAGATCCTAAAAAATAGTCCCGTTAATAATACAATTTTAGTTTTACGAACCAGATTCTTTCTTAGCTGATAATAGCACAGAGCTATTGAAAAGAACAGAACAATGCATTAAATCAGAAATTCTTGAAAAAGATGGGTGAACGAAACATTGAAGTGGTTCAGTTCTTAGTACAGCTTCAGTTTATAGGGTTGCTAATATCCTTTGAGGTAATCTATTTCAAGATCTTATCATTTTGTTGCATACTTCTAGATATGGAACCTGAATAATTCTTTGTACTGTAATTGAAAAATAACCACAGGAACAGACAACTAAAAAATAGGAATATCTAGTTGGTGAGCTAATCCAATCAACCCAGTTCTCCAATTGTTTTCCGACTAAATCCATTCGTCTTCTTTTGCCCTTATTTCTCAAGGTATTTTTCTGTTCTCAAGAAGATAGAGAAAGCTTCTACTTTTAAAAAAGAAAGCTTTTACATTTAAAAAAAACACCAGCTAAAAGAGGTAATCATAACTACAGCGTAGTAACCATGACTTCAGCTAAGAGAGGTATTTGCACTTACAATCCCGGGATTCTCATGAGGGTCGCGCTTGTACATTTCAACGTTCTTGCCGCGGATGAAGAGGTAGCGGAGATGGCAATACTCACGGCCAATAGAATTGACCCCGAGATGATACACCCAGCCAGAGTACTCGAAAGAGCTAACACCGCCGAAGAATCTGTCTGATCCGCCGCCCTCTGAGCTGCCGCTTTCCGACGAGCTACCTTCGCTCCCCTTCTTCAATGGCTGGACCGTGTTAGCCATCGCTGAAAAGGACAACCGCAGAGAGAAATCTTAAAGAAAGAGAGCTACTCAGTGTGAATATGCACACATAAGGAAAGTCCCACTCATAAATACTCTGTTGTGCGTTGTTCGAAATCATCGAATCAAAGCTTTGATCGTACATTCCAATTTTTACAGCGTAAAATAAAATCATAAAGATGGTCAACTAAGCATAATTACGGGCCCACGCGTTTCTTAAATTTTAAATGTTTGATTTAAATTTATGCACATGCCAATGTTTAACTATAATGAGAAGTGAAGTCCGATTTCTCAAATTCCTTGACAAGTGATCACATGGCGTTGGTTATTCTCACAAGCCTACATGTCATAAGACGGAGAAGAAGTTACAGTTTTAGAACATTTGGCTGAAGGAGGAGGAATGTAGAACTATAGTACTCCCTCCGTTCCTAAATAAACTTCCAACTTTCCTTTTTCGTCTATTCCAATTAAAACTTCCACTTTCCCTTTTTAGTAAACAATTTGTGGTTCACAACATTTCTTACACATTTCTCTCTCCTCTGCACAACTCTACACCACTCAATACCCACTATCTTAAACTCTGTGCCAAACCTATTTGGAAGTTTTAATAGGAACGGAGGTAGTAATTAATAGCTGGAGGGCGGGAGATCAGATGACAGTGGGAGACCGGCTTCTGTTCTGTGGGAAGGAATTAGCTAAATGGGACGGCAGCAAAACCAAAGGTTTTCGGCACCAAATACAGGCTTGCAAAAAACGTTTGGCTTGGCTAAAATGGAAGGAGGATTCGGCTAATGTGGCTGAATACATACGTAAGAGACTGGTCCTGAATTCGCTGTTGGAGAAGGAAAACCAATACTGGAGGCAAAGGGCCAAGGAATTTTGGCTGAGAGAGGGAGATGTTAATTCCCGTTTTTTCCATAATGCGGTTAAGGCACGCAGAAGAAGAAATAAATTACAGGGATTAAGGAGACCGGATGGAAGCTGGGCGTCGACAAGACAGGTGATTAGGGGATATGGTTTACAATTATTTTGCTGGTTTATTCACTGAGATGCCTCAGTCAGAGGAGGAGGAGATCTTTGGCCCATTGGGAACGGTGAGCACGGCGCAAAACGGCAGACTAATAAGGCAAATCACGGCGGAGGAAGTAAAAGAAGCCGCATTTAACATGCATCCGGAGAAGGCACCAGGTATGGATGGGATGAACCCGGCTTTCTTCCAAAAAAATTGGGATATTGTGGGGTCGGAGGTAGTAGAAATGTGCAAAGGTATTTTTGAAAGTGGGAAAATTCCTAGGGAATGGAATGTCACTAATATTGTTCTAATTCCAAATAAGGAGAGGCCTGAGAATATGGGGGACTGGAGACCGATTGCTTTGTGTAATGTAGTCTATAAAAAATTTTCTAAAGTCTTGGCAAACCGTTTGAAAGGTCTATTGGGAGATTTGATAGGAGAAAATCAGAGTGCTTTCATCCCAGGAAGATCGATAGTGGATAATATTGTGGTGGCGTTTGAGATTCAACACTACTTAAAGAGGAAACAAGGGGGTAAAGAGGGGTTTGTAGCACTCAAGCTAGACATGAGCAAAGCATATGATAGAGTGAGCTGGAGCTTTTTGGAGAGGATTATGGGGAGAATGTGTTTTGAAAACCGGTGGATTGGCTTAATAATGGAGTGTATTAGCACTGTCAGTTATCATGTCCAGTTTGAGAAGGGGACCCACTATCTCCATACTAGTGGCGGAAGGCCTAAGTTCTCTGCTGCGGAGGGCGGAAAACAAAGGCGATGTGCATGGGGTGGCAGTTTGTAGGGGGGCTCCAAAGGTATCACACTTATTATTCGCAGATGATAGTTTCTTATTTTTTAAAGCCAACCCAACTGAGTGTGATAGTGTAAAAAGAATGTTGAATTATTATGAAGGAATATCTGGGCAGGTGGTAAATTTTGCCAAATCTACAGTGTTTTTCAGTCCTAATACGTCTGAGCAGGTGAGGGATATGTGCAGACAGAAGTTGGGAGTTTTTGTGGAAGGAGAGAATGGGCAGTATTTGGGATTACCAGCTATGGTTGGGAGAAACAAAGGAGCTATTTTGAGTTATTTGAAGGACCGAATCCAGAGCCGAATTAAGAGTTGGAATAATCGCTTCCTTTCTAGGGTGGGTCGAGCGGTGTTACTGAAGAATGTGGTCCAGGCAATGCCATCTTATGCCATGAATGTATTTTTACTGCCCAAGGATTTATGTGATGAAATTGAAAAATTGATGAATGGGTTCTGGGGAAAAGGTTCAAAGCTGGATCAGAAAGGGATGAGGTGGAGAAGTTGGAAGAATTTGTGTAGACCAAAGGAGACGGGCGGACTGGGGTTCAGGCGGTTAAGGGAATTTAACCTTGCTATGCTAGCCAAACAAGGATGGCGTTTGATTAACGACGCGGACAGCCTTATGGGGAGAATTTTAAAGGCAAGGTATTATCCCAATTCTAATTTCCTTAATGCTAAATTGGGTAATAATCCTTCCTTTGTGTGGAGAAGTATATTTGAGACTCAAGACTTGTTGAAAAAGAATGTGAGGAGACGTGTTGGGAATGGCGTCGATGTACATGTGTGGGCAGATACGTGGCTACCGAGGAAGGATGATGGTAGGATATCTTCTCCTAAACCACAATGTGGGGTGAGAGACATAAATGTTGCTGCTTTGAGAGATGCCACCGGTAAGAAGTGGAATGTGGGGAGCATAAGGGCTTTATTTAATGAGGAAGACAAAAGAAGAATTTTGAGCATTCCCATCAGTGCAGGCAATAGAGTGGATGGGTATTGGTGGAAGAGCGAAAATAATGGGGTTTATTCGGTTAAAAGTTGCTACAGGATGCAGGTGGAAGAGCCGACGGGACCCGTGGATGGTGCTTGGTCACAGCTTTGGTCTGCCAAATTTCCCCCGAATTTAAATTTTTTATTTGGCGGGTTTTGGATGGGTCGATCCCTACGGTGGATAAGCTGCGCCAGGGGGGTATAATTATACAGAACGGATGTACATTATGTGACAATCCGGCGGAATCCCTGGAGCATGCTTTTCGGAGTTGCAATTGGACTCGACTGGTGTGGCAAGAAGCTGGCATAAATACCGAGGAAGACAGGCCGGTGGAGGATTGGCTGAGGAGGGGCATCGAAATAGGAGTCGAGGAGAAAGAAAAGTTCATGGCAATTCTCTGGAGTCTATGGAAAAGGAGGAACAATGCGGTATGGAAGGATGAAAAACAGGACGCTACTAGCATTATCAACAGTGCCACAGGAATGCTAGCAATCTGGAAGGAAGCCCAGGAGCAGGGGGGATCGAATGGGGTTCAACAAAAAAAGGAGAAGGAAAAATGGAGGAGACCGGGGAAAGATTATATAAAAATTAATGTTGATGGTGCGGTTAATGAGACAGGGGATATAAGAGCATGGGGCTGGGTGGCAAGGGATGAGGAGGAGAATTTTCTGAAAGCTAAAGGAGGGTCAGTAGCGGCTAAATGCACAGTGACTGAAACAGAAGCGTTTGGGCTGCAAGAGGCTATTCGAGGAGCTGTCCAGGAAGGATGGGACCATGTTGAGTTCGAGTCAGATGCGTTGACGGTGGTCAAGAATATAAAATCGGGGGGAGGATGCTCGTACTTACAAATTATTATAGAGGATATTAGAGAAGTGTTAAAAACTAAGAGTAATTTTTCTCTCTTATTGTAATAGATCTTCGAACAGTGTGGCTCATGCAATTGCAAGATCACACGTAAATCTCCTAGATCAGAAGAGTAATTTTGAGGTGGCGCCAGTTTGTATTGTTAGCCTTTTGGCTATGGATTGTTTGGAGTAATAAGAATGTTTGGAGTTTGATGACCAAAAAAAAACTATAATCTAATACTCCCTCCGTCCCTTAAAACTTTGCCATCTTTTCTTTTTGGGACGTCCCAAAAAACTTTGCCACTTTCCCTTTTAATCAATTATTTTGTGGTTTCTGTTATTTCTCTCTCCTCTGCACAAACTTCAACCACACAGTTTTTACTTTATTATTCTCCGTGTCGGTCAACTTTCGCAAAGTTTTAAGGGACGGAGGTAGTAATATTCAAAAAGAAAAGAGAAAACTCTCAAATAGACTCTCCTACTTTGGCCAATTTCTCAATTAAGTTCTCGCACTTTATAATCACCCATTGGAGCCCCCGAACTAACCAAATCCACCCAATCAGGCTTTTTAGCCGGTGGAGTGTCGGTTAGCCCGTTTCACACTGACCTGGAATCCCTCGTGTCCCTCACTCATCGGGCACTTAAGTTGACGTGGCTACTCCCTTTTAAAACTAATTACTCTAGGTAGTTAAGAACTTTCTCCTCAAACTTAATTTCTCCTCCCCTACGAGTGGCTTATTCTAGGTCTACGATCCTTCGCAACTATGTTGTCTTCATCATCAACAACGGTTGTCAAAGAACGAAACCGTACAATGGACTATGAGCCTGCTGTTTACTGTTGGTGCGGATTGAAAGCTCCTCTATGTGTTGGACGAGAGAGTGGGAGAAGTTTTTATGGCTGTCAAAAATGGAAGGTTAGTGGTTTAGAATTACAGTGGGTTGCCTTGTTAATTGATTGCATACGTTAAATGTGTATAGGTTGGTAGTTGCGGTTTTTTCATGTGGAAGGAAGATGTAGGGAGAAAAGAATTTGTCAGCACTGAAGAGAAGAAAGAACTCGTTATGGGTAAAGATAAGAGTGAAATCGATGATGAATTCAAAAAAATGGTTGAAGTACTTGTCCTACAGATGTCACATTTACAGAGTGATGTTGCTTGTGTCAAAAGTGTTGTTGACAATGAGGCGAAGATTAACAAAAAGAGTAGGAAGTTGTATGGATTAGCTATGATTGTACTTCTTGGTTTAGTGGGGAGTGTGTATTTGAGGATGTAAGCTTGGTGTGCAATGTCAGAATACTTATGTGTTGGTCATGTGTAATGTATTTCAGTTTAATAGTTATGTAATTGTGTTGTGATGGCAGAAAACTTATGTGTCGGATATGTGTATTGTATTTCAGTTTGGTAATTATGTAATTGCTATGTAATGGCACAATGTTGGTTGAATAGAAGTATTGTTATGGCACAATGTTGTTGTTTTTCATTTGCTTTGGATGATTTGCCAGAACTGTACAATGTTTATAATACCAAAGTTGTTGTTATGCAGTTTGTGGGCATATTAAGGACATCCATCTTGGCCCTTGATGTAATAAGACACCACCTGAGATGGTAGTACATAACACCACTCTAATATAACATTCATCATAAGTCACATATTCCTACAGAAGTTAAATATTCATACACCATTCAACATACTCAAACTACAACATTCTGCAACATAAAACATACATAACAGAAGTCAAATATTCATACACCATTCAACATACTCAAAATACAGCATTCTGCAACATAAAACATACATAACAGAAGTCAAATATTCATACACCATTCAACATACTCAAAATACACCATTCTGCAAAATAAAACATACATAACAGAGGTCAAACATTCCTACACCTTAAACACCACACCAACATTACATAATACCAAATGTTTTTCCAAAATACTGACTCAACAAAATAAACAACCAACAACCTATTGCTCCATACTGCCTCTTCCTCCCCTCTGAAGTCTACCTCTTTGATCTGCTCCACTTTGAACACTCCCTCTTCCTCCCCTCTAAGGTCTACCCATTTGACCTCTTCCACTTTCAGCACTTCTTGTCTGGCATTGGCTTTCTTCTGCCCCACTTTGATCTGGGATGGGTATATTCCTCTGTGAACAAGATTTCTTATTGTGCCCATCCACTTTACCAATAGAGCATTTCATGATTCTTCCTTTTCTTGGTAGTTGAGAGCTTGATGGTGCACGATGTTCAGTTTCTTCTCTCACTCTTTTCTTCTTAGGGCGCCCACTCATTTTCTTGGGTATGGGAGGATGAATGTCTTCATGCTGGGTTCTTGGCCAAAGTAATTCTTCATTTATTGGTTGTAGAGTGTATGAGTAAGTTTTTACATATAGTTCCTTGGAGTACCAAGGGTCCACATAGCTTTGAGGATCCTCACCTTTATCCAGAATAGCACAAATTGCATGTGCACAGAGAATTCCACATAGATCCCATCTTCTACAAGCGCAGCTTTTTGTGTTCAAGCTCACCTTGTATTGATATCCGCCTTTTTTATATCGTATCCATCCTCCTCGTTGAAATCAACATGCCACCCTTGACTTTCTAATATATTTTTGTTCAATTTCTTCATTATGAGGGGACCAAAGGCACCTTCACAATATATTGCATTAATTTTGCCTATGCAGTTCATAATGACTAAAAGGTTAAAAGTTAAATAAGGATGTAAATGAGCATCACCTGACCACTTCCTGACACTCTTTCTTTTTTAGCTATTCTTTTCATCATAGCCACTCATGCCCTCTAGCATTGGGACAAGGGGCTTGTCTCTGAGCTGAACAAGAGTGCTGTTAAAAGCCTCAGACAAATTGTTATCTACTGTGTCACACTTTACCTCAGTCCTAAAATAAGCCTTGCACCATAGCTTTAGTAGATACTTGCGCAAGTCAGTACCTGCTTGAGGGTCTAGCTTGTCTAACTCATTAAAACTAGCCTCTAATTGACCTTCAAAAGTGGCCTTTGCACATTTCCAGAACAGTTTCTTGAGCACCAAACCTCTGTGATTTTTGGCCCAGTTGGCATGTATGTGCCTAGCACAATTCCCTATACCAATTCCAAGATTGTAAATACATATTAGGAAAGTACAATGATGGTACAATTTATAATCATTAGGAAATGACAGCATACATTGATTAAAACAAGGAAATACATATCAGAGAACTTACTTTCTGTTGATCACTTATAATGGTCCATTCACCTGGGTTGTTGATCTGGAGGTCTTCCTTCTGAAGGTGTAAAAACCAACTCCATGATGAATTATTCTCTATCTCTACTACTGCCCAAGCAATGAGATACATTTGATTATTGGCGTCTGTTCCCACAGCACTTAGAATCTCCCCCTTCAATTGTCCTTTTAAAAAGCAACCATCCAAACCAATAACCTTCCTACACCCTTCCAAAAAACCCTTCTTAACTGGTCCAAAACACATATAAATTCTTTGAAATACCATTAGAGCATCAGTGACTCCTCTGTCAGTTTTAATCACAACTGTACTTCCCGGAATTGATCTCAACACTTCCTCTCCATAGTTCCTTAGTTTCCTGAACTGGTCCTTAAAAGCAGATTGTGTTTTGTCTTGCATTATTTTTAATGCTCTTGAAGCCATACTAATGGACACACTTAGTTTATGTTCATCCTTAAGCAAGTTTTAAAGCTGTGCAGCTGTCATGGAGGGGTTTTATGCAATTTTGTCCTCATAAGTATCAGCTGTCCAATTCTGGCTAACTATTCTAAGCTTGAATTTTAGGTCACAAAGATGGTCTGGGTTCCATACTTTCAATTGAAAGCAGTTCAACCTATCTTCCCATGAAGCAGTACTTGCAAAGGGGAAAATTATGGCACACTTAAGTATGACTCTGAATGGCTCATTCTTAACAAAGACTATATCTCTCTTATTATGCACATCATACCTAACCATAGCACTTTTAAATTGCTTTCCATCTTCAAACAACATCCCCACCTTAAAATGGGGAGGATCAGATTATGGGTTATAGGAACCATTCCCAGAAGCCTTTTGGACTTAGGTTCATCTTCCTCTTCTAAATGTAAACTAGGTGGATTGGAGGAGTCATATTCAGAAGTATCTTCCTCATTATGAGTTTCAAGCCCATGCTGAGATGTGTGTATAACATCCATTTCAGGAACTCCCTCATTTGTCAATGGTGTGGAACTATTGTTCTGAACTTCCACATCATGTAGCACATCTTCTTCTTCATCCTCATTGTCTGCTTCAGAATGTAGGCCCTCAACATCACTTTCATCACCTGGGGCATCACTGCCAACATCTGTATCATCATTAACTTCATCCTCATCACCTTCATGATCATCACTTTCTGCCTCACCTAGATCCTCAGCTCTAGCATTTGGTTCATCATCACCTTCTGGGTCACCTACATCTTGTGCATGATCTACATATATCTCACACTTGCCACAATTTCTTGCTAATTCTATTAGCTTTAGTGCAGTCTCATCATCAAACAGCTCTTGTATGGAATTCATAGAGGCACTTGTTGTTTTGAAGTATAGACCTGTAATGGAGCCTTTGCTATGACCTTCTAAGAACTTCTTCAAGTGGGGATAACTTATGACATCAGGATCTGCAGGTACGCATTCAACTACCCCTCCAACATATTTCTTCTGTGCATCACAGCTAAATTTCCCCCAATGGTGTATTACTAGTTCTATTGTCTCAAACATTCTACATATATAACAACAAAAATGGGTCAGTTTTAGGTTTACAGTTCTGTCATCATAGGTTTACACTTACTCCAAAAGGTCAGGTTTAGGGTTCTTAAAGCATAATTCAACCAAAAATCACAAAATCAACAGTAAACACTTCAAGGCAACAGTGCATCATCAACGACCAAAAGAAAAAAATACACAAAATGTAAACGCACACACACAATACCTCTTCGACTGAACTTCCGCTTTGCAACAACGAACCTAACAGTAATTCGCTGCACTTTGGTTGAACCTGCTTTGCAACTACCTCCCGTTCTTACACAAATTAGGTCTAACGTTCTTAACTACTTGGAGTGATTAGTTTTAAAAGGGAGTAGCCACGTCAACTTAAGTACCCCGTGAGTGAGGGACACGAGGGATTCCAGGTCAGCGTGAAACGGGCTAACCAGCACTCCACCGGCTAAAAAGCCTGATTGGGTGGGTTTGGTTAGTTCGGGGGCTCCAATGGGTGATTATAAAGTGCGAGGGCTTAATTGAGAAATTGGCCAAAGTAGGAGGGCCTATTTGAGAGTTTTCTCTCAAAAAATCTATAATTTAAATAATGGTTTGATGGCAAGGACGTTAGTCTTAACATTGAACATATACTATAATTTAATAACTAAAAAACCTTTGCCCAAAATAACTACTCATACAATTTAATACGGAGTAATTTATCAAAAAAACTACGTGAGCTTTTTGAGTTTTACAATGAATGTCACGTCTATAACCCTTTAAGTTTTTTTATTTTATTTAAAAAATGGCTTACCGTAAAATATTACTATCTCACTAACATTGGGAAATGAGATGTGGCATGGTCATTAAGAAAAGTGAATTTGTAGGTTGATATTGAATTGAGAAAATAAGAATAAAGTAAGAATGATTTAAAACCAAAAAAACTTTACCGATTTGACATGAGATAATGTTAGTGGAATGGACCGAAAAGGAGAAATTGGATAGTCTTAGCGAACGGAGGGAGTAGAAAACACACAAGCTACGTCAAAACAAAAAGTCATACACCAGTCACCGTCACTCGAATCAGACTTAGAGTTAAAAATGCATTGTCGTAATTGAGACTAAACCATTAACAAAGTTCCTAACTAGGATTGTAAGTTTATTATTTCCTAAAATATGACTCCATATTATATTTTTACTCTTCCTATAATTACATCAAAAGGCCCTACTCCATCGATCACATACATCTATTACCCTCCCTCTTCATTGACAATAGTTGGGCCATAGCCGCCCTGCTACCATGGACCGCTGTCTCTCCGTCATCGAGAGTAGCTACACCGCCATTCTACGATTTCTCCGATTAAGGTCAATTAGTATTTTTCTCGTTCTCCTTCTTCTCCTTCTACTTCCCCTCCTCTTCTCATCCTCTTCTTGTCCTCTGCTTGCTTTGTGTTTCTTTATTATCTATCAAATGGAAAAATTGGATTTGAAAATTTTAGATAAAGACTATATTTCAATGAAGAACAATTGATTGGAAATATTTCAATATAAATTTTTATTTATTTATTACCAATTGTGATTCTGAGAATGCCCCAATTACTGATTACATGAAAAAATGTCACTTTTTGAATATGAGAATGACATAATTATTGATTATTTTAAAAAGTGTCACTTTTATGACATTACATTACCAAGATGGCAATCTTACTTTGAAAATATATAGTATTTGCAATGCCATTTTTTTTACATGACTGCCAATGATGTCAATTTTATGAGACTAAATGTACAGAAGGCAAAACTATTTCTGACTTTTTCGTTTTTCATTTTCTTCTCATATTTTAGATTTTCAATTTTAATCTAATGATTATGTAATTTTCTATGAAAATTAGAATATAAATATGGGAATATGAAAATGCATTTATTTTTCAGCATCTGAAAATGCCATTATTCTATATGAAAATGTCATTGTTATGTCATTATTCATATCAAGAGATATTCTCATTGGAGGTCTGCGGGGACTTGTTGGAGAGCGGTGGATTCGTCGAAGGATGGTGGCGGTGAACTCACTGAAGGGATGCGGCTGCGGTGAACTTACTGGAGGATGGATGAGGCCTAGTGCGTACACTTGTCGCATAGCATCGTCATTTGAGAAGTCCTGTGTATCAACACTTGCTTGAAAGAAAAGTTTTAATTTTTTCATTAAGGGTAATTTAGTCATGTTAGTATATTTTTAGTTCTATAAAGCATATAAGTCGTATTCTTACACTCTTACATTTATGTTCCCGAGGAGACGATACTCGTACTGAAACTCCTTAGTACTACATATTTATTTAGTGAATTTTCTCTAGAGTTAATGACCTTAAAAATAATATAATCGATGATCAGAAATAGGGCACAAATGAGCTAGAAGTGATTGAAAATGACTTCTCATCCCTCACCCTAATTTGCAACGTACTACTGAAAACCGGAGGAAACCCAAAAAGAACAATGTCTAAATCGAACATAGAAGCAACAATTAAAAAAGTAAGAACCAGAGTCCAAGGACCACTCCAGCACCATGAACAGCCTAGACTTGCTGAAAGAAAATAAAATATTCAAAGACATATGTGGCCCTGATATCCACCACCCGCCTCCAGTGAGATTCATTGTAGTAGGACGGCGGCGGCTGGTGCGCAACAGGGGTAGTAGTAGTAGTGTCTGGTGCGTGCTAGGAGACAACGATGAAAGGATGTGCGACGGCGGTTGGTGTGCAGTAAGAGGCCGCGACGGGATGCACTGTGGTAGGGGAGGCGGTGACGGCTCGTGGTTGACCTGCGAGAGAGAAAATGACAAATTATATAGTTAGATTGTTACACCGTGCGCACGGTGTACCGATTCCACTACTACATATTTCTATTTTGCATCCCTATATGTACTGCATATCATTTACTTGGCTTATTCTTCTTTATCTTTTTTTTTCTTCAATTACTTTCTCCTTCTCCATCAAAGTACTAAAAATTTAATTGCAATTTTACTTTTCTTTATGTTCAACTTAAATTACAACTCAATATATTTGTTTTATTCTTTATTAATCAATAAAATAATTATATTGCATTTCATATTCATGCACTATTTTATTTCTGTAATATTTCTTGTATTCATGCACTTTTTTGAATTTTTTTATATATTTGTAAAAAAAACTAATATATATTTATCTCGTTTATATGGTTTTAGTGGGTTTTAAGACATTGAGTTTCTTAATTTTGATTCCTAAAGTTACATTTGATAATATATGAAGTTACATCTTCTTATACGCGATTTACATTTTTCATGTGTGCGAATTACATCTTCTTATACGTGATTTACATCTTCATTTGCATGAGTTACATCTTCTTATGCGCGATTTACATATTCATGTGCGCCAGTTACATCTTTTATGCACGAGTTGCAATTTTTTATTCACATCAGCAAGCTATTTACTAATCTCTTTTTCCTCTTCTAGTGTACACCTTATTGAAGTAAGTAACACAATTGTTATTGTTATTAATTTGCGGATTTCCTTGATCTCTATCATCACTCCCCTCCAGAACTACCACCATGTTCCTAAGGTGGAAATCAGGGAATTCTTTTTTGAATGGATGGAGCTCCTCCCAAGAGTCTTCAAACTCAAGTAGTTGTTTCCAATGCACTAGAATTTCTTCTTTCCCATTCGAGTTACTTCTTATGTTCAACACCTTTTCTGGAGTAACCTGAATTCCCACTCTTTAAAGATACATTTCGGAGGTGGCTGATAAGGAGAGGTTGGGGATAGTACTTTCTTTAATAGGGACAAACGAAACACTGGATGAACTACACATCCGTGTGGTAGCTTGAGTTTATAAGCCACTGGATTCACCTTTTCCTCCACTTCAAAGGGTCCATAATATATGGGACTTAACTTCCGATTAACTCCTCTGGCTAAACTTTTCAGTTTATATGGTTGGATTTTCAAATATACCCAGTCTCCCACTTCTAACTTGACATCCCTCCTCTTTTTGTCAGCTTTCCGTTTCATTTGGTTTTGGGCCACAACCAAATTTCTTCTTAAATCCTCAATGATTCCATTTCTTTCCGCAGTCATCCTAATAACTTTATCAACGACTGTTATACTAACATCTCCCTTTATGAGCACTGGAGGTTCTTGGCCATATAACGCTTTATAAGGGGTGTTCTTCAGTGACACATGATAATTAGTATTGTATCAAAATTCTGCCCATAGGTAACAATTTAAGCAAACACTTGGGTTTGTTCCTTGTCATGCATCTGAAGTAGGTTTCCACACACCTATTTACTACCCCAGTTTGCCCATTTGTTTGTGAGTGATAGATTGTGCTATATCTTAATTTAGTTCCTTCCCGTCTGAAGAGTTCTATCCAAAATGCGTTGAGAAATACACTATCTCTATCAAATATTATGGTTTTTGGAAACCCATGTTATCGAATTACCTCTTGGATAAAGATTTTAGCCACTCCTTTAGCATTATAAGGGTGTGTGAGAGCTATGAAGTGTGCGAATTTGGTCAGTATGTCACTACTACTAGAATTGTATCTTTTCCATGAGCTTTAGTAGCCCCCCAATAAAGTCCATACCGACATTTGTCCAAATCTGGCTAGGAATGGGTAGAGGTTTAAGTAATCATGATGGGCTTAATGTTTGATACTTATTTCTTTAACATACATCACACTGCTGCACATAATTCTTAATGTCTGTTCTCATTACTTCATTGTTTTAAAATTTTCAGCATGTCCCTCCACAACTGATTCACGAAACTCTTTGAGAATGGAAGTGATCCCAGCAACAGTCATAGAAATAACCATTCTCCCTTTGTAATATAAGAGTCCTTGTCTGATTATGAAGTTAGTTATTGAGTTTGTTTCACCCACAGTCACTGCATATTGCCCTGATATTTCTCATCCTCAATCAGTTCAGTTTCAAACCCTTCCCGCTCCTGACATGTGACAATAGATAGAGAATAGAAATAACCCTTCCTAGATAATGCATGCATCTGCACCCTCGGTTAACAGGCTTGTATTTGATGACATAGTTGATCCCATCAACTTGGTTTCCCATTTTTGTTGGTCCTCCCCCAATATCCTTTATTCTGTCAAGAATCTCATACTCTTTTGGCCTGTATGGACCTCAAATCTTTTCCCCAATAAGTAAGGCCTCCTTTTTTTGTATAGCTAGGACAATGGCCATGAGTTCCCTTTCTTAAACTGATTTATTTTGGTTTCTGATAAAAAAGGTTACTCTTATAAAGGCTATTGGTCTACCTTTTTGCACCAATACAGCTCCCACACCTTTTTCTGAAAATCTGCCTCTATTACAAAAGTTTTGTTGAAGTCTGGTATATTCAAGATTGCAAATTGAGTCATTCTCTGTTTTAATTCTTCAAACGTTTTCTGGGCATTTGGATTCTATTGAAACCCATCTTTCTTCAGTAGATCGTTTAGATGAGATGAAATTTCATTATAGCCTTTTACCAATCTTCTATAATATCTTGTAAGTGGCAAGAATCCTCTTAAACCTTTCACATCTGTTGGGTATTTCATAACATATCCTCTATCTTACTAGGGTATGATGCCACCCCCTCCCAAGAAATGATATGACCCATATACTGTTTTTGCCCAAATGAACATTTCTTTTCATCCACCACTAACTGATTCTCCTTTAACAATTGCAACACCTTCTTAACATGCTCGTTGTGCTCTCCTGTTTTACTATAGATCAAAATGTCATCAAAGAAGACTAACACAAATTTTCTGGGATATGGTTTCACGACTTTATTCATTAAAGCCTAAAAAGTGGAAGGTGCAATTTCATGAATATATATTATGAGTTCTTATGGCAGTTTTATGAATATCATCTTCCTTCATTATGATTTAATGATAACCTGACTTCAAATCTAGCTTAGAAAAAGTTGTGCATTATTCAGTTCAGTTAGCAATTTTTCAATGATTAGGATATGGAACTTATTAGCTAGTGTAATTTTATTGAGGGCTCTATAATCCCCACAAAATCTCCATCCTTCATCTTTCTTCTTCACCATAAGTACCGGACAACTGTATGGACTTGTACTAGGTCTAATGCTTCCCCCATTCTATAACTCTTGTACTACCTTCTCAATTTCATTATTTTGGTATTATGGGTATCTATATGGTCTTATGTTAGGAATTGTAGATCCCTCCTTGATAGTAATAGAGTGACCACAATCCTTCGTGGGAGGTAATCCATTTGAAGGTTGAAAAACTTCAGGAAATTCTGCCATAAACTCCATAACCCACATCTGCCCTGGTTCCTTTTCAATCTTTTCTTCCTTTACTTCAGTCTGGTACAAACAATATCCCTCTGCCTATTGATGTAGAGCTTTGACTAGGTTTTAAAAGAAAACTAAGTTCCAGAGAGATTAGGGGGACTCCAAGCACCTTGGCATGCCCATTTCCCAACCATTTAAGAGTTATATTCTTCTCCTCCACTAACAAAGCCCTATCCACTAAATTAGCTAGAGTTCTGGCTTGATAAAGCTTCAATTCAGCTCTTACTTCATCTTTCAGTCCATTCAAATTTATTCCTTTAACTCTTTAAGCATCACCACATCAGTTTGCCTTAAAGGAGGTACAACCAGTTCAATTTTTTCACTATATCCCATAACACTACATGTTTGTTTCACACTTAACAATGGACCAAACGGATTTTGTACAAGATCGGGTTGAAATCTTCTAATCAGAGCTACTTTAAATTATTCCCAGTTACGCATTATAGCCTGTTGCTCCCACCATTGGAACTAATTTAAAGATTTCTCTTCCATAGCTAAGGTAACGATTTCTACCTTAGCGTCTTCATCTATGCTATTCAATTTAAAGATAAGTTAAACTCTTATAATGCAACTGTACTCATCTTCTCCATTAAAAAGTGGTAAATCAACCTTTCTCCCACGTAGGACTGTACCGTGTCTCCACACCATCTACCATATGGTAGTAAAACATGCCCCTTCAAGCAAAACCTGGGGTAGCCCTCCCGTGAGCTATGTGACTCTGATGCACTCCATACATTTCCCCGAAGAGAACAAGAGGGCAAAACTAGTGAAGATGTATGTTGAGTTGGGTCACGAATGGAACATGAGTAGAAACTGATAAATGCGAGTGGTTATCGACATAATAATCACAAGCGATGAGCCATGAAGACAAGTACGCCTTGGGATAGTATCTGTATGAATGGCTCGCCAGAAAAAAGCTAGCGATGATGTCAAGTACAACTATATTAGTTAGTCTTCTACGTAATTGTGAGTCCATGAATCATTCTGAATAAACCACTTTCCATCTTCTCTTCTTACTCTCTTTTCATGTATATTTTGTACTGCTCTCGATTTACTCTTGTCCACCATTAATGAGATAAATCTTGACCAGTATCATTGGTATCAGAGTCTGAAATAGGTCGTGAAAAGAAGAAACTCTGTAATCAATACTCTAGTTAACTGATATCCTGGCACCTGCGAAGAAACAATTAATAGTGCATCAATTGAAGAACATTATTATGGAGAATTGAGTGAATTCTTTAGAGAAGAAATTCGAAGAACAATCAGTGGTCCTAGGAGAAATACTGCAAATCATGAGAAATCAGAAAAAGGATATCAAACAATCTGACTGAGCTAGAGGTCACGAACTATCCAACAAAGAAAGGGAGAATTCTCATCATGAGGAAAATTTGAGGTTTAGTAACAAAACTCATAACCCCAAACTGGATTTCCCTACATTTGATGGTAATAACCCTAGAATTTGGCTGAAGAAATGTTTGAAATACTTTAAACTGAGTGATGTTTCATATGAAAAAGGAGTAGATATTGCCGATATTTTTCTAATTGATAAAGCTGAATTGTGGTTCAATAGCTACCTATTGGGGAAGAATCAGGTGATATGGGCGGATTTTATGGTGGATATTTGTGCCAGATTCAAGGATGAAATGGGAATGAATGTAGTTGAAGAATTTAATAACTACAACAAACTGGATCATTGGACATGTATATTGATGAGTTTGAGAATTTGAAAAGTTTGATGATACAAAAAATCACATTCCACCATATAATTACAATCTTGATAGTTTTATTGGAGGATTGAAACCACATAATTTGGCCGATGCTATTGAGTATGCTAGACTACATGAGGAAATGGTGGCAGTATCCAGAAATTCTTCCAAGAATGTGAAATTTTCTCCATCAGTGGTCACTAAATCAAATAACCACAACATCCAGAATAGTACCAGACGACTTTCTAAGCGTTTGCTACCCATTCCTAACAATAATACTTCCTCAACACCAATACCCAATCTCAAGCCTAAGAGATACATCAATGCTATAGAAAGGACAGAAAAACAAAAAAAGGGTATGCTACTTTTGTGATGAACCATATGGTTGAAATCATAATTGCAAAATGAAACAAACTCAAGTCTTCACTATAGAAATTTGGGGGAGGATGAAGAGGAGAATATAGAAATCACAGAGAATAGTGATGATGGAACAACCCTGTATATCAGTGAATGCTTTAATGGGGAATCAAGGGTTTCAAACCATGAGAGTTATGTTACTGGATATTTTAGGATAAAACCTATTCATATTCTGATTGATTCAGGGAGTACTCACAACTTCCTTGATCAAAATGTTGCAATAAAGTTGGGATGCAAATTAGATTCAATCTCACCTCAAGAAATAGCCATTGCATATGGATATCATACACCTTATCAACTTGCTTGTAAGGGATTTTCTTGGAAGTTGCATAATACTAAGTTCAAAACAGATGCATTAATAATTTCTCTTGATAATTGTGACATGGTACTAGGAATTCAGTGGCTAAGTACACTAGGAATAGTTAAATGAAATTTCAAAGATATACAAATGGAATTCTCATCACATGAGAGGGAACATGTCCTTAGGGATTCAAAGCCTAAATTGAAGGTTATCCCAATATACCTGATGGATATATATTATCTAGGACCCGGGGTACTCAAGATGATGTATTTCTTGTATTGGGCCTAGCCCGTTCTTTGTATCGGCCCGACGGCATATCACACGCCCAAAGGTCCCGTTTATTATTTGTGTATTCCTTGTATTGGGCCCAACCCACTATTTCCTAGGTTAGGCCGTTTTCCCTATAAATAGGCTCTAGAGCCTATCTTGTAAGGGGGATTCATTTTTTTATGCTAGACTCTTCTTCTCTCTAATTTGGTTCATTTCTCTCCTTCTTCTCCTTCTAGATCTAGGCAATATAGATCATCAAATGGTGCTTTCAGCGTTGCAGTTCCCGTTCCACGGTTGCTTTTCAGCGCCGAGGTTGTTTTTGCACGATTGGGCTCCCCGTTCCCATCCGAGATGGCGACCGTCGTGCTCATGTTCGGGACCGGCCCCTCAGCGCCACAGTTCCCATTCCACGGCCGGCTCTTCAACGCCAAGGTTGTTTTTGCACGATCGGGCTCCCATTCCCCTCCGGGATGGCGACCGTCGTGCTCATGTTTGGGACCGGCCCCTTAGCGCCGCAATTCCCGTTCCATGGTTGGCTTTTCAGCGCCGAGGTTGTTTTCGCACGATCGGGCTCCCCGTTCCCCTCCGGGATGGCGACCGTCGTGCTCATGTTCAGGACCGGCCCCTCAGCGCCGCAGTTCCCATTCCATGGTTGGCTTTTCAGCGTCAAGGTTGTTTTCGCACGATCGAGCTCCCCGTACCCCTCCGGGATGGCGACCGTCGTGCTCATGTTCGGGACCGGCCCCTCAGCGCCGCAGTTCCCGTTCCATGGTTGGCTTTTCAGCGCCGAGGTTGTTTTCGCACGATCGGGCTCCCCGTTCCCCTCCGGGATGGCGACCGTCGTGCTCATGTTCGGGACTGGCCTCTCAGTGCCGCAGTTCCCGTTCCATGGTTGGCTTTTCAGCGCCGAGGTTGTTTTCGCACGATCAGGCTCCCCGTTCCCCTCCGGGATGGCGACCGTCGTGCTCATGTTCGGGACCGGCCCCTCAACGCCGCAGTTCCCATTCCATGGTTGGCTTTTCAGCGTCAAGGTTGTTTTCGCACGATCGAGCTCCCCGTTCCCCTCCGGGATGGCGACCGTCGTGCTCATGTTCGGGACCGGCCCCTCAGCGCCGCAGTTCCCGTTCCATGGTTGGCTTTTCAGCGCCGAGGTTGTTTTCGCACGATCGGGCTCCCCGTTCCCCTCCGGGATGGCGACCGTCGTGCTCATGTTCGGGACTGGCCTCTCAGTGCCGCAGTTCCCGTTCCACGGTTGGCTTTTCAGCGCCGAGGTTGTTTTCGCACGATCGGGCTCCCCGTTCCCTTCCAAGATGGCGACCGTCGTGCTCACTTCCGGGACCGGCCCCTCAGCGCAGGTGCTTCTCAGCAGACCTCGCAGGGTCGCGATGCAGCGGCAATGCCATCCGTACATGTGACCCCTCAGCGGCGGTTGGCGCCCTCATCCCCGGACCTCAGCGCAGGTGGTTCTCATGTTCGGGACCGGCCGCTCAACGCCGCAGTTCCCGTTTCACGGTCGGCTCTTCAGCGCTGAGGTTGTTACCACACGATCGGGCTCGGGACCGGCCCCTCAGCGCGATGTTCCCATATTGCGGCTAGCTCTTCAGCGCCGATGTTCCCATATTGCGGCTGGCTCTTCAGCACCGATGTTCCCACGTCATGGTCGGCTCCTCAGCACCGACGTCATGACCTCACGATCGGGCTCCCCGTTCCCTTCCGGGATGGCGACCGTCGTGCTCACGCTTGGGATCGGCCCCTCAGCGTCAATGTTCCCGCGTCATGGTCAGCTCCTCAGCGCCGATGTTTTCGTGTCACAACCGGCTCCCGAGTGCTGATGGTGTGACCTCATGATCGGGCTCCCCGTTCCCTTCCGGGATGGCGATCGTCGTGTTCACGCCCGGGAGTGGCTCCTCAGCGCAGGTGCTTCCTAGCAGACCTCGCAGGGTCGCGATGCAGCGGCAATCCCGTCCGCACATGTGATCCCTCAGCGGCGGTTGTCGCCCTCATCCCCAGATTGCGCAGGTGCTTCCTAGAAGACCTCGCAGGATTGCACGATCGGGCTCAGTACCGGCCCTTCAGCGCCGATGTTCCCATATTGCGACTGGCTCTTCAGCGCCGATGTTCCCACGTCATGGTCGGCTCATCAGCACCGACGTCATGACCTCACGATCGGGCTCCCTGTTCCCCTCCGGGATGGCGACCGTCGTGCTCATGCTCGGGACCGGCCCCCTCAGTGCCGATGTTCCCGTTTCCTGGTCGGCTCCTTAACACTGACATCAGGACTTCACAATCGGGCTCCCCGTTCCCTTCCGGGATGGCGACCGTCGTGCTCATGTTCGGGATCGGCCCCTCAGTGCCGAGGTTCCCATGTTACATCTTTCTCTGAGGACTTCATGTTACATACCAGACGAGGCCGAGCTCATGTCTGAGGATGTTGAGCTCGCATGTGCTCTATTAGCATGTTTTGGACTGACCGGCTCGTTAACGCCGCGGTCCTAATTTCAAGACCGATCTCAGCCATTCCCTTTCCGGATGGCGACCATTGCTGTTACACCACTCCTAGTCATCTTTATTTGATGGCTTAGAGTCCACATCGACCCCTCGGCCGCCACTCCTAGTCATCTTTATTTGATGGCTTAGAGTCCACATCGGCCCCTCGGCCACCACTCCTAGTCATCTTTATTTGATGGCTTAGAGTCCACATGGGCCCCTCGCCCGCCACTCCTAGTCATCTTTATTTGATGGCTTAGAGCCCACATCGGCCCCTCAACCACCACTCATAGTCATCTTTATTTGATGGCTTAGAGTCCACGTAGGCCCTCGGCCACGTCTTCTCCAAGCTCCACCAAATCGAGGCCACTTTGTAAGCCCTCGGCTCTCAAGAGATAATAGCCCCCATCGGCTCCCAACAGGGTAAGCCAAGGCATGCGTATAAGCCCTTGCACCACGAACAGGGATAATAGCCCCATGCAGCTCCCAAAGGGTAAGCCAAGGCATGCGTATAAGCCCTTGCACCACGAGCAGGGATAATAGCTCCGAGTGGCTCCCATGAAATTTCATCTCCCCCTTTAGCATTGAAGGCGGGCGGGGGGGGGGGGGGGGGGGGGGGGAGATAGAGACGCAATGCCGAAGGCTGGGCTACTTGACGGCCCTGACCTTGGTCGAGCACCACTCGCTTCCGACCCCGCCGGGCTCTCGTACGAATCCCACAACACCGAGCTCTAGTCCATATCTCGCGGTCTGGAAGGTGGTCAGCTCCTTAAATTGAGGTGCAAACGCCGCAGGCTGGACTACTTGACGGTCCTGACCTTGGTCGAGCACCTCTCGCTTCCGACCCCGCCGGGCTCTCGCACGAATCCCGCAGCGCCGAGCTCTAGCCCATATCTCGCAGTCTGGAAGGAGGTCAGCTCCCTAAATTGATGGCGCAATGCCAGGCAGTCTGGAATTAAACTCCAACTGTTCACGTCGGGCTCTCGTACGAATCCCGCAAAGCCGAGCTCTAGTCCATATCTCGCACATATGCATCACTACAAACTCCAGCCGAGCTCGTCTGCAGACCTCGCAGCTGGATTACAACTGCTCGGCCAACTTCTCAAGCCTAGCAGATCGACTATCTCGGTCACTCCCCAATCATCTTTATTTGATGATCCGGCCTTATTACCATGACCGACTATCTTGGTCACTTCCCGGTCATCTTTATTTGATGATCCGGCCTTATTATCATGACCGACTATCATGGTCATTTCCCGGTCATCTTTATTTGGTGATCCGGCCTTCTTATCATGACCGACTATCATGGTCATTTCCCGGTCATCTTTATATGGTGATCCAGTCTTCTTATCATGACCGACTATCATGGTCATCTCCCGGTCATCTTTATTTGGTGATCCGGTCTTCTTATCATGACCGACTGTCATGGTCACTTCCCGGTCATCTTTATTTGATGATCCGGCCTTCTTATCATGATCGACTACCGCGGTCATTTCCCGGTCATCTTTATTTTGGTGATCCGGCCTTTCTTATCCTGATCGACTATTCGGTCATTTCCCGGTCATCTTTATTTGATGGCCTGGTTTATTTATTACGATCGACTCACCTCATGGGTGCCGACTCGATTCATTCCCGACCATCTTTATTTGATGACTGGGTCTATTTACTATAATCGATTAACTCGATTAATTCCAGGTCTTCTTTATTTGATGACCTGGTCTTCTCATTATGACAGATTAAAGTCCGATCATCTTTATTTGATGACTGAATCTATTACTTGATGCTGATTGTCGGTTGATTAACTCGACCCACCTTCCAGCCACCTTTATCTGATGACTTGATTTTCATATGTTGATGAAACTAATCTATCTATCATCTTTGTTCCATAAAAGGGACCTCATATTGTCGGATGAGTCCGAACTTGGTATGGCTGAGGCCGAGCATAATTTAGCCGAGGCCGAGCTTGACATATACTACACTCTTTGTCTACATTTTATATTCTTATTATTTTGTAGGTACAACTGAAGAAGAAATGTACACTCCTTTTCACCTCGTCTCCGCTCGCTTTAAGGAGTGGGGGACTGGGGGACTTACTATCTTCAAGTAAGCAAAGAGGAGCTTGCACTCAACGCTGAGGTCAGCCCACCGAGCCCGAGGTCATTCCTTGCTGAGATCGAGGTCATTCATGCCGAGCCCGAGGTCATTCCTGCCGAGCCCGAGGTCATCCCTTTCGAGCCCGAGCACACTCCTACCAACGCCGAGGTCTCCCCTTTCGAGCCCGAGCACACTCCTGCCGACGCCGAGCTCACTCCCACTGAGCTCCGTGCTCACTTTTGCGAGCCCGAGCTCATACCGGACGATGTCGAGCTCATACCAGACGATTTCGAGCCCGTGCCAGACGAGCTTGGATCATGACACACTTAGCATCGGACAAGACCGGTCTCAGTCATCCTCCTCATGGATGGCGACCGTTGCTCATTCGAAGACTGGTCCAGGTCATCCCCTCTGATCGCCTCTTAGCTCTGCAGTATATGCACTTTTCCCCTACACCCGCTTCGAGGGCGGTGCACTCTTTTTCCTCGGCTAGAAATTTTTTCCCACAGGGTTTTTTCCCAGCGGAGGTTTTTTAACGAGGCATCACCTCATCGTGGGTAAGGGCGGAGAGGCTTTCCACACCGAGCAAGGCATCACGAGCGACGACGGTAGTTCACAGAGCATATGGACTACTCCCTTTTACCTCGAAGACTTACTCTCTCTCACCTCAAGCTTCACTTTCGCTTCGGAGAGTGGGGGACTCATGATGGATATATATTATCTAGGACCGAGGGTACTCAAGATGATGTATTTCTTGTATTGGGCCTAGCCCGTTCTTTGTATCGGCCCGATGCCATATCACACGCCCAAAGGTCCCGTTTATTATTTGTGTATTCCTTGTATTGGGCCCAGCCCACTATTTCCTAGGTTAGCCCGTTTTTCCTATAAATAGGCTCTATGCCTATCTTGTAAGGGGGATTCATTTTTTTATGCTAGACTCTTCTTCTCTCTAATTGCGTTCATTCTCTCCTTCTTCTCCTTCTAGATCTAGGCAATATAGATCATCAATACCTTCTGCCCACAAGCTAGAAAATGCAACCCAATTATATCTGCTACAAATATCTAAGACAACAACAACAAATCAAATGGAGACGAGTCTCGGTTCTATAGAAACCAAAACAAACAAAGATGAAGAATTGGGTCCAATTAAACTTTTACTAGATCAGTTTTGAGAAGTTTTTGTAGAACCAAAAGAACTTCCACATAAAAGAGGAATATATGATCATAAAATTCATCTCTCAAATGAGACTCAACCTATTAATATCCGACCTTATAAATACTCTCTTAAACAGAGGGATATTATTGAAAAGGTTATACAGGAAATGCTCAACCAAGGGATCATCCAAAACAATACTAGTCCATTTACTCCACTTGCAGTATTGATTGGCAAAAAGGATGGATCATGGAGGTTGTGTATTGATTACAGAGAACTCGACAAGAAGACTGTCAAGGATAAATTTTCTATTCTAGTGGTAGATGAATTGGGTGGATCCAAGGTCTTCTCCAAACTTGACCTAAGGGCAAGATATCATCAATCGAGGATGAATGATGAGGATGTGTTTAAAACTGCTTTTAAAACACACAAAGACCATTATGAGTTTCTGGTTATGCCTTTTGGGCTTACCAACGCACCAACTTCTTTCCAAGCAGGGATGAATCACATTTTCAAGCCTCTATTAAGAAAATGTGGTTTTGTTATTGACAAAATTGAATACTTGGACCATTTTATATCTGGAGAAGGTGTGCAAACTTATGACAAAAAGGTTCAACCCGTGAAAGATTGGCTTATTCCCGAAAACATGAAAGAAGTGAGGAGTTTGTTGGGTCTAGCAGGATACTACATGAAATTTGTGAAGATTATGCTCCAATCAGTCAACCTTTGAAGATTATGCTGCAGTTGCTTTTAAAACACTCAAGAAATCCTTATTATATGTTCAACCCTTGTATTAGCATTACCTAATTTTATAGAAAAGGTTTGTTATTGAAACTGATGATTCCAATAATGGTATAGGATCAGTACTAATTCAAGATGGCCATCCTATTGCATTTATAAGTACAACTTTGAGCATCAAATGGCAGAATTTATCTACTTATGAAAAAGAGCTTCTTGCCATAGTGTTTGCAGTCCAAAAGCGGGAACAATACCTAACTGGACAAAGTTTTGTGATCAGAACTGATCAGAAGAATCTGAAGTGGCTGCTCCAACAGAAAATATGTACTCCCTTCCAGCATTTCTAGTTATCTAAAATGATGGGTTTGACATATGAGATGACATACAAAGCAGGAAGAGAAAATGTCGTGGCTGATGCTTCGTCTAGAAAAGAAGGGAATGAGATACTGTGCATGGCCTTAACTGAAATAAAATCTGATTTAATTCAACTTATAAAAGATAGCTATGCTAAAGATTTCCTTTTAGTTGAATTAGAACAGAAATTACAGCAAGGTGATACCGACATGCCTCATTATCAAGTGCAACAAGGAATCCTTAAAAAGAAAGGGAAAATAGTGGTTGGGGCGGATGAAGAGGTAAGAAAGACTATCCTAATCTGGATGCATAGTTCATCAGAAGGTGGTCATTCTAGGAAAGATGCTACAACCAAGAGAAACAAAATGTTATTTACATGGAAGGGGTTGCATAAAGATGATGGTCAATTTATTAGACATTGTACAACATGTCAGCACAATGATCATTAGAACTAGTATATTTTATTCTCTTTTAGTAAAAAAAAATAGAAAATTCAGATGTTGAAAATTTAGGATGAAACAAATTTAACAATATATTTTAAAAATAAATTTTTAATACATTAATAAATAAAACGTAGAACATGCGAATAGTGTAAAATTTCACATGTTGCATTTTTTTTATAGTGTTGTGCAACAATAGTATAATAATTAAGAACGTTGAAATGTCTACAAAACCGGGATGGTGGGATGGAATAAGATGTGTCGTGTGAGGATACTCCATTTGAGCAACATGAGTTTGAATCCCTTTGAGAGATGGATTTCCTAAATTTTGCTATGGAGAGTATTGTGTTTTAAAATTTCAGTTTTTTTCACCCTTAAATCTCTTTATTCAACACCGAAAGAAGAGAGAGATTCTTCTTTCATACATATCTATTTAAAATGGATCTCCTAGGATCAATTACTATAAACTTAAACTCGTTGAATGGACTTCATACTAATAATTAATGGGCATGCTTTGGGCTTTTGAATATTAGCCTAAAAAAGTAATTAGTTCAATTAGTCAATTTGAAAATTAGTGCAATGTTTATGGGCTTGAGGTGTTTTACGTATTTGATTTTGGCAAAAAATCTTATTCTCATTATATTTGTTTTTGTCTTTGACATAAAAAAATTTTAAACAATTTTTGCCCCACCTGAATGTCAATTCTACGTCCGCCCCTGGCCGGGCCTGTGGGCTAAACATGTGTCCAAACTCGCCCATTTATATGGGCGGCCCAGGCGGCCCGGCCCGGTTTTGTGCAGGTCTAACCAAAATCCATAATGTTTTCCATGTATCTCAATTGAAAGGTTTTAGAGGAGAATTACCTGCTATATGCCATATTCCTAAATGGAAGCAAGGAAATTCATCTGAAAGAGATGTTAAACCAGAAGAAGTACTGGACAGAAGAAAGAACAGTGAAGAGACAAAATGCAGCTGCAGTGCAGTATCTCATTCGATGGGAAGGATGTCCAGTAACAGATGCTATGTGGAAATCCTATGATCATTTGGTGAAAGAATTTCCTGAATTCATGGCTAAGTTGCCTGGAGTAGCATAGAGACTTGAGGACAAGTCTTTTAAAAATGGGGGAAGATATGATGTAGACTAGCTAAATAATACTAGTTAAAACCATTAGTGGTTATCCAGTTAGTTAGTTAGTTAGTTAAACTGTACAACTATATTAGCTAGTCTTCTACGTAATTGTGTATCATGTATATTTTGTACTGCTCTCGATTTACTCTTCTCCACCGTTAATGAGATAAATCCTGAGCAGTATCAAATTCTAAACGTTGCTTATAAGCACTGTGCATAACTATTTATTTAAAACAACACTTGTAGCTTCTTTTAAACGAAAAACACAATACTGCATTACTGCTTTTAAGAAATTGCAAACACTCATGTATTCATGTGATGCATTTATCTATTTACACTAGCTTAATACTTGTTTGAGAGTCTCTATTTTCAACTGACAAAGACTAACCAATAGAAAAGAAGGGACAAAAGGTTAGCTTAAATCATCCTGATCCGATATTAGCATCTTTCATTGTGTCTTCCATTAGTTTTCGCCTCGTAAGCTTGTGAGTGGATGCCAGAAACAATGTTCTTCCAAAACCAGTGCTTCTGCCACAGGTGCATCATCTCTTCAATGGGCACCCCCTTTGTTTCAGGTAGAAAGAGAAAGACAAAGATGGTCATGACGGTTATAAAGCAAGCGAATAGGATGAAAATCCCAAACTTGAGAGCACACAAAAGCGAGAGGAAAGATTGTGCAATGACGAAAGTAAAGAAGAGATTCACAGAGACCGTGATGCTTTGTCCTGCTGACCGCGTCTCCATCGGAAAGATTTCACTCGGCACTGTCCATCCCAGAGGACCCCAAGACCACCCGAAGGCCGCAACAAAGAGGCAGATGAAACCCACCACTAGGATTGAGTAGCCTTTTGATAGCACTTCATCATCTCTAAATTTCAGCCCCAGGATTATGGCTACAATAACCTGCATCCAGCACAAGGCAGCATAAATATCCCAAAAAAACTGAATTTGGGTGGACCACAATTGATTTTCATTACTTTTTACCATAAAAAAGTTTTTACGAAATGAGGCCTCGGTCAAATAGTTGCAGAGATTTCGATTCCAGTCCAAACCGGTTCCCGTCCAGTTTGGTCTTGGAACTGATGGTGACCCCTAGCAGCATTTGCCCTTGCATTGCTAGATAGCAAGTTACAGGATTTATTTGAGTTTTGGTAGAGATGATATGTTGAGTATTACAACATATATAATCTATTATTACCTGGCAGATGATCATTTGTATTCCACCAGCAATGAGCAGAACTCTCCTGCCCCAACTATCAACAGTGACCATGGACACAACCGTAGATAAAGCAAGAACACCGCCTGTCAGAGCAGATGAATAGAGCGCTGCAGTTCCTTTGAACCCCATACTCCGAAACAACACGGGAGCATAGAAGAGTATAATATTTATCCCAGTGAGTATCTGGAAGGTTGGCATGCATATCGCCATGATCAGCTGAGGCCGGTTTCTCCTCTGCAGAATGTTTCTGAATGGATGCTTAATCGCCTTCGCCAAGTTGCTCGCGTCGATCATGTCTTCATACTCAGCACCCACATCCTGAGTTCCTCTTATTTTCTCTAGAACAGCTCTTCCTTTCTCAAATTTCCCCTGTTCAATCAAGCTGTTTGGCGTTTCGGGAAGAAGTATCCCGCCCATCGTCATTAGTAGAGCTGGCAGTGCTGCAAGGCCTAATGAGAGCCTCCATCCCGCGGTATGATGAAGCTTGATTGTTGCATAGTTGATCATGTTCGCTGTGAAGATTCCGAGAGTTGTTGCTAGTTGAAACAACATATTCAAGGCTCCTCTAATGTGGGCTGGCGCCATCTCTGACAAATATAATGGAACCGCCTGAAAAACCAGCGGCATATAGCTAGTTATTAACTTATTAACAAATAGCTTGCCTCGGGCTCATTGATGTAGTGCTACATCGTACATGGTAAGTCTCTCACAACTTATGTTTACCAAAGTTATACGGAGTATCTATTATCTAAATATGAGATAAACCTCTCACATGCTCTCCTTTGGAAGAACTTTTAATACGGTATAAGAGTCTGGTTTCGGTTTATATGTTTATTTGACACTCCAAATTTTAGGGTACCTTGTTTGAGTCTATTTTCATCCACATATCAACCATCATTTTGTCCAACTTAATTTGGGTTAAAAGACATGGTAACTGTCCCACATCATGTTTTAGTATGTGGTAAACCTCACCCAAGAAGATCATCCTTTTGGGATGAGTTAGACTAACTCAATACTCTCTACATTCCCATATCTGTGTCCATTTTTTCTTTATCACCCGTTCTATTAAGTTTGTCATATACTTAATATTTGTGTCATTGGAACTCGCTAACACTTCACAAATCCAATATATGTCGTAATGTCAAACATAACTTCAATTTTCTCAATATGCGTTCACTTTCTCATATCCCAAATATAGCGGGACAGATGTAGCATTACATATTTCTGGAAATGCTGACCTGGTTGCCGAAGCCAATGCCTATGCCAAGCATAATTCTGCCTACAAGAAGCATGGCCAGGTTTAACGCCGAGGCGTTAAGAGAAGCTCCAACTAGAAAACTGATCCCGCCACATATAATACTTATTCGACGCCCATAGATCCTTGTGATAGGTGATGCAACTAGGGATGAGACTAATCCTGCTAAGTACAAAGATGAGGTAAAGGCTGAAAGACTTTGGCTGTCATATTTACAGTAGTTATCTTCATGCGCGTGCTGCTTCTTTTCGTATACTGTGTGGAAGAATTGTTCCAGAAATTCATCCATTGATGTCACTCCCCCTGTTATGTATTTAAACACATTATACAAAACTAAAGTAATGTATGGAGTTGAGTAACATAAATTATTCTAAAGTCTAAAGCCTAAACAGATGTGTAAGAGATATGCTAAATGCAGAAGCTGGTGGTTATCTTCAATTCCAAAAATGGAGTTGCTTATTATATTCCCACCAGCCTTGTTTTAATTTGCTGATTTGCTCACACCCTCCTCCTCCATTGGCGAATCATCACCGGTCACCGCCGTCTCTCTCTCCCATTGCAGATCTCTGCTCTTGGGGACGGATTTAGATGATGACCACTTCTCTTAGCAGGGACAAACTCTAGTGTATATTAATATATTTTGGCGCCAAACTCATCACATACAAAGTCTAAACATTAGCTGTTGGTGATTTAAAGACTGCACTAAGTGTTATAATTAATCATCAATATAGTACCTTGAAGCAACAAATTTTGAAGTCTGGAGACTTATTATGTCTTAATTTTGTGATTAAACACGTAAGTTTGTAAGGGTATCTACACAACCCAAAAATACTAAACATTCTCATTTTATTAGCCAGTCCAATTTGTTCTTCGTTTATATTAGGGCATGAATACTTATAGGGAAAAATAATATAAATATCCCAAATTTTAATGGGGTGTGAGATAAATACTCCAAACTTGCATATGTAATATACATATCCCGAACTTTATCTAAAAAGTTATTTTCACACCATGATCGTGTGCTTTTTTACAAATAAAAATTTAATGGAATAATTACATAACTTAGTATACTCTAAGCTTTGTTAGGATGCAATTAACATTCTATAATTTCATTTTTGAAATAAATAATATTACATCTGGTGTCTGGTATAATTTATTCTTAATTGCATCCTCATAAATTTTTTTTGTATTTTATATTATGCACTTAACACCATAAAATTACATTTGTAAAAAATATATTATCATGTTTTTAACATAAATTTTATATAAAATTTAGAGTATATATATTACATATGCAAGTTTGGGTGCTTATCTCACACCCCTTCAAAGTTTAAGATATTTAAATTATTTTTTCCTTAATTATAACACAGAAAGTTTTTATACATTTTTTGAATCACATGATGAAAAATTTAATGGATATTATGTACCGAAATTTTTGATGCATTAAGCCCGAATTAACACTATCACAATGGTTTATCAAAAAATTGATTAACACCCCATCCTTGAGGGTCTCTCAACCCCGACCGGACGGTACGTTGGGAGGATGTAAATTGGACTATAATCTCGATCTAACAGATAGATAGTGGGACTCTGTCTCAGGTACTTGCAGATGTCCTATTTAGCATAGTCACCTCTTATCGCAATTGTCGACTTTTTATAGTGACTAGCTCCACCGCTTTCACGGCCCCTTACCTCAGAAACACGACTTTGGTTTGGCCCTACGGATTAGTATACACCGCTTGGCCCTACCATTTGAAGGGTTTTTTGGGAAGCATAGTTTCACAGATTAGTATCTCCTATGCAGGGTAACCTCACAACCAGCTAGGCTGGAAGTTCTGGTTTAACACAATGGTTTATCGTGTATGTTCTATGGCTGCCTATAATTTTGATCCCTTAAGTTACTGCTACGTATACCTTTTCTAGTTTGGTTAATTTGATTTGTTTGATTATTGTGTCAATCGTATTTTTTAGTAGCTGTTTACTTTTAACTATTCTCAAATACAAGTAGAAATTTAGGTTCTCGCTTTTCTAATTTTCATTTTCCAGGTCCCCAACTATCGTGTGAATATGACGTTTTTCAATATTCAACTATCGTCATATCTCATTTTTATTCCTCCACCTTTTTTTGATTAATTATACTTCAGAGAAATAGTTAGTAGATTGGGAGCCCATTTTGGTAAACATGATTTTTTGTTAGGTTTATTAATCAATTTTTTCATCAAAAACAGTAACTTTTGATTTCGCGTTTTGAATTGTGTAATAATAAAAAATCAAAGTTGAAATTAATTTTCTAGTTATATATTGATTGAAGTTATTGTAGAGAATCATTTTAACAAATTTTCATATGAAGACTGGAGTATAATTTTTTCTTTATTTCAATCATAAAATATACTCCGTATTTGGGCAATATTGTTATGGAGTATATACTTTTATTTCAGAACAATATCATTTCGAACGGTTCGTCAAACAGATAATCATCAAGTGTAATTCTGCTCATTCAATTATTTCGAGTCATATATGAGTCAGATTACTAACGGCATTTACATCCGTAGATTATTTTTGGGATCATGGATGAAGAGTTGAGATTGTTTTATGAGATTATTTGATAAAATAATTTGGTATCAAATTCTAAAGCTAGATTATTTTGAGATTATTCACAACTTTTAGGCTCCTCTTCCCGTTTTGTAGGCAACTAATAATAATTAGCTTTGTAAAAAAAACTAGGTAAATTAAGATCATGGATGAGAAGAAATTGATAGGTTGGGAGATTATTTGAGATTACCAAGTGACGTGACAATAAGAAGTCATAAAAAAATGTAAACTTGAGTATCATGAAAGGAGAGCTCTTAGAGCTCTTTGATAATAGAGAAAATTACCTTGGGTGTGACTAAAACTCCATGAGTTTCCTCATCTATGACCTAACTAGTTTTATTTCCAAAATAATATTTTTATTTCTAATATTTAATTAATTTCGTAATTAATGTATAAATAAATAAATTTCATGGACTAATATACCGTTTAGAATATGTTTATAAAACCCTAATCTTCCACTCATTTTCCCTAATCCTAAGCGCTGCACACCCGCCTCCCACAACCGCTGCACGATCGTCTGCCGCCACCGTCTAGCCGCGTGGCCGCCTGCTCGCCGTTCAGGAGTCACGCACGATGGTTGGTTCGGAGGTTTCCGGCGGCCAGACACACCTGTTCAGAGATGGACGGAGAACCATGTGCGCTGCCGCCCGTCTCAAGATCTGTGCGCTGCCGCCGCCCCATGTTTTGTGCGCCGCCGCTGCCCCAAGCTCTGTGCGCCGCCCATCGTCCCCAACCAGCCGCCGCCGTCTAACTCCATAGCAGCACTTCAACGCACCGCTTCCATCTAAACTCACGTCTGTACGTCCGCCTCCATGGGTGAAATAGATGAATGCTCCAATTCGCCGCCTCCATCTTTAGTAGATGAACCATCGAATCAAAAAAATAACTAGGTTTGGCTTTTTTGAAATGTGTGCAGACTGGATCCACTACTTTTGGATGTGAGGCTAGCTTAATTAGGCCCACCATCTCATTTGTGCTTTTCTTTTTTAAAATTTGGAGATTTTAAAATTAGGGTTTTGGAGCATTAAATATGTGCAGTGAATATGCGCAATGAACATCATAGTAGATATTATTGAGTATGACAATATGTGTGTTGTACATAGTAGTGAATGAATACATTAAAAAAGTTTGTTGTGCAGTGATTATGACCGATAATGCAATAACATAGAGCATTAAGGGTGTTGAATATGGACTACAAACATGGCAATAAATAGTGTTGTATACGGGCAGTAAATGAATGCATTGACGGCAAATGTAGTGATTATGATCATTAGTTCAGTAACACAGGGTAGTAATGCCACCATGAAATGCAATATATTTAATTAGAGGTAAAATAACAATTATTTAATCTAAAAAAACAAAAAACAAAATCAAAAAATAAATTCCTCAAGTGAATGAGAAGAGAATTAATTTTGGCGGAAGTGCAGTGATTATCGGATGTGCAGTAAAATCATGCATTAATGTTGTGCATTAACGGCAATATAAAGTGCATTAATTTTAATCGGAAGAAATTAGTGCAAAATGAACATATTTGAAATAAGGGTATTTTCGTCATTCAACCTTTATATATAAACGAAATTTATTTATTTTTTAGACTTTTGGTCATACAAAAGTCGAAAAACTAGTTAGGTCATAGATTGGGAAACTCATTGAGTTTTAGTAATATCCTAAGAAATTTCCCTTGATAATAATTTGACTAGATATTTCGACTAAAACTATTGATGAAGTGCACGTATTTTCGTTTTGCCTTCACAATGTAAAATTCTCAAAGCTCGGTTCTTTAATAATAGATTTCTCGCTTCGTCACTCGTAGTAATCAAAATAAATTAAGTTGAAATTCTAACTAAAGTTGTTGAAAACAACTATTTTAGTGTCACTTAATGCATAGTATTGTAACTATTTAGTAAATAAGTTTTGAAATTCCAAAATAGAACTGTTATGTTTTTTTCCCAAAATAGTGTCATGTTAATGCCTAATAGTACAACTATTTGATGATAATGACATCAAAGTGACGGTAAACAATGTCATGATATTCCTATTTCGGGAAGAAAAACATAACAATCATGTTTTGAAAATTCCAAAACATGTTTATTCCTATTTTGGGAACTTTCTCTATAATTTTTCTGTATTAATAAACTATATTTTAAATATAATTTTACATAATTCAGCAGATTCAACCAATTCAATCGATTCAACTTGAATTTCACAAATTTTAATAGTTTCAACTAATTTCAATGTTATAAAACAGTAAAGTGTGGCAGAAAAAAAAACTTTCACAAACACTATGATTTAAATTTGAATAACCTAACAAAGAATGGGATATGTTTTACTTCTATGACCGCAATCTTTTGTTGAACAAATATTTAAATTGTTTTAACACCATCCTTTCTTTTGTGTGGTATACATCCGAACACATAACTCGGCTGCCATAACTACTTGTGACATACAAGTATCTGTTTTAGACTGCAAGTAATGGAAAATGGCATTTCCACTTTCATTTATCTCGATTCCTTTTTCAATCGTTACAAATTAATGATGAGTTGTGACATATCCGTTTTGGAAGAAATTCATCCGGTTTAATTATTATTTTTTGAAAAATGATACAATTGTTTATAAAAAATTAAATATTCTCTATAATTATTCGAGTATATATTGAGAAGTATTTTTAGAATATAATATAATTAAATCATTGATAATAAAATAATAACAATGGTGTTATATGTGTAACATTTTAAGATTTAATGATTGAATTGTCATTGATGAGTGTTACTTGATTTTTAAAATAGAAATATAAAGTTTCAGTTAAGAAGTTTAAAAGAGATCGAAGAGTATTGCTCCGTATATGGAAGGAATAGTATACATACACCTACAAACACATAAGTGACATAGGCAAAAGCATGAGTAATTATTTTGGGGTAATTCTTGGTGTACATGACATTCGTACACTCAAATCATGTCCCTTTTCAAACTTGTTTGCGTGTACACACAACAAAAAAGTTTTGTACAATTTGTATACTACTTTGATGTACACCGAGAATTTTTCATTATTTTGAGGAGTATTGAGAATTAATTCATTTTCACCGTTCAGCAACAACTGTATTTTTTCTTCACAACAGTATGTTAAGACACAATCTACCGTCTGTGAGAGTTTTTTTTGTCTGTGAATCTCAGTCTACGGACAAAAACTGGCTTGTTTTATCTGTGGAATTTTTCACAGACAAAACAAGCTAGTTTTTGTCTGTGAACTGAAATAAAAATAAACTCTCACAAACACGAGGGTATACCGATGTATATAAGAAAGTGTACATCAGGAATCCGTGATGTTTCCACAAATCAATTTTCCTACATAATGCCCCCACCCCAAAAAAGAAGACACTTTTGTCAACACTTTTCTACCCCTCTTTCATTTAGTCCAAAAGGTGGAATCTCCCACCCCAGGAGCCCCCCATACCCCGACCCGACAGGATTTTTGGGAGTATGTTAATCACGGCGGTGACTCAGTCGGTCCAATGATGGTAGGCCTTTTTCCCGTGCGCACCAGAGGCTCAGCCTTATTTCAGGTTCTGTGAACTTCACACGGCAACTGAGCTACCCGTGCGGGTTTCTACCCCTCTTTCATCTAACCGGCTGGTGGGTGGGGATGAAAAGAATGTTACTTTCTATGAACACTTTATCCAAAAGAGTGAAATCAAGAACCTCTACTAACCTGAAACTCCAATGTCATAGCCAAAAAGAGACCCTCCAATAGCAGCAGCTAAACAGGCTATGATGACATATGGGGTGACCCTTCCTTGGTACTCCTTAGCCCTCTCTCTGCTCACCCCAGCTTCTGCAATTACTCCTCCAGCCATCTTCTTCTTCAGCCTTCTGATCTCCCTACCTCAGGAACCAGGCTGTAGAACTAACTAAAGATGGGGCTTTCTCTGAAATCCCAAAATCAGGTCATGATGTATGTGTTTGTTGAGGTACAACAAACTTATTAGATAGAGATGGTATATACAATTAAATTTGGAATTTCTCTCTGGTCCCGCACATGCTATATGCGGTATTACTTCCCCTTTTCAAGCTCTCGTTTTCTGTTCACTTTAACCAATATTTTCCTTTCACTCCATGACTCTTTTTTCACTTTTGTTATGTGAGATGTCCATGAATTATCTTATCAAGTTCAGCCAAGAAGAATGATGTGTGGTTAATAGCGGAGTGTTTGTTTCATCTCGTTGTTTTTAGTTTTTACAGTAATATATTTCCAACTTTTTTGGTGATATCCAATTTATTTATCATCCTTATAGTCAAATTTGTCAAATTTTTAATCAAATAGTATGTAATTTTTTATTTCATATGTATGTTGAATTGTTCAATAATAATCAAAATAAGTAAGATTGAAGTTACTTTTGTGGTTGAATTGATTGAAATTACAGTAGATATGACAATTTTAGCTATTTTTCATATAATTTTTTCTTTATTTATAAAAAAAAATTAGAATATATATGTTCAAAATCAATGAATTCAACTAATTATAGATTCATCCGCTTCAACTAAAACTTAATCAATTTCAAAAAAATTAGTCAATACAGCTAATTATAGTGTTAGTAAATAGACTCTTCTACTTTCTTAGTTTATTGCCAAGTGAATGTGGGATTTTTTTAATGTAGTACAGTTTTGTATACTTTGTACGATTGAGTGTAAAGAGAGTAGACTTTTTCAAAAATGTTTATTACATAGTATTATGAAGTACTCCATCCGTCCCTAATTGTTCTTCCGTAGTACAAATGGTACACGGATTAAGAAAGTGAGAATTGTGTGGCGGAGAGTTGTGCAGAGGAAAAAGAAATGTGTAATAATGTGTAAGAATTGCTGTGAACCACAAATTCTTTGCCAAAAAGGGAAAGTGAAGTTCTTTTTGGGACGGATCAAAAGGGAAAGTTGGAAGTTCTTTTAGGGACGGAGGGAGTATCAATTATTTCTGATGAGTAGAGATCCGGTTAGGCGCACTTGAAAGATCCCCCGTCTGGTCAAGCCTGTTTGACAGCCTTTCACGCCGAATTTTTTGATAATTTTTTTTTATCATAATTTTCATGAAGTGTTGATTATGTCCACAAAATTTCAATTTAAAATTGCATCGGGAAGTCAAGTAATTAAATTATTGAAAAACGTTGTGTTTTTAAATTATTTATTTAACTTACCTTCCGATTGAATTTTAAGATGAAATTTTGTTGACATAATCTGCACTTAATGAAAAACATATTCCAAAAAATTCATCAAAAAATTCAACGCGAAAGACCCTCAAACTATTTAAGCGGGATGAGAGATCCCGTGAGGCGTGCCTGACCAAATCATTACTCTATTTGTGATTACACTTCAATATACTTTGTAAATAACTAACAGTCTAAGAAACAATAACATTCTTTGGCAATCGGTTGTTAGCTTTTAGCTAGTTATGATAGTGGTTTAGTAATGACTAGTTGTGTTAGCTATTTCGGTTGACTGTTAAGTTACTTTATTGTCAAAGTTTATTTGATAAATTGACAGGTTTAAAAATAACTACTTCGTATTAGAGTGTAAAAAGATGCATAAGGGCATCTTTTTAGTTGAAAGATTATTTAGATGAAAAATCTAGTATCAAATATTGAATCCTAGATCATTTGAGATGATTCAATTTTCAATAAACACATTTAATGCAACAATGTTTTTTAATCTAGAATAACTGAAATATTTCATTGGAAATAACAAAGAACTCCATAAAAACTAAATAAACAGAGATCATGGTTGAAGGAGATTTAGTAAACTTAGATTTTTATTATAAGGCAATGACATGGCAAAACAAAAACATAAAAACAGAATATTTGAGAATTATGGATGAAGATGCTCTAATATAGCCGGTAGTCAGAACTCTTAGAACTCTTAAAACCCAATTTATAGCTGATTACAAAAAATGTTTACACCTTTGACATCCCATATAAAAGTCTTCCCACTTTAACCTCACTCCCCTCCCGAATTCAAATGTTTACCGCATTTGTTTTCTCTTCTTTCCAAATCTCATGCCCCTTACTCCCGCACCCCTACGACTTTAAACCACCCCAAAACCGAAGTATGAAATTGAGTTCATTTTGATATTTGTGGTAAGAAGTATGAAATGCAAGTTTCTCTAGAGTTCCGCTTCCCTGTGCAATATTCTGTTGCTCTGATTTTAAGGATGCGGGAAACCTCTTGTAATCATGCATTTCCATCAAGCAAATGAATTTGTTCAAGAAATTACCTTGTGGACATCTCATTGATGCTCCAAACTTGTAATTTTCCGGGCAGATTGTCCATCTCCTGTTGTTGTAGCTAATGTGCTCACAACCGCATGATGAACTTTGGTTCTCCATTAGAGGGAGGGAGTTTAAGTTTGATTTTTAAGATTATGCCAATCATCGAACTGCCTGCCTACTCCTCAAAGCCCATATTTACAGTAGAAGATGAACAAAGGGGGTGTGTAAGACCTCTTCTTTAGCAGGACTACAAATCTTACTCTATATAAAAACAAGTGGAATGGAGGCCAATTTTGCCGCCCAATCCACCAAATGAAATATGGCCGGGTCGGATCACTCTCATCTGTGTATTGTTATTTCCAAGGTCAACAGGTCATTAAACGTTGATTTGATCGGTGCCATGTATTAGTCTATTCCGACTGCACCATATTTGAGTGCTAATCACGCAATATATCTCCTGTCATCTCTTCTTCTTGGTCAATGAGAATCGAGTGATAGTCACATTTATTGTCTTTTCATTTTTTGGTTTTCCATTGTAAAAAAAGAACGACAATACAAAGTATATAATCAGTCGATTACAGTGGAAACTAGTGTAACACCCGGGGCATGCCCCGGTAGTATTGATTTGGTATGGATTCGGGTGAGAAATACCAATGAGAACTATTCATATGATATGATCAAAAGTTTAGCTATAATCGACGTCTTTATGACTTAGCACCATCATGGAAGACGGATGAGGAATCACCATATTTTGGAGTATGAATTTGTGGTTATATACTTATAGTGTTGTTTATGTGCTAATTGTTGCAATAGTTATGGAGTATTAATTATTTATAAGGCTCATTAATTATATAATGAGGGACGATGAGAAAAAGTGTTGAATGAGAAATGATAGTATGTGGAGTTTACATTATTTTGGATAATCATATGTTTCAGCCAAGCATTACAGCCCAATTGATTGTAAGGTTACCGTGCCTAGTGGGAGATCTTGAGTTCGAATCCTGCTAGGCACAAGGGTTTGAAACTCAATGAAGTGAGTTTCAGTCATGATTACTCCAGGCCCCCCAGCCCCCCTCATACCCCCTGGATTAAAAAAAAGGATAATCATATGTTTCATTGGTGTTGTACATTAGAGTCCCGTTCACGCGAACTAAAGTTCAATTATTTATAAAATTTGGTTGGGCATTAGAGCCTCACTCAAATATGTAAGATTGAATTTATATGATTAGAGTTCTATTACATGTATTAGAATCTGAATATTCAAAGAATTTGATGTTGTACATTTTTGTAAAAAAATGAGTTCGTTTGGTGACCTTGTTTTTCAGCTTATCACCCGTGAAGTCAAACTGAGAAGTTTATTACGGGCCGGAGGGAGTAGTAGATTTTTTCAAAAATAATTCTGCTCTGGCAGTGAGCCTCTCTCAGTTAGCCTAATGAACAAAGTGAAGTCTTCCTGTCCATTGGAAAATATTGAACTTATTGACACAGATATGACTAATAGTTCATATAGTGGGGTTAGTGTTGGTAACTATGCTGTTATAAATGTATTATTTTTAATATTTAATGATTAATTTTTCATTTAAGATTGTTAATTGTTTCCTATAAATTCTATATGTGTTCATCTCAACTTCATTGCATGATTTAGTTTATCATCTACAATAATACAAAATTCATTACTTCATACCAAACAATAATAAAATTATTATTATTCATATTATTCTTCTTCTTATTATTATTACTAATACTACTACTATTATTATTGATGGAGTATATGGGTCTGAGCCCCAAGACCCACATACTCGGAAGAACAGAGCACAAGACAACAGAGTGGCGCCCTCGTCGGCCAAGACGCCCCCGTCGGCCGAAAAGGGGCCAACTCAGATTACGGTCCTGAGTCTAAGGGACTCGGGTGCCCTCGTCGGTCACGCCCTCGTCGGCCACGAAGACCTCCCAGGATCGGATTCTATACTTACTCATTTGCACAGCCCATTAGAGGCTTTGTATTCGGCCCAGTAGCGGTCCAATTGTAAATGGGCCTCCCAAGCCCAAGGCTTGGGAGCCCAACCCTAATTTTCTCTATAAATACTCCCCTTGGGAGTAGTTATAGGGGTCACAAATTCATTCTATTGAAACATATTATTGCACTTCTCTCTCTAGCTCTCGCTTCTCTCTAGAATTTAGGAGATATACTCTATCATTTGGTGCTTTCATTGAGAGCTAGAACAATCAAGTTAGCACCCTTCGTCGCTACCAAGCACAGCTAACCACTGATCATGGGGAGAACTAAGTCAAACCGCAACCTCGTCAGCAAAGTCATCCCGGAGGACCAAGAGCCCAGGGAGCACGATGAGGACGCCACGGCCGACCAGGTCGGCGGAGGGGACCTCTTCCAGGAGGCCTTCAACCTCACGACGGACCTCCGCAACCAACTCAACGGCGGAGTCCCCGACGCCCGCCTCGGCCTGGAAAAGAAACGAGCTGAGAAAGCGGACCACGCCCCGGCCCAGCCTATGGCCGCGGCCTCTCCGTCCGTAGATCCTCAGGTCCAGGCCGCACTATCGGCTATCATCGCCAGCTTGGCTCAGAATCCCACCGTCCTCAGCGCACTCTTGCCAAGGACCGGGGGAAACGTCACTCCACCTCCTCATCCCCAACCGTTGGCCGTCCAGATAGGCAACAATGAGGGGGTTGTGGCCCAGGACACGACATCGTCCCACTCCCACCCTGCTTCCCCTCTTCGGCCCGGGCAGACCCCAGCGCGTGGAAAAGCCTCTGCCTTCAATAGGCTGGGTGACACGCGCTGTCGTCCGGTTTCGGAGAGGATGGCGGGACGGATTGGTGATCCACGTCCCGGCTCGCCAAAGGAGAGTTTGGGGTCTGTGTCCCGGACAGCGGACCAGCCCCGCCCGGACAAGGGCAAGGGGAAGTTGCACGAGGATGACGTGCGTCATCAGATCAACGCGGCTCACAACGAGCGCTTGAGGAACCAGCCGGGTGCCGCCGCGGCCGACAGAGACCCCCGGGACGAGGTCATCGCCCAGCTGGAAAGGAGGTTGGCTCAGATGGAGGCCAAGCAGTCGGCCAACATCCCTACGGCCGGCGCCTCCAACGACCCCGGCCTCAACGCGCTCATGAACAAAGTCAGCGCCCTGGAGAGGGAGCTGGCCGAAGGGCGGGGTGACCCCATCATCCAGGTCAGGACTAGGAGCCCTTTCACCAACAGGGTCCTCTCGGCCCCCATCCCTGAGAAGTACAGGGGGAACGCCATCAAGTCCTACGATGGCCGATCAGACCCCCAGGAGCACTTCTGCCGCTATCAAAACAACATGCTGATGGTGAACGCGTCCGACGAATACCTCTGCCGTTGGTTGCTCTCTACTCTCGAGGGGCCAGCGTACGAGTGGTTCAACGGACTGCCAGAGGGAAGCATTGACTCATAACAAGATCTCGCCCAGCGCTTCCTCACTCACTTCGCCGGGAGGAAGCGCGCCAAGAAGTATTTCACCCACCTCCTCTCCGTCAAACAACAGCACGAGGAGTCCCTCCGGTCATTCATCGACCGGTGGACGAGGGAGACCGAGGAGGTCGAGGGGGCCGATGAGCGCACCCTCCTCGCCTTGTACCAGGGAGCCCTCCGCAGCTCCCCGTACGCCAGGAGCCTCATCACTGACCCCCCGAGGTCGTACGCCAGGGCGCTCCAACGCGGAGGCTTGTATGCCGACGCCGACGAGCTCCACAATCACAAGAGAGAGGGGGGCCATCCCCCCAAGAAGACAAATCCTTCGCCGGCCTCGGGTCCGTCCCCGGCCGGCCAGGGTGCCCAGGGCCGCCACGGCTCTGGTGGACAAAGTAAGAAAGACCGCCACTGGCGGCCGAGGCTGGAACGGCCGGGGGTAGCCCTCACCCACCCGGTCGGCACCATCCTCGATTATGCCGAGAAGCACGGCCTCATCGAGCAGGCTCCTCGGCCGGCCGAGGAGATCCTGGCCATCCAGCAGGGCGGCACGTACTGCCGGTTCCACAAGAACTCGTCGCACAACACCGACGATTGCATCACATTGAAGAAGGCCATCGAGCGTCTTATTCGCCAGGGGGAACTCTCCCAGTTTGTCAAAGGTGGCCCACTCAAAAACACTTGGGTAAACACCGGCAAACGTGGGGGCGAACCCTCTGCGAAGAAGCGCGAGATTGGTAGGCTCAGCGACGACGAGGACTTCGAGGAGCCTCCGCCGAAGAAGAATCACATCCACCTCATCGTAGGCGGGAACACTGGGGGGGACTCCGCCACTCAGAGGAAGAAATGGGCCCGATCCCTCTACATTGGAGAGGTGTCCCACGTTCCCCCCCAGCCGAAGAAGCAGCTGTAACACCCCGGGCCCCACACGGACCCGAGGTAGTTACTCTAGACCTCTAGTACTGTCCCCACAAACCACCACGAGCCTTTACCGCGCACTTTGTCCTCACTCATGCGCGCCCTGAGAAACTTCCCAGGGGGTCACCCATCCCAAGACTACTCCCGTGCAAGCACGCTTAACTTTGGAGTTCTTGGGTGATGAGCTCCCTTAAAAGGAGATGCACCTCTGTTAGTATGAGTAGTACTATTAATCCTCTTATATTAATCTCGGGTATTACAATCACCACCACTTAGGATCGCAACGTCCTCGTTGCGCCCTTAACAATCTCAATCAAACCCCAGAATCTTGCCCCGCTAAATGCCCGCCCGATATCTAACGGGTCAGTACACTGTCGCAGGGTTGCTCTGATACCACCTGTAACACCCCGGGGCCCCACACGGACCCGAGGTAGTTACTCTAGACCTCTAGTACTGTCCTCACAAACCGCCACTGGCCTTTTCCGCGCACTTTGTCCTCACTCGTGCGCGCCCTGAGAAACTTCCCAGGGGGTCACCCATCCCAAGACTACTCCCGTGCAAGCACGCTTAACTTTGGAGTTCTTGGGTGATGAGCTCCCTTAAAAGGAGATGCATCTTGTTGGTATGAGTAGTACTATTAATCTGTTTAAATTAAATCTCAAGTGTTACAATCACCCCCACTTAGGAACGCAACGTCCTCGTTGCGCCCATAAACCAATCTCAATCACATCCCAGAATCTTTTCCCCTGCTAAGTGCCCGCCCGATATCCAACGGATCAGCACACTGTCGCAGGGTTGCTCTGATACCACCTGTAACACCCCGGGCCCCACACGGACCCGAGGTAGTTACTCTAGACCTCTAGTACTGTCCCCACAAACCACCACGAGCCTTTACCGCGCACTTTGTCCTCACTCATGCGCGCCCTGAGAAACTTCCCAGGGGGTCACCCATCCCAAGACTACTCCCGTGCAAGCACGCTTAACTTTGGAGTTCTTGGGTGATGAGCTCCCTTAAAAGGAGATGCACCTCTGTTAGTATGAGTAGTACTATTAATCCTCTTATATTAATCTCGGGTATTACAGCAGCGAACGGAGGCGATCACCTTCACCGACAAGGATCTGCCTCCGGGTACGGAGTCACACAGGGACGCCCTCGTCATCCGATGTGAGATCGGTGACTCCATCATCCACCGTACTTACATCGATACGGGGAGCTCCGTCAACGTGATGTACCTAGACACCTTCAAGCAGCTGAAGCTGGACAGAGCTCTGTTGAAGCCGATCAAGACCCCGTTATCCGGCTTCACCGGGGACTCTATCGACGCCGAGGGCACGATAGTCCTCCCCGTGGAAGTCGGTGACGGCCCCCACCGTGCCAAAATTGACATGGAGTTCATGGTGGTCAACCTCCAGTGCGCCCACAACATTATCTTGGGCCGGCCAGCGCTGGAGGACTTGGAGGCCATCATCTCCATGAAGCATCTATGCTTGAAGTTCCCCACCAATGACGGTATCGGCTACGCCAGAGGAAATCAGAGGATAGCCAGAGCTTGCTACCTCAAGCTGACGAGGCCGGCCGAAAGGGAAGGACAGCGGATAGACACCATCACGGCCGCCGTCGCCATGGACGAGGAGAGGCCACATGCGGAGCCGGCCGAGGAGGTCGAGGAAATCCCTCTAGATACCTCCCGGCCGGAGCGGGTTCTCAGGGTCGGAAAGCAACTCCCCCAGGACCAACGAGACGCCATCCTCCTCGACCTACGGTCATACGTCGTTGTCTTCGCGTGGGGCCCGGACGATATGCTCGGCATCAGCCGCCAGGTGATCACTCACCGGCTGACCGTCGATCCGGCCTCCGTGCCCGTCAAACAGAAGCGGCGCTACTTGTCCGCTGACAGGCGGGACTTCGTCAAAGGGGAGGTCGCCATGCTCCTATCGATCAAACATATCAAAGAGGTGAAGTACCCAACATGGTTGGCCAACGTCGTCCTCGCACAGAAACCGCCGACGTTCAGAATGTGTGTTGACTACACTGACCTGAACAAGGCGTGCCCCATGGACCCGTTCCCTCTCCCCAACATTGATCAGTTGGTGGACGAGACGGCGGGGTGCGAGTTGATGTCGTTCCTCGACGCTTTCAGAGGGTACCACCAGATCTCCATGCACGAAGATGACGCCGAGAAGACGGCATTCATGACCCCAGAGGGAATATTTTGCTACCTCGTCATGGCCTTCGGACTCAAAAACTCCGGCGCCACCTATACTAGGATGGTGGCCAAAATCTTCAGAGCGGTCCTTGGCCGGACGATGGAGGCGTACGTCGACGACATGATCGTCAAGAGCAGGCAGGCCACCTCCCACGCCGACGACCTCCGGGAAATCTTTGAAATCATGAAGGAGTTCAGGCTCCGCCTTAACCCCAAGAAGTGCGCCTTCGGCGTCCAGGGCGGCAAGTTCCTTGGCTACATGGTCAGCCAGAGAGGCATCGAGATAAACCCGGAGAAGACGCAGGCTATCATCAACATGGAGCCGCCCCGCAACGTCAAGGAGGTACAGCGACTGACGGGGCGCCTGGCGGCCTTAAACCGGTTCCTCTCCAGGTCAGCTGAGAGGGCACTCCCCTTCTTCCAGATCATGCGCAAGGCAAACAGCTTCAAGTGGACGACGGAGTGCCAGGAAGCATTCGACGAATTGAAAAGGTACCTGTCGTCCCCACCCGTACTCTCCAAGCCCAAAGCCGGCGAAACCCTCTTCCTGTACTTAGGGGTGAGCACGTCGGCCATCAGCTCCGTGCTCATCCGTGAGGACGAAGGGGTGCAGAAGGCCATCTTCTACATCAGCAAGACACTTAGGGAGGCCGAGCTCAGGTACTCCCCCATTGAGAAGATGGTGCTGGCCATCGTCCACACCGTGAAGAAGCTGGGGCACTATTTCCAAGCCCACACCGTCCATGTGCTGACCCAGCAGCCTCTCGGCGCGCTCATGAGGAGCCCCACCAGCTCCTCGAGGATGGTGAAATGGGCGATTTTCCTCAGCCAGTTCCAGATTGAGATCAAGCCAAGGCCATCTATCAAAGGGCAAGCCTTGGCCGACTTCGTCATCGAATGCACAGCAAGGGAGACGGCCGTCGCCAACCCCGGACCGGAGCCGGACGACACGTGGACCCTGTTCACTGACGGCTCGTCGGCCGCGAAATCATGCGGCGGCGGCGTCCTCTTATCCCCTGAAGGATTCAGAGCCTACTATGCCATCCGCTTCAACTTCAGGGTATCCAACAACGAAGCTGAGTATGAGGCCCTCCTCAGCGGTCTCAGACTCGCCGCCGGCCTCAAGGCCAAGCACCTCAGAATCAAGTGCGACTCCAAACTGGTAGTGGGCCAGGTGGAGGGATCGTACGAAGCAAAGGAAGGCCGGATGAAGCAGTACAAACAAGCGGCGGAGGAATTGCTGAAAGTGTTTGAAACCCACGAGATCACTCAGATCCCAAGGGCCGAGAACGCCGAAGCCGAAATCCTCTCCAAGCTCAGCTCGGACACCCCGGAGCACATCTCCCAGTTGGCCAAGATCGAGGAATTGAGCATGTCCAGCATCCATTCCAGCCCCGTCTTGTGCGTCCAACAGCGACCAGAGGACTGGATCTCCGACATCGCCACCTTCATCACAACGGGGAGTTGCCCCCGGACGAGGAGAGGGCCAAACTCAGGGCCCCAAGCTACACCATCGAAGATGGCAAACTCTACAAACGGTCCTATAATGGCACTCTCCTCCGGTGCCTGCACCAGGACGAGGCCGACACAGCCATGGAAGAAGTTCATTGCGGCGTCTGCTCCTCGCACCAGGGCCCTTTCAGCATGTCCCGGCGTCTCGTCGTCCAGGGTTTCTTCTGGCCGACGATGGCACGTGACTGCGCTGACCTGGCCAGGAAGTGCACCACATGCCAGGTACTCCAGAAGGCCCCTGGTCGGCCAGCTGTCAATTATGCCCCTGTCAGCACCGCAATTCCATTCTCCAGATGGGGGATTGACCTGGTCGGCCCCCTGCCCAGAGCCGCCGGGAATAACCGCTACATCATCGTCGCCGTCGACTACTTCACCAAGTGGGTCGAGGCGGAACCCTTGGCCAGCATCACGGGGGCCAGATGCCAAAGATTTGTTTACAAGAGCATCATTACACGCTTTGGCGTCCCCCAGGAGATTATATCAGACAACGGCACCCAATTCGATGCAGCCCCTTTCCAGGAGCTCCTCCGGGAGTTTGGGGTGAGGCACCGTTTCTCCTCCGTTGCCTATCCTCAGGGCAACGGGCAGGTCGAGAACGCCAACAGAACAATAATGGAGGGGCTGAAGAAGAAACTCCAGACCGCAGGAGGTAGTTGGGTCGACGAGCTCCCCAACATCCTGTGGTGCTACAGAACCACGCCGAGGAGGGCGACGGGTGAAACGCCTTTCGCCCTGTGCTACGGCTTTGAAGCAAAGGCACCTACGGAAGTTGCCACCCCCAGCCGACGGGTGGAACAATATGAGCCTGACACCAACGAAGAGAACATGAAAATTGACCTACACCTGGTTGATGAGAGGCGTGAACAAGCTTACGTCCGAGCGGAGAACTACCGGCGTCAAGTAAAATCATACTATGACGCCAAGGTACGTTCCCGGGAATTTCAGGTGGGGGACTACGTCCTCCGCCGAAGGGAAGCAAGCCAGCCGACAGAGGGTGGCAAGTTAGCTTTGAAGTACGAAGGGCCCTACATCGTCAGTGCCGTGGTCAAACCCGACACCTACAAGCTTAAACGCCCGAATGGGTCCAATGTACCACGAACGTGGAATGTACACCATCTGGTGAAGTTTTATCAGTAATCCGAAGGAGGTGCAGACGGCGAAGCCCTCACCCCTTAACGGGTTACTGATTGAACGCCACCCTCGGCCTTGAGCCACTTATGAATAAAATCATGTTCTGATTTTTTCTGGAATTTAAAGTCAAACATTAGCAGGTGCCCTCGTCGGCCACCTTAGAAGCGAAAGGCTCAGGTCTGGCCGACATGGCCCCTTGCATTTGCAGCCTACGAGCGACAAGCTCAGGCACTCCATTGTATTTTGTATCAGCAAAGGGCTCAGGCCTAGCTGAGAGAGCACATCGTCCTGGCCCCGAAAGCCTAGAAGTGAAACACTCAGGTATGGCCGACGATGTCCCCAGGACGAAGGGCCCGCAAACGGCCCACGTCTTGAAACGGGAAGCTCACCGCGTCGTCCACGCGCCAGAACGCAGGACGACAGGCCTGAAATCATGGTCGAGGTGACAAAATCCCAAAACTCGGGGATGGGCAACGACAGCCGTTGGAAACCGACCAAAAGTCTAGCCCGCGTCATAAATAGGCGACGGGACCCGCCCTGAGATCACGGACGTTATAAACGAAGTCCGAACCGGCCGAAGGACGAGCACACCCTTCGGCCGAAGCCTGAAAGAAGGATACCCCCCGAAACGAAAAAAAAAACAAAAACAAAAACAAAAAATATATAAGGGAAAAAGAGGGAAGCCGACGGCCGTGCACACTTGCCGGCCTCGAGCAATGAAAAAATAAAATCCCCACAATTCAGGCCCATTTTGGCCAGGTACATATCAGTTGAACACAAGTATAGTGCCACAAACAGGTAACATGGACGACGCGTCCACACACTACAAGGGAACAATCAAGGCCGATACACACGCCTATAAAACCCTAACCACATCGGTTGGGTGACACGCGAGAGGTGACCTTCATCGGCCATAGTCCTTTGAGGCACCAACGCTTGGTATGAAACCAAGCATCGCAATCCTGAGGATGACCAGGACGAAGCGGGCACTCATCACACCCGCGAAAGGAACAAGCAATCAAGAAACAACCTCTACTTGCCACAGCACCTCGGATGGCCGACGCAGGCACTGGAACCATAGCTAGCCGACGAAGACAGGACCATCTTCTTGGACAAGCTATTCCTTATCCAGCACCCTCATCGGCCACAAGCCAGACCTTGGCCGGCAGTGGCACCGCGAAGAAGTAAATGCCTAACATTTATACTTAGGAAATTATCTAAGTACTCAAGTGAAGGAATTCTAGCCGAAGCGGGTACCAGTATACTACAAAGCCGTTAGCTACCTACACCTCCACATGTGTACTTGTGAAAAATTCAAAGTCCACGAGACTATGGTGAAGGTGCCCTTATCGACCAGAACACAGGGATACAAGCCGACAACGGCCCTGGCCAAAACACCTGGGATGAATCCAAGGCCAGGACGATAAGGACGCCAACGCTTGGACGGAACGAACACTACGGTCAAGGCTAAAAAGGGAAGCACCTAAAAGGAATCAAAAACACTTAGGAAATTTTTTGAAAAAATCCTAAGTGTTATGATGGCAAAGGAACACCGGTCAAGCCGACAAGGCCACCAGGCCGAAAGGAAAGCACCTAAGTGGATCCCAAAAAACTTAGAAATTTTTTGAAGAAATTCTTAAGTATTATGAAACTACGTCCAAGCCGATCAAGCCACCAGGCCGTAAAGACAGCAGCTACATGGACCCAAAAACACTTGGGAAATTTTTGAAACAAAATCCTAAGTGTTATGATAGTAAAGCAAAGAGGACGACCAGACTACTGGACAGGAAGGCCAACCTTACGGACGTAGCGGACACTCGCGGGTGACCCAAGTTATGACTTGACACTGACAATTTACAGAATTGAAATGACAAAAGGCAAACAAGCATACAATGGATTCAAAGCCGAGAAGGATGACAAAAATTCTTTCATTCAATTAATTCATTACAATGGGGGGCATTTCGGCCGTTACATAATCTGGCAACAAATGAAAAGCTAACTACAGTAGTGAATAGCCGATCAAGCCTCCGGGGCACTTTCATCCGCGGCGGGCTCTTCAACCTCGTCGGCTCCCTCCTCGTCGGCCTCATCGGCCTCAGCTTCTTGGCCGGCAGCGGCGCTAGTGGCATCATCTAAGAAGTCAAATTCAGTATAGTCCGGCTCGCCGAGGCCGGAGCTTTCTATGGGGGACTCTCGCTCCGATAGCGGAAGCTTGGCCTGCTCTTCTGGATCCTTCATCAGCTTTGGCAGCTTCAGGTTCCGTCTAGCCCACCCAGACGTGTAATTCATGGCCTTCAACGCCCGGGATAGCCGCCGACACAGGAGCCTTTGCATCCGCTCCTGGCCCAGGTTGTAATAAACGGACATCTCCCGGCTGAAATACTCCCGGCCGGCAGGGGAGTTCATCCCCCAATTCTCAAGCCTGGCGGCCACCACTTCGTAGCACCAGGGGAGCCTCTCATCGGCCTTCCACCCCTCGGCCAGGAACTTCTCGACGGCCTCATCGACAGCCTGCACGACGGCGGCCTCGGCCTCAGCCTTCGCCTTGGCGGCCTCCTCGCTCCTGCGCCTCTCGGCCTCAAGCGCCCTGTGGGACTCCTCGAGCTCCCTTTTGCTCTCCTCGAGCTTGGCCAGGGCATCGTCCCTGGCTGCGGCGGCTTCATCCGCTTTGGCCTGCAGCGCCTTGGCATCCTCCCGGAGCCGGTCAAGGCAAGCTACCGCCTCGTCGGCCGAGGCAGCCTTCTGCTCCAGTGCTTGCAGGCGAGCTATCTCCTAGTACTGCCTCTTATGGCTTTCCATAAGCATGAAGACACTCTGCAGAAGAAAAACAAAGGTCAGGCAAAAAACTCTACACAGACGAAGAGAGACACAAATATAAGGACAGTCACTTACTTGGACGAGGAGGTCCATACCGCCCTCATAAATCTTCGGGTCCTCGAGCTTCTTCAAGTGAGCCTGATCTTTGGCCGGCATGGCCTTGGCCAGGACGACGTGGCCGGGGACGAGATCATTAAACACGCCCCCGCCGACGGGGTACTCTATCACCTTCTGATAGGTGGCACCGGCAACCTCCTTGCCGGCCCTCTGCGTCCGTGGTTCCTGGACGAGAGGAAGCGCTGGGGCAGCATCGTCAGCAACAGTAAGGTCCACGACGGGACCACCATCGCCCACGCTGGGGACAGTAAGAGTACCGGCCTCACTAGCCGGAGAAGGGGAAGGAGCCCTCTTCGTCTTCTTAGAGACGCTCACGCCGGCCTCAGTCAACTTTTTCTGGCCGTCAGTGGCCGGTCTCTTTTTCTTTGATGGGGCAGGCTTTGGGGCTGCATCAGCAGTAGCCCCGCTCCCACCAGCAGCGGCACGTCGGGCCGCCTCGGCCGCCTTGGCAGCCAGCTCCTCGGCCGCCTTGGCCTTGGCAACAGCCATTATGGAACGTCGGTCCATGACAAAGTCTACAAAGGAAAAACAAAAAGATTAGTAAGGCAAAGGACAAAACATAAAGACAGAAAGCCGAAGAAAAAATTACCATCGGCCTCAGCAGGAATGCCCAAATCCGGGCCATCGGCCTCCTCAAAGGTGGTGGTCATCCTCGGCCAGAGTTGGAGGTCATCCTCCTTATCCCCATACAGGTGATATCTGAAGAAGCCGAGGGCGGTCATCTTGTATTCAGTGACGTAATCTTTCACGCTCCTCGGCCCCCCTTCCAGGAAAGCCTCCACCTGAGCGTCCAAAATAGAGCTCTTCGGCGGGTCATGGAGATTGAACCTCCCGGTATGGCCGAGAGAGGGGAACTCGGTGCCACTTTCACCAATGGACACAAACACGAACTTGCTCTTCCACCCATGAATGGACGTGGGCAAATCCGTGAAGCTCCTCTTCCTCGGCAGCTGTTGAAGAGTAGCGTAGGCCGCACAGTTCTTGTGGCTTCCTCGGCCGATCTGGTACAAGCTCATGAATAAGGCCGTGGTCGGCCTGAAGCCCAACTCCTCACACCGAAGTAAAAAGCCCACCATCAAGGAATAACTGTTCGGCGTCAGCAAGGCCGGAGGAAGCCCCACCATGTCCAGATACTCAATGACGAAAGGGTGAAGGGGGAACCTCAACCCCTTAGCAAAGCTCATCGGGTATACTCCAAAGTATCCTGGTGGCGGAAGTAGAACATGGTCCGTCGGCCTGGGTGCCCTAACCCGCCCGAACGGCCCCACGTACATTTGGGCGACAAGATAGTCGGCCGCACTGCTCTCCGGCTTGATCAGGAATATGTTGTTGAGGTCCAAGTAGGAGAGGCCCGGCCCATTCTTCGGCCTCCTCACCCTCTTCGGCTTAGCTGCTCCCTTCACGGCAGACACCGGCCTCGGGCACGGAACGGCAGCAGAAGTGGACGCCCCGTCCACCGCTCGGGACGCGCCTACGTCCTCACCCTCTGAAGAGGAGGCGGACTCCTCGTCCTCGCCTTCCTCGTCCATCAGCTCTCCGGATTTGTAGGGGCTCAAATGCTCTATCTCCTCTTCAAACTCCTCGAGCACCTCGTAATCAAGCGACCTCGTGGAGGGCTGGTCGTCGTAGGGGTAGTAGTCCTCGTTCAAGCTCTTCATTACTACTACTACGGGCTTAAGGAGAACAACTTAAGATCTAAAGGTGTTTAAACGCCTAACACTAGATCAACTACCTAGGAAGCAAAGTATGAAAAGCGAGGAAGATCGTGATGAACACTAACCTCGAACAACGAAGAACACGAAGAACAGGCTTGGGAGTTTCTCTCTCTAGAAAATCGGCCAGCACTTCGACAAATTCAGAATACAAATGTGATTCCTCGTCGGAGGGGAAGGGGTATTTATAGACCCCCCCACCAACGGTCACTACACGTGGCACTCTCCCAATGGCCACATCAACGGCCACCACTGGGAGGCCACCACGTCACCAACGGGCCAGGACCAACCCATATCAACGGCCCACCGGCAAATCAGACTCTACGGCCTACACACGCTCAACGGCTTTACAACTGCCAGCAAGCGCCCACAACGTCCCACTTGCTCACCAAGATCACAAATGCCAAACAATAAGAGGATGGCAACGGCCAGGAACGTAACGGCCACAGAACAAAGGGGACAAATAGCCCACAGCCTTCGGCTCCTCGTAATAACCCTTGATGATAACTCTCTACAAGCGATCTGCGCACAAGGGTTCTCCCACAGGGTTACCTTGGACAGAAAATCGCCATGAGAGTTGGATTCAGGGGGACTACGGCGAGACCGCTTCGGCCAGGGACTCAAACAACTCCTTCACCCCTCACACTCTTCGGCCTGAAGCAGTGGGGGACTGGGGGACTACACCGGCCTCAACGAAACAAAGAGTATAAACAAGGTAACCACAAAACATGGCCACATCATCCACACAGCCCAACGGAACCTCATCGGCCAAAGGCCCAAAACGTCATTAGCAACGGCCAACAAGCCACTAGAGATAAGGACACTCATCGTCCTCCGCCAACAATTAATCTTGACGGGCCCTTCGGCCAAGAACACGAAGGCCAACCAGCAACGGCCAAAAGGAGTGCGCGAGCACCCTCATCGGCCACCCAAAGGAAAGGACGCCATCGTCCTCAAAGCAAGGAACAACCTCACCGGCCCAAACATAAACGTCAACCACCAACGTCCAGGAAAGGGAAAGCGCGCCTTCAACGGCCGACATCGGAATAAGACACTCATCGTCCTCAAACGAACACGTCAAGGAAACAACGGCCTCCCCGCCCACAGCAAGGAGCAGGTAATGGCCAGAACACATAACAGGATCACCAAAATGGAAACAACGCCAATACCGCAACGGCTAACGGCCTGGAAATGCCCGCGTCGGCCAAAAGCAACAAAGCACAGAAATCTACTCTCCTTCACTTCGTCTACGTCTCAGCTTAGAGAGTGGGGGACTCCTGATGGAGTATATGGGCCTGAGCCCCAGGACCCACATACTCGGAAGAACAGAGCACAAGACAACAGAGTGGCGCCCTCGTCGGCCAAGACGCCCCCGTCGGCCGAAAAGGGGCCAACTCAGATTACGGTCCTGAGTCTAAGGGACTCGGGTGCCCTCGTCGGCCGCGCCCTCGTCGGCCGTGCCCTCGTCGGCCACGCCCTCGTCGGCCACGAAGACCTCCCAGGATCGGATTCTATACTTACTCATTTGCACAGCCCATTAGAGGCTTTGTATTCGGCCCAGTAGCGGTCCAGTTGTAAATGGGCCTCCCAAGCCCAAGGCTTGGGAGCCCAACCCTAATTTTCTCTATAAATACTCCCCTTGGGAGTAGTTATAGGGGTCACAAATTCATTCTATTGAAGCATATTATTGCACTTCTCTCTCTAGCTCTCGCTTCTCTCTAGAATTTAGGAGATATACTCTATCAATTATTATTACTATATTGTAGACCATTAAGAATTCGTTGTTAACTTTTGGATAAGCATTGCAAAATGTTTTGATGCATATGCCCATGTGGCGGAAATCTCATCAGTTTCTTTTATCCAAGTCAGCATTTGCAATCGGAAATTAGAGAATAGCTGAATGGCCCCTTAATTCTTTGTTATTTTGTTTTGTTATATATGTAGTCCTCCCACTTAACTCATACTCCATGCGGAGTACGTTACGTACTAATAGTATAGTATATATTTCCACAACTTTTCCAAATTTCTGCTACAATATACTCCATGTGAAGTATATATTCTCAATCTTCTTAAAATTACTGAAAATTCAATATATATTTGGATTAATTAAATTTGTTGAAAACTGATAAAGTTATGATTGAAGCGTCTAAATTGACTGAATATGCTGAATTATGGGAGAAAAAATTATATTCCATATTTAAAATATATTTTATCAACAAAACAAAGAAAAAATATATGAAAAATAGCTAAGATGATCTCAATACTAACATCATTCAATAAAGTCATAAAAAGTAACACCAAATTTACTTATTTTGATTATTATATAATCCACCACGTGAGATCCACCTAAATTCCTGCAAATTCTATCTATATATAAAGTTTACTATTGTTATTAGTATTATTATAATATTATAATAATTATCGTTACTTTTTTCACTACCGATATATCACCAAAATACTGTTTGTGGTATCTAGAGAGAAGGAATAGCTGATAATATGCGGACCTGGTCCAACATTGTTTGAGATATGACCTCGTCCGCCGTTTAGAATGGTTTCAGGCCTTGTACCAGTCATGGTTGCTGTAGAGCGGCTCTCGGTCCAGGTTTACAGTTTTGGGAACCAAACCGGGCGGGCCAGTTCCACTCCTGATTGCACTCTCCACTCATAATTTGTTTATTTTTTATTTTTTGGCTTCAAATTGGCCAAAAAACTAAAAAAAAAGGGAACCGTGTTTGGTATTGGGAGTTTGGGACCATACATACCAGGTAGTTGGAGCTAAGCTAGTCGAATCCAGTTTCAGGAGTTTTTTAGGACGAGGCGGACTTGGCTCGAAACCGGATCCTGACCGGTTCCAAGCACAATTATTCCGCAAACCGAGGATACGACTAATAAGGCAAAAATTATGTGCACATGTCTCATCTTATTAAGACTGTAAATCAATTGATTCTAAATCAGCAATTAGGGATGGACTCGGGCCGGATCAACCGGACCGAAACCAGCCCGTTATTGTTATGAACCAGACCGAACCGAGGCCCGATTCCGGGCCGGGTGCTATGTACCCGAAGCGCCAATTTTTGGGCCAGGCTCCGGGTCTGCAGAAAATGAACCGGCCCGGCTCGGCCCGGCTCAGTCCGGGCCAATTGTTTTTTGGTCTTTCAAACTCTTTGGGAGGTAAATTGGTTGGGCTGGGTGTTTTGGAGGGGTTTGGGGTGTGGGGGTAGGAAATAATTAGAAAATAAAAAAAAAAGGTTTCCAACTCGACCCGGACCCAGTAGCTACTCGGGCCGGTTCCGGGTCTCAAGAAACAAATAAAAAGCTCGGTCAGGCCCGGCTCAAGGCCTGACCCGGGCTGACCCGAGTCCATCACTAATAAGAATCGACTATACCTAAGCCGCCATGTCTATAGTGGCCACCAAACAGGCTCTAAGTTCATAAATTATACATCTATTTTTTTGTTGTTGTATACACCTATTTGAATGACCTTATGTGAATGAAAACTAGTGGTTCCCCGTTAACTAATGTTGGGTTAATGGCCCGATCTGGGCCAGCCCATCAACCCTTGGGGCCTCCTACGAACGTCCCCAAAGGGGCCCAAGGATATCCTGCTAACATCCTACTACAAGCCCAAGAAGAAGGCCAGGCTTCAGGCACAAAAGGGCCAGGAGATGTGCGTACCCCATTGCTAGCAGGTAACAATGCACCCAAGCCAAGATACCAGGGCATCAAGGCCCAAGGGTCCAGGGACGTACGTACCCCTACTACTATGGCTAGGGACGGGCATCCCCACCTTGTGACCAGACGCTGAGGACAGCTTAAGAGTGAATCAACGAGGCTAAGTGCAGGGGACGAACGGGGACAATGGTCCGGCTTTTGGGGACGAACGTCCCCACCCCATGGCGGGAAACCAACATCTTGGCGGGAAGCGCATTTAATGCGGAAGATTTGGTGATTGAGATTATGTCGCCCACAGCCAGCCACGTCAATACATCCAACTACCCCTTGACAGTATAAATAGTAGCATTTATTTCACTATAAAGGGTTCGCAATTTAGCATTCTAGCACTCTAGCAGTAATAGCAGTTCATAGCATAGCACAATACGTTCGGCCCTTCGGCTTGTAATAGTTTGAGTGAGTAAAGACAGTTGTTGGCCCATTTCCTACTTGTTTCTTCATCTTACTACCCTACTTTCCACTCGAAACCCTCAGGTTACGTGTTGGGCCTGCGGGTTGAAGAAATAAACCTCAACAACTAACATATTAAAAAATTGTAAAAAAATTGAACATATTTTTTTTAAAACATAATAAGAGAAGAAAACATAGAAGTACTTATCCAATTTGGTCACAATAGTGGAAATACTTTTCCATAATACATGGTATTCATTAAAGAAGAATTAAATGTGAGCCTTTTCAATTTATTGTGTATTGATTCTGTCCCTTTTACTGTTACAGTTTGAAAGTATTATCATAAATAGATGATTTAAGACGACAGGGATCAAGTCTGGGATCAAGTCTCATTTTCAAAAACAAATGCTCTACACAGATGAATCATATACTCAATGAACGATAGCAGGGAGAACAAATCTTGGAGATAGCAATATCAGTTTGTTGATGTTGCCGTCATCCCCTTGAGACCTCCTCAAGTCCACAGCCTGATCAAGTGGAAGTGCATACACTTCAATGCTATAGGGTTGCAGCTTTAGCAGATCATTTCTGCAAAACAAAACCCATTGACAGTTCAGTAATGTTATTCATGAATGTCTTGGTCAGTTTGATACCCTCAAATCAAAACACAGTCCAAGCATAAAGAAGGTCAAAAACCCATTATGAGAAGTCTTAACTTGAGTCTCACAAAATAAAACTAAAACTTAAGCTCAGTATAATGAGAACCATTACACTTTATAATAGAAAAACTAAATACAAAAACTAGTTGCATTAGTTTTATACCTGGGTTCTCATAACTTCATAATAGATTATAAAGTATAAATACGTAAAAAGAAAACTTGAAAGAAAGGAATACAGGTTTTCAAAATATAAAACATGCTAGAAAAGAATAAAAAACTAAAAGAACTTCATAGACATAAATAAGAAATAATGATATAGATTTAAATGAAAAGCTAGAATTAAGAAAGAAGAAATAAACCATACATATAGACCATACCTCCAGAGCAAGGAAATATAGATACATTGAAATTTGCTTATTGCTATTACATACAAAGATGATGCCCCAAATTCCTGCAGCCATGATCTAGGAGCTCATTACCATGTGGTGTAGGTTTCTGCAAAAACAAAATGGCCCATTGCGTGCTCTTTGAATCTATAGTGGTTCTCCTCATTCTTTCTATTATTACTAGGAAGAGAACGAAACTCATACCATAAATTTCACTTCTCCTCAGCCACAAAAATTGTGTCTTCTTGAGAGAAAGGTGATGAAAACTGAATGAAGCCACATCGTTTCTTCTCCAGCATGAGAACACCTTGCAAGCATGAAGCCATGTTTGAAAAATCTTGTTTCCCCCATTAACACTTTCTGCAGTAGGAGTAATCCAAATGGCGGCAGCCTAACCCCAGATTCAACCGCCGCCTCCAAATTGCCCAATACACTATTTCCTTTTCTGGGGGTTTGATTCTTTTACCGAGTGGCCCTTTTCATAGAACCAAACCGGCAAACCGAACTGCTTTTGGACTACTACTGCTGCTACTAGCTCTCGAAGCACTGTTTTCTGACCAGAAAGGCAAATGAGGTGCTGGTAACATTGCAGCAGCAACACTGAGATTAAACAGGTCATGGTGGAAATTTTTGCGTAGTCTTCTGCCGCTGCTATAGGCTGCTAATGGGCTTGATGAGACTTCGTAATCATCTTCCAAGCCACACAATGCGTCAACAATTCCAAACAAGAATGCGACAGCGCTATCTCGTGAGAATTCTATCTTTGTCCTCTCCTCACCATTGTCCGGTTTTTGCATATCGGAGGAACTCCGCCTAAGAAAATCTTCATCATCATCTACTGATGTATTGGTGAAGAAGTAGTCTTCTCCTGAACAAGTAGTTGTTGCTAAATAATCTTTCCCGTGAGATCATCTTTTTGAGTTTTTGATGGACGGGGGAGAAGCACCTTTGTTGGGCTTGGACTTCCATCCAATGCGCAGTACTTCTCAAACTCCAAATCCATCTCCCCACATCAAATCACCGGAAGAATATGTGCCTAATGTGAACTCCTAGAGAACCTAGGGCAGGCTGGAGGGGAAATGGCAGATTAATTAAAGTGAGCAGACCATCAAAAAAAACTTTGGTAATTTTATAAGCATATGTAGGTAATTTGCTTCAGGCTCAATTACTCATCAGATAAAATTACACTTTCTTGATTATAAACAGTATTTGAGGCCTATTATGATATTATCATTGATCTATTAGTACTTTGCTCAGACTACCATTCAAATCTAAATCCTGGAAAACTTATTGATTACTATCAGGAGGACGTTCAATCACCAGATATATTGTCCATCAATTGTGCTTGTTTGACAAAGACTTAAGAAATTTTCGACAAGGTTTGCTAATTAAAAATCATTTAGATGGAGGCTGGTGCAAGAACAATCTTTCTTACATTCTGCTTATCTCAACAATCATCATTGCCCTGGTTAAAAAAAGTCAAGAAACTAGGAGTTTACTTGCAAACAATACGAACCAAATCTTAAAACAATTTGTGCAGCAAGAAATTTGGGTAGGTCCTTTTGACACCATGGAAATAGAGAAAATGTGATGGGCTGGTAAGCCAATCCCAATTAACTCTCTGCATCAGTTCTATCTCCTTGAACGAACATTGATGTCGCAAGGAGATGGTAAATTCAACTCATTTTTCTCACTTAAACACGGAGATCGAGCGAAAACATCCTAAAATAAACACACAGATACGGACATACGGTATGCATATCATCATCTACCAAATCTCTATTGACAAAATCAGGAGAAGAATTGAGAGGAGCGGAGGAAGAATTAGAGATGATGACACCTACCTTGGATTGAGATGTCGGATTTTCGTTCCTCCGGTGCCTTTTCCCTGGTCTCTTCGCCTCAAACCAAGACTCTCTCGCAGCTGGATTTTCGTTCATCCGTCTCTAGCGGTCGAAAACGATAACTCGGCTGGATTTTTTTCAAGGTTTAAGATTGGGAAGGACTTTAAGGCAAAAAACTTATTTTTAATTAAAAATAGTGAGTTGGATGAGACTACCAATAACATGGTGACAAATGTAGGATGTACCAAAACATTCACCAACGCTGTTGCACCATAAAATTTTCCAAGTATTAATAATATACGGGCTTAACTTTAGGAGTTCCAAAATGTTAAAACTCTTATGTTATTTTGAGTGCTAATTAATCGTACGTTTTTAAATTTATATTAATGATATTAGTTGTTTTTGTCATCCAATAAGAAATTGACACATCAGTCATTTATAACTCAGTTTTACTATATAAAACAATAGATGTGGAATCAGTGAGCAGAGGCCTCAGTGAAAATACCAATTTCCCTTTCTTTAATCAAAGCGGAAGGCACCTCGCCATGGGAAGGGAAATCATTGATTTCATCTGAAATCGGCAACACAGTCCAAGCTGCCAGGAGGCTCAGGACCTCATGACGGCTCACAGTGCTTTTGTATTTCCGATAGCAATTTGGTGAGGTAGAACATTGGGTAGCTCGACAGCCAGCAGGGTCGCATTGCTGCAGCGGCCATAGACCCCCTGACCCAATGAGACACCGGCGGGCCTGCAGCCACGCATTAGGCACCGTCACCAACTCCACTTTGAGAAGAAACGGGCCGGTAGTCGATCTCCATGAGAAGCTTGTTGGGTGTGTTTCGAAAAACAAAGAAAATCAATTAATAAAATTAATTAATAAAATGACTTAAAGGAAAAAGAAAAACAAGAAATGAGATGAAGCAGAATAAGCCAAAGCTCCTGTTACGCACGATTTCCTTAAAATGTATTCATTGTCTTCCGGAGTGCTAGGAGCGTTGCAACGATCGTTTCCCAGAATACGATGACTTCGAACAATAGTTTAGCACTCAAACTAAAGTTCCAATGAACGTGAACAACGGTCAGAACACAGAAGAGTTTGTATGGAATGCTAGAGGTGGTTTTTGCTCTGAAAATATGTGTACGAAGTGTATGAAGCTTGTGTGTTTGCAAAGCACCTGCTAGTACAGTTTTTATAGGGTGGATTATGGTGTGTTAATGGCTGTTTAAGGCTTGTGAACGTTGGACATCAATGTCCTAATCGTTGGGCATTGATTCCAGCCAATAAACAGCCTGAAACATTCATATGAACGTTGGGATTTCAATGGCAGCGTTGGAGCAAAAATAAAATAGGAACGCACCGGAAGAACAAAAATTAACGTTATCTTTAGAAGATAGATTTTCGGATGACATTTGTGTGTGCAGGTCGCCCGCACACGCAAGTCGCGCTTTTTGTACTTCGGTTTCGGGATTTGATTCGCACCCCCCTGCGCGCGTGAAAGAGCATTTCCCTTTAGGAAGCTTAAGTCCTTAGGGGGGTTCCCTTTATAAAGGGTTCAAATTCCCTTGTGATTTTCGGTGTGGGAAAAAAACCCACACTAAAACCCACATTTTCCTAATTTTCTCCATTCCAACGGGTAAACTTCGAAAAGCGATTTCTCATTCACCCGTTATCCGTTTTGACTGTACCATATATCGAATTGTAGTCCTCAGCAAGAATAATCCAAAACCACTTTGACCCGACCCAAATCAGAAGTGGACCCTACTCAAATAATTGCCCCAAAATGACCATTTAATGCAATTTTAACACACTTTTTCCAACAGAGCTATGGAAAATGTTCAACTATTCAAGAATTAGAGGAGGTGCCACAAGTTGAGCCTGAGTGTGGCTACTGTGCGGATGAAGATGGGGATAAGCAACAGAGCTGACGGCTGAAGAGTCTGAGATACTTTGATAAGTTGAAGAGGAATAGCGCCTTGCGTTTTTTGTGTTGATCTACGCTTTAATTTTCATGGTATCTTCCTGAGTTTTGCTTCTTAGGAAGAATCAAAGAAAAACATCCATGCATCTGTCATATGCTTGAAGAACCAAAGAAAAACTTTGTTTTGCAAATAATACTATGTACGTATATGTTTGCAAAAAAAAATACTACGTATATAAGGTACAACCCATTTCATCATCTCACTATTTTGTTGTTCTTTTTCAAGGAGTCTATTGAAACTTTAGGGAAGAGTGGTTCCTAAGATGGAAAACAATGTTGTATTGTTTTGTGAAAACTTAACGCTCCATAAAAAACTATTTATATTTGGTCGACGTATGCTTAAAACTCTTTTCAAAAATAAAACAAATAGAGTTATGTATTCTTAGGAGTTGTCATCTCAAGTTAAAGTTCTCTGAAATTGAGAGGGAAGACTAATGTTATAGATTAAAGCCGAGTTCACATTTACATTAAATATTATCAAATAATAGGATGATTTAGTTCATACATTAAACATTCAACAATTTATTTTAAACACATTATGCCTGTAATGGTATTCCAACGAGAAAATTAAAGGGGTAATTTGAGTTTGTACCGCATATTATTGTTCAAATTGAACTTTGCACCCTGTTTTTAAAAAACCTTTGTTTTTGCACCTTTTCCCCGTATGAAAAGACAAAAATGCCACTCGATCAGGAATATCTTCAAGGCCAAAAGAATGGTTCATGGAAAGGCATTTTTGGGTTGTGGGTTGGGAGATTAAAAATTGGATGTTGGACTAGGTTTATTCGAATTCAGATGGGCTGAGCAGCCTAAAGTTATACTGTGCAGGTTTTTTACAAGTGTTAAAATGATCCCAAAAATATTTGAAAAATATATCAATTACATTCTTACAAAATATTTACACTGGAGCAATATTTTATACTATCGTAATTTTTTTGTATTACATTAATAAATTAGACTTATACAATATTGTTTTGAGATATCAGCACAACAATGTCATGTTTTATTTATCAAACTTAAGTACAATAATTTTGGTCAATGTGCATCCAGTAATTGAAGTGAAGTACGTACGCGTTAAAGATATACCCAAAAGCTCGATGATAGTAAACTGCTCTAAGATTCTTTGATTATAATGTTTACATTTTATGTGCTCTTGGACAATGGTAAACATTAACACCTACATTTTTTAAACTATTTATCATATACCTATACTCTCTTTTCACTCTTTCATACATTATAATTTTATTAATATTTGATGTTGTTGTCCGTTGTTGATTTAAAACCATTACTTCATTTTTATTAAATTTTGTCCCGTGCATCGCACGGGTGAGAATCTAGTATAACATTCAAGCAAGTGAGAGAAAAATCTAGCTTCAAGTCACACCAAAGAAGAAATTGAGCTTGTAGCAATGATGAAGTGGGATGTTATCGACGGACACTGGTTTGATATATAAAACCAAGCATTCCAACCCTACGATTATAAGAAAATGAGAGAATTGAGGAGAGCTTGACACCTAGGATAAATTGAGGGTAAAATTGTATTTTTATGAGCTATTTCTTTTCTTATATATAAATAGATTAAAAAATTAGCAAATGAAAATCTAATTTTATTTTTGTTTTTTATTCTCCCTTCGTTAGACCATTACAAGCCTTATTCCTTCATATTATAATGTCACTCGAGAATAAAAAAATTGAGTAAAAGAAAACGATAATCACATTGCGTGCTAACAACTAAAACTTTTAAATTTAGTTCAATTTATTAGTTCAACATGTTGAAATAATATATTTATAATATGTTAGTGGCTCAAAATTATTTCTTGAATTTGGTTATTACTGTGGGCTTCCAATGATGTACATACGAACGAGATAGATTTACGAAAGTGTTTTAGATGATTCCTAATCTAGCAACTCGAAGAATATTTGAACAAAAAATGTACATCTCTTACTATATAATTGACTATGAAAAAAGCACTATATTAGATTACCAACTAGGATAAGTAGTCAAATCAAACTAAATTTAGAAAATGAAAATCAACTTGCAAATCAAAAGCTCACACTATTCATAATAATAAACCTCCATAGCATAAGCTCTTGCAGTTGAAAATATATACTCGGTATGAAAAAAATCCTCAAAACGCTAACAATCTAATGTTAGAAAGTAAATTTAAAAGGAATTACGTATGTAATTAAATAATGAAGATGTGGAAGATGAGGAAATAAAATTATTATTGGGTGAATCATTACACATTTGTGGAAGATGTAAGAGAATTTTTTCTCTCATATATAGTGTTTTTGGGTAGAAGATAAGCCGACTAATAATTGAGCAAGATAATTTTTTCTCTCATATGGGGTGCTTTGAAATATATAAGAAAATACAGTTTACAATTGAGCGGTCAAAATTTCTTTTTAATATGTAATACTTTTAGGTATAAGATAAACCGTCTAACAATTGAGTTAGATAATTTTCTATCACATATATAGTGTTTTAGGTATAAAATTTTAGGTATAAGAAGAATAGGTCATAATTAAGGGGGCTAACAATTGAGCGAGAGAAATTTCTCTATCATATACTCCCTCAGTTCCTATTTTATCTTCCGAATAGGTTTGGCACACAATTTAAGATAGTGGGTATTGTGTGGTGGAGAGTTGTGGAGAGAAGAGGGAAATGTGTAAAAATGTTGTGAACCACAAAATTTTTACTAAAAAGGGAAAGTGGGAGTTTTAATTGGAACGGACAAAAAAGGAAAGATGGAAGTTTTAATAGGAACGGAGGAAGTATAATGTTATTAGGTACTCCCTCCATCCCAGAATTTACTTCCATAGTACAAATGGCACACAGATTAAGAAAGTGAGAATTGTGTGGTGGAGAATTGTGCAGAGGAGAGAGAAATGTATAAAAATGTGTAAGAATTGTTGTGAACCACAAATTCTTTGCCAAAAAGGGAAAGGGAAGTTCTTTTTTAGACAGACGAAAAGGGAAAGTTGGAAGTAAATTATGGGACGGAGGGAGTACAAGATAAGCCGTCTAACAATTGAGTGGAAGAACTTTCTCTCTCATATGTAGTGATTTTAGATATTAGAAGATAAGTATGCTAACAATAATTGAGCGGAAGAACTTTGTCAGTCATATGTAGTTCTTTTAAGTATAAGATAAGTCGGCTAATACGTATGTGAGATGAAGTATTTTCTCTGCAATATTTAGTGCTTTTCGATAAAAGGTAAGCCGACTAACAATTGAGTGAGAGAAATTTCTCTCTCATATGTAGTGATTTTAGATCTAAGAAGATAAGTTTGCTACTAATTCAACGGGAAAATTTTCTCTCTCATATGTAATGCTTTTACGTATTAGAAAATTAGAAGATAAGCTTGCAAAAATCAAGTGAGAGAATGGGTGGGGGATTTTCTCTATCATATGTAGTGTTTTTAGGTAATACTCCAACCGTCCCTTAAAACTTTGTCAAATTTGATCGACACAATGATTAATAAATTAAAACCTGTGCATGTGGTTGATGTTTGTGCAGATGAGAGAGAATTAACTTGGAACCACAAATTCTTTACTTAAAGGGGAAAGTGGCAAAATTAGTGGGACATCTAAAAAAGGAAAGTTGACAAAATTTATTGTGACGGAGGGAGTATAAGATAAGTTTGCTAAAAATTGAGCAAGATAACTAACTCTCTATTTCATGTGTTGTTCTTTTAAGTATATAAGATAAGATAAGATAAGATAAGATAAGATAAGATAAGATAAGATAAGATAAGATAAGATAAGATAAGATAAGATAAGATAAGATAAGATAAGATATGATAAGATAAGATAAGATAAGATAAGATAAGATAAGATAAGATAAGATAAGATAAGATAAGATAAGATAAGATAAGATAAGATAAGATAAGATAAGATAAGATAAGATAAGATAAGATAAGCCCGCAACAACAATTGGGCGGGATAATTTTCTCTTTCATTTGTATTGGGTATAAGAAGCTAAAAAGACAAGCTTGCTAACAATTGATTAGGAGAATTTTCTTCTCATATGTAATGATTTTTAGTATAAGGCATCTAACAATTGAGCGGATAATATATATATATATATATATATATATATAGTGCTTTTGAATATAAGATTTTAGATGTAAGAAAGACCAAGCCATAACTCGTCTAACAATTTTCTCTATCATATATAATGCTTTTAGGTATAAGACAAGTCGGCTAACAATTGAGCGGGGGAATTTTCTCTCATATGTACTTCTTTTAGGTATTAGAAGATAAACTTGTTAACAATTGAACAAAATAATTATCTCTCTCATATATAGTTCTTTTAAGTATAAGATAAATCGGCTAACAATTGAACGGAAGAATTATTCTCTCTCATATGTAGTACTTTTAGAGATAAGGTAAGCAGGCTAACAATTGCGTAGGAGAACTTTCTCTCTCATATGTAAGGGTTTTACATATAAAAAGTCAAGTTTGCTAATAATTGAACGGGAGAACTTTCTCTCTCATATACATTTCTTTTTAAGGATCACATAGTCTAGCTAACAATTGAGTGGAAAATTTTTTCTTCGCCCATGTGTAGTGATTTTAGGTATAACATGAACTGACTAACAATTCAACGGGGGGGAATTTTGTCTCTCATATGTAGTGCTTTTAGATATAACAAGATAAGCTTACTAATAATTGAGCGGGGTAATTGTATCTCTCATATGTAGTGCTTTTAGGTATTATATATTAAAGGATAAACTTGCTAACAATTGAGCGGTGAATTCTCATATATGTAATTCGTTTAAGTATAGTTGAGGTTTATTCCTTCAACCCGTAGGCCCAACACGCAACCTAGGGGTCTCGAATGCAAGAATAGTGAAGAAGATGTAGAAACAAGCAAGAAAGGCCCAATAAGAAATTTCAATATAATTCTGCGGTTACAAAGACGTGAGGCCGTTCGTCCCTTGCCTATGCTACGACCTGCTATGAATGCTATAATGTTAGAGTGCTAAGATGTCAACCCTTTACAATAAAATAAATGCTACTATTTATATTGTCAATGGGTAGTTGGGTGCGTTGACGTGGCGGGCTGTGGATGGCTAGATCCCAACCACCGAATCTTCTGTATTAAATGCGTCAACCACCAAATCTCCTGCATTAAATAAAATGCGCTTCCCGCCAGAATCTTTGGCTTCCCGTCGGGGGGGGGGGGGGGGGGAGGGGGGGGAGGGGGGACGTTTGTCCCCTCAAGCTTACTTCCTGCTGTGTGCTGGGTCCAAGGTCCTGCAAGACAAGCGTCCGGTGCTGCCCCTGAGCCAAGGCATCTGCCTACGCTATGATACGTATGTCATGCAATTGGGCCTTGCTCGCCTGTTGGGGACGTACGTCCCCTGAAATAGGGGGAAAGCGTCTCTAGTTGCCCCAAGTCCTTGAAGACGTTCGTACTGCCCTTAGCCGACGCTCCTTACGTGACGGTGGCTTCCTTAGCTTGGTTTCCCGCCAATGGGGTGGCGACGGTCGTCCCCAGGCATTGGCTGCCTGGTGCCCCGTGGTGCCTTCCAAGTTGCTGAGCCACTTTGTGTCTCCAGACGTACGTCTCCTGATGCGCTGTTTGCCTGCTTAGATACTCTATGAGAGAAGGTCGTACGTCGTCACCGCTTACTGCTATTTTGGTGCAGGAGCCGAACGTCGTCACCGCCTTGGACCACTCTGAGGGTATTTGTCCCCACACTGTTGGGCGTTGGGGACGGTCGACCTGTAACACCCCTAAATTTCGCGCCCAAAACATTGATATATTTAAAAGAAATACTTTATTCATTCATCAAAGAGTTAAAGAAATACAACGGAAGTCTAAAATAGGGAAATTGGTGTTACCGCCACATCCGGCCATCTCTTACCGAATGCACAGGCAACTCAAAGTAAAACAACAAAAACTAATGTAATAATAAGTAAATGTTTATTTCGAGACTAGATTTAACTAAGGCATCTTCTAATTCGCACTCAAGCTCGAGCAATCCATCAATCCACATAGGTATCCAACTCATCACCTGATAAAATTTAAGGGAGAAGAGAGAGACAAGAAAAATAACAAAAATTAGCTTTAGAGCTAAGTAAGTACTACCCAACCCCGTAAAATAATCAGGTTTGACTAAAAATAGATTTTTATATAATATCATATAAAAATACTCACACCATCGAAATTCTTTTCACTTTGATTTTTCTCAAGACTACTTCTTTACAAAAATCCTCAACTTCTCTATAAAACTTCATAATAACTCTTCTCTTTGATTTCCTCAAAAATCACTTCTTCTCTAACTTCCTAGTAATTTAGAAGGGCGGTGCTCAACCTTTCGACTGAGCCCGGTGGACCGTGGTTACGGACGGCCACCCCAAACAAGTGCCGGTACCACAACTGCTCTGTTGGAAACGAAACGACTACTTTAAGTGTGCACACCCCCTAAAAGGGATTCCAAGCCCTCCGAGTAGTAAGTCATCCCGAGTGGTCGGAACCCAACCACCCCAATTCTAAAATTCTTGAATGATTAGGGACTACTACTATAACTTCTTGCTAAAAGGGATCATAGATCCAAATCTCACTTAAAAGGGATCATAGATCCAAATCTTACTTAAAAGGGATCATAGATCCAAAACTTAAACTGTACTTCTTAGTAGTAGTAGCTCTAATCACCCTCCACATTTATCCGGATGTGGAAAAACCGACACCTCGGATTACTCCCGAGATGCTCTCTTCTTATGAAAATGTAAATTTTATCTTTGCTTAACAATACTTCAAAAATACTTCTTAATTTCTCTAAAAAGTCTCAAAGGTATTTAAAAATATTTAATACCCCAAAAGTTCTTGATTTATACTTCTTAACTACCATATATATAATATCTTCTCAAAATCACATACACAAAATTCACAATTCACACTTAATCACATAATGCATATCATAAGCATATAATACGAGGAAACAATTTTGGATTGGCAGAGAAACTTACCTTAAGTCCTGTTGCTCCTAGTTATCCTCCTCTAATCCGGTCTCTAGATAATCACCTTTTTAATTAAATATGATAAATTAGTCACTTATTCTATTTGTAATTACTTTACCCGAGTTTCTGCTTTTATTTTATTATTCGCATTAACTTTGGTTAATCACTTTTTATTAATCAAATTACCTTATTAATTCAGCCATTAATTATAATATTTGAATTCTAATATTAAATAAAATATCCGAATATTATTGACTACAACATCCAATTTTTATTCAATAATCACTATTAATTTACCCTACTCATAAGTTATTATCTAATTACTTTATTTACATAACCGAATATATTTATTTTCCTTATTTTATTCAAACATTATTTTTAGTCCAGAATATTATTTTTCAACCTCACTGATTTATTTATTTCACCATTAATATTAATATTTCCTTATTTAATTACTTAACTAGTCTTATATGGCCTAATTTAAATAAATAGACTAAGAATCGACTTTATAAAGTAGTAACCGTCCATAAATATATTTTGGGTTTATATTCGACCTAGGTTGTCCAGATATCTATTTTAAAATTATTTTCCCTAATTATTCCTTTAATTTCATATATCTATTAATCGGTTTAATTACAATTAAATATACTAAACCGTATTTTTATTAATTATAAATGGTCCATAAGGTCCTGGTTAGTCATATATTTATCCTAGTTTACTCCAATATTTATTTCATAATTATTTTCGTTATTTAGTTAATTATTTACTAAATGTGTATAAATTGGCCCAATTACCATTAAATCAATTAAAAATAGCTAAAAATATTATTTTCCAATTCTGGTTGGTCCGAATATGTATATATATACTAGGTATTTAATTTATATTTTTACAGATTTTATTTATTTCATTTACTATTTTATTTTTAATTGTTATTGCAACTGGGCCGAACTGGCCCAAAATAAAACAACAGGCCCAACAAGAAAAAGGCCCAAAAAACCAGACCAGCTGGGTCTTCTTCCTCCTCAGCTCGCCGGAAAACGGGAAAAACAGGGGGGGGGGGGGAGAACTTACTTCGTTTGGGCGAGTGAAACGACCGAAAACGGTGGTAGCAGGGCGGCGAAGGTCAGAGGTGGTACGGCGGCGGCGGCAGCTCCTCCCTCTTCTCCGTTTTCCGTCGAAATGTTTTTCCCCGGCGAAACTCCGGCGAGGCTTTTCTCCCTCGTTTCACGACCGTTTTCGACGATTCTTTTTCCGTTGGGTTCGTATCACGAAGGGGAAGGTTTGGGAAGTATTTTCAAGGCTTGGTTCTGGCTAAAACGCTGGGTCGCAAAAATATATATATATATACGTATATATGTATATTTCTTAGTTTTTTTGGGATGAAGAAAACGCAGGTTCTGGCCTATTATTTATAGGGAAAGATGAGGGTTTTAGGCTGAGATGTTAGAGTTAGAGTTGGAATTAAATTGGTTTGGCTTGAACGTAGGGACTCTCTTGCAGGTCGCCGGTAGGAGAGTTCTTCTTGGTGAAAAATTCTGAATGCAGCGTGCGTTTGGTTTTCTTAGTTTATTTGTGTTTACTATTAGAGTTTTATATATATACGTAATTTTGTATGTAGGAGTATTAGGAGTATATATATATAAGTATTAATAATACGTACATAGTTTATATATCGTAGGAGTATATATATATATATATATATATATATATATATATATATATATATATATATATATATATATATATATATATATATATATATATATATATATATATATTATACGTACGTAGGTTTTTATATAATATACGTACTTAGTTCTTTTATCGGACCATTTTTATCAGACTAAAAATGTCGTAAATGTAAATTTTCTGTCTGGTTCACTTGTTTACTAAATTGCTGTTCTTATTACTGAAATATTTTTATCTGACTAAAACATCATAAATTTTGAAATTTTTATCTGATTGGCACGTTACCACTGTTGAATTTTTGTCTGACTTAATTAATTATAAAATTGTTATTTTCGTAATATTTTATCTGATTAAAAATTATTTTTATTTTTATTTAAATTTTTGAAGTGTCACATTCTACCCTCCTTAAAAGATGTTTCGTCCCGAAACATTAACTTAATCTAAGCACTCAAATTCTTAAGTATTACATTCTACCCCCCTTAAAGAGAGGTTACGTCCTCGTAACTAATATTTTACCTTAGTCAAATAACTCTGGATAACGTTTGCGCATATCCTCCTCAGTCTCCCATGTGGCATTTTCGGCCAAATGGTTAGACCACAACACCTTCACCATCTTAACCGCTTTTCTTCTAGTCTCACGAGTCTTAGTATCCAAAATCTGGATCGGCCTCTCCTCGTAAGTCAACGATTCATCCAACTCGGCCACCTAAGAAAGTCGAGGTTAGATGTGATACTTTGATCCTACTATCATAAGGTTACGATTCGTACCTCGGGGCTAAGAATATGGGATTCGTCGCGGACATACTTCTTCAATTGGGAGATATGAAAGACATTGTGTACCTACGCATAACACACTTTAGTATTTGAGAGATATTTACTAAGGTATTCACTAACGAGCGGTTATAGTATGTTATACCTTAGCCAACTCGGTGGGTAGAGCTAGACGATATGCCACTCTTCCCACTCGCTCGAGGATGTCATATGGGCCAATGAACCTCGGGCTTAGCTTTCCCTTCTTTCCAAATCTCATTACTCCCTTGGTCGGGGAGACTCTGAGTAGGACTTTCTCTCCCGCTTCGAATTCGGCTGGCTTCCTTCCCAAGTCTGCATAAGACTTCTGACGATCTTGTGCAGCTTTCATCCTTGCTTGAATCATCTTCACTTTCTCTATGGTGTCTTGGAGGTAATCCGGCCCTAACACCACTTGATCTTCCATGTCACTCCAGCATAGTGGGCTTCTACACTTTTGACCATATAGAGAGCTTCGTACGGGGCCATTTTGATACTGGCGTGGTAGCTATTGTTGTATGAAAACTCTATTAAGTCTAAGTGTTCGTCCCACGATCCTTGTAGGTCTAACATACATGCTCTCAGCATGTCCTCGAGTGTTTGGATGGTTCACTCCGTTTGTCCATCAGTCATTGGGTGAAATGCAGTACTCAGCTTCAGCTTCGTCCCCATAGCAGCTTGCAACTCCTTCCAGAATTGAGATAGGAATCTGGAATCTCGGTCAGAAACAATGTCTTGAGGAACTCCATGGTACTTAACCACGTGCTTGATGTAGGCTCGGGCTAACTTCTCCGTGCTCCAAGTCTCGTTCATCGGGATAAAGCGAGCGGTCTTTGTTAACCGGTCGACTATAACCCAAATTTTGTCATGACCAGACTTTGTTAGGGGTAAGCCCCCAACAAAGTCCATGGAGATGGAATCCCACTTCCATTTTGGCACTTCCAAGGATTGCACGAGTCCCTTGGGCTTGCAACGTTCGGCTTTCACCTTCTGGCAGTTCAAGCATCGAGCCACGAATTCAGCTACCTCCTTCTTCATGTTCGGCCACCAAAAATTCTTTTTGATGTCTTTGTAGAGTTTGTCGCCTCCAGGGTGCACTGAGTAGGGCGTGTTGTGCCCTTCCTCCATGATTTTCTTCTTAAGCTCTTCGCATTTCATCGGAACACACCATCTTCCTTTGTGTCGAATGCTCCCATCTTCGTGCAATTCGAACGGTCCGTTCACGCCATTTGTCATACCGGCTCGGATTCTATCCAACTTGATGTCTCCAGGTTGCCCTTCTCGAATTTCGTCGAGAATAGATGGGGTAACGGTCATGGTGAGTAACCGCGTTTCCTGATCTACCTCTCCGAAATCCCGAAGTTCCAAGTCTAGCTTCTGAAAGTCCCGATATAGCTCATCAGGAAGTATCCATGTTGCTTTGCAGGAGTGAGTTGATTTTCGGCTCAACGCGTCGGCAACTACGTTTGCTTTCCCTTCATGGTACTGGATCTCCAAGTCGTAGTCTTTGACGAGTTCTAGCCAGCGTCTCTGTCTCATGTTAAGCTCCTTTTGGGTGAAGATGTACTTCAGGCTCTTGTGATCGGTGTAAACTTTACAGTGTACCCCATAGAGATAGTGCCTCCACAGCTTTAGAGCAAAGATAACCGCTGGCAGTTCTAAGTCATGAGTCGGATAGTTGACCTCATGTATCTTCAGTTGCCTTGATGCATAGGCCACCACTTTGCCGTTTTGCATCAATACGCAACCCAATCCCTTTAAACAAGCATCGGTGTAAATCTCGAACTCTTCAGTCCCAGATGGTAGGGTCAAGATAGGTGCAGTTGTTAATCTCTGCTTCAGCTCTTGGAAAGCTTTCTTGCACTCATCACTCCATATGAACTTCGTGGTCTTTTCGTGAGATTAGTCAAAGGCTTTGCTATCTTTGAGAAATCCTTCACGAATCTGCGATAATAGCCTGCCAAACCTAGAAAGCTCCGGACCTCCGTCACGGTTGTGGGTGCAGGCCAGTCTATCACTGCTTCGATCTTGGATGGATCAACGGATACACCTTCTTGAGTGATGATGTGGCCCAAGAATGCGACCCGGTCCTTCCAGAAATCACACTTTGAGAGTTTGGCGTAAAGCTGATTTTCTCTCAAAGTCTGCAGGACGAGCCTCAGATGCTCTTCGTGATCTTTCTCGTTCTTCGAGTACACCAAAATATCATCAATAAACACTCCACAAATGTATCAAGGTATGGGCGAAATACACTGTTCATTAGGTCCATGAATACTGCTGGTGCGTTGGTTAAACCAAACGGCATCACGGTGAACTCATAATGCCCATATCTTGTACGAAATGCAGTCTTGGGTATATCTTTCTCTGCGATCCTCACCTGATGGTAGCCGGATCGAAGATCAATCTTGGAAAATATACCCGCTCCCTTCAGTTGATCGAACAGGTCATCTATGCGAGGTAGCATGTATTTGTTTTTGATGGTCGCGTTGTTCAGCTCCCTGTAATCTATGCGGTCTCAGACTCCCTGGAACCGACCCGGCCCGGGTCCACCCATAATTATTTGTTCATAATACTCTATGACTCTATCGGTCTATCCTTCCTCACGTTTTTGCCAAATTTCTATGTGGCTTATGCTATTCAGTTTACAGTTTACTCATCGCGAAATTTTTCGATTTGGTTAAAAAAGGAGTAACATTTATTTGAGAGTAACTAAAAGAAGGAAACAAACATTTTTTCTATTTTGGGATACAATATTATTTTTTCTTAAATACGGAGTATGTTGTCTATATTATTTTAGGTCTTACAATATCGGCAAACTTCTGGGGAGGAAAAAGTATTTATATAATTGTATCCGTTCGTGGATGGGTTCATTGGGCTGTTAGCGTTTCTTTCTCGTAAAACTATATTATTTATAGGGAAAGATGAGAGTTTTAGGCTGAGATGTTAGAGTTAGAGTTGGAATTAAATTGGTTTGGCTTGAACGTAGGGACTCTCTTGCAGGTCGCCGGTAGGAGAGTTCTTGGTGAAAAATTCTGAATGCAGCGTGCGTTTGGTTTTCTTAGTTTATTTGTGTTTACTATTAGAGTTTTATATATACGTAATTTTGTATGTAGGAGTATTAGGAGTATATATATATAAGTATTAATAATACGTACATAGTTTATATATCGTAGGAGTATATATATATATATATATATATATATATTATACGTACGTAGGTTTTTATATAATATACGTACTTAGTTCTTTTATCGGACCATTTTTATCAGACTAAAAATGTCGTAAATGTAAATTTTCTGTCTGGTTCACTTGTTTACTAAATTGCTGTTCTTATTACTGAAATATTTTTATCTGACTAAAACATCATAAATTTTGAAATTTTTATCTGATTGGCACGTTACCACTGTTGAATTTTTGTCTGACTTAATTAATTATAAAATTGTTATTTTCGTAATATTTTATCTGATTAAAAATTATTTTTATTTTTATTTAAATTTTTGAAGTGTCACACGACCGGTGAGCCTCAGGGGTTAATGGGCCGGTCCTATTTGGGTCATTTACTCAACAAGTATAAAATAAGCCGACTAACAATTAGGCAATATAATTTTCTCTCTCATACGTAGTGCTTTTAGGTATAAGTTAATCCGGCTAACTAACAATTGAGTGAGAGAATTTTCTCTCATATGTAGTTTTTTTGTATCAAATAAGCCGACTAAGAATTGGGTAGGATAATTTTTCTCTCATATGCTAGCACTAATTTAACTAATGGGTAGCAAGTTCTTATATAACTAATACGTAGTATTCATTAATTTTAATATTTAATGTATTCACTTTTTTAGAATAGTATTTAATTTTAAAATTAATTTAATCATGAAAATTAAGAAGTAGCAAATTCTAATGAGTGGTGTTTAATTAATTTTTCCTAATATACTCTTCATTGAATATTTATTGTACTAACTTATATTTTATGGTATTAGGTTATTGTACTTTTATTTTCAAAAATGTAGAATCCTAAAATTTAAAGTTATTTTTATTTTAATATTTAAATAGATAATGAATAAAAATATGCACCGACTGTTCTTTCCCGTGCGTATGCACGGGTAGTATACTAGTTAGTTCTCTGGATCGCAAGTATTAAAAACCAGTCACTGATTCATGGTGAGCCTAAATTTTCTGATTAGATCTGAGTATTTTAAACCGACCACCAAACTGAAAAAAATTCAAATCAATAATATTTTTGGACCGCTCCTGGACAAATTATGGGTTATTGTTAGGTTTCACCCAATCCTAAGTACTTCGTCTGGTTTTTATGATATTTTTATTTGGACTAATTGCAGTCTCATACAAGACCAAATTTTGACAATTGTAAAATGCACAGACTCAATATCTACTACTTTTTAGACCCGACCTATTCAGAACAAATCATATCAAACCAGATTAAATCAGATCAGACAAGACTAAAAATTCAAATTCAAATAAAAACATCCTTAATTATAAAATAATTAAATAATTTTTGTTAAGGATAATTATATGGATAAGGATAGAGTGGATGAATGTTCGTTCCATGATAAAACCACTTCAATTGTGATCGAATCCTTTATTCTATCAACATTCCCTTAATCCACTCCAGAAATATAATACTCCATAATTAATTAACATCCTTTTAATTATTATCCAGCGCCTTTACATTAGTGCTCATCATTTTTGGTGCGCTTCCTTTCGCCTCTTATGGAGTAGATCACAAGACTCTTCGCCCTATTTATAAATTATTAAAATTGTAAATTATTGGATATGGGGTGTTTGGATCTGTTTCTTAAAATGGTTACCGCTCCTTAGAACAAAAGCATATATTGCAGTATTTGGGTGAAAATGCAGAAGTACTTATGTGTGCTCCAAATTACTCTAGAAGCAGTTTTTTAGAAACTAGGTGAGACCGATTCCTGAAAAATTAATTCTGATTCTGATTTGCTTTTATAAAAGAAGTTGAAGGAGAACCAGTTTCAAACCCCATACTCATATATCAAGTAGAACATGTTTGGAATCTGTTTTATTAATTCTGAAAAGTTTGAATTAGATTGATAGGAAGAAATGAACCCTTCATTTGACAGGAACACGACAAAATATCCCTAAATGAAAGATGAATTTCACTATTAAACACTTAAAGAAATTATCACTATTATATTTGTGTAATTTTACAACTTAATTAATACTAGTATGATTTAAGTCTTTAGCTCCCATGTTGCAACTATAAATTAGAACTAATATTCAACACAGAACAATTAAAGAAGAAGAATGTTGAAATTTTCTATAATATTCGACCACAACCATACATTTCATACTCAATCACAATCATACATTTTCATTTTATTCTCACTTTCTTAAATTCTGATCCAAATCAAACTGGAAAGAATTTTGTAGTACGGAGAGAGTATTTATTTGTATTCATTTTGTCTAGTATGTTATGAAGTAATTACATATATATGACTAAAATAAAAATTGTGTGCGAAAAATTGATTTCTAAGTATAGTTACTTAGTCATAATAATTTATTTTCACTCTTTAAGCTTTAGCGACTATAAGATTATATTATACAGGGTAATAATTACTAGTCATATTTTTGATAATACACTTAAGTGACTATGATATCATACTCTCTCCGTCTGTTGGATTTTGCCAACTTTTCTTTATTAGTTATCACCGAAACTTATTTTTCTCCCCTCTCTACACAAATCTCAATCACACAATTTATACTTTTCTTATTTATCATCTAAATCGAAAGTGGCAAGGTCCAATGGAATAGAGGTAGTATGTAGTACTCATTTCGTTCCTGAAAAAACTTCCAACTTTCATTTTTGGACGTCCCAAAATAAACTTCCAATTTCCCTTTTTGGTAAAGAATTTGTGGTTTACAATAATTTTTACACATTTATCATTCCTCTGCACAATTCTCCACCATACAATACTCACTCTCTTAATTTGTACTATGGAAGAAAAATTAAGGACATGGAAGTACTATATGAAGTTTATATACCCTGTCCGTATTTGAATATTTAATATTGGGTATTAGATTTTGAAATGTTTATTATTTGACCTTTATTTATTTTTCAAAACATTTACGAAGTAGTTTGATTTTTTTTATGAAAAAAATACACAAATATTCTCTCCGTCCCACCAAGTACAATTTTTCTTTTCCATCCGACCCACTATTGTCACTAAGATTGTCTCATACCAAATTTAATAAAATTTTTGTGATTCTAAATCATTTTTATGTTATTCTTACTTTATCAATTCAATATCAACCACTTACATCTACCTTTATTGGTTGCGTGTCAGCACCTCATGTCTCATTGTTAGGCATGAACTCACGCCGGTCTGAGCCGGGCCTCGGCCCGAGCCTGACCGGGTTTTGTTTTGTTTCTTGAGGTCCGGAACCGGCCCGGGTAGCTACCAGGTACGGGTCAGGTCAGTTGACCCGATTTTTTTTTCTAATTACTTCCTACCCCCCACCCCCCAAACCCCTCCAAAACACCCAGGCCTCGGGCGGGAGCAGGCCGAAACAGTACCGGGTCAGGCCGGTTACGGGCTGGTTGACCCGGCCCGAGTCCACCCCTACTCATTGTTAATGGGACGAAGAGAGCACTACATTTAACCCCACTAACAAAAATATGACTTTTTGTTATGGAGTACTTTTTTGCAACCCAAAATATTATTGGTAATATTTATGAAAAAAGTCTTTTTTTTTTACTCTTTCACTTCTCTATTTCTCCGTACTATTTTTTTTTTTTGTTTTTCTCTTGGAACGGAGTAGCATTTTTTCAGGAAGGGGTGAAGAAATTATTATAAAGAGACCAAGTTGAATGTGTGTAAAATTTTAAATAACCAATAATATTGATTTGACTTTACGTTTTTATGATAAAGCCAACTATAAGAAAACAGCATTTATTTTCTTTCTCTAGCATTACCCAATCCCCAGAGATCCAATGATATCCTAAAGAATAATATTTTCTTAGATATACTTTTATTCAAAAATCAAATATTATATTTGCTTTAGTAAATGGGAGAAAGCCTATCAGCCTTAGAAATAGGATACATTATGTTATTAGCCTATGCCCAATATTAGAACTTACAAGACAGTGAAATTCACTCATACCCTCCCAATTCCCATCAATGAAACTGCTCAAACCAACAAACATAATTTTAGGATTGCATCAGTGTCAAAATATCAGTCACTCCAGTTGCACCTTTTGTTTTGTTTTCTTTTGGACAGAGGCAATAAAATACTCAGAGGAGGAAAAAACAAATTGTCCACTGGAAAATAAGGTAAGATATGGAGTCCATCGACTCCATTCAATAAGAATCAACCATTTACAGCTATTCGAACTTCGAAGGTCTAACCATGACCAACCGCTACTAATATTCACATTCAAAGAACAAAAAAAGGTGAAACTTACAAAGCATGCATAAGTGAATAATATTTAAGTGTATAAGCATTTCAATAGATACTGAACATTGAAGAACCTCATTAAAGAAGTGGGAAAATATGCACTGATGCTTAATAATATGGACGTCGCATTGTATTCAAAAGCATACTCTAACTATCATGAAGTGGATCTGCCAATCCTCCATACCCAGCCAGCTGTCTAGTGGCAAAAACTTCTGCGATTACAATCGGCAACCTTCGGCGGAATCCTGAGAAGCCCATTCCTCATGTCCAGTGCTAACTATTTGTATACAGAGATATGATTTTAATGGGATTGCAACTATACAAATTCTACCCCTCAAATGAAGTGCTCGCTGCTCATATTTTCACCCGTACTACTCAAAGAATCATCAAGAAGAAGAAGATCACGAAAGTATAAGTGAATAACTATAGGAAATGGTGGCAATGTAGATGGGTAGAAAAAGTAGAAGCAGCAACATACCTCTTGCGTTTGGTTTTCTGAGAGGATGAGGATGAAGGATTAGTGTGCCAGTTTCTTTTCCTTTGGTTGATGAACCAGTTGTTTATCTGTTTTAGTTGCAAGCCAGTTTCCTGTACTAATCGTGCTTTGTCTTCCTCCTGCATTAGTTCATCATCGAAAGAAAGATATTTAGGGAGGAGAAAGAGTTTATACCAGAAATCGTGCTTGACTATTGTGACAGTGCCCAATTTAACCCCAAACTTTTATTTTGATCAAAATTTGAACCTCGACTTTCATTTCTTTATTGAGTTTAATCATCTGTTATTCCCACCCCACCCCCCAACCCTTTTCCTCGTCCAACACAAGCCCAGTTTACCTATCAGTGGGAGGCCACATCCATCACTGGAGTCACAAAGGAAGACGGCCCTTATCAAAGGGGAGATGAAAATGAGCCGTCCATTCCTAGAATCCTAGTTCTAGCCCATGACTCGATCTTATGAAACATGGATTAGCTTCAAAGGAAATGGCTTCTAGTTAAGTAGTTATATAATAAAGTCCAAACTATAAAAGATGTAGAAAAGTATCAAAAGACCAAACTTTATAATGATATAAAAGTTGGGGATCAAATCTGATCAAAATAAAGTCCAGGACTATATTGTGTACTGCCCCAATACTCAAGGAAAATTTATGGTATTAACTAGGATGTGAAATAATAAAAAGATGAAATGAAAAATTCAGCACACATTCTCCAACCAACCGTTGGATATGGCCATTTTGAGTGCGACTGCCACCAGGCTTTTAAGACAGATGTCGTATCACCAGGCAGCTTTCCAGCTCTTCTCTTGCGCAAAATTTCCTCTCTGATGTCCACAATCTTGTCCTTGTAACCCTATAAATCAGAATAACATATTAATTTGTAATGTGACAGACAAAGTTATTAAGAGCAATGGAGAACTATTATTTATTACGTGTTTGAGCTCATGCTTCAGTTCTTGTCTCACACGCTCCATCAAAGACCTCTCAGTTTCAGTGGGCACAAGAGGGCCGAAGCCCATTGCATCCGCTCCATCCAACCCTACATCATAAAAGTTGGTGTCACTATCAGTCTGCTCATCATCCTCATCATCAGACATTGTTGCTCCAGTCCCTTCACCTGGTGCCATCCCTGCCATCCAAAGAGTATAAAGAAAAAACACATTCAAAGGTTGGTGAGATAATAGGGGCTATGAGGCTTATCAAAGGTTAATTTAATTGGGGAATCAGCAAAAAGTTTGAAGCATACACTGGAGGGAGTTAAAACATGCAAGTATAGGCAATCAGAAGAGAGAAAATGGGGGGGGGGGGGGGTCACTCATTTAATTTTTTATACAAAAAAAATTACACAAAAAAATGAATTTACCGAACTTAGGGTGGCTCCAAGAGCATGTTATTCTTTAAAGAGACAAACGAAAGCTTTATGAGCTGTCTATATTTGGGATAAAGAGAACAAATTAGATTTATTTCTACACAAAAACTCCTAACTTCAAGCCAGCACATAAGGTCTATTTCGTGTGGCTTTGAAGGATAATAAAATAGGAGACTGTCACCTGTTAAACTCTGCAGGGATTGCTCTAATTCCCAGCAAGCCATGACTGCTTCCATGGCATGAACTCGGACATGTTGTTGTAGTTGCTCTTTAAATGATGAGAGCAATAAAACATAGTGTGTCTGCACCAATATATACATACAAAAAAAATTACGAAATATTAGGACGGGAGAGTTCATTAATATAAAAAATTAAAATGAAGATTACATGCAAGGAAATGAGCGATATATAAACTAATCATCATTTCATTCATTTTCATTTACCCCAGTGCCGCAAAGGCTCCCACCTACGGTGGGGTAAGGGGGGGTCGCATGTACGCAGTCTTACCCCTATACTAAAGCACAGAGAGACTGTTTCCGGATGACCCATAGTGAAAATCGCGTCCAAAATTGCATGGACTGACTGCTGCTTCATTACAAAGAAGCGCAGACAGTTTACTGAGCCATTTTGCTTTATTCCGTCATAATCTCAAGCCAAAAAATAATGAATCTTTGGCTCCATTGCAAATGATGGAAACGATATATAAACTAATAAAAGTATGAAATGGCGACTAAGAGCAAAGAATCTCTTGGAGTGGTAGTGTCAAGCAAAAAATACTAAACTATGCACCAAAATAACTAATCTATGATTCTGTTGATGTAACGGATTTGTACGTCTATTTCACATAAAAGTATATTTTTATAAACAGAGTTGCAATATCATCCATTTAAATGAGTAGCTTCAGATATAAAACAAAGGGCAGCCGGGTGCAAATTGGTGTCCCGCAAGGCGAGGATGTGGAAAGGGTCCCACCACAAAGATGCATACGGGCAGCCTTTTTTGTCATTTTGACAAGAGGCCGCACCCAAGACTTTAACCTGTGACCTCTCGGTACACGGCAAGTCGGCAACACCTTAACTGGTGCCCCAAGGCTCCCCTCCTAGCTTCAAATATATGTTTAATGAGAATAGAACAATACAAGGTTATGCTTATTGACCATTTGAATGTGAGGAACACTGAATAAGATCATTATATAATTGTTGGTCGTCGGGTCAGCATAGTCTCAGAATGGTATTTGACAAAACCCAGGTACTTCAGAATGATACTATTCTATTTACCAGGCTACTATCATTTGAATCTAGGATAACAATCGTGTATTTGTTGGGGTCGTAGGTATTGCCTGGTAGTTACTTTTTATTTTATATTATAAAAATTGGATTATATAACTAAGGTGTTTCTGCCCATCCATAGCCTCTTTAAAGTATTGTAATCTAAAACAACGGTGTTTTACTCCCGGAAATCTCCCCTTACTAAATTTAATACATTCAATAATCTACTAGTATCAATTAAGAGGGCTAGCCTAGGCAGATATTGCCCTTCGTTGTAATGGGTAAAACATAAGCAATTATGAAAGCAAAACTAAAAGGATGGGTTACCATAAATTGATCAAGGTCTTTGTCGTCGACAGGCTGTTGACCTTGACCGAGAACAGAGTACTTAGCGACGACGTTTTGGGACTGGGAGAGCTGGGCGTCTATCCTCGGCAGCTGGTCGACCGGCGTGGCGATTCTCAGGCACGAGACGTGCGCCGACAGGAGCTGATCGTACAGCGGGTGATTCAGAATGTCCGCCTTGCACTTCTCCCTCTCCCACCTGCTCTCCTCATTATTAATCGCATTATTATTATTATTATTATTATTAATCGGCTCCGAGACGTCGTCGCTCTTAAGCCCCTCGCCTGCGGGTGAGAGCCAGTGGTTGGACGTGGAGGAGTCGGAGTTAGAAGTCTGGAGGTGGAGGAAGCCGGTCGCAGCGCCGCCGGTGGCGTCGGTGGGGGCGGAGAAGTGGTGACTATGCTGGCGGAGGAGGGATGTATTGAGCCACGTAGAGGGCGGCGATTTAGGCGAGGAGTGGTGATCGGCGGGAAGCATGGAGTGCAAAACGGCCGCGTTTTGCTGCTGCTGGTGGAGAGCCATTTCCTGAGAGAAGTGGTCCTGAAACGCCATATCAGCGTCAGCAGCTCTGCGCGTTCTAGCTCGTTTTCTTGTTCCTTGTTCCTTGTTCTTGAGATGAAAACAAATTGATAATAATGGAGGAAGAGAGAGGAATTTGGAAGTATGAGGGAGACTTACAGAGAGAAAGCGTTTACTACTACAGTGCTTGGGTCGATGGCCGTGCACCTATGTAAATACAAAAATGCTATCGTAGAAACTCGCAAGTCGCCAGGCCGAAAAAATAGACAGGAAAATAATTCTCAATGATGACTCTCGCTCCTCTAATGTAATTGACTTTTGAAGTTAAATTTGGGTGATGTTTGACCATTACAATTTAAAATAGGGAAATTATCACTCTCATCTCTCATCCTTCACGTTTCATGCATTCTCATTTGGATCTATGAGAGTTTAATAACTCATAATCATGTTTAGCAAAATTGTAGATTGAATCATATAAATTTACTCATTTGCAAATTTGATACGATAACACGTAATTTTATCTGCATTACAGATTTTTTCACCAGAATGCACACTTTGTGACGAAAGTTTTGGCGGCATCTTTTCTAGTACTCTGTATGTTTTTTTCAGAATATGTGCATTCCGAGAGTAGTTTTTTTCGAATTAATGTTAATTAATTCCTTAATTACGAAAATAATGCTGGAAAAAAAGTATTTACCGATCTACTGCTGGATTTAACCATGGTCAGGGAAAGTCGCCCAACGGTTGGGCGACTTATAAGTCACCAAACCGTTGGACGACTTTCCCTTCCATATGAACGCAGATCACCAGCCACTGCCAGCCACGCACGATCGTGTCTGCAAGGGGCACGATCGTGCCTAATTCCGAAAACAGAATTTCAGCATTTTTTGCCCCAGTTCAACCCAAACTCATCTGTTTGCTTTAAATAAGGTCTCTCTTCTCATGTTTAAGTGTTACGAGCCAGATACAACACATTATAAAACATACAACACACCTGTTCACAAACACATACATAACACCTACTCTCAACAACATACAAGTAATCATCTAATATTCATACCCGAACACATGAAGACAACATACAAAAGTTTAGAAGACAAAATACGTAAAATGTTGTAAATTGTTCCTACAACATTTACTGTGCAAGAAAAACTCCAATACAAAAAGGCAAACTACAAGTTTTCATGGTCATCTTGATCATCGTGGTCGTGGAGATGTTGCTGCTGATGTCTACGCCTACGCCGTGGTCGTGGTTGAAGAACCACTCTCTCATGTTGCGTCTGGGATGATGAAGTCGTCGTTGCACTAGACGTCGATGGCATCTCCTGTGATGGGGGCATGTGTATAAGATGGACGTAGTTGACTCGCCCCAACACATCTGAACACAAGGAGGCAATGTCTGTCAGAGTCTGTCCATACATGTCCACATCATGAGTCTCACTCACTGTGGCAGTAGCCCGCTGATGTATACACTGCAAAGCTCGTGTCTGAAATATGAAACACAATTACAATTACATTGAAATACATACAAGTATTAACTAAATAAAATGACTTACTTTACTAATTAGTAATATACTCACCGTAAGATGCAAAGCCAAGGAGCTAGGCTGATAATGATGAGTAGGGAGTCTGAATGAAGGAGACACAAACAAACGAGTGATGCTGTAATACCATCCCATGTAGTCTCCTGAAACAGATGGGACAAATGTCGGTGTCCCAATCAAAACTAGCTCAGCTCGCCTGTCACACAAAGCGACGTATTGGACATGTCTGAGTGCCCAATCCTCCGTATGCTTCCCATGCCTATCCAGCCTATGAAGCTCTACATAAGTGTCGATAGGTCGTGGAATGACCTGCTCAAACCCAAACTGTCGCAAGACTCGATCAGGCAAATGAAGCTCAACAATATCAAAACATATCAACGGCACACGTGCTCGCCATATGTGACCATGCTCTCGTCCAGCTGGGGGCAACTCTGCAAACATCTCAGCTGTATACGACATCCATGTAATCTGTTTTATAAAGATACAAAATTAGTATTTATGTTATACATATTATAGCATATGTTATATTACCCACACGATACCTGATCCTCGGACATCCGATAAAATGCATCCCTGTAGACACCGAGCCCAGTAGCGGATGACATGCGACTTAGACCAGCAAATAGTCATCTAACGATTCATGTAACCGTTTCATTAATATGGATATTATTAATATACTTACATTCAACATACAATAACATAAATACTAACGATTGAAAACATACCGACGGCCTAGTGGGTCCTCGCCTCGTACATGATGTAGTCCCAGAAGACGTGGAGGCTCATCAGGGAGTGGGTGTCCATCAATGCCATGATATGCGACTACAAGGGGACACCCAATGTGGATATACTCCCATGACCAAATCTGGAGGAGTAGCAAAAATCCTCCAAGCTCTGTGCTCCCTCTATGGCAGCCGCGACACAACTGTCTCTAGAGATAAGCCAGCATGGCACTACCCCAACTGAACTGTGCTGCTACATCAAACCTCTTTAGCATAGGCAAGTGCAGCACCTAAATCTCATTTCCGCTCTTGTCAGCGAAAATGGAGGCTCCCATCATCATCAAGATATGCCCGCGCATGCTGCTGGATCATCACCTCATCAATCTCATTGGTGCACGGTTCGGGCCACCCGGCCCGGTGAGGTAGGCGGGCCGGGCCTGGGCCTCCTATATCGTGAACCGGCCCGGCCGGTCCAGGCCCGGTCCGGGCCAATTTTTTTTGTTTTTTTTTTGATTTTTTTTAAGTTTTTGGGTTGGGCTGGGTATGATGGGCCATTTGAGGTGGTTTGGGGTGGTTTGGGGGTGAGGGGGGAGGGTTGGGGGTTAATTAGGAAAAGCCAAAAAAAAAATACAAGAACCGAGGCCCGGCCCGGCCCGGGGTTACCCGGGCCGGTTCCGGGCCTCCCCTTTCATGAACCGAGGCCCGGTCGGGCCCGAACCGCAACCGGTCCACCCCTACGGATGAAGCACCTGGAAGTGCTCCCTCAACCATGACATCCTCAGGGATGACCCCTGAAGGTCAGTCCGAAGAAGGGGGCTGACACCTAACAACCGCTCACACTCATCTACCCACTGTCGACAAGCAGTGCCTGTAACAGCTCTCCCATCAACCTGTAGCCCAGTAAGTACAACAACATCTCTCAAGGTCATTGTCACCTCACCAACAGGCAGGTGAAATGTGTGTGTCTCCTGCCTCCAACGCTCAAGAAGAGCGGTGAGTAGCGCTCTATCGAGAGGGACAGTAGCCACCAATCTGTGCAGACCATAAAAACCCGCAGCACGAACATATGCAAGTACTCTGTCGTCCACGTGCATATGCGACAACCCCCGCAGGTGCTTGCGGCACCTATCCACCTGAATATCGAGGCCAAGCCAAACAACCTCACTCCTGTGCGAGGCATGCAATGTGAGGACAGAACGATCACTCGGCCCAGGATCCGCTGTCACCTCCACGGCTACAAACAAACAATTCTTAATTCGTATTAGTTAATTTTTACTATTATACTAATTCTTTTTTTCTAATTACTTTTTTAATTAATTTTTACTATTAATTTTTTTAATCGAAGACAAACTACGTTATACACATATGATTCTCATCAACATGATCATTAAAAAAAAGACCATAAGCTTGAAAACCAAATGCATAATCTTCATTACAACAATACAACCAAATTCAACAACCAAATCAGTACCCACATACAACCGCACAACACTTAAACATCTGCTAATATATCCTACTTCCCAGCAAGATGATAACAAACAACCCGAACCACACTACATTCCAGGAGAAAGTCTCATTGCCTTTCTTTGACATCTTAAGTTTCTCTTCCATATTGTGGAGTTTCAAAAGACCAATCCCACGAACACAACTCTTGATTTTAGCTTGCATCTCTAATTCTTTCATCCGGAAATTCTCTTCAACACTGGTAACCTTCTGGAGCAAGGTCTCTATCCGTCTCAGGCAAGTACCACATTCTTCATCCTCAACCCATTCAAAGAAATTACACTTTTGACCACTCAAGAAACGACCGCACCCATAAAATCTTTTCCCCCTGTTTTTGTTTGTTGTTGCAGTCCACACCGGTGCTTGGAAACCACAGCCACACCTCTTAATTCGCCTTCTTGCATCCATCGACCAGGACTCAGCACTCGAAGAACTCATCGGCGTCTTACTCCCTTTTCTTTATTTCCTTCACCGACGTCTTAGGACTGCCTTAAACAAGAGGCTGGAGGGTTTTAATAATTAAGCAGAAAAGAAAAGCCACGTGTATATGCCTAAAAGAACCATTCCAAATTTAACCAAATAAATGATGCCACGTGTAAGGGCCGGTGCCCCGGGTGAGATAACGGAGTGAAATCTTCATTTAGATATCGAGTTTGTCTTCAAATTTTCAATAGAAAAAACTACCAAAATTCTAATATATCCAAAAGTCATAATTCACAAAGAACTCACATTTAACTATGAAAATACCCAAATTTTTATATCTACATTCAAGTCAACATTTCAAGACCCAAATTTATCTACATTCAAATCTACCTAAATGCTCAAATGTCAAAATACACTTTAAAATTTACAATCAATTTAAAATCAAATTTCAACATTTGATACATATCCACATTTCACAACAACTCAATTCATAATCTAAAATTTCAAAAATTTTAACATTCAAAACCCTAAGTTCAAAATGAGATGAAATGGAGTTTGATTTACCTACAAGAAAGAAGAAAGGGTGTTGAAGATGAAGATGGAGGTTTGCCGGAGTGGGGTCGCCAGAGATGGAGGTTCGCCAGAGTTGGAAATGGTTGGGTCATCCGTTCGTCCTTCGTCGTTCGTAGTTGCGGGTTGGGGGATTTGGGGATTGGGTTTCGTTCGCAGTGTTCTGTTTTGTGGCTGGCCGGTGTTTTTACTTAATGGAAAGTCGCCAAACGGTTTGGCGACTTACCCCGACCACGGTTAACCCAGCAGTATATTGGTAAATACTTTTAACCCAACCCTATTTTCGTAATTAATTATTTAATTAACATTAATACGGGAAAAAAACTCGCATTCCGATGAATTCATTTAAAACTAATTTTTTAATACATTTTGCTGCGGTTTTCCCATACACGCAGCTAATAAGGAGATATTTTTTTGATTAACTGCTGCGGTTGAATGTACACACAGCAAATACTATGATATTTTCCAATTAATTGTTGTGGAACACATAAAACCGCATCAAATAGGGAGCCACAAATGACAAATATTCTAGTAGTGAAAACAGTCCTTAAATAGACATATTTATTAGTTATAGATGTAGAACTACATCTATATGAGAGTAAATTTATAGGACTAACAGCGGACACATAAAAAAGTACAAGCATAAAACAATAAATCTCTATTATTTTTAAAAGTTTAAAACTATTCATGAGATTGTAGAAATATTGGTGAAATATACATCTCACGTTAGAGATTTTTTGCTCACGTGAAAAAGGATTACTAGCTTCAGCAGTTTTCTTAAAAGTATCCACTAATATACTTTAGATATAATAAAAATATTTTTAAAGTTTGAATGAACAAACGTTATTTTGAATTACAGTTTAGCTAAACTTATGAAATATTACTTATACCTAAAATAGATGTTGGTGAATGATCTTTAGGACAAGGTCGATATCTTTCAAGTAAGTATTTAATTTCCTATAAACACCATTCACCAACATCTGTTTCAGGTATAAAATAACATCCCAAAAGTTTAGCTAAACTGTAATTATAAATAATGTGCCTTTAAAATTTTAAAATTGTTAATACAAGATTAAATATGCGGATAAATTTTAAATGTTTTAGATAGACTACATAAGCTAATTTTTTCACCAGAAAGATTACTTTCTTGTGGAAAGATTCTTAATGCGGATATTTTTATTTGTTACCAGATCATATATGAAAGTGAGTAAATTTACATGATTAAATCTATAATTTTGCTAAACATGATTATGAGTTATTTGAACTGTCATTAAAGAATAAGGGGGGTTAAAAGTACATTTTTAATAGTACAGGGGTTTAGGTGATAATATGTGAAACCTGAAGGGGGTGGGTGATAATTTCCCTTTAAAATACTCTCCATGTTTATAGAATTTAAAATTGCACCATTAGCTTATTTTATCTCAAACTATCATCAAATTCACAAATTTATCTTATTATTTTACTTTTATATAAAAAAAGACTCAAGACTTGATCTTTTTCGACAATTACACTTTTCTTTTTTGTTTTTTTTAAATTACACATTTTTAATTTTTTTCCAATACCGATAAGATATAAGCAATACAAATTTGTAAACTTAAAACTAGAAAGAAGTGAAAAACTATAAAATGTAAATATGATTTTATTCATAAGTTTTACTAATTCATCCATTGAAAGTATAATTGTGAGAAAAGTTGAAGTTTGAGTCATTTTTTAATAAAAGTGAAAGTATTGGATAAATTTGCCAATTTGATGATAGTTGGAGATATATTTAGCTAATAATCCTTTAAAATATAAGTTTATAAAAGATTTAGAGTCTGTTTGGTGACTCTGTTTTTTGGCTTAACAGGCTATCAACCAACTTTTTAATCAAACACGTAACTTTTGATTTCGCGCGCTGAATTGTGTAATAATAAGAAAAAGTAAGGCTGGAGTTACCTTTCTGACTGTATTGGCTGAAGTTACTTTATATGACTATTTTAGCTATTTTTCTGTATTTTCTTTATTTTATTAATAAAATATATTTTTAAATATAATTTATTCATAAAACAGCAGAATTAGCCACTTCTGCCAGAACTTCATGAATTTCAGCAGAATCAGCCGATTAAGCCGATTTCAATGTTACCAAACGGGCCCTTAGTATTTTTTGTTATAATACATATTAAAACAAAAGATTGAATAATACTTTTGTGTAGGGAATGAATGAGAAATTGTTTGCAATAGAAGTCAAACAATGTAGAACTCTAAAATATGAGTAATTTACTACCATCCCGGGATTATATGAATATTGAACTTAAAAGTGTAAATGAGTTAGACTATTAATATTTGAACTGATCCATGGTTATGGGGGGATAACCCTTGGATATAATGAAGGTGTGGCAAGGACAGGAAGAGTTGAGGGTGAAAAGCTTGCTTTATATGGTAGAGAAGAATTGGAATTAATATGTTATTACTGGCATTTTGGAGGACCGTGATCAGAAGTTAGTTGTAAGCGTTCCTTTGAGTATTCGTGATGTATCTCATCAAGTTTACTGGGCGTGGAAGGCAAAAGGCATTTTTCAGTTAAAGGTTATCATCGGTGGCGGACTTATAACTTTTCTCAAGTGGGGCACCATTATTTGGACAGAGAATGGTCGGATCAGTTGTGAAATTAATCTATTCTAACTTACTCACAACAAATATTTTAAACATATATAAGTTATTCAATTTCAGTTTCAAATAATTTACACATATGTACAATAGGTCTAGTTTTCAACCCATTAAAACGATTCTAAATAATATATTTAGTTTCTTGAAAGAAAACATAATACTTCTTATGCATTAGAACTGAATCATCCTAACACCATTTCTGGTTTTGTGTTAGAATTCAAGTTATTTTTGTACTACAAAGGGTCAAAATTTTGATCTGGACTAGGATCATTCCAACGTTACACGCCGTGCCACAAAATTACCGTATCCAAAATTCCTTCATCAACTAGGCAATAAAGTGTGAATCCTAACCCCAGCTAAACTACTTTAATTTCTTGATTCAATCATCTCTCAATTGTTACTACACCCTTTTCTAATAACTCTCTCATGAGATCATTCAGAATACAAGAGCGGGATTCGAAAACCACACTTGACAATCAAACAAAGACATGATTGTCCTACCCAGACTATTAGCAGTGCGGTTCCCGCCCAAAAACACTGAGTGATAACTGGCCTAATACTTTCTTAAAGAAACGACCCTACCATCTATGTTTCAGTATGCCGATTTATTTAGGCTACTCTTGTTACGTAGCCCTCCCCCCCACATCAACTTCTTTTTTATTGGCACACAAACTTTATCACATTGTTCGACACAAATCTCAACCACTATCAAATTATTATGTGTATTGATTAAGGATGCTCAAACTACAAAGTATTTAACAATTAAAACTTTGAAGGGCTATACCACTTGATATCACAATTCTGCATATCTCCTCTTTTGATAACAAAAGAAACTAGTATATGGTGTTGAAATTAAGAAAGACTACATACACAAATTGCAAAGTTATCTAATTAAATTAATTACAAATGTGTGTTTATTTTTTTTCTTCATATTTTTAGGTGTTCACTTGGAATTAATGTGACTTTGCACTAGTCTCAACCATGCAATTTGGGATAGTGTGTAGAACAATACACATGCATATGTTAAATACTAAGGAGTGTCTCTCTTTTATTATTTGTTATGTTAATATCTCTATTTTGTTTCATTAGTAGTTGCATATTTTAACTTATTCATACTTTTTAAGGAAACACGCTTACAATTGGGAACTATGTTGCTAATAGTCTGGGTAGGACCCAATACTTTTTTTATAGAAACGAACCCTAATATCTATATTTTTAAGTAGAAAATTGGCGGGTTTCCGCCCAAAAACACCGAGTAAAAAATGGTCGGGTCTATTAAGTTAATCAGAGTCATTAAATGTTGGTTTTGACATGGGTCATTCATTTTGTCTATCCCCACTGCACCTTGTGTGCTAATTGCACTATAATCTCAAAGGACATATTCTTGATTAAAGGAAATGGTGTCAGAGTCTCAGTTATTATCTATTGCTTTTTGGTTTTCCATTTTCTAAAAGACCAAAAGTACAGATTATATAGCCTATCATCTCTTTACTTCATTCTCCATGAATCAACTTTCACCATAGAGTGAAGATTGTGCATCAATTGATACCATCGAGTGTCTCAATCTCACCCTGATTTCAATCCTACTGCTCTCTATCTCCCACCACCAATGCAAGACTCTGAAAATGTGAATAATGTGAAGGTTATCGACTTGATTTTGCATTTGTTGGCTGATGAAGTTAAATAGGAGGTTGAATAGCCATGGCTAGGCTCGTACAATAGATTCCTACTTGTTATATGCTTTTTGTTGCATTGTGACATTTTCCTATCTTTAATGATAATTCATATTTTCTTTGTCTATGCCTTTCATTTTAACTTTGTTTGTGATGTGTGTAAGGTAACTTGAAGGTAGTCGGTTTTTAATCCATCGTGTTTTGCTCAAATACCTTTTGTTTGTGATATTTTTCTCAAGGAATGGGTATGGAGGACAATGTTGTGTTTATAACATGTTGTTGTTCTTCTCGCTCTTACTTTGTAAGTACTTTTATTTTTTCACCTTCAGCTTATTAGTTTTCCTCATTATGTGTATCCTATAGAACACTTTTGAAGCTTCATTTGCTGTCAATGTTCTTTAAAGACTAGTTGGAAGATTTTTAAGGAAAGAATCCATGCGGTATATGTGTTCCCTAGACGTAAGGTTTTAAGAGTGTCCCTTGTTTTTGTGTCCATGGACATGATTCTCAACTCGAGTTGCCTCAAAGATTTTTCAGGGGAGGACTTACGGGTTATATTCATCCTTTAGGTATATGGGTTTATCAAGTAACATCGGCCTTTTTTGTCATGAGTCTGATCCCAAACAATATAAAATCATCTTATAAATACTCAGAGGAGTACCTATGCGTTAATGTAAACACGTAAGGACAAAGTTTTGATGAGTAACCTCATATTTTTTGGATATGAGAAAAAACTTCAATAATCAACAAAAACTTGTAATTTGTTGGTGGTTATAGTATCACTTTATATTAGTTTTATTAGTGTTTTTATTTGTACACGTGATGGTGGAAACACTACCAATGTCCATGTATACCATGTAAATAATGACCTCATTCACATCACATTTAATAATTAGGGAATTTAGATGGGGATGCACACTTAGGGAGATCTTTTGTACTGGATCATATTTGATTCGTCCTAGTTCTATTGACTTTCATTGCGAAGGTATTTGTACACTTCTTATATGAAGTTGCATCTCCCTTAATGTTGCCACCTATTATCATCTTCACATCATGTCGGCTTTTGTGGTTGCGTCAATCGCCTTCAACCTCATCATCATCATTGACATGCTTGACTTCCCATTTCATATAGTTGGGCTCCTCTTCTTGTGGCCTATGATAATCAGAGTTAACTCATTTCTCATCAGAGTTGTGCACATCACTTTAAATACTATGTTGGATGAGTTTCTCACTCCCTTTTACATATTCTTGTGGTCATTAATAATGTGCCCTTCATACTAGTGGAACTAACAAGATGTTTCATTAGGACTAATGTTCACGATATGGCCCATTCAGTTAATTAGATGGATTGTAGTTTTGTTTGCAACATCCAAGGTCTCGTATAGGGTTGCTTCCTTGCTTGATAACCCATAATCGGGCATCGAGGCTCTGTTTGCTTTGGTTGCTTCCTTTTTGTTTGTTGTACTTTTCATACTTGGCTTCTATAATTTGTCTCTCACTCTACGGTTTGTTATTCTTCAAGATATTGATAATTTGTCTCATGTTGCATTATTTTTTTATATGACTTTTGTGAATGAGTGTCGAGGCTAATTGCATAACCTCCTCACTTTAGTGCTCCTTGTAGGATGACCACTATGCTTTTGTCATCTCTAGTACCCAACATTTCAAAAAATATTGCAATCTGCAAAATCGTTTATCTTTAATTTGCTTCACAGTCAATCACTGAGAGAAATGCATCTTTTTATTCTGTGTACCTATAAAATGAGTATGGAAACGTTGGTCACCTCTTTCCATGGGTCAATGGTCTCATGTGACAATTTGGTGGACCAAAGACACATGTGTCCCTCTAAAGTAGAAATGAACAACTCGCACATGTAATCTTCATTTGCTCTGAGCATAGTCCGGTGGAGTAGTTGTCGCATTGTAAAAGGATATAATAGTATATTTAGCTGAATAAATATATTTCTATATCTAATTAACGCTAGTATTGAGTTGGGTAAAACATTACAAATATTACACTCCCCTCCATTAACGCTCATATTCCCTTTTTATTCCATCCCAATAAGCTCGTACCATACCCAGTCCGGCAATAATTGTGTGGATCTAAATCATTCTTATTTCATTTTTATCTCATCAATTCAATATCATTGTCACAACCACACTTTTCTTAATAACAACACACCTCGTATACCAAACTTAGTGGGACGGAGGTCAAATTACTAAGGGAAAGAAATTATGAAATTAATGAATGTTTTAAGTTTATATAATACTCCGTATATTTTATAAATGGACCTAATTAAAGTGGGCCATTATTAGTAACGTTGTCCAATTTAAAACCGGAAGGTGTCAAGGCAGTGAAGAGACCTGCAAAGCTCAGACTCATAAAGTGTGCACACCCACATAAACGAAGTAAGAAAAATATAAGAAAAGATTTTGGGGCTCATTGCATTTTTGTACGAAACTTGTAGAAGATAAGGTGGGGATTATAAATCTTAAGACATGTGAAGTCAGGGGATGTCATTATTGGAGACACAAAGCGCACATACAAGGACTTGAGTCGGTGGCCATGTAATGATATTTTTAGTTTACATGCTCCTAAAAATGTAAAAACCACCCTCAATACACGCACCGTAGTTTCCGCATATCATAACAAATAAATTCAAAATACGAAAACAAACAAATAACTACCTGAAAAGAATGTAGACAACTAAAATAGAAATGTAAATACTAGTCATCAACACTGAAGCATGAAATGGTCCAAACTAGACCACACGGAGCAATAATTTTGTTTCAATAAGCTTGACACCACCTTCTTTTGTTCAAATTTATTTGTATCGAGAATGAATGACATTGTTGGCACAAAAATGAGCAATGTGGTACTCGGCCACCCCTATACGCCACAATGGTGGCTTAGGAGAAGGGGGGTCACTATGCATTTAGAAGAGAAATTGAGAGTTCAATTTCATGAGTATGAAAAGTAGTAGATCCATGGCTGATACAATAAATCTATTTGGGAGAGAGAAAATGTCATTGAAATGCAAGAAATGTATTAGCTAGATATAATTCTTCTTCGTCAACAGTGTCATGAGTTGTAATTTCACCATCTTAATTGGAAATAAGAATCTTGACACCCTAGAATGAGCCTGATTTATTTCTTAGTGTGTATAAAGTTCTTTCCGTGTTGTCAAATTTGACGATCATTACATGAATGATTTCTGGTCAAATCAATAATGTGAGATGTTATGTGATATGCACCAATTAGTAGTGCATAAATGTATGTTTTTATGTTTGATTTGTGTGGATTGTTTACCATTTTATTTGGTTTGTAAACATTTGTGTGACTTTAGTTGTAATTGTATTTTAGTTTTCATTTATAAGTTGTAAAGTATAGTTAGGATTTGTGGTGTTAGAAAGGAAGATTTTGAAGTGAAGAAAAAAGAAAATTGACGGCCGAGGAGCAAATACCCGACCGGGTATAACCCCTCACCCGGTCGGGTAAGAAGTGAGAACCGAACAAGCAGTCAACATCTCAATATTAATTATTTCTAGAAACGATCAATGAACTGATGATTAATCATTGATGGTTTCACAAGTAAGTAACTTTGGTTTATTAATGCACGGTCGTGGTTAATAAACATAAGAGGGATTAATTTTGTTGGTTAAACCGAAACAGTTGTGTTGAGGTTATCAATCTCAATTGATTTAATCAAGGAGTTAGAAAGATTAAATGCTACTATTAAATTGGTATACAACGTTGTTCTATATTCGATTAATAGTAAGAGTTATTAATGAACGGTCGTTGTTAATAACTAACCTCGATGAATTGGATATACTCCTCGATTGAGTATTCGAGAGGGGATAAGTTATAGATATAACAAGGATCGACTAAATATATCAACAAGTGGAAAGTAGCAAAGCCAAGTTCTTTTTATCTTTGAATTAAATCACATATAGGTTGTTCATCTTGGTTTTTAATTAAATTAAATCATTCAACCCCAAAACCCTCCGTTAATTACTAGTTCATTGAAAGAAAATTATTCCTTTCCCTGTGGATTCGAACTCTACTACACTATGCTACGTATAAGTGTTTATATAGAATTTATTTTGACGCACTACGACAAAGTGCCTGTCAAATTTGACGCCCTTGCCGGGGAAAGGCAATTATTTCTCTTTTTCTTTTTTTTTTTCAAAAAAAAATCTTACTTTTCTATTTTCCGAGCTTACATGAGTATATGGATACCAACACAACATCCTTAGAGTGTCAAATTTCCGTCTTGGCTTCTATAATAAAGGAGTCTATCTTATGCTCAAAAGCTCGAGATGTCAAGACTTGCAACATTTGCATGTCTCACATGCATCTTATGGATTTTTGTCCAAAACTCCAAGAAGAATACCTTGAACAACTTGATTATGTTGCTTTACAAAGGAAAGTACCTCATGTGAGGTATGATCCATTCTCCAACTCTAACATGTCTACGAAGGATATGGTTTGGGCTATTGCTTCCAATATGACCACCATACAACACAACATGGTGCAATTTCAAAATGAGACCAAGTCTAGCATTTTACAATCATAAAGTGCAATTTTAAAATGAGACCAAGTCTAGCATTTTGTCCTAAACAGCAAACTTTTGCAATCACATTGACAAATGAGAAGAAAATGCAAAAGGAGACCCAAAATCCAGAAGAACTAGAAGAAGAAAGAGACATGAAGCTCCAGCTGGTCAACGAAGAGGTTGAACCGAGTTTCAAGGTCAAATATCTATCCTTATCATCCTTTGAGATACCCCAACCTTTCTAAAAACTTTAGGAGAAACTCATAAAATTGAAAAGGACATTGACAACTTTGAAATCTTCAACAAAATAAAGCAAAAATATGAGTGAGTTTGTGAGGTTTAAAACAGTAAAATGTGGGAAGTTGAGATGAAAACCCAAAAGGGCACCTAGGCAAAATGAGAGAATGAGAGAAAGTATGTCTTATTTCTGCACGATCCTAAGGGTAACAATGAAAAATTGAGGATTATAGGAAATATGGAGTTGAAGACCCCTCTTTACTCTTGTATTTTTGGGGATATTTTGTGTTATTCTAAAAACACCCTTGGATGTTTGTGTTGATACTCTTGTTATTTTAAGGACTTCTTGGACAGAATTTGGTTTACTCGAGACGAGTAAAGGTTCAAGTGTGGAGGTGTTTGATATGCACTAATTAGCAGTGCATAAATGTATGTTTTTATGTTTGATTTGTGTAGATTGTTTACCATTTTATTTGGTTTGTAAACATTTGTGTGATTTTAGTTGTAATTGTATTTTAGTTTTCATTTATAAGTTGTAAAGTATAGTAAGAATTTGTGGTGTTAGAAAGGAAGACATTGAAGTGAAGAAAAAGGAAAATTGACTGCCCAGGAGCAAATACGTGACTAGGTATAACCCCTCACCCGGTCGGGTAAGAAGTGAGAACCGAACAAGCTAGGAAGTTGCTCGGCCCGGTCGGGCCCACTACCTCACCCGGTCGGGTGAGACTTGACCGGAGGCAAACGGACGTTCTGAAACACAAGAACATGAGAAATTATCTGACTTTGACCGGTACCCGGTCGGGTGAGCACCTTACCCGGTCGGGTACCCGGTCAAAGGTGTTGAAAAACACCTATAAATAGCACACTTTTCCTTCTCTAAAAATCATCCTTTCTTCCATATACTTAAGCTCAGTTTAGAATAGCATTTCTTTATATTTTTCTAGCAATGTTTAGTCTCCAAATGAGGAGCTAAACTACCAATTCTTGGTTTTGCTCTTAAAGCTTGTTGATTATTAAAGTTGTGAGTTATTTTCTTAACTTCTCTCCTTGAATATATTAATTCTTCCCTTAATCTATTTCTATATTAATGTTGGGAGTGTTGCTAAGATGACAATTAGTCAACATCTCAATATTAATTATTACTAGAAAAGATCAATGAACCGATGATTAATCATTGATGGTTTCACAAGTACTCCCTCCGTCCCAAATTATTTTGCAAAGTTACCTTTTTGCGGCGCTTAAATCACCCAACGTGCGGCGCTTTCAGGCGCCGCAAATCTCTGTGCCGCAATTTAACGCGTGCGGCGCTTAATTTCAAAAAGCGCCGCAAATATTTTATTTTTTAAAAAATTATATTTAATATGTATGCGGCGCTTTTTTGCGTATAGGCGCCGCAAATATTTTTTTAAATTAATAATTTAATACGTAACCGTGCGGCGCCTTTCTGTATAAAAGCGTCGCAAATATTTTTAAATAAATTAAATTAATTTATTTTTTTAACTTTCGCGGCGCCTTTCACAAATAAGTGCCGCAAGTTTCAAACATTTTTTTAAATAATTCAATTATATTTAGGATCTTTCAAAAACGTCCTGGAACAGAATTAACAAGATACCAAAAGTGTAAACTGTTTAAAGTCATCACAATATCAACAACATGAACTTCACAAATTACAAAATCAGCAAAATGTAAGCAATTCAAGTAACCAACAAATTACAAAAATCTTCATAAAAATGATTTCAAAAAACACTTAACACAATACATAACCAATGTAATCAACTTTTACATATTTAAGAGTACATCCAAGAAAAATCGTGCCCATATATTGCGAATGTTATTAAACTCATCTTCAGAATATGCCTCAGTTCTTGAATACCAATCCTACAAATATTTAGATAAAATAAAACATAAATAAAAAATATTACAACTTTTAAATTAGAAAAAATTAAACGAAGTTAAAAAATAAGAATAAATAATGATATACCTTTCCAATATCAAAACTATCAACATACGAAATCACTTCCCATATGTATCGCATGGTATAATATCCGCATTCTGTGTTTCCGTTTTGTCTGACACACTTTTTTGAAATACAAATTTACAAAATATATGTATCAAATTTAATGGTGATTGAAATAAGTTATTGATGAATTTACCTTAACATTATGCCATGTGATTGGCTTTCCATCACCATTTCTTGCGGAAGCAACTCTGTATGCTCTACATTAAAAAATTTATGTTATATGATATAAATAATAATAATAACAATAATAATAATAATCTATAGCAATTATTATAAATAAAAAATATTAAAAAAATACTTACAATGCTAGATCTTTCTGAATGCTGATATTAGAAAAGCTTGGGATTGAATTGAAGATATAGCCTTTATTAACCGAGGGGCAAATGACTATCAAAATCCAATGAAATCTAAATATCAAAAAAATTACAATTAATTAAAAAATTAAATTTACATAAACAGATACATTATATAAAGTAAAACTATTTACCCTTCATTATATGGAAGCAAGATCATTCTTTTTCCAAATGTCGCACACAAAGATTGTTTCATATATGTTATTGTGCCCTTCTTGTCAAGTTGATAAGAACCATAAGAGCACAATAAGGGGCACAAAACACAACATCATCACGTTGCAAATCATTCAATTTAGCTAAGGCACACATATAATAAACATAATATAGCATCATTATACAATTTTGAAGTTCAAATCATTTCATTAACTTCATTTTGAAGTTCAAAGCATTATACTTACAATGCAAAGGATTGAATGATGCACATATCCACATCATCACCCTCGAGTAGTTCAGCCAAGTCTTTACGATCGATGATAGTCCCAAATTCACTGTTTTGCGGATAGTGAAAAGCATCAACAGGTAAAGCAATAGAGAATTTACACACATCTGGCTCATACCACTCTAGCATCTCATGTAGCTCCAATAAATCTTCGGTTAGTGACCGCAAAATAGTATCACTAACCAATGGGTATGTGCTAGGAGGAACCACAACCCGAGGAGACTCTCTCGGAATAAAATCTTTATTCTTTTGAATCACATCTTTCCGCTTTGACTTTACCTGATCCTAAAAAATGGTCAGAATGACAGTAACATAGAGTAATTTTGTATTGTTTGATAATTGCAAAGAGTTATTTATTCACCTCTCCTTCAAAAAAAACTAAATGACTAGGCTACTCAACAAATGATCCTATAGCGTCTGTCAACACATATATATCAGCATTTTCATTTGGAACTAAAAGAGGACATTGCTCAAAACCTGTAAAAACCATTGAAACAAAAAACAAACTTAAATAATAATAACATTTAAAGATTTGCATCTCACAAAATCTGTGAACACTATATATGGAAACAAAGGATGACATTTCACAAAACCTGTATAAATCATAGATATGTTAACTTTAATGGTATTAGCAGACATCGGAATATTATGTATCATGGCCCCCGGGGCTGTATTATAAGCCAAAGCCATTGCTACATATTTCAAATCTTTGTGTCCATCTTCTGTTTGTCCATCATGGCGGAGGTTGAGCGGAGGAGCGGCGGAGGTGCGACGGCTGGGTCACGAGGGTGCGCGCGGCTGGAGTGAGCGGCGGTCGACCCTCGACGGCTTCGACGGCAACGGCGCGAAGGTGAGCGGCGGACGGACGACGTCCCTCGACGGATTCGATGGCAACGAAGGTGAGCGGAGGAGCGGCGGAGGTTGAGCGGAGGAGGGGCGGAGGTGCGACGGCTGGGGTCACGGACTAGGTGCGACGACGGCGCGGCCGGCCTTAGGGTTCTCTGCTGCCCAACTGAATCGACTTCGATCTCTGCTGCGAACGGCCGGCTATGGCTGCATAAACTGTTCCAGTTTATGCGGCGCTTTTTTAAAAAGGCGCCGCACGCCCCTTTTAAAAATCCGAATTTTTTAAAAAATTAGTTTATTTTCTGCGGCGCATTTTTTAAAAGGCGCCGCACGCCCCTTTTAAAAAATTGAATTTTTTAAAAAATTAGTTTATTTTCTGCGGCGCTTTTTTAAAAAGGCGCCGCACGACACTTTTAAAAATCCGATTTTTTTAAAAAATTAGTTTATTTTCTGCGGCACTTTTTAAATATAAGCGCCGCCTAAGAAATCGGAACATACATGCGGCGCTTTTTGCATATAGGCGCCACACGCATCTTTTAAAAATCCGATTTTTAAAAAAATTAGTTTATTTTTGAATAAAAATTTGGCGTCGGTCTGCGGCGCTTTTATAAATAAGCGCCGCAAAGACCCGAAACATTAAATAATTAAAAAATTAAATACATATTAGAGGCGTTTAGAGAGAAAAGCGCCGCACGTCGTATATTTTAAAGGCGCTTGTTTCTTAAGCGCCTCAAATGACGTGACACAATTTAACAAATTTTTACTAGTGTCAACGTTTTTTGGTCAACCAATAATAAAAGTCAATGCTCCGTATCGATAATTAATTTAAGTTTTAATAATTAAAATTTATATATTCAAAAACTACATTAAAATATTTTCAAAGTTGTAAACTCCAAATTAGAATATAATTAAAAATTGATATCCTAATTAAGCGAATAAAATGAAACTGTTTGACCAAGAAAAGTCAAATTTGCAAATCAATTTGGGACGGAGGTAGTAAGTAACTTCGGTTTATTAATGCATGGTCGTGATTAATAAACTTAAGAGGGATTAATTTTGTTGGTTAAACTGAAACCATTGTGTTGAGGTTATCAATCTCAATTGATTTCATCAAGGAGTTAGAAAGATTAAATGCTACTATTAAATCGGTATAAGGCGTTGTTTTATATTTGATTAATAGTAAGGGTTATTAATGAACGGTCGTTGTTAATAACTACCCTCGATGAATTAAATCGAAAGTAGCAAAACCAAGTTCTTTTTATCTTTGAATTAAATCTCATATAAGTTGTTCATTTTAGTTTTTAGTTAAATTAAATCATTCAACCCCAAAACTCCCTTTGGATTAAATCTTTCCATGTGACGCACTACGTATAAGTGTTTGTATAAGTGTTTGTATTGAATTTATTTTGACGCACTACGACAAAATGCTCGTCATTATGCTTTAATGCTTTTATTCAGTTGACATCGAAGGCAAATCTTCATTCGTAGATATGTTTTTCTCAAAGATCATCCTTTTTTCGGGCACATTTGTGTTAGTAACAATTTCCTACACCCCTTTCAAACCACCTCTTCATTGAAATGGTGCTTTTTTATTAGGTTAATTTTTGCATACTGAAATAAATCAAGTGTTGTTCAGACAGTCGGCGAAAATATATTCATCACGTAGAACCAAATGAGAGTTGATGTATAATTTCTACCTTATTTCTGCTCATGATGTATTTTTTTCAATTTCACTTATGAGCATATACTATATTTTTTTGGTTCGTTTAAAATTGAATTTGGTAGAGATTACGGATGTTAGGAGAATGGAGAGATGTTAGAAGGATGGGAACTCACATGTATACATGTTACATGGTGAAACCGTTATTACAACCCCTTTGTGTGATACAAGTCTATATCTAATTATCAACTTTTGCTTGGACTGATATTCCTTAAATCTATTGTGTAGTATAACGGTGTTTGATTTACCATAATAATCAACATAACGGAGAATCGAAACAAGTATAACGGTGTTTGGTTTATAAAAAAGTGATTAATTGTGTAGTATAATTGTTTTGTCAAAAAAAATTGTGGCATTTATTAAAATATAAAAACATCGTGGTCTAATCATCAACTTTTGCTTGGACCGGTATTTCTTAAATCTATTACATAGTATAACGGTGTTTGATTTACCATAATCAACATAACGGAGAATCGAAACAAGTATAACGGTGTTTTGGTTTATAAAAAAGTGATTAATTCTGTAGTATAATTGGTTTGTCAAAAAGATTTGTGGCATTTATTAAAATATAAAAACATCATGGACTAATCATCAACTTTTGCTTGGACCGGTATTTCTTAAATCTATTACATAGTATAACGGTGTTTGATTTATAAAAAAGTGAGATCTATTAAAATATAAAAAATGTTATTAATTATGAAATAACAGAGAACAAAAAATTCACGTACTAAGCAGAAGCAAGAGAACCCTGGCGGTGAGAAGTAGAAAGGCACCGTCTTCCAATCCGTCCCGATCGTTCCCGGTAAAGGAGGCGGAATTCGTCGTCAATGGCCTTACTCTTCTCCAACAACAATGATGCAGTGGTCCAAACTTCTGATGGTAATATCAACACTTAGAGATTCTTGATAGAGGTATGATCCAATTGAATTCTTCTTCTCTTATGTTTGTGTTGATTTTATTCTATGACGGTTCTTTCCCGGGCATTGGTGCTCTGGGGTGTTTTGTCTCTATTGATGTGAGGAGTTCTGTTGGTGTCCCGGTTAGTTTCGGCTAATCAAAGGTTTCTGTGTGCATTCTTTTAGAGTGCGTAGAAATTGGTAGATCTCGTCCTCCTATAGAACCACACCCGTGCAATGAAGAGTTTTGTGGAAAGATTTTTTTTTTGAATTTTATGTTTCCATTAGTAGTACTTGTTTTTATTTTAGTTTGAGTAGGTTTGTTTTGGACATTTGGATTTCCGGTGTTTGTTTAATAGACAATATTTTATTCCTGATTGTTTTAGACTTTAAATTACCACTTTGGTATCTAGCGAATTAAGTTGCTTTGTATAATGTGAATTGTTGAGGTTTAATCTCGTAGATCCGAAAGTCCAACACAAACTTTGGATATATCAGGAAATGGAACGATAATTCAATGTATAAGAGAAATACTATCGTATAAAAGATGAGATCAACGATTACTCAAAAGTCTACTTGTATTAAGTAATTTGACTATTACACGGTAAACTACCCGAACGGTATGTCAGATTGGTAACTAATACAAGAAATCAGAGAGATCATGCTATTCTAGGCTTGAGTATCAAAATGCTAACCCTTTAAAATGAAACGAATCCTTCTATTTATACTAATGGGGGTATGAGGTACTTCATGTTGATTGGTTGGTTTATCTAGCCGCTTGGAACCCATGCTCCCACTAGCTGCCGACATACTTTAGCAATAAATGCTCCCCGTCACTTGTTGGCTACCCGCTGCCCGAACGGGCAATGGACCTTGCTGGAATCTTCGTTGATCTCGCCCAAGTACACTGGTTGATCCGAACCCCGTTCGGTACATTGATCTGGAGTCATTATTGATCTGGCCCATTAATGATCTGGCCCAAGTATGTTAATTGATCCGAACCTCGTTCGGTACATATTTTCCCAAGAGCTGATTCATTTCCTGGATGATGGACCCATTTAACGGACTGGATATCTTGAGCCTTTGATCCGGGTATTTGGGTCTGCGGCCCAATATCCCAACATGAGTGATTCTATATCTACTCACAGAGCTCACAATCGAATCTGTCATAAATGTTTGAATATTATTTGGTATAATTTATGGATTTTAATGTAAAACCGTTCATTTATATTAAAAAAAATAGAGAACCGAAACACAAGACCGCAGGCCTAAAAACTAAACCTCCATTTTCTTAGTTTATTTATCTATTTATAATTGCAGATATTTGTCTTTTCATATCATATTTAGGCAAATTTGGACTTTATTCCCTAATTTTAAATTTCTAAAAGTAATACATGCGGGTAAAAATTAATTCGTACCATGGGCTCACAAAATTTTAAATTGATGATATAAAAAAGAGGCATAAAGTCAAAATTTCCCTTTATAATTTGATATTTTAGGCACCCAAAGCAAACCCTAACCCGCTTTGCCTCTGCGCCTGTCGTCATCGCTGTTTCTCTCTCCCCCACTCTCTCTCTAACCTATTTCCTCCTCATCTCCTATTTCTACCTTCATTCCTTTGGTAATTTGTGCAAATTATTTCTGAAAATTTCAAGACATGGAGGTGAGCGGTTTGAGCTATGAAGTGTCTGACCTGAAAGGAACTGTTGTGAGGTCTGTATTGGAAGCAATGGTGGCTGAGGCTCTACTGGTTTCTCAAAGATCTGTTGCTTTTATGCTCAGTGTGGTATTGACTACTTCTCATTTACACTGCTCTGTAGTTTCATTTTATCTGGGATGTTCTGCTTTGTTTTTTCATTTGGTTTTAGCTCATTTGTGCTACGTTACTCTTCTTCTTTGTAATTTTTGAACATTTATCCACAGGGCATTTAAGCTGCTCGATTTTCCTTCGTTTTGTGACCGTGGGTTGAATGTTTTCTTTTGTGCATCGTTTTAGTTATATGATGTTTGCTTGGTAAATGCACATTTAGTTGTTTGGTTCATATGGAGGCTTCAAACTTGGCTTTTGCTTACTTTTAGTGCCTATCTGCTTTACAATTGATGTCAAAGGTTTCTGCTTTACAAGCTCTATCGGTGTTGTGGGTAAATTTCCAAAAAGCTGATCTGTTAACAAAGTGACATTTGTTCGTCTTTAATGAATGTTTACTTGCTATGCTCATTTAAAAGTAGTTCCTACATTTTACATTACAGTTACAGTCAGTTCAACTTGAGGAGATTTTATAAAAAACCCTGATAGCAGGAGAGTAATATGTGGTAATATTTTAACACGAGAACTCACAAATGTGCCAATGCGGACATTCAGAAGTGTGTTTAAAGAATTAATAATTTCCAGTGAACTTGGTTATTTGCTGATATTAAGGAAATAGTTAACTTTCAAAAGCAATTGTGATGCTCTTTTAAAAGTTTTCTGAATAGCTGCTCATCACTCTCTTTCCCGAGTTTAAAGATGATATAAGTAAAAGTTTATTTAATACTCCCTCCGTCCCGGTCATTTCTTTCGGTTTTGACCGGTATCACAAATTTAGGTAGTGGGAATAAAGTTAAAATGTATGGCTGTAGTTGTGTAAGAAAAAGGTGAATGAATTTGAACCACATATTTTTTTCAAAAGTGGAAGTTGGAAGAATTAATTGGGACGGTCCAAAAAGGAAAGTTGGAAGAAATGACCGGGACGGAGGGAGTAGCTGACAGCTATCTCAAGAAACTCAAGCATACATCTCATTATTAGACATCTTTGCTGCAAAGCAGTCACACTTTTAAAACCTTTTGTTATCCTTTTCTCTCATACCTGAGCCACTCAGTATGAGGATTGCACTTCACTACTTCAGGATGGATTTATGTTCTACAGAGTACTAGTCTTTTATGTGTTAGGCATTTGGTAATGACATATGATGTAGTCTACATTATTTGCTGTTACCAAATGCCTATTTTTATAGGAAAAGTGATATTTGGTTATCATAATCGAATGGATCCTATCTATAATCTACAAATAATTGTATTTTGCAAATTTGGTGTATTTGGAGTGCTTATACAGTGAGCCACAACATTTTTAATCCACTCTCCATTGGCATTTGTCAACTTGAGGTTATAATCATTGAAGTTTGACAAACAGGAACAAATCTAGATACCTGGCCGAACATCAAAGACATAATAGTGAAATAAGTTTAGTTAAGTAAAATCATATCAGTCCATTGTTATCATTCTATGGTGATAACACAACTATATGTGGTGGGACATAGTGGTAAAACATCCCTATGTTTTAAGTGTGTTAACACAATATATACATATTCAAATATAGTTTTCATTATTGTTTTCTATGAATCTGTGATGGTGCCACCACATTTATTTTTCCTGAGTTATTTCTACTCCCTCCATCCCAAAATTATTGCCCCGCTTTCCTTTTCGGTCCGTCCCGAAATAATTGTCCCGTTTCTAAAACTTCCTTATTTGGTAAATAAATCTATAACAAACAGTGTCAAACAGTGCAAAACAGTGTCGCTAAAGTGCCAAACAGTATCACTACAGTGCCATTTTCTTAATCTGTGTGAAAAACCAAATGGGACAATAATTTTGGGACGGAGGGAGTATCATATAAAGTCTGGATTACTCTCTTTCGTAAGTTTGTATGTTCTTTAAATCGTTTAAATTCTCTTTGTATGAGATTGTGTTTGATTCAGTGGATGGGAGAGGGTGTGAAGGGGAAATCATGGCCGTCAAAATCGCGATCCAACTAGTAGTTATCGGACGGTTTCACAACTCACCTTTTGATGATTGCCCCACGTTTATAGAATCGGAAAAAGATAAAGATAGGTGAACTCGCTGCTTAGAATCGTAAAATCGGTAGAAGTGTAGCTGATAGAGATCCATTTTAGGGAAAGAAATGGAAAAAATGAATGTAGGGAGGGATAGTCGAGAGTGGTGGAAAAAAGAAAAGTGAGGACTAAGGAAACAGATGAAAAAGAAAAACAAGAAAATTTAGGAAACATGCTGAAATTTTGAAGTTTTTTTTTGCATTATATGGCTCTTCAACTTCAGTCTTCAGCCATCGTATTTTTATTTTTATTACTCCGTATTTAATACGGAGTAACATTTTCTTTATCATCTCCCATCAGCATCGGACAAATCTTCTGCCCTCTGTTGTGAACATATCTAGAAGACTAGAAACCCACCCTTCTACTAATATGCAAATTACAGTCTGCAAGCCAGTCATATATGTTGTTTTGTTTCAAATATATTATCTGCCATCTTCTTCTGCCAATATATATATGCATGAATATATCATCATCATTAAAATTTACCCGTGGCGCAAAGGCCCCCACCTACAGTGAGGTAGGGGGAGGTCTGATGTACGCATCCTTACCCCTGTACTAAAGCACATAGAGACTGTTTCCGGATGACCCATGGTATATATGCATAAATATATATGTATTTTTTTCATGTATACATCAACAATAAAAATTGTTATATATGTAGTATATTGTAGTATCTTACGATCTGTGTCACGATCTCATAATTTACGATCTTTATTTCTCAGCACGATCTTGCGCAGAATCTTGTGCTTGACTACTGTGGGGGGGGGGGGGGAGGTGAATGTGTGTGTGTGTGTGTAACCTTATCTGGTTTAGTTTGGGGTGTAGTTTGAATTATCTGCCCCTGTTAAAAGCCCCAATCTGGAGGGATGGAAAATGAAGGCAAAGTTAGGGGAGGGGAGTGAAGCACTTTGACTCCCCCCAAAATAAGAGGCTCAAACCAAATATGCCATCTGTGTTTTGATTTTAGGGTACTTTCTCCTTCACAATTATTACATTCATGTATCATCCACTGGGCAGAAATATCATGTTCTATTCTCTTAGGTTCCTTTTAATTGGATATTTTTGTCCTTCATTATCGTCATTTTTTTGTCAGATTGAAAGCTTTCTGAAGATCAACGGCATATTCCCTGATCTTGCTGGTGTTGAACAAAGGTATGAATTGTTTTTGTTGTTTTCATGTTTGACGTGGAATTTTGATAGCATTCTTATAGAAGAACGTAATTGAAACAACAATGCCTGAAGGTTTCCCTTCGAGGAGCTTCACAAGATGAACAAAACTGAGGTAGAAAATCAAGATGGTAGTGATGATGATGATGAAGATGATGACGATGATGATGTTGCTGATGATGATGATGATGTGGATAATGAAGAACCGGATCAGGCCCATGGTGATGATGATGAGAGTGAGGATGATCCTGATGCGGGAGGTGGTGACCAAGACAATGACGAAGATGAAGATGAAGATGAAGATGATGATGATGATGATGATGGTGATGAAGATGAGCCTGATGAAGATGACGATGAGGATGATGATGAAGAAGAGGAGGAAGAAGAGCCACCTGCCAAGAAGAGAAAGTGAAGATGTATTTGATTGATGTTTATTCTGCCTCGAAATGGTTGGGATTCTGTGAGTAACCAGAACTGAACTAGCTTTATATAATTATTATTATTATATATGGCTCTTTGTAGCCTTTAGGTATTTGACTGTCCTTATAGACATTTAAGCGTTTGTTATGTGAAGGATTGCTGGGGCACATGCTAGATATCCCTTTCTATTCGTTCACTTTGCCCATATTTCAATTGGACCAATTTCTTTAATACAATCTTGATACATAACATTTGACCTAGTTTTGTTAAATAAAATGGAAATAATACTCGTAGTAAAATAATTTCACAAAATGGAAACATTTACGTTGACCGTTAGGTTGTAATGCGGGATATTTGGCTGAAACATTGTGAGCAGAAATTTATAAAAATAATTGGTATTCTCATTTTATAAAAATAATTGGAAATTTATGTCAAATTTATGATTACAAATGTTTTAATTGGATAGATTTTTTTTGGTCTAGTCTAATTCGATATATATAAGTCTAATTTGGTTTGGTTTGGTTTGGTTTGATAAAAGTTTGATTTGTGTGTATTTTACAATTATCAAAGTCTAATATCTGATTTGTTTAAGTCTGTATTTTCCTTTTTCTTAATATTTGTCTATTTTTGATTTGTGGTATTATTAATTACAAACTAAAAATAGACAAATATTAAGAAAAAGGAAATGTTAGTATCACAAAGGTTAACACATTTTTTGTGTACGTTTGCATGTCACACACAATATGTGTAGTGACATAAGAAACTATCTATGGAAACATGAATTAGTACATTGACTAACATAAATTAGAAACTGTAAACTGTCTATGCACAAATCAAAGCTCACGAGCAACGGTGCACACCAGTGTTTGTGTGCAAGTATTTGTATGCACGTACAATAATTATTTGTGCGCAGACGTTAACTGTTGCGACAAAAATGTGGATTTTCAAATATATTTGTTTTATGAGTTTTTTACAAGAATATTACTAAAATAAAACATATTTACATAAATATGACTATTCATTACTACAATCTGGTTTTGTGGTAACTTAATTTCAAAACTTGAACATGAATTACTATGATTTCATTTCTACTCTAGTCATTAGTCATATTTTTGTAAATCATCTTTGTTTTGGTCATATTTATGTAATTATTTCATATTTATGACACAGATAATAGTTATCCACGTGATCGTTTTTAGTTATTTGTATTTAGATGGATTTCATGAAACAAATAATAATTGTGTTATTCACAAGCAATGTGATCAATTATAATTTTTGTGAATAAAATGTGAAATTATCAATTTATATGTAATTTGATAATAAAAATCGAAGGATAATAAAAAAGATGGAAATAGAAAAATAGAGATGAATTTTGTGCAAATAATGAATAAAATTGTATATGAAAGAAAAGTAGAGGAAGATGCAGAAGATAAGAAGAGGGCGGACCGGTGCTATGTTGACTTCTTGTGTTCTACGGCGGGTCTTCAACCAATCATGGAAGCAAACGAGTGTCTCAAGAAATGAAGCGCTCAACCTCATTCTATAGTCAGTCAAAACGTTACCGGCTTCGCTAAACTCTTGTTCCACGATAACAGTTGAAACCAGCATCGACAACACTTGTTTGGTCATTTTTTATAAAAGCGGAAACATCCCTTCGTTGCTCTTCCACCATCGGAGAATATCAAAGTCGCCCGCTTCATTAAACTCAACAGGAAACGTTAAATATAAAGAGAGCTCGTTAATCGAGCTTTGTGGAACGGCATGAGTTGATTTTTTATTTTTTTTCAAAAGAGTAGATATTGTTGATTAAAAAAAACTTTTTTCTTTAGATGAAGAAGCACTCGGTGTTGGGGGAGGGAGTGCATTACCATATTGAGTTTGAGGATCTATAGGTGTGATTTCGTACATAGGGAATGGACCGTAGAAAGCAATATAATAGTATTCTAAAAATGTTTGATAATTTGAAAGTTTGAAACGAGGATCAAGAGAGAAAGCAATAGAATAAATAGGCGGAATGCGGGCAAAATATTTTAAAAACTTTTCTATCATGTAATCACAAAAATAATGTACATAAGTAGATTGAGAAAATTCTTCAAAAGCACCGGTGAGATAAACTTTTGAGTAGCATTGTTAACATAAACTAAAACGTTGCAAATCTTTTGCATTGTGTCGATCTCAATCGGTTCTATAATATAATTACAAGGTTCTTTCATTAAAGTAGGAAAATGATCTTTAAATCTAATAAGCACAACAATTAATTTATAAGTACTGTTCCAACGAACAGAGAGATTTTTATGAAAAGCACAATACCTTACACCTTTGCACTTCAAATAAGCACACCATTGCATTTGTAGTGGATTATTACCCCAAATCAATCTAATAGCCTCCTTAAACTTTATCCATCACATTTCCTAATGCGGCTAAGCCGTGTTTCACACATAAATTAATAATATGACATGCACAACGTTGATAAAAAATTTACCCATCAAAGTAGACGGACCACATAATTCACGCAATCTAAGTATAGTAGCAGTATTGTTAGTAGCATTATCAAAGCCAATAACAAACACCTTATCAATCAAACAATATTCAATTAAAATACGTTCCATGAGAATATAGATATTATCACCAGTGTATCTTTCATTAAAATCTCAAAAGCGATAACTCGTTTATGCATTTGCCAATCATCATCAATCCAATATGCAGTAATACCCAAATAATACAAGTGTTGATAAGTATCTTCCCATATATCACTACAAACAGTCACACGCCCATTAAAGTTAGCAAAAAAAAAAATTGAATTATTTTTTCCTTTTCCAAAAGATATTGTTTAATAACTTGGTTTTTAATTGTTTTGCGGCAATAGTTTCAAAATTGTGATTTAAAGAACCTTGAGTATAAGCACGTAAAGCAAGACTTTCAGAAAAAAATAAAAGACAAATTTTCTTCACACATTAACTCAAACATTGCTTTTAAATGTACCTCATCATTGTAAGATAAATTACCAAAGGGTTATCATTTGCAAACCTCGATATTTGTGTTTGCGTCCCCTTGCTCATCAATTTCGCCGCCTCCGTGGGGTGCCTCGCGTTTAAGTGCCTTTGCACCGTGCTGTAGCCCCCCGAAGTACCCATGCACAATATTTGCGAACAATGTTGGCAATGTGCGTAATACTTCCCGTCCATCGGATCCCTGACCTTCTCAAAATGATCTACAAAAAGAGGAGATTTTAGTTTAGACTTACGTTTTTGGACCGCTTCGGATGAACCCACGCCGCCTCCATGCTCCTCCTCGTCGGGGGTATCCTCGTTGCCTTGGTGTCCCACATTCCCGCCGCCTCCTCCAGCATCCTCCTCGGCGTCATCGTCCTCCAACTCCTCTTCAATGTCGGGGATGTTTTGTTGATGGAAAAATTGGTCTTGGTTTTGGTTCAAGAGATCCCGAAGTTGCTCATTGGTCATCGCATCTGTACGATCATATTCGGCCGTCCAATCATCGCGTGATTGGGAAGAAGATGTTGCCCCCATTTGTCGTTTACCTTTCGTTCGACCCGACCGACCCGAAAGATGACCTCTCACAATCTCCTTTGATCGATTGCGTTGGAGATTATCTAAATCAACGAATTTCCTAGTCCAGTCCATTGTCTTAAAAATGTTACAAAAAATACAAATTGCAATGTCAATAAATTGAATTACAAATTTAATAACAACTAATTGACAAAAAAATATAACAATACTAACTACAATTTAAGTACAAAAAAAACGTATTGATTATAATGCAACTACTAACAACTAAGAAAATACAATAACTACACACTTTGTAATATTAACAACTACAATTTAAAATGTGACTACTACCATTGAATGTTACTAAATGCAACTACTACAAAAAAATGGTTAAATGATCAAAATGTAACAACAATGAACAGGGTCGGTCCCCAGAAAACGGAGACCCTGTGCAATAATAAAATTTGGGCCTTTTTTTCAAAATTCAACACAAGCAAATTGTCTTAAAACATAAGTACCTAATAAATAAATGTAATGATTAAAATGAAAATAGTCATTAATAAGTTACAGTTTATTTAAAAAGAGACATTCTTCGAGCATATTTAGATGCAAAGTTATCTACCAAACTTGCAATGTCAATCTCTTCGAGCATATTTGTTGATTAACTGCAAAAAATCAACAAATAACAACAATTCAACAATTCATCAATTCAATAATAATTCAAAAATTCAACAAACAATTCATCAATTCAATAATTCAAATATTCACAAGAATTTAACAAACAATTCATCAATTCAATAATTCAAAAATTCAACAAACAATTCATCAATTCAATAATTCAAAAATTCACAAGGATTAGCAACTAAATGAATAAAATAATTGAAAATCAATGACTGGCCGGTCAAGGAGGCGGGACTCGGGAGCGTGAGGGACTGAGGGTCGGGAGGCGGCTTGCAGGCCGCAGGTCGTGGTGGTCTGGTGGACTGGTGGCTGCCGGCTGGACTGCAGAGGGGCGGAGCTGCTGGGCTCTGCAGGGCCTTGTGGCGGTGTGCGACAGTGCGGGCGTGCAGCACAAGGTGTGTGGCCTGCGCAGTGGGGATGAAGCGGGCTGGGACTCTGGGAGGCGACGGGAATGCTTATGGCTAAAGCTAATGGGCTGAGCTGGGGTAAAACTAATACTAATTTCTTTTAAGCCCTTTAAAAAACCGGGCCCTGTGCGGTTGCACTTGGCTAACATGGCCTGGGATGGCCCTGACAATGAAAATGTCACTAACTATATAGTGTGTGTATTTCGTATATACATTAATATATATATATATATATTTGGACTATATATATATATTATACGGAGTATTATATATATTTAATATCCTTTCTATATATATAGTTAAAAATATATATATTAAATAATATAAATTAATTATATGAAATATGAAATAAATTGTACAACTTGTAAATAAATTTCGACTATTAATGTATATAGTATATATATACTTCATATATATATATATATATATATATATATATATATATATATATATATATATATTATGTAATATATTTCGTATATATATATATTAAATTATATATTGTTTATATTTAGTGTATATATATGTTAAATATGAAAGTGTAGGAGTATATAAATATAATTGTAATACGGAGTATAATATATTTAATAAGAAAGATTGAAAGAGTAAGAGTAGGAATGTAGAAATAGAAATTATAAATATTTATATAATAGTATTGTGTAATAATTAATAAGTATATAAATATAATTATAATATGAATATATGAATTATGAAAGATTAAAGCGTAAATGTGAATAGAGTAGAATTAGTGTGAAAAAATGTATAAAATGAGTAGGTATATATAAGAAAAACAATTGGTAATCCCCCCCCCCCCCCCCCAACCCCCCCAAACCCCTCCCCAATGGCCAAAGAGCCGTTACTAGTCATTCCAAATGGCCAGTTTGACCCCAGCCCCACCCAGCCCCACCCCTAACTGCGCAGTTATTTTCAAGAATTAATTAGAATGCCTCCCCGATTGAATTTTTAGCTGAAATTTGGTATGAGTAAATTAGAATTAATTAATAAATGGTAAAAAATTCCATAAAAAAAACCACCGAAAACCGTCCCAAATGGCGACGGCCTGACAAAGCTTCATTTGTAAGGCCCTATTTGACCTTTTTATGTAAGTTCGAGGCCCTATCTGACTCTTTTCCCAAATTCAACAAAAAAAATTGTCTGTTCGGTCGGATCGGGTCCCCAGAATACCGACCCGAGACCGAGCTCGTCCAATTCCCGGTCGGATACCCAGTCCAAGCCCGAAACCAAAAAAATGGACCCGGTTCGGTCCCGCACAGTGGTGGGTCCGATCCGGTCCGGTCCGGGACCGCCAACCGGGTCTATCCCTATATAGGACTAAAAAAGCGAGAAATTCTTAAATAAGACCCATGTATGTTTTTCCTCCAAATATGACTATTTTACTCATATTTTAAACATACGTATTTTTCATTTCATTATTACCCCTTCTCCCTTTTTACGCACATGTTTCCTCTCCTCTACGCACAAACCATTCTCCCATTCTCTCCAGTGAACATCTCTTCCTTTCTTTCCTGCGCATCATCGATCAACTTCACCCTAGTCATTGCCACCGCCGACTTCGCCCTGCGCACCACATTGACCGATGACTTCTCTATCACGCCGCCGTTGTTGCGGATTTCACCACGTGACGCTGCTGCCAAACTCCTCTTCCTCCTCCGTTTTTCCTTTGTTTTTTCAGGATTTTGAACTGAGTTTTTCCAATTTTCAGACTTCTATTTTGATTTTTGGTTTATGAGTTCTGAGTTTAAAAATATCTGATTTTCAAAAGTTTTGGATGATTGCTTCAGATTTGGTCATGTTTATGGCAGAAATGTGTACATTTGACAATCATATTATGGCAGAAATGCTTTTGTATAAATTGGGTTTTCTGATTTTTTTTCAATAGCTCCATTTTTCTAATTTACGATTGTGTTAAAATGCTTATTTCTTTAAAGAGTTTTTGCCACTTTTAGTCCCCCGAGTATTGTGTTAGTGACACTTTTGGTACACGACTTTAGATTTTTCCATTTTTAGTCCTCAACTATTGTGTGAGAGACACTTAGTCCTCTATTTTAAAGTTTTCCACATTTAGTCCTTTGAGTATTATCAAATTGACACTATTAGTCCTTCTACTATGATTTTGACACAATAAGTGGAGGACTAAAAATGTCTCTATTGCAATAGTTGAAGGACTAAAAGTGTCACTTTTACAAAAGTCAAAGGACTAAATACGGAAATTTTCAAAGACGGATACCAAAAGTGTCTCTCGCACTATAGTCGAGGACTAAAAATGGAAAAATTAAAAGTCAAGTACCAAAAGTGTCACTGACACAATAGTCGGGGACTAAAAGTGGCAAAAACTCTTTCTTTAAATATGTTAGTTTTTTGAATATTTGGTTATTTACTTCATATTTTTCATTGTTTGCCAATTTTATGGGAGTTTTGTGTTAATATTCCAAGATGAATCTGCCAACTCTTTGGCAGATGTGAATCTAATCCCCAATGTTAAATCTACAAACTTAATGGCAGATTTATTCCGCCTGAGTTGTGACGGTGGCGGCGGTGCACAGAGGATGATGGCGGTGGTGCTCAGATGATGCTGACAGCGGTAGATTATGACACAGTCAGATGGTGATGGCATGGATGGCAACGCTGGTGTGGGAAGCGGCGGCGGCATGGGCGGAGATGGATGGCGATGATGCACTAGCAGGTGGCAGGTGGCGAAGGTGGTGACATGCGTCGCCGTCGCTGGCTATAGGCGGCAATAGGAGGTTCGGCTCTGACGACGTTAGTGCTACCACTAGGGTTAAAATTTTTAAAATTAAAAGAGAGGTATTTTTGTCCAACTACATTGAACATGATCTTATGAAACTTGTGTTTTGTTAATAGTCCTAAATGTGCAATAATTAACTTTGCTATTAGTCCTATTTGAGTAATTAACTCATTTTTTATTGGGTATTAGGATGGGAAAAAGACTCTAATAGGAGTTTAACATAGGTTTCGTAGCTCTAACTTTTTAAACCCTAAATAAGACCTAATTTTATCCGGACGGACAAAAATACCGCTAGCTTCTTTATTCCCGATCTACCTTACCTTCTGCGCACACCACCTAACTCTAACTCAGATGACCTGCTCGCATGCTCTGCTCTCAACCTGCTCGCATGCTTTGCTCTCCAACACCATCGGTTCAACTGATTTGCCGACAACTACGTGAAACATTTGGCGAGCAGATTATCACATTCTTGTAGGATGCAAGTCTCCGTCGCTGCGTTCACTGCCGGTCTGCCGATGGTTCTCGCCAGAGTTGTCGCCGGTTTGAGACGTAAACCAGAGTCGGCGCCGATCTGCCGATGGTTCTAGCCGGGCACAGAATTTATTTTCGTTCACTGACCTGCTCCTACTCCTCTTGCTTTTTTTTTGTGCCCAGCGCAAGTCACCCTCTTCCTTGGATTTGTTATGGACCGTGCAATTCCTTGCAATGCCTCTTAACTTTCATTTTTGTGGTTGTTTGATTTGACTTTTCAATCCGGTACTTCTTTTTGCCTTTTAACTTTCAAAGTTATCATTTGAGTACTTTTTTTGCCTTCTAACTTTTCAAAAGTTTTCGCACGTATTATTTTTGCTTTTTTTGGGATTTTGCAAATTAATCTATTTAAATTAACATTTGAATATTATTTGAAATAGAGTATGATGGCATTGTTTAAACATCAATATTATTAAATCACAATATAGAATGATGTCATTGTATTAAAAAATCAAAATAGAGTAATTGCTTAAAATCAATGTCATTGTTTAAATAATGACACTGTAATGATGAAAATGTGAATTACTCGTACAATGTCATAAGAATGTCAATTACAAAGTCATAAGAATGTCAATAGAAAACAATGTCATTGACAATGTCATAAGAATGTCAATGACAAAGTCATAAGAATGTCAATAGAAAACAATGTCAGTGACAATGTCATAAGAATGTCAATGACAATGTCATAAGAATGACAATGACATTGCCCTGACAGTGTCAATGACATTGTCGTGACAGTGTCAATGTAGCCTGGACATTATCAGCCCACTCGTTCATGCACTTTAAATAATAATTGAGGATTATAAATCATAATGATTGTCACAATAAATAATGTTACAATTGAGGATTATAAAAATGTAGTGAAAAAAAAAACAATGTCAATTACAATGTCATAAGAATGTCAATGACAAAGCCATGAGAATGTCAATAGAAAACAATGTCAATGACAATGTCATAAGAATGTCAATGACAATGTTATAAGAATGTCAATGACAATGTCATAAAAATGTCAATAACAATGTCATAAGAATGTCAATCATTATGAAAATGATATTGTTAAAACTAATGCCAAAGTTCTAAAATATACGTAGTAATTTTTATTTTCAAGTGCAACGTTGTCAAAACAAAGCCAATGCACTGTAGAAAGACCCTTATTAAAATCATTTATCAACAATAATGTATTAATATCAATATCAACAATCTCCAATTACATTGACAAATTAAAGCCAGCACTTTTCTTCTATAAAAAAACAGAGCACTTACTGTATGTGTTGGAGTCAAGAGGAGGACGGGAAAAAATCAAAATTAGAAAATAACCTAAATTGATGAAAGAAGCTGAAAATAAGGGAATGAAGAAGTTGAGACTCCTAGTCTCTTCACACCTCACTACTGTTGTCAGATCTGACACCGCCACAATTGTTTCTTCTATGACAATATCTGCCGCCGATGTCGCCGATGTGTGTGTCAGACCATAGAGGAGGAGATAATGGAAGAAAATAAGCCGGATAAAGAAATAAAGCAAAACGCAAATATAATTTTTTTACTGGAAATTGGAATAAGCACAAGCCTGCTGCCGAGTAAGGAAAAGAAGGGACTAGAAGAAAGAGGAACATAGCAGGCCGAGGAGAAGAAGAAAAACATGACTGTCGTGTGGCCTGAGCCTGCCGCGCGGCTCGAGCCTGCCGCTACCACTGCTCTCTCCGCCGCCGCGCTCGCTCCTCCGCAAGACTGCCCATCTGCCCCGCCTTATCTCATTAAGCTTTCTGTGCTGCGTGCTTTGTTCGACGAAACTCTGTTTCTGCTTCGGGGACGGAGATGCTAAGAGATGAAGGCACGGGTGGCTATTTAGGAAACAGGGGCAGTTTTGGAAACTTCTTAAAATTAGGTCTTATTTAGGAGTTAAAAAAGTTAAGGTCTTATTTAATTACATAAGAGAAGTTAAGCTCCTATTTAGCACCATTTCTCTTTTAGGATTAGAATGGATAGAGAGAAGGAAGAGGGATGATGGAGAAGGATAAAATGGGAGAATGGAAGAATATACTTCGTATCTAAGCTTATAATTTAAACAGTGGAATTGATCAAATGTGATGATAATAAGTTGTGAAAGAAATTATATTTACCTTATATTTTAGGTTAAAAGGTCAAATATGTACATGAACTAACTTAAAGTATTCATCTAGCCCCTTATTTAGGAGGTTCTGTCCGGCCGTCACCAATTGGGGCGATTCCTGATGATTTTTTTTGATGATTTTTTTTGAGAATCTTCTTCATTAAATCTAGTTTACCCATATCAAATTTCAGCTAAAAATTCAACCGGGAAGCCAGTCAAATGATTTTTTGAAGATAACTAGATTTAATGATGAAGATGCTCAAAAATTTTCATCAAAAAATTCCACAGGGAACCGTCCCAATTGGCGACGACTGAGCAGAACCTCCTATGTAAGGGGCTAATTGAACACTTTAAGTTAGTTCATGTACCTATTTGACCCTTTAGCCTATATTTTATCACTAGCGTTTCATAGGCGCAATGCCTAAGATCCCATGTCCAATATATAATGAATGGATTAAAACTCTTTCGCAATGTACTCGTGTATGATCCATGTTACATGTGACACATTTCATGTTTATTTAAAGTGTATTATATCCAAATGTTTAATACTACGTGACGTTTTTCACTTTTAATGTTATTATAGCTTGGGCTAGATCAAGTTGTATAACAGTTACAGATAATACAATTTTCAAATGAACTTAGGTTTTAAAACAATAAAATAATAATTTGAGTGATTGTTAAAGTATTTTTGACTCAAACAATGTTATTTGAGTGAATGGGTTAAAATTCTTTTGCAATCTACTCGTGTATGATTCACGTTACATGTGACACATTTCATGTTTATTTAAAGTGTATCACATCCAAATGTTTAATACTACGTAACATTTTTCCCTTTCAATGTTATTATTATTATAGGGCTAGATCAAGTTGTACGTATAACCGTTACAGATACTACAATTTTCAAATGAACTTGGGTGTAAGACAATAATAAAACAAAGTTATTTATAGGGCTAGATTAAGTTGTATAACTATTACAGATACTACAATTTCCAAATGAACATAGGTTTTAAAACAATTTTCAAATGAACTTAGGTTTCATGTGAGTGATTGTTAAAGCATTTGTTCGGTTGTTCCACACCGGAAACCTATAAAACAATAAAACACTGTATACGACTTTGAGTTACTTTCCGATCCATATTAGGTTCCTTCTAGGATGGAACTTCGAGTCTTAACAGTGATGGTAAAGTTATTTAGGTGTGTTCACGTTTATTCTTGATGTCAACAAATCATCAAAATTTCATTTTGTGATTTTCATAGTTGTGGAAATAAATGTGCGGGCACACAAACTATTTAAGGAAAAAAGATAAATGCATTCTAGCCATCTAGTTTGACTAATAATAATGATATGGCTGTACAAATTGTTATTTAAGGATAATCCATTCCTTCACCAATAAAAAGTTAAACTAAACTCAGAAAAAAATGGCCTCATCCCCTTTTGTGTGCTCGATGCCACATTTCATTTTCATAATAGCATACTATTCAGCAATGTTAATTGTACCGATAGAATCCCAAAAAAGTTCACCATTCCTCAATATTCCAGCTTTTCCATTCTCCCCTTTCCATCTCCCATCACATGATAATATTAATGTGCCTAAACCTTCATTTGATATTCAAAGATGTTGGGGCTCGATGGATCATGATATGGCGGCGTGTATGGTCGAAGCGAATGCGTTTCTGGGAAGGAGTCTGCCGCAGGCTCCGAGGTTGAGCACAACATGTTGCATGGCCTTTAATGAGATGACTGATCGGTGTGCTAAGAATGGGTTTGCTTTTGATGTCTTCATCCCTCCCTTGGTGAAGGAGTATTGTGGTTTTGGTCAATGAATGTCAAGTTACGTACTCTATCGTTATGTGTCTTTTGTGATTCTTGGATTCAGTAATATCATGTTAAAGGGGTAACTTTCAACTCTGAAAGAGAATGTTGCAAAGGTAATGTAATCACATGAAAAAGTAATCTATTTGACGAGCTCGATAGTTTTGTTTCATTATATACGAGTATATATAAAAGGAACTTTAAAATGTCACTCAATTTAATTGCATTTATGGAATGGACGGACTCCCTTTTATGTTAATGATTAATGTTATCTTCATTTTGCGGGAAAGTTGATGCTAAATTAACACTTTTTATAATGCGGTGCGATCCATGCATGTTGAGCATCATATATACTCCCACAACTAAAGCGAAGTCATTTGATTTAAGTTTTAGGAATAACAATCAGCGGCAAATGTAATTCTGCATGCGCCGGAATATAACTCGTGTTACTCTCTCTCTCTAGTGGATACTCTCTCATCTTTCGTACATCAAGTGTAAACTGCGTATATGTGAAATGTATAGTCAAACAAGTCGAGATATAAATCGCGTTAATTGATGTTACTTGCTGAGGCAAATCGAAATGTAAATCGTGATAATTGAAATGTAACTTGAGGCAAGTCGAAAAGTTAGTGGCGTAAACGAAAAATGTAATTTGAGACAAGTCAAAATTAAATGTAAATTAAATGATGTAAATGGAAATGAAAGTTGAGGCCACAAATCGAAAAAGTAAATCATGTTAAGTGGAAATTTAACTTGAGAAAATGTAGCATGAAGGAGTGTTGCAGGCTTTTAAATACAAATATAAATTTTTATTTTAAATTAATAAAACTTCAGTTTTGAATTGGAGGAGAAAAATCCTAGGTTTTTTCGAAGATGAAGAAAAATAAAATTGCTGTTAGATTATTAATATAATATTTTGATGGAGGAGAAGATATTTTATTCCATCATTTCCAATAGAGTCAAGGACTAACTACTTTTTGACTTGGGAATACGATGGAATAAAGCAAAATGATTCACTAAACTACTTGCACTTCTTTGTTATGAAACACCTGTGAGTCTGTGAGGCCATGCAATGTTTGACGCGATTTTTATTACTCCCTCCGTCCCATTTGATTTGCAAAATTTCATATTTTGGTTGTCCCAAAATGATTTTCCACTTTCTATTTTAGGAATGTAAATAAGAATAAAATGACAACTGTACCCTTACTTTTACTTTTTTTCCATTAACTTAAAGGCATCTACTTTTAGAAAGATGGACAAAAGTGTAAAAAACAAGCATTATTTATTGTCACTCCTTAATCCTTGTGTCAGTCAAAGTTTGCAATTCCATTTGGAACGGAGCGAGTATAAGTCATCCGGAAATAGTCTCTCTTTTCTTTAGTACATGGATAAGCCTACGTACATCTGTCATCCGACCCCCTCTTGCCACTGTAGGTAGGAGCCTTTACGATACTGGGGTAATGTTGTTTTTTTTGTAAAGAGAAGAAGATATTTGAAGAGGAAAAGAAAACGAATAAGAAAAATCAGAATTTTGAAGATGAAAAAAACGAAATTGTGGTTAGGTTCTTAATATTTTGATGAAGGAGATGAAATAATTGAAGAAGATGAGAAAAAGAAGGAAAAGTCACGGAGATGACTTAAGAGATTGATGAAGAAAAAGAATAGATGACTGAAAATAACAAAATGATCTGGATTCTTTTGTTTAATTAAAGATATAATATTGTATTGAGACTGGTATACCATGTGTATGGTATAACAGTCCATAATTTGACATAAATTAAATGAGTTGGAGTACCTTGTACCTTGATCTTTAATTTCTTGCCTTTCTTAAACCCGGACGGGCTTCTAGTCTGCTTTCTTACGAGATTGAAAAGACAAATTTATGTACAAAAATGGCACCAAAATTGGCACATGATCAACGTGGTGGCTCAAAAAGTCAAAAATCACAATCCTAAACTGGCATAGCAAATTTTGAGTGTAGAAGACATTAGTTAAACCAAATAGTAAGGTTTTTTTTTTAATGTTCCTGATGGAGTATATGGTCCGGGAACACCCGATCCACAGACTCCTACTACTCCAGTAAAGGCTCAACAGGCCCAGAAGGCCCAACAGGCCCAAATCACAGCGCCCAGAATACCAAGCAGCCCGCAATGCGCACCAGGGGTGCCTTCGGCCCCCTGGCCGAAGGCTCTAAACTCTCACAGAACGGGTTTCTCAAGCAAACTAAGAAACTGGAAAAACGGCAGAAAACAGTAGCCCTCGGCACCTGGAGCCCTCGGCACCCAGGGGGTCCCCTGCACTCAGAGCCCTCAGCTAGTCCTCTGCAGCCGATGGCACCTCTCCCGACATAATATCCGCGCCACATGCGTACAGATCACCGTACCCTGTACAACGTCTCATCCAACAGCCGCATTAAATGCTGCCACATGCGGCTGCCAGCGCCAACCAGTTGAGGTGACCTCTCGGCCAATGGACGCTTGACACGTGTCCATGTCCGGCATTTATTGCTACTATAAATAGCACCTCATTTCTCCATTTGTAACCACGCTGAAAACACTCCACACTTATAATATACTTTCTCTCTCTATATTTACTTGCTCTGGCTTCTCTCTTATTACTCCTCGTAATAACCCCTCGGATAAGCTACCACCCGGGTAGACTATCCATCAGTTCCTATTGGGTTTGATATTTTATTCCATACTTGAGTTCCCACTTGGGTGTGAACATAAGAGTAGTCCATAGATTTTTTAATACTCCTTATTTTATACTTCGTACATAGCTTGTCAGTTTGAGATAAACACTTCAACCAATCCGAATTGCAAAAACTGAGGGTGGATGAGTGGTTAATTAGGCCACAAATGAACTATTATCTTTTTTTGACAGACTATTTATCTAACGTATTCTCATTCTTAAATATTTACTGACATGAGGAGATTAAGGAGTCCCACACGATCTTATATACCGAAATACGGTTAGATTGCATCATATTTTATACGAAGTACCTTGTTATCTCTAAAACTATATAAAAATTGAGAAATTCCTGGACTTCCCGACACATTTCTCACTCAGAAATGCTGCTTTAATTTTTTAGTGATGTCCTTTAATTTATATTTTCAGATGTAGTTAGTTTCATTCACATGGATAATACATACTCCCTCCGGTCCTTAATTAACTTTACATTTTTCTTTTTGGGTTGTCTCATATTAAACTTTACACTTCTTTATTTGGCAAACAATTCTACACCAAACAGTGCAAAATAGTGCCAAACAGTGTCAAACAGTGTACTCTACAGTGAAGTCAAATTTATTTCATTAATATTTGTGAAGTCAAAATGTAAAGTTTAATAAGGACCGGATGGAGTATACTATTATGATTATTATCTTCATATTACAAACTGGATGATAAGTGAGTGATTTCATACTGCATTTGCCTTGTAATATAGATCTATTTTTGCGATGGGGTACATGGACAATTGGTTCATATACATAAGAGTAAAGTAAATTTATGTCATTGTGTGAAAAGTATGTTTGGCTCTTTTCCATCTACTATTTTAGTGAGAGAGATTATGATTGAATTTCTTTCATAAAACTATTTATGCTCTTTTAGAGAATAGAAACAAATACTGTAGTGTTTGAATGGAAGTGTAGAAGTACTTCTAATTGATTCAAATGGATCATAGAAATTAGAAAGAGTTATTTGAGAAGTTGTCGAAGACCATCTTATGAAAAATGATTCTGATTCTACTTTCAGCTTTTAAAAAAGAAGCAGAATAAATTCCAAACAACATGTGATTAACGAGGTAATATACTTGGAAAAATAAGATGTCACTACCAGATTTTCATGTCACTGCCAGATATGACTATCGTCGTGAAACATGAAACTAAGCTATGACAGCCAGAAAAATAAAAATTGAACATAAAAGTATCATAAAAAATTTCAGGCAGCTTTTTTGGCAGCAGTCCTCGACAGGGGTTGGATTTGTCGAGTTGGCAGTGCGTCACCTATTTCTCTCGGTGGCCTAGAATCTTTTTTTTTCCAGTGGCCTCGAATCTCTCACTAAGCTTCTTATCCCTTCCGACGTAATGTACGCCTTCTTGTTTAACATTTTTTGTTTCATATCAAATATGTGAACATCTTAAAGCCACTTATTTTCATTTCAACATCTGCTTTAGCTTTCTCGCTTTTGATAGGTCAGCCACATTACAACCCAGCTTCGACCGGAATCCTTCGAATATGTACGTACTACCGACTACGTCTTCTATTACATCCTTTATTTCTGTCTACTACTCCGCCACGCACACACACAAACGCATGGAGGGTGTTTAGATTTTAGCTCTTGGGATCTCGTTGTGTGGGTTTCGTTACCTGCAATGTCAACACACTCATATTTCTTTTACCACGTTTTCGTATATTTCATTTTTCTTGTACACATGAGCACACAAGTCTGATGCGTTTGTGCTTCATTATCGCGACGGTGCAAGCAGCGGTTTGCGGCATAAGGGTAATCTAGGTTTGGAACATAAGGAGGCGATTGCCTATTTACTGCTACTGGATGCGATCATAAACCGGTCCATATTTATAGATCGATTTGGCTCTGATACCATGTTAAGACCCGAGGTTCCATCCGAAAAGGTTAATCTTTAAGGATTTAACCTCGGGTCTTAACATGGTATCAAACCAAGTCCGGTTGTGGTTTAACGTCTTGTTTAACACCCATATTAAGGGTGACTTGTTAATTAAAGGTCCATTTGGCCTATTTATGCATTCGATATTTTCCAGTCCGATTTGGATTGAGGGGGCGTATTAAAGTATTTGTCCAACACCGGAACGTTGTCAAACAACAAAACACGATATAAGATTCTATATTACTCCTTATATCAGGTTGATCTTTTAAGATGAGAACTACTCAGGTCTTAACATAGTATCAGAGGCAAGCTCGATTGTGGTTTGATTGTTTGTTTAGCACCCATGATTAAGAGTAGTTTGTTAATGGTTTGTTTGCCCTATTTATACACCCCAATATTTTCCAGTCCAGTTTGGGTTGAGGGGGCATGTAAAGTATTTGCCTCACACAGGAACGCTATAAACAATAAAGCGTATATAAGATTCTGGACTACTACTTCTATCAGGTTGATCTTTTAATTTAGAACCATAGATCTTAACATGATCTCACTCGGTTATCACTAAAACATGTGATTCTTGTTGGGTGTGTTTCGGAAAAACGAAGAACTATTAATTAATAAAAATAATTAATTAATTAATAAAATAGCTAAAGAAAAATAGAAATAAGATGGAGCAGATTTTAGCCAGAGCTCGTGCTACGCACGATGTCCTTAAAACGTATTCATCGCCTCCCACGGTGTTAGGAGCGTTGCAACGACCGTTTTCCAGGATACAGTGGCTAACGAACGATCATTTGAGCACACAAACGAAAGTCCCGGTGAACTGGAACAATAGCAGAACACTTGGGAAATTTTCAGAGAGTTGAAGGTGTTTTTGAGAGCTAAAATACGTGTATGATTGCTTGTGAACGTGTGTTTGTTGCAAACCACCTGCCCACCATTTATAGGAGGATTTGTTGTGTGTTAAATGGGGTGTTAATGGACTCAAACGTTGGACATCAATGACCAGTCCGTTGGGCATTGAATCGTCCATAAACTGTCCATTTAACGCAGCATTAAAAGACAAGAACGTTGGGCCTTTATTGCTGTAACGGACCAGAAGACCTTTTGTTGCGAACAGAAGGCCTCGAGCGTCTCTGTTGCGAACAGAAGACCTCGATCGTATCTTTGAATGATAGATTTTTCGGACGGCATTCGTGTCCGCAGGTCGCCTGCGCACAAGTCGCGGTTTTTATTCTCCGTTTCGGGATTTGATCGGCACCCCCCTGCGCGTAAGAGAGAGCCTTTACCTTTAGGAATCTTAACTTCTTAAAAGAGGCTTCCCTTTAAAAGAGGGTGGAAATCCCTTGAGTTTTCCGGTGTGGGATAAAACACACTAGAAACCCATCATTTTCCCAATTTTTCCATTTCAACGAGTGAACTTCAAGAATCAATTTCTCATTCACCCGTTATCCGTTTTGAGAGTACCATATATCGAATTGTAGCCCCTAACAAGGACAATCCAAAACCACTTTGACCCGAACCAAATCGGAAGTGGATCCCACTCAAATAATTGCCCCAAAATGACCATTTAATGCAATTTTTAACGCATTTTTCCAACAATTCTTTTTTATATCTTGGGTAGGTAATAATCCCACTACATATTTTCTGCTATAAAAAATAAAAATAAGTTTTAAGAATCCATTATGAACATTTATTTTATTTATGTGATAATATATAAAATATGATGTCATAGTTTACCTTCAACATCATAAACTCTTTTGTAAATGTCATTACTTTTTTTCCAGCTATGAATTTATAAATTATGTTGCCATGAGAAGAGAATCGATTAATCTGGGAAAGAGTATGCAGCCAAAACTGCAGGCAGAAAAGTGAAAACAGATACTACGTATTAGAAAGAAAAGGGGAAAGTGGAACCTCCAAAATACTTACAAATGACATTAAGTCAACTCCATCCCTTGCATTGTTAGCATCTAGAGCAACAAGTTTTCCACTCCTCAAAGTGAGTGGCAAAATAACAAAATACAAAAAACAGTCTTGTGCTTGGACTATCAAGTTGGCATTCTAACATACTTGAAGCTTGGAGCTAAAGATCATCATCTTGGGTCTCCTTTAGCAATACTTTTTTTTCTTTTTGAAGACGACGAATCTGATCTTCCATCTCCTTGTACATTTCAGCCGTTATCTTACTCCCAATCTTTTTCTTCCATCCCTTAAATTTTTTTCTAAGTTTATGTTGCACAAAACTGCAATAGCACATCTCAAGCTCTTTCTTGATCTCACATGAAACTTTGAGACATCAACTTCTCTCATTTCAAATATATTTCTTCATGTCAATGCATACACATACCAAACTTTACTCAAGTGGTTGTATTTCTTCAACAACACCTCAATGTAGTCTGGGGTAGGAACGCTCAGACTCATATCAATAGGGCCAACCCCTACACACTCATATCAATAGGAACGCTCTGTAAATGTCATTACTCTACATCTACTAGTTCTCGATTTCATGAGACAACACACCTACACAAACACAAAAAATAGTAAACTAATAATTATATCAATCATATGTTACCTCTTTTTTAACGTAATACTCCCTCCGTCCCATTTATATTGTCTCATTTTACCTTTTCAGGAAGTCCCACTTAAATTGTCTCATACCATATTTGGCAAAGTTTGTGTGGCTCTAAATCATTCTTACTTTATTCTTACTTTATCAATTAATATCACCCACACAAACCCACTTTTCTTAATAACCGTGACACCCTCTTCCGTCCCAATATAAATGGGACGGAGGTAGTAGTACTTTGTAAATATAGATTGTCTATGATTTGGTTCCCTTCTTATTTTACCTACTCCCCCAATCCCCCATTCATCTCCATATGAATTGCGCACCAGCTAATATTTCGTTCCTTCTGAGTCTTGATCTATTAAAGTATTTTCCACACCGAAATACTATAAAATACTACTTCCGCCCCGTTGGAAGGTTCCCATAGCAAAACAGCACGATTATTTAGGCAATAATTAAATAAAATACTTCGAGTATATTTTGAGAAATAATTTTAATAGGTATATATTATAATGTAGTTGAATCCGCTGAGCTAGGGTTAGAGGTTGCGAGCGAATTCGAGTACCGTCTTCGTGTTACCTATCGACGATTACCCAGCTTCGAAGGTCCGGTGAGTAAACCAGCATTCCGAAACCTTGTAGAATGGAGACCTGATTGAGCGAGATGATGGGCTACGTCGTTTGTTTCTCGCGGACGAAAAGAGATGGAGAAGTTTTGCGCAAGTCTGAGTCTATTAATGTTATGAATCAACAGTTCGAGATACCCAGGACTGCCAGTTTTCCAACAGAAATACTTCATCACATCTTCATCTAGGTGATTTTGTCAACCGCCTCATGTTTGGAATGAGCTATAATACACTACGTGTACCACTTTAATAAATTCAAGCCTTCTTTTATAAAGAAGCTTTCTTTATTAGACCTATTATTCCTTCATTAACTTTATATACTTTGTATGAAAGTAGTATTCCTATAAAGACCATATACAGTGTATTAAATAAATGATGAATGGGTGATAAATTTGAATAAACTTTTCAAGTACGAAGTGAAAAAAAATGTAGTTAGTATTGATAACTGTGATGTTATAAATGTATTATTTTTTATATTTAGTGATTAATCTGTCACTTAAGATTGTTAATTGTTTCCTAAAGTAGAAAAGAGAACCTTTATATGGGACGTCCCAAAAAGGAAAGTGAGAACCTTCTAATAGGACAGAGGGAGTAATAAAACACTATATAAGATTCTGAACTACTTAACATCTCAGGTTGAACTTTTAGGATGGAATTTCATGTCTTAACATAGTATCAGAGCCAATTTCGATTGTGATTTGACTATATGTTTATCACCCATGATTAAGGTTAGTTTGTAATGAGGTTGTTTGGTCCATTTATACACCCTGATATTTTCCAACACGATTTGGGCTGAGGGGGCGTGTTAAAATGTTTCTCCCACACCGGAACGCTATAAAACAACAAAACACTATATAAGATTCTAGATCACTCCTCCTATCAGGTTGATCTTTTAGGTTAATATTTTAGGTCTGATCTTTAAAATTGTTAAAGGTCTGTTTGGCCCATTTATGCACCCGATATTTTCATCCCTGTTTGGGCTGAGGGGGCATGCTAAAGTATTTTACCCACACTGGAACGTTATAAAACAGTAAAACACTATATAAGATTCTGGACCCCGAACCGACTCCGATTGATCCGAAACTTAACCCAAACTTGAATTAAGTCGTAAACAATCAATATTTGCCATTTTGGCCATCCAAAACATCACACATGTTTTTATATCATTTTCGTATCATTTTTCATGCATAATCATTATGGTTCATCTCATATAAGCCTAATCATCTTGGCTAATCACATGCTTAAACCATTTTAAACATCATTATTAAGACATATAGCATGTACATAGGTAATCTCATACTTAACCCAAGAGTTACAAGACATTAAGTCATCCACTCACCTTGAATGAGCTTTTAAGAAGTTCTACCCTTCCCGGTTGAACTCCAACAAAACTCCGACGAACTTTGAAGAACTCCGACGAAAACTCCGGCAACTCTTTCAACTCCGTGAAAGTGCTAGGAACACAGTAGAAAAGTGTCTAACAGTGTTTCATCATCACAAAACGCATATCAATACAAATAACCTCTAAAAGGGTATTTTCCGACGAACCGGCCACTTTTGCTTCTAAGTCTGTTCTTGGACTTAGAAATACCTTCTATCCCCTCATTCTACACTTCTAAACATGTAGAACAATCCTAGTCATATGATATCTAAGAAGTAGAGGAAAAGTTATTATAATTTATAAGGTCATTACCTTAATCCTTCACACTTTTCCTAACTTTTTCCTTCTTTAATCTTCCTCCTTGGACTCCTATTGCTTGAACTCGAATTGTGCACCAATGGAGGGTGATATTTTGAGCTTCTCTCTTTTCTTGGATGCTTGGTCGAGCTAGATGGTAGGGGTGAGAGGTGATGTGTATCTTTTGTCTCAATTGCAAGATAATTGAGAGGGGAGGTCCACCCATGACCATCCTTATACCAACCAATCACTCTCACTCAATTTACACCACTCCTCCACACTATGCATCCCCTCAAGTCAACTTTGAGCACACAAAAACGTGGGGTGGCCCCTACTCATGTGGGAGGTCATCCCTTTATGTCCCGAACTGTACAATCGGGTCCGAAAGTTGTATTTCTCGGACTGTTTTAATTATGTTTTACTTTATCAGGCCAAATAAAATATATCACACATTCTCAACCCATATGGGCCCTTAGAATGAATATACATTCCTTAACTTTTTCGGACTGTTTCCGTTAAATTACCAATACCGGTAATTGGGCCTCGTTTGACCAGACGGTCAACCCTATGCCCTTTCCATGGCCCAACTAGAATATCCACCACCATATACATATTATCTAGACCAAGACATATATAATATGTGGTCTCAGAATTATCGGGTGGTTCCCGCTCCTGATGTGGGCCCCACGTGCAATTCATTATTCACACAAAAGTAATAACAAAAATTTACAACCTCGTAAATTCATCAACCAGTTCATAAGGTTCAATACATGATTTATATAAAAAGTAAATATAATTGGGGACGGTGTTACAAGGGGTAAGGTAAGTGTAAGGGTAAATGCGTTAACTAAAAAAACTTGATGTGCCACTTAATTAATACATGGGGGTGATATGCCTAGTACGCGATACTTTAAACACCTGTTTTGGTTAGTAAACAGATTTTTTTAAGTAGCATGTGTATTTATTTCACATGTCATACTAATCTAATTGTGTTTTTAATAGCAAAGTAAACACGCCCTTAGGCACGTATATTAAGATTAGATCATAATCAGATTCTGTTGGTATCGGCTCACAGATCCAGCAAGACTAAGATCACATGCTACCGACTAGGGGTGTGCACCGATCAAAAACCAGACCGGACCCGATCGAACCGGACCCGACATATTACGGTTTTTAACCGGAACCGAATCTGTTTAACCGGTTCAAAACCGGACCGGTTTAACCAATGTTTTAAATATTAATTATTTTTAGCAAAAGTACAAGTAATATTTTGATGAAGTTGGAGTATTTATTATCATTAGTTTTAGAGACGAAAGATATGAGTAATTTGAGTAAAATAATAAATGCTAGTTATTTCTATTATTAAGACACTAAGAATAAACAAATGAATATAACATGAACATATATAATATACAATGTAACTATTTTTATTTAGATTATTATTATTATTATTTTATAGCTATTTTATGTTAAAGTATTAATTAATATATATTAAAATATAGTAAAACCAGTTCAATCTGGTTCAAACTGGAATAATCCGGTTTTTATTTGGAACCGGGCCGGAAACTGGAATTGTATATTTTAATAACCGGACCGGATAGCATTCTGGTTCGGTCCGATTCCGAGTTTTCCGGTCCGGTCCGATTTTTCAGTTTGAAATGGGTTGTTCACACCCCTACTACCGGCCTAGGATGCACGGAAACGTCAATCCCCCTCAAGTTTCGTCCCGGAAACGTTTCGGAAACGTGAAACGCTGGGAAACGTCGGGAAACGACTGGGAAACACCGGGAAACGTTTCTGAGCGGTTAGTATTTTGGGTGGGAATGAAACGTATCGGAAACGGGATGAGAATGGGCCACGGCGTTTCTGAATATTTTTTAAAAAACCGAGGGCTTGAATTACATCCGCCGATTCTCGTTGATTTTTGTAAATTAAAACAAACCTGCGACTCGAAGACTCTAGCATCACCCTCTACCCGCCGGAGGGCTTCAATACTGAAGGAATAGGCGAGCCGTGACGGAGACGCTGGTGACTACGGGAGACGTGAGAGCTGAAGTTGGTGACCGGCGAAATCCAATCTGCTGCTGCGCTCCTTTGCTGGACGCGCGGGACTCGGCTAAAGCAGAGCTGGGTATTGCGTAGGGCGTATTTGTTGGGGAAGTTTCATACTACAGTATATTTTTAATTTGTGGTAACCGATAAATGCTTCCTAGTTCCTATTTGTCATTAAGTATGAAAATTTTAATGACATTACAAATACTAGTAATCGGTAACTGGTAACATTACTTATACCAGTAAAATTTTAATTTTTAGTTCGACGTTTCCTTGCCGTACCTGTATCTATTTTGAGTTTAGAGTTTCTCCCACCCCGTTTCCGTTTCCGTCCCGATGCTACTTAGCTACCGGGTGCTCGCCATCTCCGTTACCACTTTCTTCATTCTTAGCCGCTGAGCTACTATGTGAAGGTAAGGAAATCGATGGGAAGCAAAATCTCTCTCGTTTCTTGGAATTTGAACTCTAGATCTCCACAAAGCGTGAATTTGAGATGAATATACAACCAGTTGAGCCAAACTTACTGCCCCAAGTAGAAAATAAATTTGAAAAGAAAAGTGACTTGGATATATACGTAGTATTTTCTTAAAGTTCATGTGATGTATGAAGGCATTAAAGAGTACATGTGACGTTCAAGCTTTAGCTTAGCCTTCTTGAGCCCAACTCAAGGGTCAAGGGCCATATTACGAGCTCATGCTAATTGTCTCTTGTTAATTAGTTTTCATTCAATGATATTACTAGAGTTTCTTCTTCTTCTTCTAACTATTTCCAACAGAAAGAGGAAAATTATAAAGGAATGTAACCGTTATACAATGAGGTCCATTATTATTATAGGACTAATGCATGTGACGAATTCAAGTCATCAACATATAATACTTCTTATGGAATTTGTTAACATGTTCAATATAGTCCTGCTTACAATCTCCACAAACAAAGAAATTAACCAGTATATTGATTAAATTGGTCACATGAAAGCTGTATAACACTTGCAAACTTGAAGTTCATATACTTAACATATGAGACATGTGTTCAAAGTGAACAATTAACAAGCATTAATTTCCATCGGGTTCTTAGGAGTTTTTCCCGCAATAATGCTAATTAAATAAATAATTTCCAAAATACTACTGAGTTAAAAATAATTTCCAAAAAACTGTTGAGTTATCGTGGTTAAGGAAAGTCGGCACTTCAAATACTGTAAGAGTACTTGAAGTATTTTAGGAATTATTTATTTTAACTAGCATTATTTCGGGGAAAAACTCGATTCTTAAAACCGATTATCCAATTATGGACAATAGTTCGAATTCATTTGTTTACCGTATTTAAAAATCAAATAATTATTAATCTTAAAAATCAAGTACCGTGAGAGTATTATTCTAATTTTTAATCTTGTGCAATTTAGTTATGGAATCACGACCCATCTCTTTAAGAATTTGTAGTTTATGTCAGAGTGGTCCAAGTAAATCACACTTCACAGTTCACACTAAGTTAATTCTCGTAAAATCTTGGGGGTTCAATAATAATGGAACGAACTAGAATAACCTTGTGTTAACAAACAAACAAAAATTGTAATTTATATTAATGTTACCTTTATAAATACTACTTTGTTCACATAATTACCTTTATAAACACTTCAAGTAGTTGTTTCATTACCAAGAAAATATCGTACTCCTTTGATCACATAATTAACTTTTGTTTTGACTTTGTATAAGAAAATGAGAATTGTATAGTACAAAATATAATTCTTTACTTAGAGCTCGTTTGGTAATATCAAAATCGGTTGAATCGGTTGAATCTGTAGAACTTTATGAAATTTTGACTGAAGTAGCTGAATTGGCTGATTCTGCTGATTTATGAAAAAATTATATTTAAAATATGTTTTATTTACTCCCTCCGTCCCGTTGGAATGTTTCCGATTTGACCTACACACATATTAAGGAAATAAACTTACCAGGGGGTAAATTTTACTGTTTTGACACTGTTTGAACACTCTTTGACACTATTTCGACACTATTTGACATTGTTTTGCACTGTTTGACCATGTTTTGATGTAGGATAACTTTCCATTTAGGGAAATGGGAACTTTCCAACGGGACATCCAAAAAAGGAAAGCGGGAACATTCCAACGGGACGGAGGGAGTAATAAAATAAAAATTATACTCCCTCCGGATCTTTTTAAACTTCACATTTTCCTTTTTGGGACGGTCCAAAATAAACTTCACACTTCCTTATTTCCTTATTGGGCAAAGAAATCTACATCAAAACAGTGCTAAACAGTGTCTCAGCAGTTGTACTCTACTGTAAAGTCAAATTTATTTTCTTAATCAATGTGAAGTCAAACTGTGAAGTTTAAAAAGATCCGGAGGGAGTATGTAAAAATAGCTAAAATGATCCTCTATAATAACTTCAGGCGTTACAGCCAGAAAATTAACTTCAATGTTACTTTTTCTTATTATTACACAACATCGTGCGGAATCAAAAGTTATGTGTTGATGAAAATGTTGATTTATAAGTCTGATAAGTCAAAAGAAGGTCTTTGCCAAACCCGCTCTTAGTATATGCGTGGTAATACTCCCTCCGTCTCTTTAAATTTTGCATTTTTTCCCTTTTCCGATGTCCCATTACTTTGACACTTTTCCTTTCAATTAAAGAATTTGTGGTTCCAGTTAATTCTCTTTTCTCTGTACAAAACTAAACTACACAGTTTTTACTTTATTAATCTCCGTGACGGTCAAATTTGGTAAAATTTTAGGGAGGGATGTAGTATTATCTTTGCTGTTAGCCAGTCGACCTCAGGATTCTCTTTCACGCCCACCTACAAAAGCGATATATAACAGACCGACAGGTAACAAATTTTGTACTATTCATATCTTCAAGAATTTCACTTCCTCCCATTATATTGTTTCCCAGCTTAGCACATTAAACCTCATCCCAATATCCCATACTCATTATTGATTCATCTGTTTACTTATTTATTTACTTATTTATGATACCACTCCCAGTACTTGCTGATTTCCTTAACATTATCTCATCAGTCGTCATTGTCTCAGCTTTTTTGTACACTCATTTAAACTCTTCATTCTAAAGTTGTCAACTTTCGCATACATTAGATTTAGTATACAGATCTTGAACTTGATAGCTAGCTCAGCTACCTATAATGGGTCGTCACTCTTGGGTTTTGAGTACGAGGTTGTGTTTATGGTTATTTTGTTGTATGTTTAGTTTAAAGTTCAACTTTGGGTGCTCAGAGGTTGTTGAAGGGACTGTGTTTGTGAATGGGAAGAGTGCCATTGCAAGAACAGACAGTGATTTCATATGTGCTACCTTAGATTGGTGGCCAGCTGATAAGTGTGATTATGGTACTTGTGCTTGGGACCACGCTTCTCTCCTAAATTTGGTATGTTTTGTTCTTCGTTAAATGCAATTAGCTTTCTTCTTGTTTAGATTTGTTTTTTGGTATTTTGGTATGGTTTGATGTTCTGTGTTTGCTATTACTTATTGGATCTCATATGCACTTGGTAGATGTTCTTGTTCTTGAAGAATCTTTTTGGGATTTTCAACTTTTGTAAATTTTTCCTCTTAGCAGGAATTTGAATTATAGTTTGTAGCTTATATCCCTACATTTTTAATGGTGAAAATGGAAAAGAAAATATTTGCTTGCCTCAGCTCAATGTAACTTGTTTATCTACTTTTCTGTCGTGACATGTTCATGCTATTTGAAGAGTTTGTCACACATGAGCTAAGTATTAGGCTAACACTTTTTAGGATATAACAAGTTTTGCTTTTTAATAATTCTTGTTTTTATGATGTCATGTATTGTTTGGCTTTTTCTGTTTACTTTGGTTCCACAATGTACACACATTTCACATTTGTATGTCTTTTATTCCACTTCAATCATTTTCATTTACCCCAGTGACGCAAAGGCTCCCACCTACGGTGGGGTAAGGGGGGTCGGATGTACGCAATCTTACCCCTGTACTAAAGCACAGAGAGATTGTTTCCGGATGACCAAAGTGAAAATCCCGTCCAAAATTGCATGGACTGACTGCTGCTTCATAACAAAGAAGCGCAAACAGTTTAGTGAGCCATTTTACTTTATTCCATCATAATCTCAAGCCAAAAAATAATGAATCTTTGGCTCCATTGCAAATGATGGAAACCTTTTATTCCACTTCAATGTTTTAATAAAATCTTCTAAAATTTCAAAAGTTGCAAGGTTTTCAATAACGTCCATTTTTTCTTAGCGGAAGTCACTACGGAGTTATTCTCTTTACTTTTAAGGGCAGAGGTAAGGTTTGTGTATGTCTCACTCTGCATATCCTTGGTGGGACTTATTGAGCTCATTAGGTAATAATATTTGTGTAACTTGACTTGTTTCATGAATCCTAATAGTGATGCAACAAATATGTTGAACCAGGCAGGCATTTTGCTGATAAACTTCAAGATTATTAGACTTACTGTTTATAAGGGAAGGGACTTGGATCTCCCCTTAAACTAAAAAAAGCAAACACACATGATTGTTTCGTTTGTATATCTTTTGTTCGTCCTGCTAAATTTGTTAATTACTGATTGTGCAGGATCTTAGCAATGTCATATTTTTTAATGCCATAAAAGGTATGAATTTTCTGTTGAAGTTCAACCCAGTTTCACTTTTATGTCTTCTCCAACAAACTATTGGATCCTTACAATCTCTACTGCAATTATCTATGCAGCTTTCTCACCGCTAAAAATTAGGTTGGGAGGCACTTTGCAAGATAACGTTATCTATGAAACTGAAGATCATAGCCAACCCTGTCTTCCATTTGTTAAGAATGACACAGAAGTGTTTCATTTCAGCCAGGGCTGCCTGCCCTTGTCCAGATGGGATGAGCTAAATACTTTCTTCAACAAATCTGGGTAATGATTGGGTCTTCCTTGTTCTACTATTCAATCAGTATTATATTGTGCTTGGGTACAAGTAAAAACCAATTATGCTAGTTAATGTCCATTCCAGTGCTGTTATTATTTTCGGCTTGAACGCTCTCAATGGACGAAGATCAGCAAAAACTAATGAAGCTTGGGATTCAACTAATGCTGAGTCTTTGATTCGATATTCGGTCAAAAAGGGGTACACCATCTACGGTTGGGAGCTAGGTTAGGAAAGCTTTTAATTTTTATTCTTAAAAGTACGTTTTGTCTGTTTAAAGAGCTTGAACCTGTGGCTAGGTGAATCAGTGAATAGCAAGTAGACGCTCCACCATCACTCATGCTTGTTTCACATCAAAGAAATATAGAGAGAAAATAATGAGTTAACAAGACATCTGGTTGCACTAACTAATAGATTTGATCTTTTAGTGTGGTTTAGCCTAATTGCCTTGTTTTCCAATTGAACAACACAATCCTTACTTAGCTTTGAGCTTAATACCTGTATCAATTTTAGCATAATAGTATTACCTTTCATATTCAGGAAATGAATTGAGTGGAAGTGGAGTGGGGGTAAGCATTAACGCAGACCGGTATGCCCATGACACGATCCATCTGCATGACCTAGTGCAAATTATATACAAAGACATAGAAGCTAAACCACTGATTCTAGCACCAGGAGGATTCTTTGTTGCAGACTGGTACCAAGAATTTGTAGACAAAACGCACAACGCTGTGCATGTCATCAGTCACCACATATACAATTTAGGCCCAGGTATTTCATTAGATATAGTATATATATACTGCATGCTAACAGCTTAATAATGTGTTCAAATCCTCAAAACAACCTATTTATGCAAATAGGGTAAGGCTGTGTACTTGGAGACTTCCCCTGGACCTTAATGCAAACAGGTTAATCATCCTACACCGGCCAAACAAAAAATACAAGCTCTCATTAAGCTGGTCCTATTACTTTGACCTTTTAGGTTTTGTACCTAATTTTTAATGTAGTCCGTAGTATGATACCCAATAAAGCTCAAGTGAGCAAATCCACGCCTGTTGAGCATAAAGATACAAATTCACGTATTAGTTTTGTAACTGCTTTTATTAGGTTGACATTTTAAGATAGTTCTCCGTGTATGGACCAGTTGATCGCTTAGGATGAAATCTCACATTTTATTTCACATTAGCGGAAGCCTTGTACACTTGTTAAGATCTCAATATGCGCACACACATATAATATACTGCCCAGTTCAGTTCTATATTCCTATTTTAAGAGCAGTTTCTTTCTCTGATAATAGGAGTAGATGAGCACCTTATGGAGAAAATCCTTAATCCATCTTATCTTGACAATGAGGCCAGTACTTTTAGTCAACTACATAGCATACTCAAGAACTCTGGAACTTCAGTGAGTGGTTGGGTCGGTGAGGCTGGAGGTGCTTATAACAGTGGACACAATCACATATCCAATGCTTTCATTTATAGCTTCTGGTAATCGAGTTGAAATGCGCAAGAAAACTTTAGGATTCTTAATGTGAAGTGTAAATTTCTTTAGACGGTAATATCTTGATTAAAAGACATGATCATTAATAGGTATCTTGACCAGCTCGGGATGTCTGCATCATATGACACAAAGACGTACTGCCGACAGTCACTGATTGGTGGGAACTATGGCTTGCTAAACACCACTACCTTTGTACCAAATCCAGACTACTACAGGTTTATTAGATTTTCAACTTGTTTTTGAATATATGCTATATTGCATTGTGCGCCAAATGGCTGGGTTTCTGCTCTATACCTGATCCATGTTTAGTTCTTCACTGCATGACCTTATGTGTTGCAATGTTGCCTCTCTGCAGTGCACTTCTTTGGCATCAGTTAATGGGAAGAAATGTTTTGGCAACTAGCTTTTCAGGGACAAAGAAAATACGTGCCTACGCTCATTGTGCAAAGCAATCTGTAAGTTCAATAAACAATTTAAACATATTAAGAAATCCCACAACGGTCAAATAAATGTGAAACAATGACTATAATATTACTTCAAGAGCTTCAATAAACAAAACTGACTGATAATTATTTTATATGTAGTACATAAAAGGGAGTTTAATAACTTATTTAAAACAATAAATCATTGTCTCTGCCCAGTCTCCAGAAAGTCAGAAACTACAGTCACCAAACTGCAGCTGCAAGTTTGGGTGGTTAGAGGGATAGGTGAGGCAGTGTCATTGCAAGTGAGAAGTTGGGGCATCTATTTTAATATTAAAAGTGGCATATTTAGTTACTACTTTGGAATACTTTAAAAGTAGGCAGATTTTGACTTATTTTTTGAAATTAGTATTTCCACTCAAACCCCGAAATAATGATACAAATTCATATACTACGTATAAGACATTGATCTGTTTCTCCTTTTGAGGATGGTTTTGTTGGAATAAAACTTGAAGTCCTAATATGGTCTAACAAAGATAAAGCATTGAGAGTCAACTCCATAAGATTGACCTTTTTAAATAGTATCCCAATTCTTAATTTAACCAAATAAAAACTGCTTTTTCAATCCAAGATAGATTGATTGATCTTCATTCTTCTTTTATAGCAAGGAATTACATTACTTCTGATCAACCTTGATGGCAACAATTCTGTAGTCATCAGAGTTGATTACAACGAAACAAGTTCGAAAGGCCATGGGAGACACGGGCATCATAATCTTAGCAAGAGTTCATCTGAGATTTATGAAAAAGAAGCAAAGACGAGAGAAGAGTATCATCTGACAGCCAAGGGTGGAGATTTGAATAGCCAAACTATGCTGTTGAATGGGAATGAATTAGGAGTAGATTCATCAGGGCAGATACCTGCTTTGCAGCCTCATGTTGTGAGCTCATCTGAGCCCATAATTGTGGCTCCTTTTTCCATTGTTTTTTCCCATATGCCAAATGTGTCTCTCCCTGCTTGTTCTGCTTAGGACAGATCCAGAAGTGATTCCCAGCTTTACAGCTTTGAATTTACAAGCCACGAGTTTAAGTTTTGAGAGCGGCCACTTGTCAAAATGACAAATGAAGGCTCGCCTTCTATACACCTTGTACCTTCTTCCCCGACCCTCACCTGGCAAAGACGCTAAGATGCACCAAACTGTCCCTAATACGTATAATAATATATAATAACAAATCAATTGTATTTCCTTAAATAAAAAACTTCCTTGTTTGTTTTTTAATTTATTTTCTTTGTATCTTTTATATTCCTCTTATGTGGGATAGCCTTTTTTGTTTACCCAGAGCAAGAGCATATGATGAACATCATCTCCAAGCAGGGAATTCTATAGTACATTACTGCATTACCGCTTGACGGGTTTAATTGTCATGGGATATTGTTTACTAATTATTCCATCATTTCTAATGAAGTCAAATACTCACTATTTTGGTTTGAGAATATCATATAGTTACCCGGGCCGGTCCCGGGTCCACCATTTCTGAACCGCCGGCCCGCCCGGGCCTAGGCCCGACCCGGCCCGGACCCGAGTCCATCCCTAATTTTCAATGTGATTTTCATCGGGGATTATTTAGAAACAATTTATATGTGCTTTAGTACAAGGGAAAGGATGTGTACGTCCTACTCTTCTTACCTCACCTTAGGTAAGAGCGACTCTGGGTAATGTTGTTGTTGGATATTGTTTACTACTAATAATTAATCCATATGTCCCATTTTGAGGATTTTGGTTTAGTTTACATTGATTGACCAATAATAATAAAGTTATTTTTCCTTAGTAATAATGTAATATACGTAGTATATTAATATTATTATTAATTAAAATCTACATATTCAAAAAATATGTTGAAATTTATTGAATAAAATAATCAAAAATAATAAATATATGAAGTAGAAATTGCTCTAAATAGGAGCAAAAACGTTTTGAAATTTCAAAATAGGAGTATCATGTTTTTTATTCTCTGAATAAGAGTAATCTGTCAAGTTTGAGAAAAAAATGCAATGTTTTAAAGCCTAGTAATGTCAAACTTGTCAAAAATGTACTCATATTCAAGGAATAAAAAACATGATAGTCCTATTTTGAAATTTCAAAACTTTTTTACTCCTATTTAGGGAATTCACCCGTATATGAAATTATAGATTAAAAGGTACTTCAATTATAAAATGATGATGCACATATGCATATTGTACATTAATTTGAAATTGAGGGAGTATTAAAAGTCAATTGAAAGTTTGAAAGTTAAAAATGCATTCACGTTCATCGGTACCAGGAATAGACTGGGATGGGCCGACCCGGTCCGCTCCTGACCTGGCCCGCTACCTGGTCCGGCCCGCTACAATGCAGGGCCGGATCAGTTGATCGGGACCGGGACCCGACCCAGATGAAGAAGCAGCGAGCGTAGATGATCGGTCTGGTAGGGCCGGGACCGGTTCGGGTCTAACGGTCATTAATTCAAAAAATAAATTGGGTTTCAAATTGTTGGGCTAGCTCTAGGGATGGACTCGGGTCGGGCCTTGTTTTGGGTGACCCGAGCCTGGACCGGAAAACCCACGGGTCGGGCCTACCCGGACCGGTCACTGACCGGGCCACCGGGTCGGGCCGGGCTAGAACAGTGCCGATCCCGAGCCGGTTCCGGGTCGGGCCACCCGGCTCGAGTCCATCCCTAGCTAGCTCCTAGCCCGACCTGACTTGGGCCGACCGAAGTCCGACTGGGTAGCCCGACCCGGTACCGGACCTCCAATTCTTAGGCCCGAAGCCCGCCCAGTCCACCACTAGTCCATGCCAATGCCAACAATGAGACTGTGCCGTCCTCCTTTATAAAATGATGACGTACGGATGCATTTAAATATTTAATAAGATTGAGACTAACTCAAATGCATGGATTCAGCAAGGATTCACTCTAGAAAATATCGTAACTTAAGTTCCATTTCACTAAAGTTGGGTAAGATTTTTTTAAATATTCATTAAAACGAAAAAATGAGGGTTTGTGACAACTTTATAGTTTAGCTCGGTAATATCCCAGCCAAATTCTAGCCAATAGCACTAAAACAATTGATGATTCTAGCTATTTAGAGCATCTCAAGTTGTAGGCCGTTGCCAACTGACTGACCCATCCACATACAGAGTCACTTAAAATAGAACTTCGAGTCTGCATGAGTATAAATCATCATTCTTTCGAAGAGATTATCATCATCGAGAACTTTTGAACTACACCAAAATGACCATATCCTCAAATAAAGTTGGAGATATGGATGGACTCGGGTCCGGGCCGGGGCCAGGTCGGGCCTAGGCCCGGGCGGGCCGGCGGGTCAGAAATGGTGGACCCGGGACCGGCCCGGGTAACCACCGGGTCCAGTCCGGGTCCGGGCCGGGCCCATTATATTTTTTTTTTGTTTTCCTCTTCCTAATTAACCCCCCTCCCACCCCCAACCCCCCAAACCACCCCAAATGGACCAAAATACCCAGCCCAACCCGAAAATTCAAAAAAAATTGAAAAAAAAATAGTTTTTGGCCCGAACCGGACCCGGGCCCGGCCGGGTCGGGCCTTGTTTTGGGTGACCCGAGACCGGACCGGAAAACCCACAGGCCGGGCCTACCCGGTCCGGTCACTGACCGGGCCACTGGGTCGGGCCGGAACAGTACCGGTCCCGGGCCGGTTCCGGGTCGGGCAACCCGGCCCGGTCGGGCTGCCGGTTTGTATGACATGGGCCCGGGACCGGCCCGAGGGTTGGACGGGTCCGGTTTGGGCCGGGCCGGTTAAATTTTTTTTTATAATTTATATTTTATAGTTTATAGTTTTATACGAGTATTAAAAACAAACTTCAAGTGCATTTATTTGAAATTAAATAGGAACTACATTTGAAAATTAAAACAAACTTTAAGAGACAAACATTTTGAAAATTGTAATCAATCGGAACTTCCTGCACCTCCCGATCCTTTAGCTTTGTCACATGACTTCATATGCTTGATTGTCATCCCGTATCCGCCTGAAACCCCCATGCTACATTTTTTCTCGCACCATTTGCAAATTGCGTATAATGGCATCTTGATTTTCCATCTTAACTTCTTAAGTATAAACTATAAAGTAGATATATAAATAATAAATATAATATATCGGAGAATAAGAGAATTAGAGAGTAGAGAGTTAAGAATAGGATTTAGGAAGAATTGAAGAAGAGATGTGAAAAAATGTTTAAGATTAGGAGTATTTATAGGTTTTTTTACCCCCACCCCCACACCACCACCACCCCCCACCACCCAACCCCCCCGGACCCCCCCCCCCCCTTTACCCCACCCAACGGCTATATAGCCGTTTGGGTTGTCCCCAGCCCCACCCCCAACGGCTAGTAGCCCACTAGCCAAGACCCAAAAAAAAAAAAATTTAAAATTAAGACCGGACCCGGGCCGGGTCACATTAATCCAGCACCGAGCCCGCCCCGCCCAATCCCACCGGTTCGGGTCCATAGCCGGTCCCGGACCGCCCGACCGGGCCGGGTCACGGGCCGGGTGGCCCGAACCGAATCCAACCCTAAGTCCATCCATAGTTGGAGATCAGTTTTTGAGTAATCGTCTGATCTATTTTATTGAAAAAGATGCGTTTGAAACGGTTATAAATGAAACTGTAATGAATCTCTTCAAAAGGTGAAAACAAAACACAAACAATTGTGATGTATTTTGTTATAAAAAAAAATTAATGTAATATTACATTAATACTTTATTATTGTTTTTCAGTATCATTTTTTACTTCTTCGAATAAGTTTTTATCCTAGATCTACCATTGGGTATAACCGTATAACTTATTGAAACATACTCATCCCATTTCGATTAAACTCAAAATAATAAATCAAGATGTACCAGTTTCATAATGAGGTCACATGGCAGACCTATTATAAGTTCAAAGTGTCTATATGAACACCCAAAACTTTGTGTGTTAATTTCAAATAATACTGTTTTTCAAAGTTTTGATAGTAAAAAATATTGAGCCGCCACTGACTGACCGGTCCAGTACTCCAGTGGTCCACATACAAAACCACTTAGAAATTAGAATAGAACTTCGAGTCTGCATGAATATAAATCATCATTCTTTCGAAGAGATTATCATCATCGAGAACTTTTGAACTACACCAAATCCTCAATCAATGCAAGTAACCACACATTCAAGGTCAAATGCAAAAGCCATGGGATAAATGTTTTGCAACAAACATTGTTACACCTCTCTTTCCATAAATCATAATTACATATCTTGATATTGGTATCCTCGATTTACATAATAATCCATGGATTGTGAATGTATCTGAATATTCCCATATATATATCAAACATCATGTAATATGCAGCTACCTGTCATATAGAGGGCCTTTGAAGAGGAGAAATTTTGGGTCTTCCAAGAAAAAAACATGGAAGCCTCACTATGTTCAACAGTACTTGTGGTACAATGTTGTCAGTCAAACTGCTCGCTGACCGACCCAGCAGTAAAATTAATCATCTTTGATGAAGGTTTGTGGCTTACTGCTCGCAAAAGCCAACCATACAATTGTACCAGTAAGGTAGAAGAAGATCGAAGGGGCAAACAGAGATATCTGCAATTGCATTACAAACACCAAAAAACTTGATAAGAAGATGAACCTCAGACAGCAAAATTTGCCAAGAGAGGTGGAAACATACACTCCATGAGTGAGTCGAGTCAAGAAGATAACCCGTAAGAGCAACACCAACAATTCCAGGCACCGCCCCAAATGTGTTTGTTATACCCTACATGCACACGTGTCACCTTTGAGAGCAGACTCAAAATATTCTTAACTTGAATTCATGGAGTTTTGTATCTCTAAAATAGTAAAATCACAATATTCTGTTTCATTTATGAATTATACCTTCTCTACTACAGTTTCAGAGAGTAGATGTTGAAGAATCCATCACACATAACTTAAGTCAATCACCTTTTTACTTTTTAGAGTGGAACCTTAAGTCTTATTATAGCACTAGTTTGCCGGATTTGTAATCATATGATACGAGTCTTTATGAAAAAATGAAACAAAAAGTGCATGATCAAGAAGTGCAGGTCAGCGATGGTAAGGTAAGTGGCCTTAGGAAAAGATGGGGAAAAGGGGCAAATTAGCCAATATGGTGGGGGTAAAAGTGCAAATAAGACACTAAACTTTTTTCAGGTGCAAATAGCATTAAATTGATTACATAATTGGCATTCTTGCCACCCACTAACAGAAGGTAACAAACGGGTTACAAACGGAGCTTCTTATGTTATTACACTGGACATAACAAATGTACTTCCTCATCTTACGTCTTCTTATTCCTAAAATTTACAAGAGTGTTTCAAAATCCCTAAGATTATGGGAATGCTTGGTTCGAGTTCCATAGCTAGAAATCGGCCATCATGTAGTCCTTTTGAGGTAATAACGGAGCATGTGTCGACTTAAATGGCATCTAAAGCCGTGGAACTGTATTCAACTCATAAAATTCAGTATAATCACTGTTGCTCCGAATCATTATCATATAGAGTGCTAACTGATATGACCTAGCAGTACTAAAGAATTTAAATAAATTTATACTCTAATTATATTATCATATAAAGTGGCTAGAATGCCAATTATGTATTCAATTTAATGCTATTTGCACCTAAAAAAGGTTAGTGTCGTGTTTGCACTTTTACCCTTACCATAGTGGCTAATTTGCACTTTTCCCGGAAAAAATGCATGGCTCAAAGGAGATGTTTGACTGTGAGAGGAGTATTGAAAATTTTGTTGAATATAAAACAATAAACAAGCATATAGAACCTTGGATTACAATCCGGGAAATGGGACCCCAAGCTTTAATACTACATTACCATTTTGACAATTATCATAAACAAGCATATAGGACCTTGTACATTATCCACTCAAACAAATGCCCATTTTGACAATTTCCATATTCTTGTAAACCAAAGAAGTAATCAGTTTCCATCGACCAATATGTATTAGACCTTCTCACCTTCTCACTTTCTCTATTTCTCGAATGTTATTAAAGTTTAATGTAGTTTTTATTCTGATAGGCAAACAGGGTTTAAGATGGCTAGTTGTAACTTTTGCTGCATTAAGAGGCCATACTAAATTTGAAGACATGCTGCTTACCAGAAGGAGAGATTAAGGGAGAGGGAGAGGGAGATAGATGATTGAAAAGTTACAATATGAATTGTTGATATACTACATACCAGAAGTATGCTTGCATATTCAGGTGAAATATCTTGATGGGTGCAATATAATCCTGCAACCGTAAAAGTAACAAAAGAGGTCAAACTTCCTAATGACAGAAGAGAACTCATCCCTCTATAATTAGTTACACGATAAATATCCTTAGAAGAACAATGCAATACCCGATAATGCAAAACTTGAAAGGGCTAAACCTCCTGTGAGAATTGCTACAACTTCCCAATGAGGGAAGCCGAAATCCACTGATGAGAGAATCATGCATGTTGCAGGGGATAAAAATGCAATTGTCTGGCAAATTTTACGCACCTGTCAATTGAGGACATATCATTATAAAATTTGCAGATATTTCAAAGCCAAATCTGCGGTAACAAGAATCTGCTAAACTATCAGAACTAAGTAGTGCTGAAACAAATGAAAAGAAGACATGGGAAAGAGCAACAGTAAACATATATTATTACATACTCCCACTTAGGGTTGTAAACGAATCGAATAATATTGATTCGATTTGAATTCGAGTAAGTAGAATACGGATACGAATACAAATACAAATCTATTTTTTGATTCGATTACTTTACGAATACAAATACAAATGCTATGATATTCGATTCGAATAATATTAGAATATATTCGAATTATATACGAATATATATATAATATATTCATACAATATATACTACTCCTTATAAATAAATATAATTCGATATGAAAATTTTAATAAAATAATATTAATGTAAATATTTTGCATATTTTAAGTTAAACGTTCTTACTTTACCGGGTTAAAATAGCTTAATTTAAAATGATAATTCTCCGTTGATTTATTTATATTGATGTTAAATTTGAAGAAGTGACTTGTATAAACATATTTTATTTGGTATGAAAATGAGTTAAAAGGGCCAAACTATACATCTAATTTTAATTAGTTTCATAATTTAACTTTAATGTTTTTCGAATTCAAATGTTCGAATAAGATTCAAAAAAGATTCGAATTTATTCAAATACATCAAACGAATTGAATACGAATATAAAAGAAGATTTGAACATTAAACGAATACGAATATGAGTATTCGATAATTATACGAATAATATTGTTGTATTCGGTTCGGTTCGTTTACAACCCTACTCCCACTATCCCGTTTAGTCTACCCGAAAATAATGTTCACTTTCCGATTTAAAATCCAAGAATGTTTTACTTTTCCAGTTTATCCTGTTGTCTATTTACACGTTCCCATTTTTAAGGTATAAATTGTAAAGTAGCTGACATCTTTATTTCTTATAAAGCGTGCCAAAACCGTGATGTATCTTTCATGAACTGCTGTTAGTTAAAATATTGAATTCTACTATTGCATTCCCACTTTAAGTTGATAGATCAAGAAAGATCAACTAAGCATGCACTTTTCGGAGCAGAAATTAAGACAAGCAAAGTACCACTGTGATTTCCACGCCTTTGCTGATCAAACTGTCAGCCAATTGTGCTGCAATGGTGGTGACAAAGATTGAAGCTAATGGAGGAAAAACTGAGACCTGCAAACAAAAACAACAAAACATTGCAGATGAAATTTCAACCAAAAGTGTCAAAACATTCAAAGAATGCTCCATAAACAACTGGATATCGAGCATCTGCAACATTACAATTTTGATAGAACTTTTATTAGATAAATGAAAATCAAAACCCATTATTGTATTGTTACTTTTGACTAAAAAATGAAAAGACCAAAACGCATTAGCAAACATTTTTTTAGACAGAAACATGATAGCAATGCAAATATAGGTAGGCAACAAATCAAAAGGCAGAATTGTGTCATTTAGCATTACGATTTTTATCTCTTCAAAATATAACCAACGAGAACCATACCATACTTCCCTTCTCTGAATATCAGATAAGACCATGTGCATTTGTGATTTTATCTAGTATTGGAACATATACATAATGTAGGTTGCAACTTGTAACAATAAAAAGCACAGAAAGATGATGTTTGCTCTTTGACATTTGCAATGGTACAAGTAAAAAGGTACATTACTTACCCCTGCTGCTTCTGTCAAGTTAAGGTTCAGCTCCTCACTGCAGGACAAGGAAATTGAAGAGTCTATGATAATATATTAACTTATAATGTTATACTCAACAGTAAGGATATAATAATAATTCAGTGATATTTACAATTGATACAATTTAAGAAGTGTGTTTTTATTTTCCATCTGATAAAGCACAAGGAGGCAGGAAGGCAACAATTTCCTGATTCTTTGTGCTGGTCTGACAGGCACGTCATCAAGTAGCATTCTAAAATGAGCTTCAAGTAATTCTGTAATTCCTTTGAAGTGCTGGAGCAGTGGCAATGCCGTGAAAAGTTTACAAGAAAAATACCAAGTCTGTAATGACTAATGACCCAACTTGGTCATGATTAGGAAATACCTGAGATATGTTGGTAGCCAAGATAAACACGTATAATGACCCCAACTTCCACAAAAATGGGCATATATCATAGCCCATACAGCTTTAGATTGAAAAAATGCCTTCCAAGGTACATCCTATAGTTAAGTGTGTGAGAGTGAAATAAATCATCAAACCCAAAAAAACAGCAATACATAAGGGGTTTAAAAGAATTTGAAGCACCGTTTATATAAGAGCTACAAAAAAGTCTAAAATTTTTGCTTCTGGAAGTTTCCCTTCAAACTGCTGAGGAGGGGCCGGGCAATAAATACCCCACTTCTTGTGTAGAACTTCAAGGACTGATATAGTAAATTCCATCCTCCACAGTTTAAATCTTTAACAAGAATAGTGTATTTGATACATGCACCATACTATGCTTAATTCCTATTCTCTTATTATTACATAATCCAAATTTGAATTATGCATCCTCTTAAAATATGATTTACATATAAAACTGCAGAATACCTTCAGAGAAGCATCCACCTCTGAGGATGAAGAACTCTTTGGTTTCTCTTCGGGCAAGAACTGAGGCCCTTTAACATATTGAGGGTCAGATTTGATCAAATAATAATAACAAAACAAGTAGAAGAAATCGCACTTACAAGACAAAGGTGTTTTATAGGAAAAGGGCTGTTCTCCTTTCACCATCTGAAATCCAATGAACCTGAAACAAATAGACAGTTACATTGTAGAAAGGCATTTACCTGTGCAGTTTCTACTATCAATAAAAATGATTGCAATGAAACGAGTACTTTCTCCAGAAAAAAATTTGAGAGAGAGATGAAATGTAACACCAAATGGCTTGCTTACCAAGCTATGCCAAGGAGGCCGAATATGTGAAAGACAGACTCCCAACCAAAGTTTTGGATAAGAGGTGGAGCCAAAAGAAGTCTGCAAGTTCATGACATTATAGGTGACTATGATTCTTTATGAAAATTTCAGCAGACATACATTTTATAAAAAAACATAACTTGAGTTCACTAGCATGCCAATGTAATCATAACTATTTCAGGTGTAACTTATAGTCAATGTGATCGGTGAAATAAAAGGCCTAGAGCCCCAGAGGTTGGAAAATAGCTACTACATGGCAATGAAAAAAGGAGAAAAATGGTACACCATATGCATGTCAACTTTAAATGTCAACTTCCATTTACTCAATGATGCACTCCACTTTATCATTTTTTTATTCTGGAAGGTTGACCTCATTGTATGGGGTAAGGCCAAAGCATGCATAGCAAATTTATTAAAATCATACTAAAAATACAATATTTTTAATGTAGCTTACTCTAGAATGTCAGGAACACTCTTTTGATCGAAACTTAGAAGTAATTAATAATACCTGATAATTCTTTCCTAAAATTGGATGCTCTATTTGTAAGAATTTGATAAAGTAACACCAAGGGGACATATTTTTCTACAAAACATTGATAACTTGAAGCTTCAAAGATAATGGGAGTGTTGAAGTAAATATACCCTGTAACACTTCCAAAACTTAAACCACCAAAAACAAATGATACTGCCCGTGATCGCTCTTCCAATGGTATTGACCTATACCAAATTGGAAAATTCAACACCAGCATGAGAAGAATAAACAAAAACATTAAAGTAATAGATTATCTATGAAAGCTTTCTTAGCAGAATTGAACTATGGAATATTTACTTTTTAGTCTATACCATGATTACCATCAAACGAACATTCTCAATAAATGTAAAAGTAAACAACCATAAGATTGGGGGGAAAGGACTTGTTATTCAGCTGCATAACAAACAATAGCTCAGTAAGTCAGTTTTAAGTTTTATCAGTCTCAAGAATTAAAAAAAATGGTGCCCAAGACTTCTTATGGGTTATAGACTTATAGTGGTGAGGAATGAACTGTACCTGTGAACCTTTATGGAAACTAATTCACTATAGGTTTTGGCAAACTTGAGTACTTCACTTGTTTACTTATTACTCTGTATTTATTATATACTTCTGGTTAAAAAATCAATATGTGAATATGTGATAGCAAGGTATAAAGCGACGTTGCAAATTACATAAGCACCAGGACAACCAAGTAAAAGTATCCAGATTTTGGGAATACAAACAGAAGTACAGAGATCACAAGTTCAATAGACTAGAAACTATCCAAGATTCATGCCTCTAAGTTCTTTTCATTCTCACATGCCTGGCAATCATGTCAGTGGCAGCGGATGGTGAAACACCTTCTCCTATTCCAACCTGCATATACAAAATCATATGCATGTCGTTAATCCAAGATAAAAAAAAAAGTGGTACTAAAGTTCTGTAAACATTATATTTGTTTCCTTGTTGAATCCACAAAGAACTCGTTGTGTCTGAATTACCATAATCCTTGAAAAAATTAGAGCAGGCATGAACCCTGAAAGAGTGGGAACCAGTGCTGTTGCGACTGACCAGGTAAGGACTCCTACTTCAAGAATCTTTCTGTGCATGTAAAGGTGACCAATAATTATATGGCAAAACTAGCAGGTCCCCTTTCTTTCAATGACTAATCATATTCGCTATACAAATACACAAACGATATCATAAACATGTTACCTGCCACCAAATATCTTTGCAAGCAAACCTCCAGGCAACTGACTTATTGCATAGCCCCAAAAGAAAGATGATTGTACAAGTCCAGCTACAGAAGAACTCCACCCAAATTCATGTGACATCGGAATTATGGCAACACTCAAATTCACCTAATACGTAAACCAAATACATCTCTTCAATGCCACCCATACCATCAAACACCAAATTGGAAAGACAATATCTTTAAAGTGAGTTCTTAGTTTACGTCATTTTCTCTTCCTTCCTATGAATCATGGAAACTCTCCTCAGCCCCAGTTTTGGGGGCGTTGCCGTAATTAAGAAGAATTGCAAATCCAATTTCCCTAAATAATTAGAGTTTCAGAGACCTTGAATTTCCATTTTTTCTACTTGATGGATTTCCTTGATGATAAATAGTGCATTTTTTAACTTTTTAGTGGATTTTTGTGGGATTTCTTCATAGCAACACTGATATTTCATAGTGGAATGCATTACTAGAAATGTATTGCATTTTATGTTTACTTATGAACTGATATGTTATAATTCCTAAGTTTGAATGTGTAGAATGTATGTATTATTGGTTATGAAACAATGTTATATTAAAAAATATGTGCATATATATACATGAAAAGAAAACAGCCAAGCCTTATTCCCATAAGATTTTGGGGTCGGGTAACATTAATCGATCCATGATATCAAAGCCAAAAATAAAAGAATGATAAGAAAAATAAAGAGATAAGGTAAGATAAAAAGGATTAGATAAAGATAAATACTACGTATAAGATAAAGAATATAAGAAAGCTAAAAGATAAAATAATATACAAACATAAAAAGACAAAAATAAAAAAGAGATAAAGAAAAGAGATCAATCCTCCACACGAATATTTGTCCTCCACTTTACTCTCTCCAAAGCCCTACTTTCATCATATTTCCATGTGTATAAAAAAATATTTATAAATATCTCTGTGTGTTTTATAAGTAGTAATACGTATGTGTTTCCTCCAAGATATGTATCATATGTTTCTTAGAAATCCATTTTTCTCATTTCTTGTTTCAAGTTTCCCATTTCCTTGCTACTTAGCTTCCTTCGAATAAAGATGAAATGAATTTCTAAATCAAGAACCTTCCATATCTTGCAGCTTGCTAAAACATTGCAGACTTTGATGCGATTGCTAGCTAAACAAACATATGCAACAAGGAACACACCACTCCATTTGACTCGCCAGCATTAAATTGTCATAAATTATCTCATTATTAGCTCACTAAGCTTATAAATTATCAGCCAAAAATGAATTTTAGACGGAATTTTCCAATTCTAGTCATCAATAAAACTTATGCCGAGTACATCAAAGCATGCTCAGGAAAGAAAACATTTATTACCTTATCCATGTTACAGATAACAAAGGCAAGAGCAGTAGTTCCAACAAGCTTATATCTTTGAGGAAGTTTCTTCCATGGTGGCCAACCCCATTTAAGCAAAACTTCTTTCCCCCCACTTTCAGCTAGAACTTCATCCTTTGAAGTTTCAATCAAACCACTTTTATTGCCTAATCCCCTATTTCGAACAACACTGTCGAGTGTTATCTCTGTTTCTAACCCGCTTTCCTTCTTGTCTCTGATACAAGAAACTCCGAATCTAAATCCATGTTTAGTAGGCTGCACACTCGCTGGCTTAAAGATTTTAGGTTTATGGGTTGTGTACTGTGAAAAACAGCAGAAGTGGTTCTCTGTGCTTTGTGAGAACAGCTTAGCCATGGGCACTTCTTGCCGTTCTTGGGAATACGAACTGCAAATAGTCAAATAGTGCGAAACATTGCAATAAGAGTCCCGCTTCCTGTAACTTCGGTTACACGAAGGGTTATTGTCTGACAATTTGATCGGCTACAGGCGTCTTAAGAGAAAATCCATTTCCATATAAACAAAATATAAAGAGTTATCTTTATCACGAATATTTCAAATCTAATTTTTTCATAAAGTGTCTGTGATAATCACCAGATATTTTTTTATTTTTGTCTGTGTGAAAATCGATTTTCTTTGTAAATCACCGCTCAATATGTCTGTGTAATCGATCAAATTGTCTGTACACAGACAATTTGACAGACGTGTAACCCAGCGTGTAAAACTTGGCGTGTACAAAAGGAATTTTCCTTGCAATAATATTGAAAAAACTACTCCGTACTCGTCAATTCACTCATCGGCCTTTTTCTTCAGCTTTTTTTTTCTAGTATGTGGGTAAAATATGTGGGTAAAATTTATCTCGGAGTCGTAGGATAGTGAATTGTATCTAAATTTGTGAATCATTGTTTAGACTAGAATTAAATTAGGGCAACAACACTTAGTTCTCATTCGAATGAGGCATCGTACTTACCATTCATTTAATTAGTTCAAATCATTATATTATTTTGAATTTAGATTTAAATAATTCAACTGCAACATTATGATTGGTCTATGTTGATAAATGTATGATATCTTAAGGGTATCATAGAATTTACCTTAAATTAGACTATGGATAGAGATGTCAAAATGAGTCAAAGTCCACATAGCTAGTCCATTTCATCCCATCTCACGATGAACTCATCGGTTTTGTGAGTCAACCTGCACGGGTTGCAGGTTAAGTGGGTTGGCACATGCAGGTTCTAAGTTGTCCAAAATACATATATCTATTTTTGAGTTTCATTCTCTTCAATATTGATTGTTTACACCATGTTGAGGTTAAGTCCTCGCGGTCCAAAGGCCCAACATAGTCCTTTGGGCTTTCGTGTGGTATTTTACCGATTAGAGTGTTTGGTGTATTAATTAAGGTAATACGAAGACAAAAGCAATAGCAAGAAATGATGAAAGGTAAAGTGAGGCAAAGACCAATCGAGCGAAGCTCTTTATTTTTTTGGGTCGTGCCGTGAAGTTCAATTGTATCGTATGGTAGTTAGAGAGGTTGGCGGCCTTTCATTCCGTTGTTTCGTCGTGGCACACACACACCCAACAAGCACCCTCTGATTCAGGGGGACCTGAAAACGTGCGATAGAACACTAAAAGGCGCGCGATCTAGCTACGTGATGCTTGAATCTCAACGCCCTATATGTTCTACACTGAGTTATTACAAAAGAGTTAGAGAGAAGTCTAAAATATAGTATGTAAGTTTGCCAACCTTTTCTACAATGAAATAATGTGAGTATTTACACTACAAAGTAGTAGGTGTAGGAGATGATGTGTCGAGCCCTCAGGTGATAGCCTCCAATCATAAAATTCTCCATATCGAATTGTCCAAAGTACATATATCTATTTTTAATTTTCATTCTCTTCAATATCGATTGTTTACAACATGTTGAGGTTAAGTCCCCGCGGTCCAAAGGCGCAACATAGTCCTTTGGGCTTTCGTGGGGTCTTTTACCGATTAGCGTGTTTGGTGTATTAATTAAGGCAATATGAAGAGAAAAGCAATAGCAAGAAATGATGAGAGGTAAAGTGAGTCAAAGGCCAACCGAGCGAAGCTCTTTCTTTTTTTTCGACCTTGCCGTGAAGTTCAATTGTATCGTATGTTAGTTAGAGAGGTTGGTGGCCTTTCAATCCCTTGTTTCGCCATGGTGCACACACCCTCATAAGCACCCCCGGTTCAAAGGGACAAGAAAACGCGTGATAGAGCACAAAAGGGCGTGCGATCTAGCTAAGTGATGCTTGAATCTCAACCCCACGTTCTACACTGAGCTATTACAGAAGAGTTAGAGACAAGACTAAGCTATAGTATGTAAGTTTGTCAACCCTTTTAGGATGATGTGTCGAGCCCTCATGTGATAGCCTCCAACCGTAATATTCTCCACATCGAGTGCATTAGATGTGTTTTCCGCCAATTTTAGCCTTCCCACCAACTGTTTTGGAGAGTTCTCCCTAGGGCAGCACGGGTCGGTTCGGGTGGGTCGGGTTCATAAAAGGTAAACCCGTTCGGGTACCGGGTTTATTTTCTCTAACCCTACATACCCTTAAAGAAAATGGAATTAAAAATTCGGATATTTTGAATTTCAGATTCATTCGGATATGGGTCGGGTTTCGGATATTTCGGATATCCAAAACTGATAAATAAACTACTAAAAGTTTACTTCTTTTTACATAAACTGGAAATTTATACACGATGAACAAAAGTTACACAATATAAGGGGCATACCCCAGACCCTCGGTTCATAAAGTAAGAGTTTGTATGAACTTACAAGTTCATGAATTGGCTAAGTGGCTAACCAAGTTTAAGTGTTTAACAGATTAACACACAACAAAATATACAAAGTGCACCACATTAGAAATTGTGAAATTATACCAAGTTTGTGACATGCAAAGCAGAGGCGGATCTAGCATTTGAACTCAGGTGGGGCTAAAATTTAATTAAAGAAGGTATATTACAATATGTCAAAATGGCAAAATATAGTTAAATAATATTACAGAAATGTGAAAGAAAAAATAAATATTACAGAACCGATAATTTAATTATCTTAAAAGTCATAGATACCGAATCAAAATTGACTCGCTTACTAAATTATTCAGTACCAATTTTCAAGTCAATTTCTCCAAAAACAATTTTCTTTTGACTCTATAGTCTATTTCTCTATGTAAAAAAATAAACTAATTAAATTTAACTCACCAAGCACAATGAATTGATTAAATTAACTTTTCAGAGTAATATTCAAAATTCCAATTATTTGAAGTAATTAATTTTTCATACTAACATTCAAAAGTCTAATGTAAAAAACTGATGGAGTTCAATTTAAAGGAATAATTTTTTCTCTTCTTCAGTGTGAGACAGAGATTTTGGGTAGAAAAATGAAAATTTTAAAACATGAAACATGTTACAAAATTTGGACATTTTTAAAGAATTAAAAGGTTGTGCCGAGAGTTATTAAAAGTCTGGTGTGCAAGGGGATTCGAGCTCATATCCTTAGGCTACACAAGCACTCTCAGTCCACTTCCGTTGGACTACCGGGACTTGTGTTTAGAAGTCGGTGTTAATAGATACGGAGTATTATACTATAACTATTTAAATACAATATACTAATATATACATGATATATATACTAGTATTTTTTTTAGCATGGGCCTAGGGCCCTAGGCCCACCCTGGCCTTGAGTTGTATCCGCCCCTGATGCAAAGTAATAAAAGCAAAAACACAAAAACACTTCGCAAGCGTCCATTCAATTCCTTCTTTAGTTCTTCATAATGGCTTCAAACTTGAACCTATAAAAATACAAGAATGTCAAACATCTAAACAAATACTATTGTTAAAAACAAGTAATCATCAAACCGTGATGCAAAAATATTGGCTCAGATAGCTGTTTTTCAGATCATATTTTGTATGGGGGGCATATTATATCAAGTAAATGACGGCAACTATAGTTACCTAGCCATAACTTAACAGAACACCAACTCATGAAAATCAGTTTGTTGTGGAAGCTTCATCATAACCAATTAAATGATTGAAATGATAAAGGGAGAATAAGCTTGTATGAACACTTAACAAGTGGCATAGGCTCAGATAGCTTGTTTTCGAATTCAAATTTTGTATGGGGCATAAACATTTGAAGTAAATGGCTGCAACTTTAGTTACCTAGCCACCACTTAAAACACAACACCAACCCATCAAATATCAGTTTATTGTGGAAGCTTCATCATAGCCATTAACCTATTACCCAAATAAATTATTCAAATGATTAAAGGAGAATAAGCTTGTGTTACCATTCATTATAAGTTCACAAGGGGCAAATGGGCAATAAGCTTGTGTTACCATTCATTACTAGATGGTCTGCTTCCATCATCCATGTCCAATAAACAATCAGAACTGCTAATCAAATTAGTCATATATAATGTTCAACAATAAATAAGTAATGAAAGCAATATTTTTACTGCAATAGAATCCTGAGAAGATCCGCCAACATGGCCATCAAGACCACCAGTGACATTGCCATCAATTAATTCTGCAAAAAAAAATCAAATCAGACTGTTTAATGTAAAAGAAAACATATGAAGTACATTATATGCAAATCAAAAATAAAAAAAGTTTAAATTAACCTGCTTCCAGATTTTGCACTTCATCTATATTTTCTTCAACTGAGATAGGGTGGTTTTGATTTCTTAGTCAATCTTGAGTACAAATTAAAGCTTCCACAATTTTTGGACTTAATGAACTTCTGAAACAGTCCAACACTCTGCCACTAGTATTAAAAGTGGACTCAGAAACAACAGTAGAGATTGGAACAACAAGAATATCTCTAGCCATTTTTGAGAGGATAGGAAACCTCTCACTATTTAACTTCCACCACCTTAAAATGTCAAAATATGTATCCTCTTCAATTATGGCCTCACTCAAGTACAATTCCAACTCATTTTGTTTCAAACCCAACTGCCCATTCTCAAACTTCTGTTTTTTAAGCTGAGCTTTCAATTTGGAGACAGGTCTTGCAGACAAAATCTCTAATTGTGTTTGAGAGGGAGTTGAGCTTGAAATAATGCTTCGAGTGGTAGAATCAGAGTAGTCGCACACATAATCATTGTATAACTCAGTCAAAGCAAGCTTGATACTTTCAAAGAATTTCACACCCTTTGATTCAGTATAAAGGGCATTCAGTTGAAAAGGCATGGATTCAAACTTGTCCCTTGGGTCAAGCACATTTGCAAAAAAGATCAGATAGTTAATTTTCTCTGGGTCTCCCCAATATTTATCCAGTTTGGATTTCAAAGTAGAGCCCATTTTACTTGTGTTAGCCTTGGGAGACTTCATCATGTCTTGAAGCACCAGAAACAAATCATAAATTTCAGAGAAGAAAGTATTGGAAGTAACATACAAAGATCCAGAAATCCTTAGGGTCATTTCATAAAAACTTTCAAGAATTGACACTAAGGATTCACAATTCACCCAATCAGAAACATCAGGCACTTCTGTACCTAAATCAGACCCATAACAACTCTCACTGTCCTCGTATTCTTCAAAAACTCTTTCATTGGATAATGCTGACTTCAACATCAGATAGGTGGAGTTCCACCTAGTTGGAACATCTAGGTGCAGGCCACATTTGGACTTTGCTCCTATCAAATCAGATATATCCTTAATTTTTTTGAGTATAGAAAGAGAATTCCTAACATACTTCAAGGCTTCCCTAACCCTCACTACAGATGTATCAGCATCCTTCAACCCATCTTGGACTGCCAAATTCAAGATGTGGGCAATACGTCTCATGTGTAGGTACTTGAGTCTAACAGGAGAACCACCCCATGACAGAAGCTTTTTCTTTAAAAATCTTATTGTAGTATCATTACTACTTGCATTATCAACAGTCACAGCGAATATATTTTTCAATCCCTACTCTAATAAGCAAGTTTCTAGGGCCTTGGCAATGTACTCCCCGTTGTGGGAAGTCACTTGCACAAAAGAAATCACATTCTTCTGTAGCTTCCACTGATTATATATGAAATGAGCAGTAATACTCATGTAGTTGATCCTCTGAATAGAGGTCCATGTGTTAGTTGTTATACTGACCCTTTGGGTGGTCTCTTTAAACAACCTTCTAAGGCTCAGCTCCTCATCTAGATATATTTGGTAAATGTCCCTAGCAATAGTCCACCTAGAAGGGACAACAAACCTTGAACATGCTACAGAGACAAACTTTCTAAGCCCCTGCCTCTCAACAAACCTAAAAGAAAGCTCATCAATTAGTATCATTTCTGCAAGAGCTCTCTTGATTAGAGTTTGGTCAAACACCCAGGTCCCTATAACCCCAGTAGTTTCTGGAGAGGTGGTTTGAGTATTTACAACTGGTTGGAAGGTTGATAGGGCTTGTATGATCTCTTTAGAGTGGGTATTTTTTAGGCAACTTAGCATGTGGTTTCTTAGAGAAGAAGTTCCATGCCTTTTGGACTCACAACAGTACACCTTAGCACAATATATACATCTCCCCTTCACAAGGGACTCCCTTGCTATCATACATTTTGTCAGTGTTCCCATATCTTGGATCTAGTTTCAACCGGTTTCCTCTTTTGTCCACAACCGACAGTTGAAGCAATCTACTGAGTGATAGTGTTCTCCTCTACATTGTGAGCTTCCACTCCAGGTTGTTGGGCTGGAGGAGGTTGAGCACCAGATACAGATATGTCTTGGGATTCCATCTATAAACCATTACATGAAACTTAGGGACTTTTGCATAGCTTTCACTTTCAGAATTCAGAAAAAAACAAACAATAATTCTTTCATCATCATTCATTCTTCTTTGGGCCACAATCACTCGTTTATTTACATAGTTATCATCATTTCAAATCATTTTCAAGTCTGGAACAATCACCAAGGTGATTTACAGAATAGTATAAGGAGTAGGCTTAACTATTCTCTACAGACTTAGAAGAACCGGTTAACTCTAACTACTCAGCTTGAGTGTTTGAGTCAATCATGTAACTTATACAACAACAATAACCAACATGTAATAGGCAACAATAACCAACATGTAATAGGCAACAATAACTACGCAGTTACACACTTACACATCTTCCACTATCAGAAATAAAAAAGAACAACCAATCATTATTTCTTCATCAATCATTCATTCTTCTTAGGGGCCACAGTCACTCTTTTGTATACAGAGTTTTCAACATATCAAATCATTCCCGCTTTCTCAGTCAATGCAGTTAGGCATGCATAGAAATCAAGTCTGGAACAATCACCAAGGTGATTTACATAATAGTATAAGTAGTAGGCTTAACTATTCTCTACATACTTAGAAGAACCAGTTAACTCTAACTACTCAGCTTGAGTGTTTGAGTCAATCGGGTAACTTCTACACCAACAATACGCAACATGTAATAGGCAACATTTATATACACAACCTTACACAACTCCCACTGTCAAGCAAATACATAACCATAATTTATTCATAAATACAGTTTCGGACAAACATGCCCACAATTCAATCCTCAATATTTATGTAGCACAAACAGTGACATAAACTATCACACAAGCATCATTTTTACTTCCACAGTTCGACATTCAATTTACACAATAAATAACAACTCACAAGTCACAACCACATTTTACACTCCTCATCAAGCAGAGAATAGAAGTTATACCTCATGCTCGACTGTGACTGACTGACTGATATGAGAGAGTGGGACACTGAGAGTCTGAGAGTGAGCTTGGCTTTACCGGCAAAGGGGCAATGCTTCCACAGTTCGACGACGTTAGGGTTTCAACTTCAAACTAAGAAGCGTGTGAGAGTAAGAGTGGGAAGAGAGAAGACTGAGGCCTGAGTAACACACTGAGAGTCTGAGACCCTCACAGACTCACTGTCTCACATCCGGAGTCCGGAGACTGGAGAGATGAAGTGGTCAGCGAAGAGAGTTATCAGAGAGTCAGAGACTCAGAGTAAAGAGAGATAGAGAAGTAGGCGGAAGTGGGTTAGGGTTTATTAGGGGAGTATATATATAATTATATATGGGTTGTATATTGGGCTGGGTCTTTCGGGTTTTCGAACGGGTCGGGCGGGTTAAATCCAAATCCTACCCGGCCCGGTAATCAATAGGGGTAAAGTCTGGCAGGTTTTCGGGTTTGTTAATCTGGTCGGTTGACCCTACCTGATCGGGTAACATCCAAAATATCCGATCGGGTATTCGGGTTGGGTCGGGTTTTGCTCAGCCCTAGTTCTCCCACATACAACCAGCATTATCCGAGTAAGCATTAAGTATCAGAATATTTCTGACTGGCGGATCCTGTGCGGACATTGGGCTCGCAAGCTAGTTGCGCCGCCTAGAGGTATTTGGGCCTGGACCCAATACCCCAACACCCAAAATAATTTTCAAATATACTTATTATTTTACAATCTTTGTTGTACTATTATTTTTATAATAATTATTCACATTAGTTACTCCGGCATATTTTTATGTTATATTTGAAAATAACTTTATAATAATTAATAATCGTTGTTCACAAATATTGACTCAAAAGATCTAATTGTATCTTTATTTTTGTACAATTAGTAATTTTATTAGACACCATTTAATAATTATCAAATTTTAATATAACAATGATTTTATAATATTTTAAATTAAACTTATCAACTATTTTTAATTAAAGCAACGCATGACAATAGAGGAGGCTAACTGTGTGTGTTTGTGTGTTTGTGTGTGTGTGTGTCTGTGTGTATTATAATATAATATTGAAATACATAAGAGTGGAGTTTTGAAAGTTGAATAGCATTTCATTTATGGTGTTGCCACATGTTATTTTTTCCTACCAAAATCAATAATTTATCCAAAGAATTCTTCAAGGGTTGGCTTATTATATTATATAGATAAATATAGATGCTTTGATTTTTTCAAATCAATTTCAACTTCTAATTATACAAACATTTTTTCAAATTACTCCGGTATATGTTTCTATTTTTTTTAAATTAATTACACTTCTTATTCACTTCCTAATTTTTATACTCCGATATTTGTGTCATCATTTTTTATAATACGAGTATGATGTAGAGTTCGTTTGGTGATTTTGTTTTTCGGTTTATCAGCCAACTTTTTAACTTAACACGTAACTCTCGATTTCACGCACTAAATTTGCGTAAATGATGTAATAATAAGAAAAAGTAAGATTGATGTTACTTTTCTGGTTGTATTGATTGATGTTACTGTAGATGACCATTAAAGCTATTTTTTCATATAATTTTTTCTTTATTTTATTAATCAAATATATTTTAAATATAATTTTTTCATAAATCATCAAAATCACCCAGTACAACTATTTCAGTGAAAATTTTACAAATTTCGACAGAATTAGCTGATTCTGCCGATTTCAGGGTTACCAAACGAGCTCGTAATTGACGGGTGCAGTGAACAATTTTGATTGACTTTTCAATGGCCAAAGGACAATAATGCTCCGAGTGCTCAATGGCAATAGAGTACCACACCACACCACTAGACCAGAGTTAGTCTATCACTTATCTCACGAATGCAATCACCTTTGTCTCTAGTTGGTCCATGTGATTAACTTCCCAGTTCCATTTCATACGAAATAAATTTAATGGTGGGTAAATTTACTGTTTAGACATTGTTTCGACACTTTTTTGCATTGTTTTGCACCGTTTTGATGTAGATAATTTGTCAAATGATGAAGTGAGAAGTTAATTTCGAGACTGTCTGAAAAGGAAAGTGGAAAGTTAATTTCGGGACGAAGTGAGTATATAAAATTTTGTTCGAAAAGCACTACCTCACCTAGTCATTTTATCAAGGGATAAAGGTCAAATTGACCACTATGGTTACATAAGAATTTCATATTGACCACTAAGGTTTCTAATGAACCAAATCGGAAACTATAGTTACGTATAAATCTCATATTTGCCATCAAGGTTTCATAATTCACAGTTTTTGGACACTCACGATTCTCTTATTCCTTTAATAAAAGTTGTTAGTCTTATTTTCATTTTTTGGTGAAATTAAACTAATTTAATAGATGCATATAATTTTGGAATATTTAATTTGAGGTTTTAGAATATATAATTTGATTTTTTATTAGTAACTTCTTATATTTAACAAGTTAAAAATATATTTATGACTTTTCATTCAAATGATTTTTATGGAATTTTGGGAAACATCGATTTGTTTAATTGGTTCAAAAATATTAAAGAATTCAATTACATTATAATAGATTTTTCTAATTGGAGCATCTAATTATATATTCTAAATCTAAATACACGAATTAAGTTATTTTATTTTTTAGGCACATAAAACAAAGTAAAGGGGAATACTTATATAGTTATATCTTTCAAGTGTGAAAAGTCTTTGGTGGGTGTTAAAAAATGGTCAGAAAAATGTTAAATTTGATCCGTTTGAAACTTTAATGTCCAATATGAGATACACATGTAACCATAGTCTCTAATTTGGTCCATTTGAAACTTTAGTGTCCATATGAGATTCATATGTAACTATAATGTCTAATTTGACCCTTATCTCTTTTATCAAACTCCCTTCGTCCGAATCCGGGTCTTCCCTAATACAAAATGATGTTGTTGATATTGAATTTTTAAAATACCAATACAAAAGTAAGAATGAATTAAAACTATATTGATATCACTAAATATGATACGAGATAAATTACTGCAACGAATGAAACGAGATAGAGAAAAAAGATAATGTGAGAGATTTGTTAGTTTTTTTAAAGAGAGACTTGTTAGTTAACATTCTTATTTTTGAAGTAGCACAGAACCCATTCACTAACAATAACATGTCATATTTCAACCTTGTCAAATATTGATTCAAATCTTCTCAACTATTGATCATTAATCATTAAGATGCAAAGGTGAGTGTCCTTCACTCCTTTGGGCTTTGTCACATACATCAAACCCTTTCCGGTTAATACTTTAGGCATGTATAACTAAGGACTTGGGAACAACTTAGGCATGGACCCGGTCCACTTGTCCATGTCGGTCCAGATTTGTTCCGGCATTGTGAGGCACTAGACTGGGTCCTTTTTTTATTCCGGACGAAGACTGAGTATCCGACCAAGTGTATAGGGCACCCGATCCTGGTTCAACGATTTGAGGACCAAACCGGTCAGCCCCTATCCTAATCTCGGTCCCGACCGGTTAAATTTTTTAACCCTTGGCACCCAACAAAAGATTAAAAAAACGGGACCAGGTCCGGGTACTCGAAACCGGCTCAAAACCGGATTTATACAGGTTGGGTCCGGGCTTAAAATATTCATGGCAGATTGGCCGGGACTGAGCAATCTAGGTGTAGAATCAGGACCGAGCCAGGTCAATGGCTAGATCAGCTTCTATCTGGCATTGCTGGGAGCATAGTGCTTGTGGCACATCTAAAGTTCGAAACTGGTACGATAATGATGATGTAAATGTATGGTACTTAAAAATATTCTTCTAAAAAAATTAAAGACTCAGTACTCGTATATTATTGTTACACCATATTGGGGGACCCTCAGGAATGGAGTGTCATCCCTTTTTTGTTACACCATATTTGCGACACCCGATCCCATCAGAGGGTTGTGGACCTCTGAACTGTGTGTATGCCGCCGAATTGCACTACTTCCCCTAAAGAACTTCTTCCAGAAGTTGTACTCAGAACGCGCAAGGCGCTTGTGCTTGGCTAAATATGTACTACGCAATAAAATTACATTGTATAGTATTTTCTTGTTTTTAACGTTATGGTATTCAATCCGTTTCTAGCTCCACCGAAAATATTAAAGTGAGGGGAAGAAAGTTTATAATTCTTTCTAACCCAATCCAAGAAAACATTTACAAAAAAAATGATATTCCAGTGGGTAATGATTCATCAATTTATTGTACACGAATTATGAAATGAAAAACACTGCATTATGATAAATTCTGGAACTTCTTTACTGAGCTAAATACATCACATTAACTAGAGAATCACAAATTTCGCAGGCCTTGGGATGCAAGAGATCACTCGCGAGGAATTCTTCAACCACACCATTCACTTCTATAGCACTACATCCAGGTTTCTTCTTCAATCCAGACTTCTCAATCATTTGTCTGACATTCCTAGCCTCTGCATCCCAGCCAGCCTCCTTATACATTATGTAAGAAAGCATGTGACCACCATAGGGGGCTGTCATTGGATTAGAAGAGAGTTTTTTCCATAATCTGTCACCAACTTCAACATTACCGTGTACCCTGCAAGCGCTCAATAATGCCCCCCAAACATTAGGATCACCCTTTTCTATACCACCCATCTTCTCTTCAATGAACTTCTCGGCTTCCTCTAACTCACCAGCCCTTGCTAAGAGGTCTACCACACATGCGTCATGCTCAAATCTTGGTTTCACCCCATAAACACTACTCATTTTGTCATATAATATAAGGCCGCTGTCTATTAGTTTAGCATGAGTGCAGGCAGAAAGAAGAGAAACGAATGTGGTCTCATTAGGTTGTGCCCCACTTGACATCATTTCATCAAAGACCCGAAGAGATTTTAATGCATCTCCATTCATTGCAAATCCTGATAAAAGAGCATTCCACGATCCGGTATCTTTACAAGATATTCCCTCAAAGACAGATAGAGCAAAGTCCATTCTACCACATTTCGAGTACATATCCACTATTGTAGTGGCTAAGATAAGGTTTGAATCATACCTGTGGCACAAGTAACACTTGAATGAACAATTGCATTTATTGTGTTGATTATAGATAATGTATAGGTTACCGTGCCTAGTGAGAGGTCTCGAGTTCGAAACCCGCTAGACACATAAAGGGTTTGAAACTCAATGGAGTTTCAGCTCTGATTACTCCAGGCCCCAGGCCCCCTTCCCCAGACACCCCCTGGAGTAAAAAAAATATATAGATAATGTATAGGCGACCTATGCTGGACACATCACTTCATACCATAGGGAAGTGAATAACAATATCATAAGGTAAAGGAAAAAGAGTGAATACTGCATATATAATATTTTTAAGGGAAAAGGGTCAAATAGACCCTCGAACTTACATAAAAAGATCAAATAAGCCCTTATATAGGAGGCTCTGTCCGGCCGTCGCCATTTGGAGCGGTTCCCGTTGGAATTTTTTTATGAAATTTTTGGAGCATCTTATTCATTAAATGTAGTTTAATCATATCAAATTCCAGCTAAAACTTCAATCGGGAAGGCGTTCAAATGAATTCGTGAAGATAAATGCGTAGTTAAAAGCGCAGTTATCTTCAAGAATTCATTTGAATGCCTTTCGGATTGAATTGTTAGCTGAAATTTGGTATGAGTAAACTAGACTTGATGAATAAGATGCTCCAAAAAATTCATAAAAAAAACCACCAGGAACTGTCCCAAATGACGAAGACCGTACAGAGCCTCCTATATAAGGGTTTATTTGACCTTTTTATGTAAGTTCGAGGGCCTATTTGACCCTTTTCCCTATTTTTAATCATCAATATATATTCATAATGCATAACATTCCAAGTACCTGTAACGTTTTGCCAAGGAGTGAATCCACAAGCCTTGCTCTAATGAGCCAAGATGAGCACAAGCTGTGACCGCACTCACAAGAACGGACTCGTTAGGCATCATTCCAATATCTTCCATTTTCTTAAATAACAATAAAACTTCTTTAAAATCACTAACCAGTGAATAAGCTGCCAGTATTGTGCTCCAAGAGATGACATTTCTGCTTGGCATTTCCTCGAATAGTTGTCTGGCTTTCTCGACCTTCCCAATTTTCCCATACCCATCAATCATTGTCGTCCACAACACCACATCTCTGTCAGGACTTTCATCAAACAGCATACTGGCTTTACCCACATCAAGCGCCAACGAGTAAAACTCAATCAACGCACTAGCAATAAAACGATCTTGATAAAACCCTAGTTTCAGTACATGGGCATGTACTGAAAACCCCATTCCCTTAAAGACGTCTAAGACCATAGAGCATGCCTTGACAAGGGGTGTGAACGTATAATTGTTGACAATAAGATTACAGCTGAGCATCTCTTTGTAACAAAGAATTGCGGACACAGGCAAATGGGATTGCACGTATCCTCTGATCATTGTATTGTACAGGAATGTGCTTCGGAACCGAAGGTTCTGAAAAATAGCAGTCGCGTACCCAAAGAAATCTGGGTTCTTTGAGGAGACAGCGAAGGAGAAAAGCGGAGCGATGGAGGAAGGGCTCTCGGGGAGTTTGAGCAGATGAGCATGAATTTGTTTGAGGTGGTTGAGGGTTGTGCATTTTTGCATGGAGAGAGGAATATGTTTGGATTGCAGAGCTAAAGGATTATGAATGGCGTCTTTTATGGCTGTTGCTTAAGTAAGTAACACTGACCTATGGCTCTACAAGTATGTCGAGAAACAAGAACTCCCTTGATTCTGCCTTTGCCCTATATAATGTCACGGCTGTGCTTAGCCTGGTTCTGCAGTTCTGCCTCAGCCCTGCTCAATGTAGAGCTTTGTTGTCCTTTACGGAGAGGAGCGAATCCCGGCATGAATTTCTGACTGGGACAGTAAACTAAAAATGCCCCTAAAATATTATAAAAATGTATAGCAAAGTTTTCATTATCAAAAGTAAAAATTGATATAGAAACTAAATGCTTTTTCCAATTAAAGTATAATAAGCCATAGTTCCTTTGACGTTCTTACAAAAAGTGAAAAACTTGTACAAACACTAAGAAGGCCTCAACAACCCCTTCTAAAATTTATATAAGAAGAGAGGCTTAATTGTAGTGAGAATTTATATATTCCGTATGAGAATTTGTTCTAAGAAATGGTATTGAACTGAATCTTTCTATTCCTTAGAGAAGTCAATTAATTCATATTCTGTAAACTAAACTGAATCAACTATATATTAAAACTACATAACTAAAATACTTATTTATCGATACATTAGAGCTAGATGTTCAGTATTGTTTATACATTGGAGTACTAATTCGATAAACTAATTTATCATATATCAATACATTTATCGAATGGCTCAATCAGTATCAAGTATCAACATATTTTATTTGAAGATTTATCAGCATAATAATTCGTATTGCTTAATATAATTCACTGAATTAGTACTCAATATTAAAATATATATATGTACCGTTGATATCAGTGATGAAGCAAAAGATTTCGTTTGTATTGAACGGAAGAGTCTCGAGGCAAAAAAGCCAACTAATTTTCGCCTATTCTGGAAGCCTCTGGCTCGTCCAAGTTTTAAAATTCCAAGTTTGAGCTTTGCCTCCTATCTTCTGCGACTTCACTGCGCGTAGATGTTGCTGTTGGGCCTGCTTCCGACTATCAACTTACCCAGGATCGGGTTAGCATGCGAAATCAATTTAGGGGCTTCCCTTCCCTGATGGAATTTTCTCCGCAGTCGAGCGACTCGAGCCTATACTTTGGCCGTAACAGACTCGCGAGCTCAATAGTTGCCCTCCTTCCCGGTGGGCATGTCTATTTTCGGTTCGATTCGAATTGGAACCGGGCTCAAGAAGAATCAAGACAAAGCTGATCCTCACTGTAATTCTTGTCTAATTGCTAAATACAGATTGATATAAATCCTCACTATAATTTGCTGAAATATGTGGCCGACCGAGATTGATCCAGAGAAAGCTATAATAACTTTAAGCAATTTTAGAGTCTCTTTAATAACGGTTAAACTGATAATATTTTTTTTACCCGCACGGGTATCTCAGTTGGTCAAGCGGTGGGAAAATTGGACGTAGACCAAGGTTCGAATCCCGCAGCGACTAAAAGGGGGTTTTCAGAACCTGAAATAAAGCTGGCCCTCTAGTGCGCACGGGTAAAGGCCTACTGCCGCTTTGACGACTGAGTCACCGTGATTTACTCCCCCACCATCCTGTCGGGTCGGGGTGGGGGGCCCTTGGGGTTGGGGATTCAACCTTTTGGACGTAAACTGATAATATTTTGACTTAAGCGGTTGAATTATGGGAAGAGTTAAAATATATTCTGTTAAAATGATCTAACTTCAGTCAATTCAGCACGTCACGATAAAAAATTGTTTGTTTAATAAAAAATTGACTGATAAAACTGATAAGCTGACAAAGGAGTTGCCCAAACTACTCTTATTTTGAATTTTAATTTAGTAATATTTCTAAAAAAACTAAGAATCGGTTATGTGCATTAGTCTAAAGTTAGTAAGAAATGTAGCATACTCTTAATTTTATCAATATGTATGTAATAAGATTAAAAATATTCAATTGTCATGTAAAATAAAAAAAATCGAAACATTCATGCTCTCTCAGTTTCATTGGACACGGCCTACTTTGATTGGAGTTTGGAATAAGAAAACTAAAAATTTAGTTAATTTAGATTTGTGTGTACACATGAGAGAAATAAAAAAGCCATAAATTCATTACTTTAAAAAGAAATTGGTAAAATTTGTGGGACAAATAAAAAAAGTTGACAAAGTCCAATAGAACGGAAAGATTACAATATAATTATATATTATTTATAGATAAATTTATATGTTCGTTTACTATTTCAAAGAAAAGGTTTTTTTTAATGTTACTAAAATTAAACTCACGAATTGAATTAAAATTGAATTAAAATATAACTAAAGTTTTATGATAGTTTTTTATAGTCACTACGACTTAAGAATTGAACATAATAATAATAACAAATAATAAAAGCAATTAGAGGTGGCTTAGAATCAAATTTTTTCGTTTTGACCTAAAACCAAATGTCGAATCAATGTAAAAAGTACAGTTTGGTTTTAAAAATTAAAAAGTAAAAAGCATTTTGTTTAGGTCAATTTATTTTGATTCAAGCTCTGTTTTTTCGATTTTTATCAGAAAAAGTTTGTTGATTACAAAATATAATACTTCGTAATTGGTAAATAAATAAAAAAATTAAACCTACATCAAACAATAATTAGTGGCAATATAATACAAAAACATAATTAAACAAGAGGCAAGAAACAAATGCACTTCAAAATTTCCAATTAGAAAGTGTATATCACATTAAACATTTCTTAAAATAAATAAATGCATACATGTATATATGAAGTACATATACACATGACTTGAAGTCGAACTTTTATTCGTAAAGGTTGTGTACAATCCCTTGTAAATTGATTCATTTTCTTTCATACTAAAAGATTTTTTTATTGCTTTTAAATAACTTAGAATAACTTATTCCACTTTCTTTTTAAATAAAGGCACATATGCTCTAAAGTTTCACATGTTGTTCATAATTGTTTAATTGAAAATAGATTGATAATATACAGGTTGTCTAAACTAAAGTATGATTTAGATAAATACATACTAGTATTTCTTTTACAATAGAACATTACAATAAAATGTCATTTTCATGTAACAACAAGAAAAATGTAAATTACTATTTAAAATATCAATATATTAGTATTACAGAAAAAGTTAAAGTATATATACAAGTGTTTCACTTCATTAAAGCATAAATATCAAATATTAATCAATATCTTAAAAATCATAATAAGCATCATAATAATTTCAAAAATTAAGAATTAAGAACTAAAAAATATTTTATCAATAAATAAGATAACATATTTTAAAAAGTTTAGTTTGTTCAATCCGATTTTTAAAGGTGGAAATTAAAACCAAACAACTACGATTTGATAAGTTTTTTAAATTTTTGGTTTTCTTGCGATTTAATTTATTTTGCTTGTGGTTCGGATTTTGTCGATTCGATTTTTAGTTTTGTCACAACCCCTAAAAGCAATAAATCACATTTTGATGAATTATCATCAATTAAAAAAAATAAAACATTATTAGTAATTATCCCGCATTTAAAAGTTGTCGAATACAAAGTGGTGGTATCCCAAACCAAGAGTAATCAGACTTTGAAATAACATGGGTAGCTCAAAATTTCATTTTGTACACCTTCTTATACACATCAGCAGGGGCGGACCTCCCTATGTTCAAAAGTGTTCATGTGAACACTCAAAAATTTTAACAAGTTATGTAAAAATACATATATATGGGTGGTAGTGTAAAAGTTTATATATGTATTTGAACACCCAAAACTTATACTCCGTAAAATAAATTTGAACCTTCAAAATTTATGTAAAAGATCCGTCATTGGACATCAGTACACCCCCATGTCGGTGAGAGTTTTTTTTGTCTGTGAATCCCAGTCCACAGACAAAAACTGACTTGTTTTGTCCGTAGAATTTTTCACAGACAAAATAAGATAGTTTTTGTCTGTGGACTGGAAGTCTGGAATTTACAGACAAAAAAACTCTCACAAACACGGAAGTTTACTTAGGGATGGACTGAACTGGGCCAGCCCGACCTAGAACCGGCCCATTAGTGTTTGGGCCCTGACCGGGACCGGTTGGCCGGTTCCGGGCTTTTAGCCCATTTGGGCGGGTCAGACAGGCTGGGCTTGTTCCCAACTTTTGGTGAACCGGCCCGGGCGATTCGGGCCAGGCCCGGTTCAATTTTTTTTTTGTTTTTGTTTTTTCAATTTTTTTTGCTTTTCTTAGGGATGGATTCGGGCCGGGTCGGTCCCGGGCCGGGCCTAGGCCCGGTCGGGCCGCCGATTCAAGAAAAGTGGGCCCGGGACCGGCCCGAGGGTTGGACGAGTCCGGTTCGGGCCGGACCGATTAATTTTTTTATATATAATTTATATTTTATAGTTTATAGTTTTATACGAGTATTAAAAACAAACTTCAATTGCATTTATTTGAAATGAAATAGGAACTACATTTGAAAATTAAAACAAACTTTAAGAGATAAACATTTTGAAAATTGTAATCAATCGGAACTTCGCGCACCTCCCGATCCCTTTGGCTTTGTCACATGACTTCATATGCTTGATTGCCATCCCGAATCCGCCTGAAGCCCCCATGATACATTGTTTTTCGCATCATTTGCAAATTGCGTACCACATCCCGGTCTTCGGGTCCTTCTGCTTATCAAAATTATACCGTATAATGACATTTTAATTTTCCATCTTAACTTCTTGGAGAAGAGAATTAGAGAGTAGATATATAATATATTGAAGAATAAGAGAATTAGAGAGTAGAGAGTTAAGAATAGGATTTAGGAAGAATTGGAGAAGAGATATGAAAAAATGTTTAAGATTAAGAGTATTTATAGGTTTTTTTACCCCCAAGAATAAAAAGGTGTACACCAAGAATTATTGTGGGTCACACATATTGGACAAAAATGTTAGCTATTAACGTCATCATATGTCTAATATCATCAAACATAAATGTATTATAAGAGCAATCTCCCAACGAGTTTATATCATTCACAACTTCTTGAGCATCTGATTCTATATTAACTTTTTGCCTTCTTGAGCCCATTGTGCCTCTTCACGTATGGCTAAGAATTATGTGGAGTTTACAGCAAAAATGCCAAAATACTATTTTGGTGTACACACTTTTACACATGCCTGTGTAGACTTTTTTCTGTCTGTCCCTGACAAAATGTGTTTTATCTGGCCCAGACAAAACACGTTTTGTCTTGGACAGACAGAAAAAAGCCTACACAAACATGTGTAAAAGTGTGTACACCAAAACCGTGTGTACAACAAAAATACAAAATAAATGTTTATACAACAGAATGTGCTTATGAGAACTCGCTTGAGTATAAACCAACTGAATACGAAATACGTAGTAAATGTTTAGGTACACTAGAAAAATAGCAGGGGTGGGGAGCTCAACTAGGGAAAGTGCTTATATACACTCAGCCACTCAGCAAGATTTCAACATGCTAGTTATTCAAAATAATAAAAATTTGTAGTTACATAGCAGGTAAATGTAAGCACGGAGCATGTGTAAAGGAGTTACCATCACCAATGTTAAGTGAGTTGATCTTTGAGGGTATGTTTGGAAGTTTGAATGGAAGGGGAGGGGAAAGTTTTGAAAGTTAGTCATTGGAAGGGAAGAGGAAGGAAAAGGGAGGAGACCCTTCTTCTTGTTTCGGAGTAACAAATTTTCTTTGGGAGTAACAAATTTGAAAAGATAGAGATTGTGAATGAGTTGTAATTAAAATCATTTCACATATATGATGAATTCAAATAGTTGAATATATATTGATTTAAAAATGAGCTGAAATTGTCATTTAATTAACCATCTTTCAAAATCCTCCAATTTGGGGGAACTTGAAAATGGAGCATTTGAAGGTTTTTTGGAGGGTTACAAAAGCCCTCCAAAACCATCCCCTCAATATTTTTTAACTCTCAAACATGAAAGGGAATGTCATGAGCCCTTGTCAACCTTCTCTTCCCCTCCCAAACCCAACTCACAAACACACCCTGAGTACACATTTGGGGTGTATAGGCTCTCATTTACACGCTCAAGATGTCTGTATATACTTCGAAAACTTTTATATTGTGTAGGCAAAAAAATAGGAGGCATGTACAAAAAAACATGTACAAAATGATTTTTCCATGTCAAGTAACTAAAACCTGGAGAAGAAATTTGTCATGTAGCCTTCATCTGGTCTTGACTCTTGACCTAGAGTACACCTCGATATTGCATTCGAGATTTAGAGTGCTCTCATAGTCTCATTGGCATCAGTAACTCAGTGTACGATCTTGCAAAATGAAGGTTCTTGTGACAGAATATTTGCCCTTAAACTTGACTTCAACCCATAATTATTGTGCTCAAATAAAATACACTCGAAACTCCTACAAGCATCTGGCAAAGCAATCATTCTGACCTTGCATGAGTGCATCATTCTGACCTTGCATGAGTGCATCCAGTCTAAACTCACTGCCATGTTTTCTTTAACACTTGATGCCTTTCCTCAATGGTATGGCCTAAACCAAAGGTCATATGACAGTACGTCATATGGAAATCATTAATCTACTGAAAACTAAGTTGAGAAGAAGGTAATTATAGACCAACCCCAAATCATTTAAAACCAACACGATCAACTACTCATCTCCATCTTATTAATCCATAATTGCAGATTTGTAGTCAATCAACCTGTCCAGCAGCGTCATTTCCTCTTTGACAGGAACAAAATTTCAAGTAAAACTGGATTGCTTGACATGCAACTGCTTGAGTGAGACTCAACTTTCTTTAATCAAGAACAACAACATCCAAGTCAGTCCCAAAAGAGTTCGGGTTTGGCTAACAAGGACGAAAACATAAAATTTCTGAATAGTAAAGAATAAACTAGATAAGTAAACTCAATAACTTATATGAAAGGTTGTGAAGAATAAAAAAACTTTCCAGAAGGAGAAAAAAGGAGAGGATTTTAGGATCAGCGATAAGGTTGTATCATTGCTAGAGCACAATGGTGGCAAGAGAATACTGTTGGGAGAATTCTAGATTGACATTCAATGGTAGAAAGCAATCCACGCCTTTTTAATCGACCCACTACCAAGCTTAAAAGCATGGTTTCTTTGCTGTAGAAGAGGATGCGATGTCACAATGCAATAACTTGAACAAATGACAGGGGCCCTCTTCCTTTTAACAAATTATCTCTTTACCACCATCACTTCACCTAGCTCAGACCTTTTACTTATTGACATCATTTCCATTTTCGTTTTAAATCCAAAATGAAAAGAATACATAAATTCAAGAAGGGTCAGTCCAGAGAAAACCGAGGACCTGTGCAACAATAAAATCTGGACATTTTTTCAGATTGCAACACAAGCAAATTGTCTTAAAATACAAGTTACTAATAAACGTAATGATTAAAATGAAAATAGTCATTAATAACTTACAGTTTATTTAAAAAGAGACATTCTTCGAGCATATTTAGATGCAAAGTCATCTACCAAACTTGCAATGTCGTTAACACACTGATAAGGTATTTCAACATGATTTTCAACATACACATCTTGTTGTTCAAGAGCTCCTTTTTTAGACTGGGTTAACTCATCCAGTCTTCTTTTCCTTTGACATTTGTTATGACCGGATTGGTATTTATATGGAAACATAATTATTATCAATTATTGAAATTCTCCTCTAATCTTGTACATGTTTATAAATTTTAAATTAATATTCAGTTTAAAAATAGGGTGATAACATGAATGACTATACTAGTATAATTATAATTTATCAACCTAATGATATACCTAATAATATATTATATCACTTTCTAAAATTATAATTGCTAAACACATTTAAACATTTATTATCAATTCAAATAATGGTTTATTTTACTGCAAAAAATCAACAAATAACCACAATGCAACAATTCAACAAACAAATCAGAAAATCAGAAAATAAACAAATTACAATAATTCAACAATTCAACAAACAATTCATCAATTCAATAATTCAAAAATTCACAAGAATTAGCAACTAAATGAATAAAAAAAAAACTGGAAATAAGTGGACTGACTGGATTCAGAGAGACGGGAGCGCGAGGGAGGCGGCAGACGGGTCGTGGTGGGGCAGTTGCGCAGTGGCTGCCTGGAGGTTTGTGCCGTGTGCGGAATGCGGAGGTGTGGACCATGGACGGTTTGTGCGCTGTGGTGCCTGGACGGCTGGTGGACTGCCGCCCAGTGGCAGATCTGTGATATGAGCTTTGTGTGTTCATTTTTTTTTTCTATAACTAAAATTTCAAAAGACAATAAATAATTAAACTAAATTAATACATGTATACTAACACATTTTTCAAAATTCTAGGTGCTCATGTGAACACCTTTGAATTAAGGTGGCTCCGCCACTGCTGCCGCCTGCCGGAGTGGTGGTTGTGGCGTTGTGGCGTTGTGGCGTTGTGGCGTTGTGGTTGCCGTCTTACCGACTTGGGGAGTTGGGCGGATGAAAGGAATCGGTATTGGGGAGTTAACGGAAGGGGGATTTTGGGCGAAGGATCGGTTAAATGGTAGATGTTGGGCTGGGTCTAATGCTTATTGTTTAAGAATCGGATGATACGTATCCAGATTCCATAATTATCGTTCAAGGAATCGACTTTCAAACTAAAATGCACCTTGCGTCGAGTTAATGCCTCTGTATGGATTGAATCGAGAAGCAAAATCTAAAGAAACGATCAAGCCATGAGCTCCAGATCTGTGGTATCAACCCGGTGCCATACCAGCAGTGTGAATGCGATGTCTTTCAAGTCACCTCTCGGGGCTGCGCTCTTCCAGGCCTACGCCTAATTGCTGCTCAGTTCTTCAGAACCCCGACTGTTGATACCCGGGGGCCGGAATTAAACTGACATTTTTAGAAGATGCAGAATAATGGTGCACGTGCTGCAGCAGCAGCAGCCGCCACCGCCCACCGTCGGTGAGGGAGATCCAAGCAATCCACGCCAACACTCTTCATCTTCATTGAAACGCCATATATATATACGGAGTATATATATATATATATATATATATATATATATATATATATATATATATATATATATATATATATATATATATATATATATATATATATATATATATATATATATATATATATATATATATATATATATATATATATATATATATATATATATATATATATATATATATATATATATATATATATATATATATATATATATATACTCCGTATATCCTAAAGCTTAAACTGAAATATGTACTGTAAAGTTAGGGCAATCTTTATCCATTTCGTATGTCCCCCATTAACTGTTGGGCTCAACATACTTCACTTCGGGCCTTAAGAGGATTGCAATAACAAGATATTAAAAAAAAACAATAACCTTTTTATTTGTAGCTATAATTAGTCAATCCACTCCTGAATAATAGATAAAATTAATTTATTTTTGAAAATAATCTTTATATACATAAAGATAGTATTGTCGAGAATCAAATGGGACAGTTAATTTCCCTCATAAATAAGTCAAAAGTGTTTGAAGGTTATTTAATGCATATCTATTCGAGGTAAGGGTCAAATGAGTAAATCAATTTGTATGAATTACAATAAAGAATATACCATATTGCATTTGATCTTTTTAAGTACATAAGTTCGAGTTTTTAGTGTTAATTGAGTACACCCGTTAGATAAACACGTTAATATGATTGAGTTGGCTAATAGGATGCTAATAAGTCGACTTTTTTAAGGTCGACGCCAGCCCCCAACCACTTGATCGACTTCCCCTTGGTCGAAATTAGTCCCCCGCAAGTCGACTTCTTCTTGTTCGATGCACCCATGCTAGCCGACGCCCCCTGCAAGTCGACCTCCCAAGGTCGATTTTCCTTTTTTGTCGACTTCGTGAAGGTCGGCACCATAACCTCGATCCATTACTCCTTACTCAACATTCCGTTAGCCAACTCAACTGTATTAACGTGTTGATCTAACAAATGTACTCGATTAACACTAAAATCCCGAATTTGTATACTTAAAAAGATCAAATGCAATATAACGTACTCTTTACTCCACCTCGTATAAGTTGGTGTACTCAATTGACCCTTTCCTCATATCTATTCATTAATTAATACGTACCTGTTATGATGATATTAATATGAAAGCGATTGTGATAAAATAACATAGTACTAATAATGTGTGAAGTATTTTTTTCGGTTGGATTTATTTTAGTTTCAAAATAGTCTAAATGGGACGTGGTCATACATTAAAAGCACCAAATTAAATCGGACTAGTTCTAAATATATTATATTATACTTAGGCCATAGTAAAATAGAGTAGTTTTCTGGTGCGTCCGGCCGCACCAGTGAGGCCGTCCGGTCGACGGCGTTTGGCCGCCTTCCCGGTGTAATTTTTTGATGAAATTTTTATTTCATATTCTTCATTAAGTTTAATTTATTCACCAAAAATTCAGCTGAAAACTCAATCCGGAAGGTCTTCAAAGGATTTTTTGAAGATAACTGTGCAAAATTACACACAAAAAACGCAGTCAACTTCAAAAAATCATTTGACAAACTTCTGAATTGATTTTTTATCTGAATTTTTTTGTAGATAAACTAGACTTGATGAAGAACATGAGATAAAAATTGCAACAAAAATATCCACCGGGAAAGCGGCCAAACGCCGTCGGCCAGACGGCCCCTCTAATGCGGCCGGCCGCACATGAATATTACTCTAGTAAAATATACTACGTACATAATACTATACTAGGGTATACTCGGGTAAGTCAGCCTAGACTTTAATAAATCAGATTATACCAAAGTAGATTTAAATATATCAGATCAGGTTGTATCGGTCCAAAAATATCCATTCCATGTCAAGTGAAAACATCCTAATCAATAGCAAAAAAATGATAATTTATTTATATTATTGGGATATATTATCCTGGCCTGTTAGTGTTCAGGAGGCCAAGACATTGTCCCACTGCGGAGCCCGATCAGTGAGGCCCATTTTCAGCCTACTCGGCCGACTTTGGCCCCACAAGCCCACTTTGTCCCGTTTTGGCCATTATGGTAGAATGTACCCCTCCTCCTTTCCTCTATAGATAGGAGGATTTCCCTCCTAATAGTGGATCCCCTTTTTTGACTCCTCCTTCTCTCTAAAAACTTAGTAGCTCCGTCAATGGGAGTTTGTACAATGTAACGGTGAGAAGAGCATTAATAAAATGAGAGGACTTGAATATTAGCCTAAAAAGTTTCGTGGTTTTCTTTCTTTCTGGGATTTCACGTAAAAACAAAGAATTCATACAATTTATATCTATATTTAATATATCGTGTTTGATTAAACTCAACATATATATAGGGAGTGGTTCTGGTAAGAACGAACTCCCAGGAGAGAAATGAGAATGAATCTGGATTGTTGGATTGTATCATGTGAAACTGAATTGTGCATTTGGTGAAGCTGAAATGTGCATTATATGATATTGAAATGTGTAGAATAAAAATTTAAACTCAAGTGCATTAGGTGAAACCGAAATGTGCAGAATAAAAGGTACGATGTGATGTTATTTTTGTACCTTTTATTCCGCACATTTCAATTTCACATAATGCACAATTTAGCTTCACGTAATGTCACTGTATCTTACCATTTGTGCTGCACATTTCGATTTCACCTAATGCACATTACAGTTTCATCATATATATATATATATGTGTGTGTGTGTGTTTTGGTTCAAATAAGAACATGATCTTAAGAGAGAAATGAGAATGAATATGGACCGTTTCTTTAAGTGAAATTCGGTGTGCATTAGATGAAACTGTGATGTGCATTAGGTGAAATTGAAATATGCAGCACAAAGGATACGATACAATGACATTATGTGAAACTGAATTGTGCATTAGGTGAAATTGAAATGTGCACTAGGTCAAACTGAAATGTGCGGAATAAAAGATACGATGTGTTGTTATTTTTATACATTTTATTCCGCACATTTCAGTTTCACCTAATGCACAATTGAGTTTAAATTTTTATTCTGCACACTTCAATATAATGTAATGCACATTTCAGTTTCACCAAATGCACATTTCCGTTCCTCATAATACAATCCAACGATCCAGATTCGTTCTTATTTCTCTCCTGGGAGTCCGTTCTTACTAGAACCGCTCCCTATATATATAGTATGATGGAGAATCAATCAAGACAATTCATTTCCCTCTTAAATAAGTGGAGATTGTTGGGAAGTTACTTAATACATACTACGTATATATATCTATTGATGAATTTATATAACTATTATGATGATATTAATGTTGTAGAGATTATGGTAAAATAACATGATAATAATAACGTTGTAAGTTTACTAAAAATATTTCACTTGGATTGATTTCAGTTTCGAAATAGCCTAAATCAGACGTGACCATACATTAAAACCACCAGATTAAATCGGACCAGTTTTGATCTAAATATACTGAGAGAATTCCCTAAATAGGAGTAAAAAAGTTTTGAAATTCCAAAATAGGAGTATCATGTTTTTTATTCCTTGAATATGAGTATATTTTTGCCAAGTTTGGCATTACTAGGCTTTAAAACATGAAATTTTTTCCAAACTTGGCGGATAGATTACTCATGTTCAGGAATAAAAACATGATACTCCTATTTTGGAATTTCAAAGCGTTTTTACTCCTATCTAGGGCAATTTCTGAAATATATTAGATTATACTTGGACCATAGTAAAATATACATAATTCTATACCGGTGTATTCTCAAGCAAGTCATACTAGACTTTAACAAATCAGATCATACCAAAGTAGATTTAAATAGATCAGACTAGGTCGTCCTAGTCCAGAAATACTCACTCCAAGTGAAAACACCATAATAAATAGCGAAAAATTATCAATAACCCCCCATCCAGCATAACTTTGGTAACTTTATGTAAATTGTTTCTCTCTCTTTGGATCACCAAAAATCTCAATCAAACATAGTTTTTTATTATTACATACACATGCAAATCAATCTTGGTCAAGTTTTTATGAGTGAGTATTTATTATCATCATTGTCCTTTATATAGTACTTGTAGCCAAATTAATCATGCTTCAATATATTGTAATACTCTACTTTATATTCTAAAATTCAAACATTTTGTTTTTAAATTTTATTACATCATGTCTCTTGATTAATTATGTGTGTATGCTTCTAATGTTTTTTCAAAAAAAATTATTTATTTGTAATGCCTTTCTTCTTATTCTACTAATCAATGTTTAATTTATAACTTACAATCACTAATTAGAATTATACTTAATCATTGATTTTATTACTTAGTGAGTTATTAAATAATGTTTCATTAATAATGATAACAATTTTTCACTTCTTTTGACTCCAAACAGATTTATATCGGGATCTCCACCATATTATCTTATATACAAAAAGATATGTCTATTTGCTAAAGCATTGAATTAATTGGAAGTAAGGTTGGGATTATGATTTTTTTAAAATGAGATCACATTTGTTTTAGTTCTGTTTTGAAAGTGTTAAGTGTATTTTAGTAAGGAAATTTACACTCAATTGTGGGAAAAATGATTTCATAAAGAGAAAAAGGTCAAATAAGGCCTTCTACTATTATGAAATAGTCACATAAAACCATGTACTCAATAAAGTGTCATATAAGTACATCTACTTGTATAAAGCAATCAAATGAGTCCCAACGGCTTATTTAACACCTCCTAATCCCGATTTTAGCTTACGTGTTGATTTTTTTGACTTGTATTTCAACCAATCTTAGTTAAATATTCGACATATGCCGTATAATGTATTCTAAAAAGATGGTCAGAAGTACGTTGAAACCGGGATTAAGAGGTGTTAAATAGGTCATTATGACTCATTTGATTGCTTTTTACAAGTAGAGGTACTTATATGACACTTTATTGAGTACATGGTCTTATGTGACTATTTCATAATAGTAGAAGGCCTTATTTGACCCTTTTCTCTTTCATAAATCAATATTATGGTCATTTTGGAGCTAAAATATGTAAGGAACTCACACCTCTACTTAAATAGGACCAAATCCCAACATACTCCGTGAGATGAGAATTTCCATGCATATATTATTTATAGGAAAAAAATTGAAATGAATAAGAAATTGTCCCGTGAAAGATAAATGTAGAATTATTTGGGTTTGGGTCTTGATCTGCCATCTGCATATGGCTTAGAGGTAGTTTTCTATTTTTTGCTCCTTTTTTCTAGATAAACTCTTGGCACGATAGACATGTCTATTCTTTTCAAAAGAAATGTCACAACCTTTCTTTTATTAAGTGTCTTTTGTAGAGAGACTCATGGATAGAGAACTCTATAAATATGTCTTCTTGCCTACGAGTTTGGTATCCGAAAAGGTTTATATATATTTTTACTCCCTGTAAATATGACACTTTGTTTTAAGTCCCTGCGAAATATTTTGTTTTTGTTTTTCATCCCTATATTATGTACTATTTTGTTTTTAGTCCATATCTAGTTCCGAAACTACTCTACTTAGAAAAAAATTATTGTTAATTGCGTAAATCTAATAGAAATATTTAAATTTGTTTGTTTACAATGTTTTTAGGCTAATATGAGAATTAAAACAATGTAAAATTAAGTATTCACAGTTTAAAAAAATAAGTTAAAACCCTTCTAAAACATAAAATTAAATAATTTTTTAATAACATCACAAAGAATATGATGAAATCTATTAGTCAGAGTTATTTTGAGATCAAGAACGGGTTGTTATCATTAGCGATGGACTGAAAAGAAAAGCAACATAAATTGTAGGGACAAAAAACAAAAGAAAAGTTTTAGGAATGCAAAATAAAATGTACTATATTTGCAAGGACTAAAATGTAATTAAATCTATCCGAAAATAATCGCACCATCCCTGTTTCATATTGGAGTTTGTCGGTATCTTTCGGGAATATAGAAACCGCTCTATCCTGAATTCCTGGGAGACGATTCGTTGGACTCTATTTCATCCAAGTATTTCTATTACTTTAGTATTGTCTTTACTTTTGTTATTGCATTCACAATTACCTGTTATCTACATAACACTAATTAACGTTTTACTAGCATGTGTGTTTTATCCTAATTTCGCATCATTGAGAACCTCTATTAAATGAGAGCTAAATATGAAATCTATCACACACACAAACTTCATTCTCATTTAATTAAATTTCAATTCTTAACATTTAGCAAGCATAGCCTAAGTACTTCAACCCTTTATGCCTCACACAAGAATTTACATAACCTCATGGACAGAGACTGATCCAGGATTTCGAGTCAAGGGGGCGGATTTTTTTCGCTAGTGTAGTGGGATGAAATATTTTTTGCTGATGTTGGTGGCGAATTTTTCACTAGTGTAGGGCTCTGCGGTGTTTTTATTCAAAAAAAAATCCATTAGTACATAAACGACAATTAAATCTGTTACTTTCTTAGTTTACGCAATGGAAAAAATAACAGTGATTTTATAATTGAAATTCTCTAGGAAAAAGTATTGGTACATTAAAGCATAAGAATCGACAAATCAAAGGAATGTTATTTGAGGATAAAGAGTTTAAAAGGTACATATCCACTAATACTTTTTAAATAAGTTATGCCTTGTTTAACCGCATAAATCATATCAGAATAAATAAATCGTTTTTGAATTATGTACACTTTTCGTCTACCAAGGGTGTTCATAAGTCACGAGAAGTTTTGTCAATGCTACAATAGTATGTATGAGATTATTTATTTTTAGAATAATAATATTATGTTGCTAATTCATGTAGATGATTCATAGTATATTTGTATTAATGCTAAAATAGGTTAAAGTTGATCATCCGTGCAATAATTTTTTTTTAGAAAGTAAGAAGTAATTGAATTGTGTAATTTAATGTCACAAAAACATTTATATTTTAGATTCACTTCATGTTATCTAAAAACTGACATGTTTAACTAGTTTGTCTGGTATATATAATATCGTTTGGTATTTTAAAAAGTCGAGTACTAATTATCTAATAAAGATAATTAAACATTACAAAATTACAAAACTAGGAATCGTAATATAATAAGTATCCTGAGTCTTAAACCAATGAATTTAACATTTAGGATAATATATGTAACATTGCGCGTATTATTTAACACACTTGTTTAATTAATATTAGGATATGTCGCAAAAAACTAATATTATGATATACGATAGTATATGATTTCAGTAAAATATGTTTTATTTGTTTAGTATCATGTCTCCCAAATGAATGTACGGGTATCAAAAGAGGAAAAGGAAATCATGTATTGAACCATTAAGTCAAAGTCAAGTTGGAAATATTAATAAGTACTTGATTTCAAACAGAAGAGCCACTCGTAATTAATACTTTTGCGGATAAAACTGTCTGACGGGTTATACTTAATTAGTTATTTTGAATACATTTGATATGGTTATATTATACTTTGTACTAGTATAATGTAAGAATATTTTTAAATTATTTATTTTGTGATGTTTAATCTTTTAACTTAAAAAAATACTACTTCAAATTGTAACTTATAGGGGCATTTTTTATGGAATTCAATCAACAAAATGAATATCAACCAATATCATGGACAAACATATATGTTATGTTATCTTAATCTTTGTGGTATGAGTATATTTAGAAATTGAACAAGACATTGTTGCTCATGTTGCGGGATTGTCCCCCGAGAGAGGGAAGGGGGATGATGTTCTGGTATGGGGTGCCGAGAAGGATGGAAGATTAAAAATCTGCTCTGCCTATGATCTACTCACTACTAACCGAGATCCACTTGGTATGATGGACTGGAGTCAAGTTTGGCATTGGCACAAACCAAACCGGATTAGACACTTCCTTTGGTTGGTGTCCCATGATCGCTTACTAACAAACAAGGAGAGGAGATGTCGACACATAACGGAAAGTGGTACGTGTAGCCAGCACACTGGGCAGGGCAGGTTGTGGTGGTGGTGGGGGTTAGACAGGGGAGTTGTACAAGGGAGCTATGTGACACCGCACCCAGATGTATTTGAAACCTTGATTTAAAATTCAACTGATGTATTTGAATTCCCTATCATTCATCGTGTGTTAAATGGTTAAGCTTTAAATAATAAATGATTAGTTAAAATATAAGTCGGGACCGTACTATAAGGATGAACTACCGAATACTTAATTGAGCCATCTTATTAGTTATAGGAGCCCAATATAAAACAAAGAAGGGCTCATAAGATATTCAGACCCAATAAGAAAGAGTGGACAACCCAAGTATCACTTTGGGCCAACTTGCTAAAAATAACAAGTTTATTGGAAATGGATATCCGAGGACTGCTTGAGAGTATCCCAAACTTATTATAGACTCCAAATAAATATTAGAAGGACTATAATTATTGATAGATACGAACAAAGGGGTGAGGGAGCCCCTAGAGACAAAAACAAACTCTTATGGTATCATCCTTAACATTTTTTAGGTAAATTGAGGGAGTAAGGTTCTTCCCCTATTTTTGTACACCAAATAAATTTATTGGGACCATCCTACACATATTAGAGATCAATAATATGATGTAAAAGGTTGACATCTTCTAAAGAAATTCAAATGGGTACAAAAAGACATCACATGACAAAAGAATAAAACAATAGGACCCAATTCTTCCATTTTGGGAAGTATTGATAGATATTTTCCTCCCAAATTGATTGGGATCAATGGGGGACGTCCCACACTTCCTAGGCACCTATAAAAAAAGTGAACTTTGGGCAGTCCTCAAGGAGACCCGAAGTGATCCTTTCGTGGTGTTAATTCTAGGCATAGGACTTGCTTAGAAATTGGATATTGGTGACCACGAGCGGTGATCTGACACAACGTAGCGATGACTAGAGCGAGGCTCTAGCAAGATGTAGTAATGTACTAGAGCAGGTCTCTATGACGATGTAGTGATATTCTAGAAGTTCTATGATGATTGTTACAAGTGGTCACGGGGGCGATGAGATGATTTGTTTCAAAACGAATATGGGCCTATGTGCCGACTAGTTTACTTTATATAAGTATGTTTCAAACGGGGTAACTTGGGGTTACGGCATAGATTATACTATCACCCTTATTCGAGAGTCTTGTATTTGAAATACTTGTTATATGTCTATTAGTTGCCATCATCACTAGTACTTTAAAGTTACAGGGAAGTACTGACCCCTTCAGGGGCATCCCACAACCATTCCAGGTTAGCCTAGGACTTGATTCTTGTACTCGTTGCTTAGGTGATCTTGGAGAGGATAAGTGATTCGTGCTTCCTCCATTTTTCTTTTAAACAATAATAAACTTACTCATGGATATTTTTACTCTAGAGCCTGCATGCTCATTTTTGACCCGTGTAACATTTGGTTTTAAACTATACTTTCAGCTGCGTATTGAATTGCTTATTATGTTTGTTATGGATGACTTATGTGTGAATGATATTCACGATACCTTGTATAATTTGGATAAGCTTGACTATGGTTGACTTATCTGATTGTACGGTGGTTGTTAGCGTGTTCGGTGAGGTCCGAGGCGTGACAAGTTGTACGGACTATACACTAGGGGGGCTGGGGGGCTGTACAGGGGAGTAGGAAATGGGGGTTGCGGCTGGGAAACTGGGGAGCATGGGAGGAGGCTACGATTGAGGAGTTGGGAAGGGGGATGGGGCTATTGTAGGGGGCGTAGGCGGCCTCATTCATAGGGGCAACAATCGTAGTGTCGTCAGAGGCGGCGGGCGGTGGTTTCAATGAGTAGAAACATTGAAAACTATGTCACAATGGAGAATGTAATACAGTTTCACCAGAAAAGTAATTGAGAATTTTTGTGGCGGTTACATTGGACATTTGGAGAATGTAATACAATTTCACCAGAAAACAATTAAGGCTTTGGGCGCACAACAATTCCACTTCACCAGAAAACTGTGTCACAATGGAGAATGTAATACAGTTTCACCAGAAAGTAATTGAGAATTTTTGTGGCGGTTACATTGGGCACTTGGAGAATGTAATATAGTTTCACTAGAAAACTATGTCACAATGGAGAATGTAATACAGTTTCACCAGAAAACAATTAAGGCTTTGGGCGCACAACAATTCCACTTCCTACTCAGCAAGATGGGCATTTGTGATCCGCATGCTCCAGCTTGAGGGGGGAGGGGTAGTGGGACTATTTTTGTATAGCTTGTATTATTATTATTATTATTATTATTATTATTATTATTACTATACATTCTGGTGAAACATTTGAAAACTATGTCACAATGGAGAATGTAATACAACTTCACCAGAAAAGTAATTGAGAATTTTTGTGGCGGTTACATTGATATGTTTCACGGTGGCAGTGACAGCCATGAGTAACATGAAAATCTGGCAGCGAAATGAAAATTGAGCAGTAACATTGTAAAATATTTTAGGGTAAAATATCTTGTTGTTCCATTACATAATAAGAGATATAAATATACATCCATGCATTTGGGCCCTAAACAAGTGTCCTATGTAAAATACACAAAAATGGGTTGAGCTAATAATAATAATAATAATGATGATGATGATGATGATGATGATGATGATGATGATGATGATGATGATGATGATGATGATGATACAAGCTATACAAAAATAGTCCCAACACCCCTCCCCCCTAAAGTTGGACATGCGGATCACAAATGGGCATCTTGGTGAGTAGGAAGTGGAATTGTTGTGCGCCCAAAGCCTTAGTCAAAATACCAGCAATTTTCTTGGTAGTAGACACATGGTAAGTACATATAGTTCCATCTCAGACCACATCAGGAACGTAATGCCAATCAACTTCAATGTGTTTAGTACGCTCATTAGAAAGAGAAAATTCTGAATAGGGTGTAAAACGTTTTGGAATCCAACAATAAGAATTCTATGTTTTTATCCCCTATATAGGAGTAAATAATGTCAAACTTGAAAAATACTATAATGTTTAAAGTTTGATAATACAAAAAATATAACAGTAATTACTCATTTAGAGAATAAAAACATACTCCTTTCATCCCGAAAAGTTCGCCAAATCGACTTTTATTGGTCATTGACAATCAACTTTGATAAATGATATTTTATAATATGATTTTTTTTTGAATATGAAAGTTATATCAAAATGTTCTTTATTCAAAATGTTTCTATAATAGTATAAAATTTATAAATTAGATACAAATGTAATGATTAAAAATCATTGTCCAAAGTTTTTCATCATTGACCAAGAAAAAGTCAATATGCCGAACTTTTTTCGGGACAGAAGTACTATAATACTCCTACTTTAGAATTCACGAACGTTTTTACAACTATGTAAAAAAGTTTTTATTTAAAAATAAAAAAAAATATTAGAGACATGACATCAACTAATGTAATCTTAGGAGCTTAACATTTTGGTTACACTTAATGTATATACTATATATAGTCATATATGGGTATAGGGCTAATAGAGGTGTCTCGGGTTCGGAATCAAACCGGAACCAAATTCGAACCGCCAGTTCACGGTTCCAAATTTAAGGGAACTGGAACCACATAATGCCAGTTCCAAAAACAGAGGTTCCGGTACCAATACGGTTTAGTTTTCTTGTTCCAATCTTTATTTTCGTTATTTTTTAGATATTAAAGTTTAGTTGCTTTTCTAAAATAAATTAATAAAAGAGTTCCCAAAATATTATTGCAAGAACAAGATATTAGTAAAAACCCACAAGCTAGTATTTTAAAAGAATTTAGGTATTAATAAATAAGAGATTATGTTATATAGTACTAATGAGTTGTAATTATTAACTTTTAAAATTGATATTTCTATTATCAGTACAACTAGTACGATTATATTTAATTGATATTATTAAATAATTAATTAAAAACAAGTTTTGAACCAGATCCGCAGGTTTCAAATCCAATACTTGGGAGAACCGAATCGGGCATTAGACTTTCGGCACCAAACCGGAAGCACCATGCAATTACAGTATAGCGGTTCCGATTCTGGTTCTAGTTTTACGAGAAATTAAACTGGGATAGGTCTAGATGGATGCAGTTAAAAATAACAAATTTGGAGATGGGACTTGAACTTAGTAACTAAGTTTTTACTTCTTCATTTTACTCATAGGTGGGTGCATATCAATATGACACTCTTTGAGATTTGTATGTAATTTCATGCATGAGTAAAATGAATAAATAGTATTCTTACTATTAATATTGATGCATTGGAACCTTAATTATTAAATAAAAAATGGGTTTCAACCTACATAGCATAGTAATTGTTTTTATTTAGGTCGTCACGCTACTTCTTGTACTCGTCATCATTGTGCATCTAGTGTATATCTAGTCATAGATAGGGGTGAGCATGGGACGGTACGGGACGGTTATTTCGAAAAACTTGTCCCGTCCCAAAGTACGGTTCTTTTAAAAATCAAGAACCGGTATCGTCCCGCGTATATGTAGAACTTGTCCCGTTCCATACCAATTTTCGGTACGGTACGGTTCGGTTCGGTACGGTTCTTAAATAACTAAATAACTCCATTAAATATAAAAAACTTTAGATTTTAACATTTATAAATAACTCTACAAAAATTGAAGGGAAGAACTTGCAAGATTATATTAAACTGATATTGTGTGATCAAATTGAAATATGAAACTAATAGTCAAACTATATTAAAGAAAAGTAACATCCAATTCAAACTAAAATGCAAAAGTGATCGTCAAACTGAAAAACAAAAAAGTATCACATCACATGACAAAAATAATCAATTTAATAATCCATATTTGAGCTAGACTAAATCTGCCAGAATTCTAGGCAATGGCATCAGCCATCAGGACCTCGGGGCGATTTCTGTCAACAATCAATATTAAGCCTTGACATCAGGGCCTCAACAACTTCAGCATCTTGGGCCCAAAGAAGATGTAAGAGTAATATACGGACAATTATACTCGGTATATAATATATTATACATATTATTATATTATATATAATATATTATTATATTATAACACTAGTTTTCGAGACAATTCGGGACGGTACGAGACGGCCTGGTTCGGTACGGTTCCGGGATGGTTCCGGTACGGTTTTCACTAAGAACCGGTACCGTACCATATTATTAGAAAAGCTCGGTACGGTACGGTACTGTATTACATTTTTCCGGTTGTATCGGTTCTGGAACGGTTCGGGACGGTTCTTCGGTATGGAACGAGAATTCCCAGATCCGTGCTCAGCCCTAGTCATAGATGCATGTATGCGGTTAGAAAATAAGGATTTAGTAGATAGGACTTGAACCGAGTGCATGTTTTTATTTATGTCATCGTTGCATTTCTTGTTCACACCATTATTACGCATCTAGTCACTGATGGGTGCAATTTGGACTTGAACTCACATAGTTTACATCTAGTCATCGTTTGAGAGATAAGACTTGTACATCTAGTGTACATCTAATCAAAAGTGAATGCATTCGAGATGACATTGTTTTGCATTCACATCTAAGCTCATGTATGGGTACAATTTATAAATAGTACTCCGTATTTAACTATTACTATTGATGAATTTAACATCTTAGCGGTTAAACGAAATAAAATCGGGATTCCACACGCGTAGTCCAATAACTATTTTAATCATTTCACCGTTGTATTTTTATTCCACTTCATCATTTTGCATGTAGTTAGCTTAGGTGAGTACATTTCGATTCGGTAGGGGTGGGCATGGTCCAGGTCAGTCCGAGTAATTGATAAATTTTATGAACCACCGGTTCCATTTAATGGGTAGGTTCGCTTCGAATACACCGAAACTTAAATATGATCAAGACCATATACCCGTCCGGCCGCCCCGTTTGAAACGAGCCGATTCGATCCAGGTTCTCAGTTCTTTTTTTGCAAGAAAAAACTCCAGTACGCTAGCCAAGTATCTAGTAAGGAATAACATCCTAAAACTAATTAAGTATCAATATCACCTTAGTATATAAAAATTTAAAATAAAAATATCAAATAAAAGTTTCAATTAGTTAGCAAAGTATCTAACCACAAATCTATATATTAAATAGCACACAACCACAAAATTAACGGTTTATTATTATTATTATTATTATTGTTGTTGTTGTTGTTGTTGTTGTTATTACTATTAGTCTATTACTATTACTATTACTATGACTATGATTATCACTATCACTATCACTATCACTATCACTATCACTATCACTATCACTATCACTATCACTATCAATATCACTATCACTATCACTATCACTATCACTATCACTATCACTATCACTATCACTCCCTCCGTCCCGGTTATTTCTTCCGGTTTTGACCGGTATCGCAAATTTAGATAGTGGGAATAAAGTGAAAATGTATGATTGTAGTTGTGTAAGAAAAAAGTGAATGATTGTGAACCACATATTTTTTCCAAAAGTGAAAGCTGGAAGAATTAATTGGGACGGTCCAAAAAGGAAAGTTGGAAGAAATGACCGGGACGGAGGGAGTACTATTACTATTACTATTACTATTACTATTACTATTACTATTACTATTACTATTACTATTACTATTACTATTACTATTACTATTACTATTACTATTACTATTACTATTACTATTACTATTACTATTACTATTACTATTACTATTACTATTACTATTACTATTACTATTACTATTGCTATTACTATTGCTATTACTATTGCTATTGCTATTGCTATTGCTATTACTATTACTATTACTATTACTATTACTATTACTATTACTATTACTATTACTATTACTATTACTATTACTATTACTATTACTATTACTATTACTATTACCATTACCATTACCATTACCATTACCATTACCGTTACCATTACCGTTACTGTTACTGTTACTGTTACTCTTACTGTTACTGTTACTGTTACTGTTACTGTTACTGCTACTGTTACTGCTACTGCTACTGCTACTGCTACTGTTACTGTTACTGTTACTGTTACTGTTACTGTTACCGTTACTGTTACTGTTATTGTCACTGTTACTGTCACTGTCACTGTCACTGTCACTGTTACTGTTACTGTTACTGTTACTATTACTATTACTATTACTATTACTATTACTATTACTATTACTATTACTATCACTATCACTATTACTATTACTACTACTATTATTCTTACTGTTACTATTACGATTACTATTACGATCACCATTACCGTTACCATTACCATTACCGTTACCGTTACCGTTACCGTTACCATTACCATTACCATTACCATTACCATTACCATTACCTTTACCATTACCATTACCATTATCATTACCATTACCATTACCATTACCATTACCATTACCATTACCATTACCATTACCATTACCATTACCATTACCATTACCATTACCATTACCATTACCATTATCATTACCATTACCATTATTATTACTATTATTATTAGTATTATCATTATTATTATTACTATCATCATCATCGCCGTTATTATCACCATTATTATCACCATCATCATCATCATCATCATCGTCATCATCATTATCATCATCATCATCATTATTATCATTATTATTGATTATTATTACTATTATTATTAGTATTATTATTAGTATTACCGTTAGTATTACTATTATGATTATTAGTATTATTATTATAATTATTATTGTTATTATTAGTAATATTAGTATTATTATTAGTATTATAATCAGTATTACTATTATTAGTATTACTATTATTAGTATAAATATTATTAGTATTACTATTATTAGTATAACTATTATTAGTATTACTATTATTAGTATTACTATTATTAGTATTACTATTATTAGTATTACTAATAATATTACTAATAATATTATTAGGTAAGAATGATTAAGAGCCACACAAACTTTGCCAAAAATGGTATGAGACAATCTTAGTGAGATTTCCCGAAAAGGTAAAATGGGACAATCTTAGCGGGACGGAGTGTAATACTTAAGAATTTGGTTATTTTAGCTTATTCTTCGGGGACGAAACATTCTTTTAAGGAGGGTAGAATGTGACACTCCAAAAATTTAAATAAAAATAAAAATAATTTTAATTAGTCAGATAAAATATTGCAAAAATAACATTTTTATAATTAATTGAGCCAGACAAAAATTCAACAGTTATAACATCCTAATCAGATAAAATTTCAAAATTTATGACGTTTTAGTCAGATAAAAATATTTTAATAATAGAAACAGCATTTTATTAAATCAGCGAACCAGACAAAAATTTAGCATTTGTGACATTTTTAGTCAGATAAAAATGGTCCGATAATAGATGTAACGTTTTAGCATGAAAATAATTTTTTTTAAGTTGTATGTTGACTTTTCTAATACTAATATATACTCCTAATGCATAAAACCATGCATACACTTTATTAATGAAACTGAACAACAACAAAAAAAAAAACCTACGTAGTACAAAAAGAAAAGAAAATATGTTCCTACGGTGAACTAAGCTACTATATACAGAATCGTAATTGAGCTTGAACTCCTCCGATATTATCCCACTTAACGGCAAAACATATCTCAAACTCTTACGGGAGATAAACTACCGACGGGTGGAGAAGAACTCGAATTTAACACCAACTCTAACGCTATCTACCCTCGACCTACACCCATAAATATCACCCTCAGACCTGCGAATTCTTCCATTCCCAACCAGAGTTCGACACTCACACACATATATATACATACACGTATATATGTATATGAAAAACGCAACACTTCGTTTTAGCCAAAACAGAACCGTAAAAATACTCTAAAAACCTTCCCCTTCGTGATACGAATCCAACGGAAAAAGAATCGTTGAAAACGGTCGTGAAACGAGAGAGATATCGCTCGCCGGAGTTGCAAGTTGTGGAAGCGGGTCTTTATAAAAAGCAGATATTTTGCTGTAGATAGGGGTGGAGGAGCTTCGTCTCGCCGCAAGGATCATTTTGCAACTTGAATCGTCGAAATCCGTTATCTGTAAGTCAAGTTATAGCTCGCCGGAGTTTTCTAGTTTCCGGCAAAGTCGCCGGAATCGACCTGGAGAAGATGACCCAGTTGTCTGGGTCAGAACTCTTGGGCCGGGTCGGTTTAATGAGCCAGTTCGGCCCAGTTTTAATAAAAATTAAAAATAAAATAGTAAATCAAATAAATAAAATCTGGAAAAATATAAATTAAATACCTAGTATAAATATACATATTCGGACCAACCATAATTGAAAAATAATATTTTTAGCTATTTTTAATTGATTTAATTGTAATTGGGCCAATTTATACACATTTAGTAAATAATTAACTAAATAACGAAAATAATTATGAAATAAATATTGGAGTAAACTAGGATAAATATATGACTAACTAGGACCTTATGGACCATTTATAATTAATAAATATTAAGATTTAGTATATTTAATTGTAATTGAACCGGTTAATACATATATGAAATTAAAGGAATAATTATGGAAAATAATTATAAAATAGATATCTGGACAACCTAGGTCAAATATAGACCCAAAATATAGTTATAGACGGTTATTAATTTATAAAGTAGATTCTTAGTCTATTTAATTTAATTGGGCCATATAAAACTAGTTAAGTAATTAAATAAGGAAATATTAATATTAATGGTGAAATAAATAAATCACTGAGATTGAAAAATAATATTCTGAACAAAAAAAATGATGTTGGAATAAAATAAGGAAAATAAAATAAGGTTGGATTAGCTAACATAAATAATTGACTATGTGTAGACTTAATAAATAACTTAGTTATGTAATTAGTGGACTAATTCAATTAATAATTTTTATGATTTATTATTAGATATTCGGACTTCATATAAATATTTAAAATATTTGAATTCATAAATTAATGGGTTAATATAAATAAAGTAATTAGATAATAATTTATGAGTAGAGTAAATTAATGGTGATTATTGAATAAAAATTGGATGTTGTGGTTAATTATAGTCGGATATTTTATTAGAATTCAAATATTGTAATTAATGGCGGAATTAATAAGGTAATTTGATTAATAAAAAGTGATTAATCAAATAAATTCGAATAACTAATAAATTAATTTAATAAATTCGAATAAGGAAATAAAAGGGGAAAATTGAATAAAATAAATTATAAATAGAATAAGTGACTAATTATATCATCTAAATTAAAAAGGTGCTCATTTAGAGACTGGAATTGAGGAAGAGAAGTAGGAGCATTTGGATTTAAGGTAAGTTTCACGTCAACCGAAATTAGTTCTTTTTCTTCGTGTTTTCTTTCAAATATTTTTGTGTGCATATTTGAGAATTGAATTTATGTGTGCTGAATTTGAGTGAATATTATTATACGAAAGGGTTGTATTTGAGATATTAGTTTATATATTATTTTATTGATATGAGTTATTGTATATGATTTTGGGAGATTTTGTAATAGTACGTAAATTTCTTATCCTTGTGGAATTTGACAAAAAGGAAATTTTTAAGGTACGAACTTCGAATGATTTTGAGAAGACAAAGAAGAATAAATATTTTCATAAAGAGTGGGCATCGCGGGAGAAATCCGTGGTGTCGGTTTTCCACGTCCCTTAAAATGTGGAGGGTGGTTAGGTCTACTACTACTCAATTTTTGTTGGTTTTGGTTTGAGGTGAATTGACGGTCGGTAGAAAACATCCCGGCTTTTGAGTAGTAGTGGTAGTAGTAGCTTCTAATCATTCAGTTTTTGAGGTGGGATAGTTGGTAGAAAACATCCTGACTACCCGGATCGACTTACTAACCCGGAGGGCTTGGAATACCTTTAGGGGGTGTGCACACTTAAAGTAGTTGTTTCCGTTTCCAAGGAGCAGTTGTGGTACCGGCGATAGTTCCGGGGTGGCCGTACATAACAACGGACCACCGGGCTCAACCAAAGTGTTGAGCACCGCCCTTCTAAATTATTAGGAAGTTAGATACAAAGTGATTTTGGGAGAAATTCAAAAGAGGAGAAGTTTGGTGTTTCATGTATTTTGGAATTATTATGGTTTACAAGTTAACTATGTGATTGGGATTTTATATAGATATCGTTTACTTAGGATTTATGGTTTATAAAGTGTTTTGAAAAATATTTTATGAGGTTGTACGAATTTATATATAGTATTTATTATTATTTTAAAAGGTTAGGTGGAACTTACTTAGCATTATTGCTAATGTTTGTTTCTTTTATTTTTCTTTCTGTACATGATTTTTGTACAGATGTTGAGTTGATCGATGTTGAAGTTGATTTCGAGAGAGAGAGCTTTCGCTAGAAAACATTATTAGTAAATCATTGTAAATTTCTTTTCAATAACTTTAATCAGTGAGTTTTTGATTTTGAAGTTTAAGTTGTTTTAGCTTGTGCACTCGGTTAAGAGAGAACCGAGTGTGGCGGTAGCACCCCTATTTCCCTTTGAATTTTCCGCTGCACATTTTGTGATGTTTTCAAATAAAGCTAATAATACTTTCCAATAAATCGTTATTTAAATGTATTTTTGGGTGAGAAATTTGGGGGTGTTACACGGAGGGAGTATAAGTTATTTACGGAAAATTATAAGTCACCGGAGTATTTTGAGAAGGTTTTTCAATAGTTGGGATTATTTTGAGATAATTGATAATTTGAATTATTTCAAGCAGATCACTCATAGTTGGGATTATTCTTATCCATATTTTCAAATAAGTAAGACTGGAGTTACTTTTTTGGATGGAATTGCTAAAGAAGAATATTTTAATTATTTCTCATATATTTTTTCTTTATTTATTAATAATTATTCTGAAAAATATGTATATTTTTTCACAATTTAGTAGATTAAGTCAATTCAATTCCAACCAGAACTTCATCAATTTTAATATATTCAGGCAATTCAGCCAATTTAAGTGTTAACAAAATAAGTCTTAACAATTTTCAGCGACCAAGTAAAAAATATTAATACCTTTTTCATTCCCTTAGATTAACAAGTAGTTGGGTGGTGTGCTGAGAGATTGAGGGAAAGATAAAGCAAGGGATGTGGATTGAATTCCCATGTCCTACAACTTTGTTTTTTGATTGCTCTAGCCTATAACTTTTTTTTTAAAGCAAAAGAAAGGATTACTCATGTAACAGTTTACAGAACATAGTTTATATATATGCTCCCGCCTATAACTATATGTACAATAATGATATAGAAAAATAATAAAAATTTCTTAAACTTTGAAGGGGTGTGAGGTAAACACCCTAAACTTGTATATGTAATTTAAACACTCCAAACTATATATAAGAAGTTATTTTCGCACCATTGTCATGTATTATTTCTTTCGAAAATGTAAATTTATGGGGTTAATTGCATAATTTAAAATAGCAAATTAAAAGTGTTGCAATTATATAGATTGGAGGTAATGATAGCCGTTATATTTACATGTGTTTAACATAAGTATTTATAAGTTTTTGTTGAAGAAAAGAAGACAAATTGAGAAAATACCTTCAAAATGAGAGCTAAAGCATAAAACATTGTGATGAATGGCTTTTGGGACCAAAAGGATGACGTTCTGCCCAAAATTTGAGTATAACTTATTGTAGAGAACTCAAAATCACTCGACTCGAATTTCATGTGAATGTTAACTCAATAAGGTACAAATGTTAAGAAGACGTCATGGCCGGAATATGAAAAGATCAAGACTCAATCAACCAATAAAGTCAGATGTTGCTGGTGGGATTTCAGGATGCATACCTCTCAACTCAACTCAGGTATAAAAAAAAACAAAAAACAAAATAAAAAAATTAAAACAGAAATCATCATCTCAACTCAGGTATCATGGATTTCCTACTCTCAAGAACACCTCGTTCCACTATCGAGGATTTCATCTTTCATCACATTCTCCAACTTACATTGAGGACAATGTATCTCAAGTGTGGGGTGCAACTCATGGTTAATTAAACAAATTTTGTGTACAAAGTAATTTCTTTAGGAAGGTAAAAGGTGTGATAATTCTCTTTTTAATGGCTAATTTGTTTGAGAAAGGTTTGAGTATTCACAAAAAAAAACTATCCTTTTTTTAGATTTTTTACATTACTCTTTACTCTTGAAAACCATTCCCAAAATAAACCTTGTGACTAGGAAACACCATCTTCTTCCATTTCCAAAAATGGTTTAAGTACATCTCAAATATTCAAGAACCATTTCGGAAAACAAGCCACCCCATATCTCATCAAATAAATTGGGATGATCAAAATGACTTTCAGTAAATGCTTGTTGAGAACCAATTCAAATGAGTTATTAAAAAAAATCACGGTCTCTTTCAAGAATTTCAACTGATCCACTTCTATACTGAAAAGTCAAACACACCAAAAAACCATCCTACACACCCAAAAAGTCATAGTCACAATCCACTCAAGGGTATAAGTAATTTTTCTAAATCTAATGATAGTTTTGTGTGTCTAATAGAAATTTGGTTTTGGACCGAGAACGATAAAAGAGTTTACAAATTTTTTACCTCTATTAAAATTAAAATTATTTTTGTTCATATATTTTTGTTGAAACTAACCAAGGCATCCAAAGGTGATAACATTGCTCGAGGACTAGCAACGCTCAAGTGTGAGGGAATTTGATAGCCATTTTATTTACTTGTGTTTAACATAAGTATTTATAAGTATTTGTTGAAGAAAAGAAGACAATTTGAGAAAATACCTTCAAAACGAGAGCTAAAGCATAAAACATTGTGATGAACGGCTTTTGGGACCAAAAGGATGACGTTCTGCCCATAATTTGAGTATAACTTATTGTAGAGAACTCGAAATCACTCAACTCGAATTTCATGTGAATTTTAACTCAACAAGGTACAAATTTTATGAAAACGTCATGGTCGGAATATGAAAGGATCAAGACTCAATCAACCAATAAAGCCAGATGTTGCTGGTGGGATTTCAGGATGCATACCTCGTAGTGTTTTATCCATATCTTTTGATTGGATGACTAAAATCATGTCATTAAAGTTTTGGTGGATAGATACTTCATTATCTACAACTTTGGTGAAGGTATCATGTCCAAATTCATAGCGAAACATCCCCAAAATCCCAAGACAAAACCGGCACCAGAATTGCACCAAACCGGCGTCGGTCTGATGATTTTTGCACAAGGCACTATCCAGTAGCTTACCCGGCGCCGGGTAGGCCTGATGGCCAGCACCGGGTACCCCATTTTTCCAGATTTTGCTGCGCACAATAAAGAACCGGCGCCGGGTAGGCCTGAAACCGGCGCCGGGTAGGTCGATTCTGCACAAAACACAACGACGTGCTCCATATTTTTGATGGGAAAACTTCACCTTCTTCATGATTTCATCAAATATTTCTTCCCTTCCGAATTGTTGGGCTCGAATAGACCAAAAGATGCCATTACTTAGCCTATATAAAGCCCTCAATTCATCATACAAATACATTCCATTCCATATATTAATTCCTAGCTTTTATATTTTGTTCTTGCTATTTTTCTTCAAGTTCTTGAGGAGGGAAGTTCATCCTCCGAAATCATTGGTATTTAGGTATTGTTTCTTTTGTAATTTCATGTTCCATTACATTTCATTATTGTATTGTGATTAATATGAGCACTAGTAGCTAACTTCTTAGCTAAGGCTAGGGATGAACTTCTATGCCCACTAGGTGTTTGATAAAAGTTCTAAATCATTGATTGTTTATGACTATGGTGTACAACATAGAAGTATGTTAAATTTAGTTTATACTTGCGATTAACGTTGAAGTCTAAACTATGAACATTAAAGGATAAACATATATAGTACCGGGAATAGAAATATATCCGGTCTTATATGATACGGGTGTGATGTCTTGATATTCAACGGGGTTTTCGGTAGATGAATGTAAGCCATAACGGGACTTACACGTAACGAAAACCACGCTCTCGCGCCTTAACCAGAGTTGAGAATATATTAGCGACATCGTATTTATAATTATTGGCAAAGAACTAATATTCAACCCTATTTAAGCATTTAAGTGATCCCCGAAGCCTTAGTTGTTGTTATTATTCATCTTAAACTCAAAATTAGTTAACAATTATCTTCGTGAACAAAAAGTGAAAAACCAAAAATATAAAACACAAATCAAAATCCCTGCACTTTACTCATTTCTTCATTTAAAGCTATCTACTCTCGGACTTGAATTAAACAACGTTTCCTTGTGGATTCGACCCGGTATTTTACCGGAATTTATTACTATATCAGCACTTGTACACTTGCAAGTTTAGCCCGATCGGGTAACATTATTTATTTTGCAATGGAAGTTTAGAATGTTAATTGTGTCCTATGAATTCTAAAATATTTTAAATTATGCAATAAACACCATAAATTTACATTTTTGAATGAAATAATATTTGCCTATGGTGCTAAAATAACTTTTATATAAAGTTTGGGGTATTTAAATTACATATGAAAGTTTGGAGTGTTCATCTCACACCCCTTCAAAGTTTGGGGTATTTTAATTATTTTTCTCATAATGATATGGATACAAATAGTTACTATATTGCATATATTGAAGTCTTGCTAACATTTGAATTTTTGCCGAAACTCATAATGGTACCATTGTACCAACTGTTCAATTTAAATGTAAGTGTGATACTGATTTGATTCATTTAAAACTTAAGGTAATAAAATGCATCATTACTGACAATTAAGATAACATTTATGCATTCTACCCCAGTGATTCATATCTTGGAGATAGTGACCAAGCATTAATAATGTACATCAAAACATTTTAAAGTGTCATTCTTTCTTTGTTCATGAAATAATGTTTGGTATATCATACTACGTATGAATCTGTCAATTCTGATATTTCCATGTCAATGTCTTTTAGACATTCTATTTGAGAGATGAGATGCTTGCCAAATTCTTGTTTTATAAGAGAGCTTTCTCTATGTAATGTCTATTTATTTATCCATTTGTGACAATTATAAGTAGACAAGAAAAATTAAGAATGTCTCTATTTAATCAAATAAAAATATCTCTAGTGAATTCCATTTTCCCTTAAATTGTGTGCCACTAGTTGTTGGTATTCTTTGTACTTTATTTTTGTAAAATAGTCATCAATTACACCACATTGTTATGTTTTAGATTTTTGGTCTAATTCTTTCTTTGTTTTATAAAAAATCATTGATTTTTAGTCAATGAGCGCAAAATCTTAAAATAACTACATCTCTATCGACACAAATATTGTACTTCATATCATAGTTGTTAGTGGCAGTGATAAGTAATAGTCTTTTGTTACTTGTGGATATACTATCATTAATTGGTGTTACTCGGTGTGATTACCGAAAGTAATAGTGGTTCACAGGGTTGATCACGAACCATTGTCGATGGTAGCGAATTTCAGAGGTGGTGGTCCATATATGGTAGAATAAATGGTACCTGATAGTGACTGTGGTTGTCGGTGACTAATAGTCATTGGCAACGAGGGTGTCAACAACCTACAATGACAATGCTCATTGAAGAGCCCGGTGGTCCATGATGGGATCATGATGGTTTTGACAATCATTGGCAATGGCAACGATGATCACTTGCGCCGATGGCGGTTAATGAGGCCATAGTAGCTTAGTGACTAAGAGTAATAATTAAAATATTACTTGTGTCAGCAATCTATTACAATGGTCACACCCGATGATTGTTATCACTTAAGAGTTAAGGTGATGATTTGCCTATGCAAGTGGTGGTTGCTAATTGTGGCAAGTGGTTATGAGGCTGCCTATAATATATGGGGCTACAAGAATGATGCAGATGGACCTTGAACAATGGTGGTAGGTATTAATGATGGATATTGATTTTTTGTAATGACGAAAGTGGAAGGTAGCGAAAAAAATTGATAGATCTAAGGGATGAGGATATATAAATGCATGAACGTTGTGAAACTTATAATGTTTAATTGATTGTGGATTCCATTTTTACCACAATGTTCAATCAAATAAAGTAATTAACATTGTGTTCACTTGGTGTGGAGCCCCCCATCCACATATATGTTGACGTGTATGTGCACAACACACAAACATTCATGTATGCATACATAAGTATAACTACAAATATTTATGTTTTTTTTTGTAATTATGAAGTATGATAACGTTACTAATATGAGAATAAATCCTGAACAAATTCAAGAATAAAATCTTCAAGGTTACGTACGTTCATTATCTTTTCTTTAATAATAACTTCTTAAAGGTGGCAACTTTAGTAGAATTTATTGTGGTCAATGAATGATTTTCTTGTCGCCATTGTTGAAATTGACTTAGAATTGATATTCTGTGGTTGATTCATTTACTCACACATATAGAAAAAGCTTTTTCATTGAAACTATGGTGGAAATGGAAGCTTAACAAGTCATTTTGGCCAAATTATGTCGTGCCTGATATCACATGGGTGCAAATATGACCCCTAAGGTAACTGACTCTAGCATTTGGAGAATAATCTGTAATATTAATAAGAGGGGTGTTTACATATTTAGACCCAAAGGGAATCTTTTTTTGGTTACCTGATATAGATGGTCACTTCTCCATATCTTCAGCCTATGAAGAAGTTCATTGGAAGAAATCTATCACCTTTTTAGCAAAACAAATACGGCATAACAACCAAACACCTTCAATTAAGATTTTCCGATGGAAACTTCTAAATCAAATGCTACCTATAGCTGAAAATCTTGTAAGATTCAGAGCTATGACTTTCCCTACTTTGTGTCTTATGTACAAGAAGGATTCAAAAAATGTTGATCATGTTTTTTATCATTGTCCAATGATGAATGAAGTCTGGAGATATTTCATGAGATGTTTTGCCCTTGCTATACCTCAATAACAGTGTTCGCTTAAACAAGTCTGACATGGTGGATAAAATTGAGAAAAAAAAATCCATTTATGATATTTTCAAAAAAATATGCCTAGGATAATATTATGGCATATTTGGAAGGTTTATTCAGACATGGTGTGTGGTAATAGATCAACAGCTCCATCATCATATGATTTGATTTATCAAATCAAAAGATTTACTCAAGAATGGTCGACCACTTTGAAGAGCTTCAAATCTAATATGGCTTATGATTGCTTACATTCAGAAAATCTGATTTCTTCAAATATCAAGAAAGTAAAGACTAAGGCTTTGTTGGTTAGATGGGTTCGACCCAAGTCTGAACGGAAGCTTAATGTTGATGCTTCGTATATACCTTGTAAATCTTCAGGAGGAGCTTTGTTGCGAGACTACAAAGATAACCTCGTCGCTGGACTGAGCGTTCCTCTTTCATCAGAATCTCCTTTTGAGGCGAAAATACAAGCTTGTTCAGTAGATTTGAGGTGGGCAATCGACAACAAGTACTCACGCTTTGGTATGGAGACTGACTTTCGGAGATTAACCTCCCCGTTGAGCGACAATGAATATGACGGACGATGGAGAAATACTCTAGCAAATATTCGAACAGAGTGCAGAAGGGCAAATGTAGCATTCAGACACATCTACCGATAAGCTAATTGGTTTGCACACTTCTTATCCCAAACTCGTCCAACTAGCTCGAGCAATCAATTTAATTCCTTAATTTTTTTCATAACCTTAGTGATGCACACCATTTGATTAAAAAATCTATTATTTCGGATTCACTTGGTTTTCCTTACTTCTGATCATGTTATTATTACATGTAAGGTTTGCCACAACATTTACCCCACCCAATTAGGTGATTTCCCCACAACGTTAAAAAAAGTATAAAGTATATGAGTTGTAACACAATAGCATGTAAATAAAATGACATAGTTATTTATAGTTGTGTACTAGTTCAAAACCGGTACATCTAATACCCAAAGATACCTTTCTTAGGACTTCTTCCACTCACTTGGTCCTCTTTTCCTCGGCGGGGACTCAATCCAAGTCTTGACAAACAACGCTCTATTGATAGGGGTATTCATTTCACATGTTAAAACAACATTTACCATATGATATCAGATTAATAAAAAACATTAATGAAGGTATTACGCGTTTACCCCAACCTTCCAATATGGTTTTGAGGGTTCACCAAGAACATTTACTATATAACTTTTATCACAATAAGGACCTCATTTGCTCAAATACTCTCAAGTATATAGTCTATTGAGAGTAAAATATAAATACCTACGGGGTCTAAGGATATAACATTAATAGCTCAAACTATGAATTCAACCCTGAATAATATACGAAGGATATTGTTTCACACTCGATAAAAAATATGCCCCTTTTCCTTACAAACTTTCTCAAAAGTATTTCTGAAAATTGTACTAAAAGGGTTAAGCACTCTTTTCCAGAAAGGCTACATTGTATAAAGAAAACATTCCTTTAAAGTAAGCCTAAAAATGATCCATTTTAAAATTGTTAATTTTTATTTTAACTATAACATTTAGAAAAAACAATAATTGTTCCATCTCATATGGTAAATTTTCATTTATTTAAATATATTTTAACAATAGAATGGTGTATTATTTGAAATATATTTTGGCATGTTGTGGAAATTTAATTAGAGATACGGGTGCCCATAGATCGAAAAGAATTATCAAGTATATACGATTTTAGTTAATCCCTCAAAATCTTTGCAAGCGTATACCGACGGATTGAATAATCCGAAGCTAAGGATCAGAATAGTTAGGTAAATTTCAATCCGTAGATTTAGTTCAATCCATGGTTGAAGAAGAGCGAGGATATGCAGGGATTAAGTAAATCTCAGGCTTGAGGAGTCATAAAGATACCTAAGGAATTATGCAGTCTGTGATATAGGAATCATGAGGATTTCTAAGGAAGTAAATGAGTGACTCAATTCATGGCTCACGAGTTTTAAGTAGTGTTTCAACTCGTGATTATAGGAACATATAAATTTCCAAGAAGTGTTCAATCAGTTGCAAAAAAGTATAAGGTTACATAATGAGTAAGTTAATTAACAAGTCATGCATGCATACATAGTGAAGTAATAACTTAATTTACAATTGAAAAATATGAACTAAATATTAAAACATGGACATTTAAATAAAAGCAATAAAATAAACTTTCCTTGTGTAAGTGAGAAGTCACCCAATGAAGATCTAGAAATAGTTTTAATCCTTAAATGAAATGATATACAATAAAGTTTAGGGTTTCTAATATAGAAGAGAAAAAAGAGAAACAATATGTAATCTAAAAATAAAATATAAATTTAGTGTGTGAGTTTTCTTAAAGTTCTTAACATGAGATGTATTTGTAGGTCAACAAAAGTGTACGTGAAAGACCAGTTATGGTAGATACCCTAAAGTTAGTAAAATTTAAGACTTGGGACAATAAGACAATTCCATATCCCCTAAAAATTGATTCATATGCGAGATGGTTTTTGTTCTTCGATGTAATGGAGAAATAGATTTGTCAAACCTAGAGATTTCTAGTGATACTTTCATTGGCTCTTGCATAGCAAGTTCTGTGGTGATGAGATTCCTTTTCCCTACTTGAATGATTCTTCATTATGTGTTTCTTTGAAAGGGATGCAACCTTAAACACAGTTCAATGGAGGACGAGTGGTGATGAGGGGAGCACGAAGTTGAGATCAAGATTTCAATGATGTTTTATGGTTGGATGTTCCTAACATTGCTAGTGGTATTTAATTGATAGTGTTTTTTTTCTTCTTGTTGTGGCTTGTTGGCTTCAATGATGCTAATTGCTCATAGCGATGGTAATGACGTGACTTGAAAAGTTCTTTTGTGTTCACAGTCTTCTATATTTGTTTGGGGGGAGGGCTTCAACACTCATACAACTAACAAAAAATCAGAAGCAATCACAATCAACTTAAAACTTGAAACACATTAATTAAGCACTCGAATTACTCAAAGGTCCTGTAAAAATAGACAAAACAAGATATTATGAATAATTATAACACGGAGGGTCTGACACATTTTTAAATCACATGAGACTAATGTGCTGAATTTCTATATCACGAGGGGGTTTGGTGCATTAAACCCATAATATGAGAATGCCTTTCAACATGTTGATTTTTTTGGAGTCACAGTCCCACAACCAAGTTGGGTCATAATGATCACACCAATAAGGGGTAACTAAGATCTCAAAATCTTTTCGATTGCCTAATTATTTAGCGATCTCAAGAAACATGAGTTTGAATTGAAGTTATGGAATAAAGTGGCTCACGAAGAGCCAAGTAAAGAGGTTGCTCTAGTTGTTATGTTGGACTATGTCCTTTCATATTAGCGAAAAAGGGGAAAGTGAATCATATGAATATTATGGTGATCTCAGTTTGTTGTACTTGTTAAATAATTTAGTTGATTTATGAGAGAAAATGATCTAAGATGTGGCACACATTCAACCATAATCACATGTATCTCACTTCAAAATCTCCAAGATGATAATTAAAACACTATGACAATTCAAACTTGCATTATAACTACATGAAATCAAGACATTGATAGATGCATGTGTTTATCCTTATGGTAAGAAGAATTACTTCATGTGATACATGAAAACAATAAAAAGGTGAAGTCTGAATGACCCAAATTGCAATAAAAAGCTAAGTCTGATGGAGACAAATAGAAACAAAGGTATAAATGTGAGCCATACATTCCAATCAACACACTTTTGTTAAATACTATAAGCATTCATTTAGGATCGATGACCCCCATAAGGCCAAAAGCTCCCTTGCCTCAAGATGCTATTGACAAAGAAATCGAGACATATATAAGAAACACATAATGCATCTCATCCTATCTGTCACCATGTAGTGAACAAAGTTATTAGCAATGTTCATGAAGGTGTAGCGACAATATCACAATCAAAGATAAGAATACTAAGTTGTTTCATGCTACAAGAACCAAAAACCATTGACGAAGTTCAAGGCGAAGAAACATAAGGTAATGAATAAGGTATCATAGCCCTCTCCATTAGATGGTAATGATGTTAAAGGAAGCTAAAGAGCTTTCAAGAAGCTCAATCTTAGGAAGAGACAGAGTAACTATGAGTTGCCATAGTCAATTAACTATTGTAGATTGGTCGGAGACATTTGCAATGTTCATCCTCTTTTGTTGACCCAAGTAAAAGACTACCTTCTAAAACTAGCAAACTATCATCCCCTTCATATGATAAACGAGGTAGAAAAGATGTAGATGAGTTTAGCTATAATAGAGACTCTAAATTCATTTGCAGTACACCACAAACCAGAAAAAGTTTATGGTGATTTGTGACTGACTATTGAGGTAAGTTTAAAAGAGTTACTTTTCTTACTTTATTTTTATATTATTTGGATGAACAAAAGAATTTGATTACCAACATACTAAGCTCTCGATCCTTGATTAGATGAATGTTGTCTTGTGAAGGTCTTTGCACTCATGTACAAATTTGCTTTTCATTCTGAAAAATTGTAGTATTGAGAAAATGGTAGCTTTAGGATAACTTAAGAAATACAAATGTACTTATCCGCATGAGTAACTCAGTTGATCGAGTGATTTGAAAGTTGAAACATGAATCAATGAACAAAACTCGTACGGACCTTGTGAAATTATAGCTCCCGTGCTGGACTGGACCTCAATGTCTACTACACCATCATTGAAGTGACTAATTCATCATCATTTACGAGCTCTCAAATATTTTATCTTATCGCATCATGGCGTGGAGGCGTTGGCGTTGGGGTTGAAACGAGGAATACAAATGTAATTTATTTAGCTTTAAAGTGGAGGATTTTGAACATGAAAGTGCGAGAAAGTTTGTTTATGCAAAAAGAAATTTACCGCTTTCTAAAATAGCGCATTTTGTGATCCAAGCATCCTATATATGAGCATCATATCTCTCGCTTACTGGACCACACTTCTCTCTCTGTCTATCTCATGTGTTTTTGGTCTACAGGGGCCTTGTCGCGTCATCTCTGCTTGTATTCAGGAGACGTTATAAACATATTCACGCAGTGAGTCACATCTGAAGGAGCAGCAAGGCGGTAGCGGTGCTGTGTTGAGGGGAAGAAATGGCCGGAAATGATTGGATTAACAGCTACTTGGAAGCGATACTGGATGTCGGGCCGGGGCTAGATGATACCAAATCGTCTCTGCTGCTCAGGGAGAGGGGCAGGTTCAGCCCTACCCGTTACTTCGTCGCCGAAGTGATCACTGGCTTCGATGAGACTGATCTTTACCGATCTTGGGTCCGAGTAAGTTAGTCTCCTTCTGTGCTTATTATCTGTACATGATGTTTATGTGTTGTTTGTGTTGATACCTAGTTGCTTTTGAATTGTGATCAACGTATGTGTGTTATGGTTGATAGGCACAAGCAACTCGGAGCCCCCAAGAGAGGAATACAAGGTTAGAGAACATGTGCTGGCGGATTTGGAATCTGGCTCGCCAGAAAAAGCAGGTTGTGCTTTCTTCACTCTTTATAGAAATGATTTGGTGCTGTAAGTTCATGTATACGTGTTGTATCTGGACAGCAGAAGGACTATGCATTGGGTGATTCCTTGAGCTTATATCTTGAAAATTGACAGTGAAGTTTCAGTTATATATTAGTTCTTGGGATTCAAGCTCAAGGTTATGGTGCCTGTTGATTATGACTATGGATCTTCTCTGTTTTTTTTTTTGAAATTTTTTCCAAGGTGTCTTTTGTTTTTAGCTTCTAGGGTATGCATGTTTTGATGAGAAGCTTGAAAACTAACGCAACAAGAATTTATCAAAATGGTTATTACTTACAGTTTGCCCGTTGATTTTACCTGTTAACGGCTAGTTTTGGCTACAACAATGTGGACAAAGGAGTCGTCGTATCATTGTTGTGACGGCTACGTCATTTGTAACGTTTTCCTCACGCCGTCTAATATGCGAGTTCTCAAAATTACCCGCATTAACGGACTAGCCATTCTTGGTGTACACAAAATTTGTACACAAATTCACTGTCTGTGCACACGCAATATGGCATAAAATCCTGCCCCTTTTCAAACGAATTGCTTGTGTACATAGACAACTAGGGGGGTTGTGTACAATTTGTGTACTAATTTTGTGTACAACAAGAATTTTTCTTAAGGGTCACTGATACGTTTGGGACGGTTTTTCAGGAAAACAAAATCATCGTGCTTCTCAACACTAAAACCACGTTTGATAAAAAATAACATTGAAAAAAGGGGAACAATAATTTGTCAAAATGGTTGTTATCTTTTTGTACATTGATTTTATTGTTTTTAGCTTCTAGAGTATTAATGTTTTGATAAGAACTTAAAAAAATGCAACAATAATTTATCAAAATGGTTGTTACTTTCTTTGTTTGCATTGATTTTATCTATTGACGTCTAGTTTGGCTACAACGATCCGGACAAGGGAATCGTCATTACATTTATGTGCTCGTTATATGTTTGGTAACGTCACCCGTAACGTCTTCCTAATGCTGTATAATATGTTAATGCTCAAATGTACCTGGATTTAAGTACACTGGTAAGTGTGTGACGTTTAGGGAAATGAAATTAAAGCGCATTTCAATTTTCAACACTAAAAACCACATTTGACCAAAAAATGTCTTTAGACAAAATGGGGAAGATGCATTGACTTCGGATTAATCAAAACTATGACTAAAAAAACTCGTGTTCTATATGCTATGAGGTTTCAAACACCTCGAAGAACCTATATTGACATCTTACCATGGGTTTATTTAAAATCATGGCACAATTATTATATTTGGTTGATAGTATAAAGATAACTTTTTGGCCAGTTTCGGACAATGGCAATAAGTATCACTTTTCTTTTTCCTGTGGAGAATAGAGGGGACAAAAACACTCCATATTGTTTGAGTTGATACGTCAAAAACCCAGAGTATCAATTTCTACCACTTCTTTTATCGATATCAATAAGAACTATCAATTACATTAAAATCAGTCACCTTCATACAATAGATGAAAATATGCTATGTGCTTAGTGCATCTGTTTTTGATAGGTTGAGCATATTAGGTTATACTTTTTAATTCATCTAGTTGAAAGGTGGAGATATATAATAACATCACATCGCCTATAAAAGAAGCTTGGTTGTCGAGGACTAGGCAGTGCGTGTCCAGGTGGTCGAGAGCACTTTCTGTAGCAGGTCGCCTTGTTTGAAGAGCATTGGACATTGAATGCCCTCCCAGGCATCAACTACGCATTCATGGCATCACCATAATGGTTAGGCATCAACCATTGATTAATGATTTAGTACAATCAATTTCTACCTGGAAGCCCGTCATGTTTTCTTCCGTAAGGGGTGTGAAGAGAAAAAAAACTCAAAATGATTACTGCTGCTGGAGCTGGCCACCAAGTTGTCTTTTGTTTCTTCATTTTCATCTTTCTTTCTTCCCTTTTTTATTCTTTTCTTCTTTTATTCTTTGTTTAGTTATGTTTCTTTATTTAATGTGCAGTTAACTTTCTTCATATAACAGACACATGAACCACATCACTGATTTTTACTAAAGTATTACTCCCTCCGTCCCGCTAACAATGGGACAAGAGGGAGTGACACGCAAATCAATAAAAAGTGGTTTATGTGGTTGATATTGAATTGATAAAATAAAAATAAAGTAAGAATGATTTAGAGCCACACAAACTTTGCCAAATTTGGTATGAGACAATCTTAGTGGGACGGACCGATAAGGTAAAACGGGACAATCATAGCGGGACGGAGGTAGTATAAGTTAACTCATTGAAAATAGGTATGAATCTGTCAATTTAACTAATATGGAAAATGTGAAATTCATAGATGATACATTACATCATGTTATACTACTCCCTCCGGTTCTGAAAGATCTTTACACTTTCCATTTTTAGCAGTACCAGAAAGATCTTTACACTTCCTTGTTTGCCTTATTTGACAAATAAATCTACACAAAATAGTGCCAAATAGTGCCAAACAGTGCCAAACAATGTTTATTTCCTTAAAAACTGTGAAGTCAAAGTGTCAAGATCTTTCGGAACCGGAGGGAGTATATTTGATAAAATATGTGGTTGACTACTCACCTAGGTTAGAAGGCGGTTTGTTGGCGCCATGCCTTGAATAGTTACTGTGACAACCTTGGAGAGAAATGGCTCATTTTAAGTGTAGCACACAATTTATGGTGTGGGGTTTTTCGGTCAAAGACATGCCCAAGCATGTTAATTCTCAGCATAATGATGTTGACCGTAACTTGCACAAGTGCAGTTATAGGATTAGAGGTTTGACATTTCACGGAGTTCTACAAAGCATATTGAGTTCTATTTCTATTAGTTAACATTTTTAAAGAACCTTTACATTAAGAACATTTAAATGATTTAGGTTAAGTAGTCGAGGATTAGCAAAGGTGCAGCTGAGCAATCTCTGAAGTCATGTTTTTGTTTCAAAGTCATTCAATCATGAGGCTTAACTTATACAATTTCTTTATCACAAACTACATAACTCAAGGAGTAGTTGCTTATTTTCTTCTTCTAACTCAATGCTCTATCAATGGCCTCCGAAATATGACTGACGATATATATGTGTTTGCTATGTTTTTTTATAGTTTTTATTGTTTTTATTTTTTATGATACATGACTGAGCTGACCTTTCTTGAAAATTAGTAGTCTGCTGCACGATCATTGTTGTGGAGTTGTAGAATAAATTGTTCTAATTGGTGCTTCATGGAATTTTCATTCTAATTTATATTCATATGTATATGCAGTATGAGGGAGAGCAAGCTCAGAGGTTGGCAAAACGCCGCCAAGAACTTGAGAAGGGTCGCAAAGAGGCTGTAGCTGACATGTCAGAGGACTTATCAGAAGGAGAGAAAGGGGACGCAGTCAATGATGTTTCAGCTCATGGTGAAAGCACAAGAGGCCGGTTACCTAGAATTAGTTCTGCAGAGACAATGGAGAATTGGGCCAATCAACAAAAGGGCAAGAAGTTGTATATTGTACTTATAAGGTGAGGAGTGATCCTTCTTTCTCCTAATCTTGATGCAAAGATCAATAATTAAGGAGCTTTTGTTATGCGATAATTATTAAGGCACCTTTTACATTATTTTTTTAACACACTGTTTTGGATCTATCTTAATCTTAATATAAGTGATAACTATCAACTGATGAACTCCCCCAACAAAAAATGCACACGCCCTCACAATAATGCCCTCTACCTCCTGAATTATCAATTACTAATAATTATTAATATTATTTGTATTTTGTAGCTTACATGGTTTAATACGAGGTGAGAATATGGAGCTTGGGCGTGACTCTGATACTGGCGGTCAGGTAGATCTCACTACACATGACTTCAAAGTGGTTGCACACTTGCACTAGTAATAGTTTCACTTAGTTATGTCTTGTTATCACGTATACTGGCTCTTTATTCATGCAAGAAATTCAACATGCAATTCTCGTTGCCTTGAATAATCATGGGTGACCTTTCTTTCTTTTTTGTTTTAAAATTCTTTCAGGTAAAGTATGTTGTCGAACTTGCAAGAGCGTTAGGCTCTATGCCTGGTGTATATAGGGTTGACCTTCTCACAAGACAAGTATCGTCTCCAGAAGTTGATTGGAGTTATGGTGAACCCACAGAAATGTTGACCCCATTAAGTTCCGAGGGATCAATGCCTGAGATGGGGGAGAGCAGTGGTGCTTATATAATACGGATTCCATTTGGACCAAGAGATAAATATATTCCTAAGGAAAACCTATGGCCTTACATCCCTGAATTTGTTGATGGATCTCTTAACCACATTATTCAAATGTCAAAAGTTCTAGGAGAGCAAATTGGCAGCGGGCGTGCTGTGTGGCCTGTTGCTATACATGGGCATTATGCAGATGCTGGTGACTCTGCTGCTCTTCTGTCAGGTGCTTTGAATGTGCCAATGCTCTTCACTGGTCACTCACTTGGACGAGATAAGTTGGAACAACTGTTGAGAGTAGGTCGGTTGTCAAAGGATGAGATAAACTCAACCTACAAAATAATGCGTAGGATAGAGGCAGAGGAGTTATCTCTTGATGCTTCTGAAATTGTCATAACTAGCACACGGCAGGAGATAGAGGAGCAGTGGCGTTTGTATGATGGGTTTGATCCAATTCTAGAGCGTAAACTTCGTGCTAGGATCCGGCGTAATGTCAGCTGCTATGGCAGGTTTACGCCACGCATGGCTGTAAGTATATATTTTCTTTCACATTTTATAAAATTTTACTATTGCTTTTGATAAGTTAGGGTGTTTGAAATAGCGTTTCTTGAACCCAGGGTTTTCTGCAGTTTGCATATGAATATGACAAGCCTTTTAAATCAAAATCTTCAAAACCAAACTTCATTCTTTAATTAATATTACCTCCGTCCCATATTGGATGTATAATGTCTTGTTTTAGTTTGGCACAATTATTAATAAAATGGTTTAAAAAGTAAAAGTTGTGGTTGAAATTTGAGTATATTTAATAAGTGAAATGATTAGGACCACACATTTCTTGCCAAAAAGGAAACATGACATTCATTGTCGGACAACCCAAAAAGGAAAGTAAGACAACTAAAAAGAGACGGAGGGAGTATATTTTTGAAACAATCTTTCATGCTCTAGGTGAGCCAATAAAGTCATTTTGCGATTTGTTGAATTTGATTGCTGAACTTGATGTATTCAACACGTGTTTGTAGGTGATTCCACCTGGGATGGAGTTTCATCATATTGTTCCTCACGAAGGTGATTTGGATTTTGAAACAGATGGAGCAGAAGATGGAAAATATCCTGCTATTTGGACAGAGGTTTAAATTGACTGTTATTTGTCCCGTGTACTTTCAATTGTGTTCCTATAAGATATGATTTGAGCAAGTATCTGTTGCTTTCTTTTTATTAACATTTATAAATGAAATGGATTCCAATCTAACCATAATGCCTGAAAAGTATTGTCATCCACCACTAATATAAACATCAAACCCACCCCTTCTCTTAATATCTTGATATCCTTACAATAAATTCTGCCTTGTGCAGATAATGCGGTTCTTCTCAAATCCAAGGAAGCCTATGATTCTTGCCCTTGCCAGGCCTGATCCTAAAAAGAACCTCACCACTTTAGTAAAGGCGTTTGGCGAATGTCGTCCATTGAGGGAGCTTGCTAACTTGGTATGTCTGAATACTCCTTTCAGTTGAAAAGTATTCTCTCTGATGGGATGTCAAACAAAAGTTGTCATTTTCTATATGCTGAACAATATTTGTTACTTTATTAGCTATTACCAAGGATGTCCTTAGAGTAAGAGATCGAGATAATTACTATACATCAATGCTCTCATTTTTGATTGATTAAATTCGAAATTCACGATTTGATCAATATCTTAGTATGCTCCTAAGTTCATCTAGTTTTTCAAAGAGATTTTTCTTTTGTTGAATGGGAGTATTACTAAATTCACCTGCTGCTCTAGTTGGTTAGTCAGTACACGTTCTCTCTATGTTTTGCAGACTCTTATAATGGGTAATCGTGACAACATTGACGAAATGTCAAACACCAATGCATCAGTTCTTCTTTCTATACTGAAGATGATAGACAAGTATGATCTTTATGGCCAAGTGGCTTATCCGAAACATCACAAGCAGTCTGATGTTCCCGTTATATATCGTCTTGCTGCAAAGACAAAGGTATTCTCTCTCTTCTGTATATCTCCTCAGATTAGACATCTTGAGATCTCCACACTCATAATTTTGTAGTTCTTTGAGATTCAGCTTTTCAGAATGCTTCCAGAGTTGGCTGTTTAATGAGTATACTTCGTATACCCACTGTTCTAAAAATAGATCTAGGCGCCCGCCTAGTCCTTGACTCCCTGCCTAGGCGCAAGGCGGTGGCTGAGCGCCGTGATTCTAGTCTAGGCGTCCCGAATAATTGATTCGGCGCCTAGTTGAATTCGTCGGCCACCTAGGCTCCTTAGTAACCCGCCCAGAGTGCCTAAATGGCCACATAGGGCGTCTAGATTCACCAAAATTTTCTTTTCTTTTATTTTTTAAGAGATACGTATTTGTAATTTTAACAACGGATATGAAGAAAGCTACATGTAGATTGAGATAATAACTATACTACCTCCGTCCATTTAGTTGGCAATATTTGACTTTTCCATTCAAAGATGGTAAACTTTAACCAATTATTTTAACTAATATATTTATGCAAAATTAATATTCTTATACTTTTATGATAATATTTTTAACAAAGAACATTTTCATATCATTTTCATATTATCAATACTTCTGTTAGATAATATGAAAATTATCTAACCGATTATATTTTCATATAATCGGTCAAAGTTAGACACCATTAACTTGAAAAGTCAAGTTTGGCTAACTAAAATGGGACGGAGGGAATATATGTTTGTAATCTTTGTATATATTCTTAAATTTTATTATTATTTAATATTTATTACATAATGATGTTAAGCGATTAGTTATAATCTTACAATCTTATAAACATGAATAGAGGCAAGGACATAACAACAACAACAACAACATCCAAGCCTTAGTCCCAAAAGATATCGGGGTCAGCTAACATGAATCGATACATGATATCACAACCAAAAGGAAAAGAAGGAATAAAGATAAAAAGATAAGCTATTATGAAAAGATAATATAAAAAAGATGAATATATATATATATATATAAATGATAAAATAAAAAGGTTGCAAATAATGCTTATAAATATATATATATATATATATATAAGGATAAAAAAAACTAGGAAAAATGTTGGTGTAACTTGTTGCTAAATATGATAATACTCTTGGATGTAAGAGTTGTACAACTTTGATAATATGTATACACTTAGTCATCTGCCTCCATTAATTTATAGGTTAGACGTCTTCCTCCGTTATTTTTTTCTTGAAAGACCCTCTGTTAACTTTGTTAGTCATCCACCACTTTTAATATTATATTCCGTATTATAGTTTAAAATTAGAGAATAATAATCGTGGATTACTCCCTCATTATTAATACAACTTATTTGTTTTCCCTGCATCCATATTAGGGGAGAGTGAATTAATTGTGCCAAACGTGAGGAAGTCATAGGGTCTATGTTCTATACATTTTCAAAACAAAGTTATTCCAAAATCAGCCAATTTAATAGAAGCTACTTGCTAGAAAGAATAGAAGTTTGAACTAAAATTGTAATTACCAAATATATTTAATTTATTGGGTAGTTGATATTGTAATTAATTAAAAATCCAATGGTAAAGTAAAGTACTGCAATACAATGGTAAAGTCTCCAAAAGTGGTGTATTTATTTTGACTTGAATGATTGATATTGAATAATTTAGTATACTTATTTTATTGATATTGTTTAATTTAGTATATATTTATTTTATTCAATGATTTTGATTTTTTTAATTTTAAGAAATATTTTATATTTTTTCACAAAAAATTTAAGGTTGATATTTTTCACTATGTACATGTTGTTATAATTTCCTATTTCTAATTTTTTTACTCAACAAAATACATATTTTTGTACTAATTTTAAAAATATGCCTATTCATATTATCTCCGTTATAATAACACTGATAATTTATGAATTTAAAAATGAGTTTTTCCCAGAATAATGCTAATTAAATAAATAATTCCCAAAATAGTGTCGGGTTAAAAATAATTCCCAACATACTGTTGGGATTAACCACGGTTAACAAAAGCCGACACTTCAAGTGGCGGCTCTTCTCTTACTATAGAAAAGCCGTCATTTGAAGTGGCGGCTCTTGTCTTCAGTAATTACACACCAGTTTATTCAGCGTGAAAAAAACACAAAAACCTGTTTACACTTATTCAACCGGAAAAAAATGCAAAAACCTGCTCATTACAGTACTGTCAACTCAAAAACATCAAACAACTGCTCTTCATAGTGACTATAGGTTGCTAAAAAACAAAACATATTCGAGACACAACGAAACAATGGAACTACATTTGATCACGATACTACAAATATCACATAAAGTTGATAAGAGATTCAATGTTTCAGAAATCGATCAGCTAATTCATCAGTAACACAATAATGTCAAGTACAAATTTCACAACTCAACGTGATCGTCATCTTAAAGCTCATGTGGCTGTGCTTGTGCCTGACGTCGGGGGTGTCTGTGCTGGTTACGAGGCTGAAGAACCACTCTATCACGTCGTCGTGTCTGGGAAGACCCTGCGGATGTAGATGCCGTGGAATACTGAGAGACGGCCGCATATCCATGGTCTACTCGGCCCAATACATCATCACACAGTGTAGCAATGCCCGAGCATACTTCATGATATCCCTGTACATCTTGCCCCTCATCAACTACAACAGTCGCTCTATCACAGATGGCATGCAAAGCCCGTGTCTGTAATGAAAACATGGTTATTAAAGATAAACACACGAATGAACGAACGAATGAATAAATAAAGTGATTTATGTGAATATATTGTGTACCTTGGTATGAAGAACGATTGAGCTAGGCTGGTAATGATCGGTGGGTAGACGAAAACTGAGAGAGATGAATACCCGTGTAATGTTGTGATACCATCTCATGTAATCTGCAGAGATTGTGGGGATTACTGATGGGAACTTGTCCACTATATACGCCGCTCTCTCATCCCACATGGTGATATACTGAATATGGTGCATCCCCCAATCTTCAGTGTGCTTCCCTCGCTTGTGGATCTTGTGTAAGTCCACAGAAGTATCACAAGGTACGGGAATAACCTGCTGCAACCCGAACTGTCGTAGCACGCAATCAGGAAAGTGATGCTCCACTACATTAAAACAAATTAAGGGCACATGTGCTCGCCTTGTGTTAGTGTGCTCTCATCCAAAGGGAGGCAACTGTCCTAGAATCTCATGAGTGTATGACATCCACGCCATCTGTATTGCAAAATAAAATATTATGACATCATGTATATCATTAAGCAGTTATACTTAATGATATACATGGTATACCTGATCATCACACATGTCATCTAATGCATCTCGATAGTAGCCTAATCCAGCAGCGGATGACGCGCGAGTGACGTCAGCAAACAACCATCTGACACACAGTAATGTACAAGAATATAAAATGGGTTCCAGTACGACATACATAAAATAAAAACAAATTAAACAAAATTCATAAACGTACCTACGACCCAAAGGGTCCTCACCACGGACATGATGTTGTCCAAGTACAGATCGATCGTGCAGATCCAAAGTATCATGAAGAGGACCACTATCTATCCCATGATATCGCAGTATGACAGGTCTACTATTATAAATATGCTCCCACGACCATAGCTGTATGAGCAATAAAAAATCACCCATCTCACCACCCTAGCAATGGCAACCTCGACACGACAGGCAGGTATGCTAAAGTCGCACTACCCCAACTATAAAGCGCTGCTACATCAAAAGTCTCCAGAAGAGGTAAGTAAAGAACCTGCACCTCATTACCCCTCTTGTCCGCAAATGTAGAGGTTCCCATAAGCATCTGTAGAAAAATGTAGCATATTCATGTTATTTTATTATGTGTACATCCGGGACTGTATAGATAGGAAGTAGAGTTGATTTAGGACTCTAACTCTTAGATTAACACGCAGTGTAGATAAGAATAGATAGATCCTAAATATTAGGATCTGTAACAAACCTTAGCTTATCTGTAATTTTGTATTTATATCATTGCCGGATGGCTCAATAATACATGTAAGATTAATTCTTCAAACCTACATGGTATCAGAGCTTCGGTTTAAACAATGGTAGAAACCAGTGAAGCTGATTCCTCACACACTACCAACCCTAACTCCCAAATTAGCTCTATGACAAGTTACTAGTCTCCTATTCATTCATCTATGATAATCACTAGTCATAGATTGAATGGAACAAACTATCTGGAGTGGTCTCAATCTGTCAGACTTGCAATTGATGGGAGGGGAAAGCTGGGTTACATCACAGGAGAAATCCAACCAAAAATACAAGCAGAAGAAGGGTACAGTACATGGAGGTCAGAGAATTCACTCATAACAGCTTGGCTTCTCAACTCCATGGAGCCCCTAATTGCCAAACCTCATATGTTTATGAAAACTGCAAAGGAGGTATGGGATTCTATTAAGGAAACTTATTCAGACCTTGAGAACTCTTCTCAAATTTTTGAACTCAAAACCAAATTGTGGCCAATCTAAACAAGGAAATAGGGATATTATTTCATACTACAATGAAATGGTATCTCTGTGGCAAGAATCAGATCAATGCTATGATGATGAAGAGTGGGAGAGTGCTAAGGATCTGGCCAGACATAAGAAAAAAGAAGAGAATGATAGGGTCTATATGTTTCTAGCAGGGATCAATAGGGACCTAGATGAAGTTAAGGGGAGGATACTTGAAAAAAAACCTCTACCTTCTATCAGGGAGGTATTTTCTGAAATCACAGAATAGAGGATATCCCTGATCCTGCCACTGTCAATAAATCTGACTCAATGCCAGAAAATGACAAAGGTAATAATTTCAGTGATCTAAATCTACCCATTGCTCTCAGAAAAGAAAAAAGGTCATGTGTTAAATACCCTATCTCAAACTATCTGTCCTATTCTCAGTTATCTACATCATTTGCAGCTTTTACCTCTAGCCTTTCCAGTGTCTCTATTCCCTTAACCATACAGGAAGCCCTATCTATACCTGAGTGGAAGAAGGCTGTTTTAGAAGAAATGAATGCCCTTGAAAAGAATCAGACATGGCAGACTGTAGAGGTACCCAAAAATAAACCAAGGGTTGGATGCAAATGGGTGTTTACTCCTAAATTCAAGGCAGATGGTACACTTGAAAGATATAAGGCCAGACTGGTTGCCAAAGGATACACACAAACCTATGGCATAGATTATACAGAAACTTTTGCACCAGTTGCAAAATTAAATACTATAAGGATTCTACTATCTCTAGCTTCTAACCTAGACTGGCCTCTTCAACAGTTAGATGTGAAGAATGCTTTCCTAAATGGGAAGCTTGAAGAGGAAGTATACATGAGCCCTCCTCCTGGGTTTGAGGAACAATATGGCTCAAAGGTGTGCAAGCTAGAGAAAGCCTTATATGGGCTTAAACAGTCCCCAAGGGCTTGGTTTGAAAGGTTTACTCAGTTCATAAAGAAGCAGGGATTCAAACAAGCCCAAGCAGATCATACACTATTCATGAAATTCTCCATTAAGGGAGAAATTGCAGTACTAATTGTTTATGTGGATGATATAATTCTTACAGGAAACTATTGTGAAGAGATTGAAGACCTGAAGAAGAAGCTTGCTCAGGAATTTGAAATCAAAGACCTGGGAGAATTGAAGTATTTTCTTGGCATGGAGATAACCAGATCAAAGAAGGGAATTGTGGTATCCCAAAGGAAGTATGTACTAGACCTACTTCATGAAACAGGTATGAGTGCATGCAGACCAATAGATACTCCAATTGACCCTAATCAGAAGTTAGGAAATGTCAAGGAAGGAGTACCAGTTAATATTCACCAATATCAAAGATTGGTGGGAAGGTTGATTTATCTGGCACATACAAGGCCAGATATTGCCTTTGCAGTCAGTATGGTTAGTCAGTTCATGCATAATCCATTCCAAGAACATCTAGATGCTACCTACAGGATCCTAAGATATTTGAAAAGTTGTCCAGGGAAAGGATTATTTTTTAAAAGAAGTGACAATAGAAATGTAGAAGCCTTTACAGATGCAGATTATGCTGGGTCAATAACTGATAGAAGGTCTACATCTGGATATTGTACTTATGTATGGGGGAATCTGGTGACTTGGAGAAGTAAGAAGCAGAATGTTGTTGCCAGAAGTAGTGCAGAATCTGAATTTAGATCTATGGCTAATGGAATCTGTGAGCTACTTTGGATCAAGAGAATGATGACAGAGTTGAATATGGAAATGAACCTACCTATGAAATTATATTGTGACAATAAAGCAGCCATTAATATCGCTCACAATCCTGTGCTACATGATCGTACTAAACACATTGAGGTGGACAGACATTTTATCAAAGAGAAGATTGAAGCTGGAATTATATGCACACCATTCATATCTACTAAAGAGCAGACAGCTGATATCTTTACAAAGGGGCTGTTTAAACCAGTGTTTGAGTTTCTTATAAGCAAGTTGGGAATGTATGATATATACTTACCAACTTGAGGGGGAGTGTAGAAAAATGTAGCATATTCATGTTATTTTATTATGTGTACATCCGGGACTGTATAGATAGGAAGTAGAGTTGATTTAGGACTCTAACTCTTAGATTAACACGCAGTGTAGATAAGAATAGATAGATTCTAAATATTAGGATCTGTAACAAACCTTAGCTTATCTGTAATTTTGTATTTATATCATTTCCGGATGGCTCAATAATACATGTAAGATTAATTCTTCAAACCTACAGCATCAATATGTACGCTCTCGCGTACTGCTAGACAACAGGTCAACAACGTCATCAGCAGGTAAAGTAGTAAAATGCTCTCAACCAAGGCATCTTTAAGGCAAGGCATCCTTAAGGCGGACCCCCGAATATCTGTCCCAGGTTCTGGCCGTACTCCCAGCAATCTGTGTACCACATCAACCCATAGTCTACATGCAGTCCCAATAACAGCCCAACCCTGGATCGTTAGACCAGCCAGTATAGCCACATTTCCTAATGTGATCGTCACCTCACCCACGGGTAAGTGGAAAGTGTGAGTCTCCTATCTCCAACGCTCAAGTTGAGTGGTAAGTAATACAACAACAACATCCAAGCCTTAGTCCCAAAAGATATTGGGGTCAGCTAACATGAATCGATACATGATATCACAACCAAAAGGAAAAGAAAGAATAAAGATAAAAAGATAAGCTATTATGAAAAGATAATATAAAAAAGATGAATATATATAAAAATGATAAAATAAAAAGGCTGCAAATAATGCATATATATATAAGGATAAAAAAAACTAGGAAAAAAAGATGAGGGAAAAAGATTATCAAGATCACTCCTTCACGTGAATACCCGCCCTCCACTTAGTTCTCTCCAAAGTCATGCCCTCATCCAACCCCAGAAGAAGCATATCACTTCGAACTCCCCTAACCCACGTCTGTTTGGGTCTTCCTCTCCCTCTCTTCCCTGCCTCTTCTCCACACATCTCAACTCGCCTAACAGGTGCATCACTCGGTCTTCTACGCACATGACCAAACCACCGTAGGCGCGACTCCCGCATCTTGTCTTCAATAGGTGCTACTCCCACCCTTTGTCTGATTGTCTCATTCCTCACGCGGTCCTTCCTAGTATGCCCACACATCCAACGCAGCATGCGCATCTCTGCCACACTCATCTTTTGAATGTGACATTGTTTCACCGCCCAACACTCTACGCCATACAGTAATGCAGGCCTAATTGCTGTCCTATAAAATTTACCCTTCAGTCTAGTCGGCATACCTCGGTCGCATAGAAATCCTGACGCACTCTTCCACTTCATCCACCCTTTCTGATTCTATGGGATACATCTCCATCTAACTCACCGTCCTTCTGAATTATGGAGCCCAAATAACGGAACATATCGCTGACTGGTATCTCCTTACCATCCAGAGTAATTCCGCTATTACCACTACTTCTACCTCCACCAAACTTGCACTCCATGTACTCTGTCTTGCTCCGACTTAGTTTGAAACCCTTATTCTCCAATGTTTGTCGCCATACTTCCAACTTTGCTTTAAGACCTGATTGCGTCTCATCAATCAATACAATATCGTCGGCAAACATCATGCACCACGGTATATCGTCTTGAATTGACTTCGTAAGTTTATCCATGACTATGGCAAATAAGAAAGGACTCAAGGCCGATCCTTGGTGCACTCCGATAGTAATAGGGAACTCTTCAGTCCTCCCTACTCCCTACACTAGTACGAACACTTGTAGTACAATCCTCATACATATCCATGATGATGCTGATATACTTGCGTGATATGCCTTTCCTAGTTAAGGCCCACCAAAGAACTTCTCGAGGTACCCTATCATATGCCTTTTCTAAGTCAATGAACACCAAATGCAGATCCTTATGAGCATCTCTATACTTCTCCATAAGTTGACGAAGAAGGTGAATAGCCTCAGTTGTTGAGCGACCAGGCATAAAACCGAATTGATTCTCTGAAATCTTCACAGTCGTTCGAAGTCTTTGCTCAATCACTCGCTCCCAAAGTTTCATGGTGTGACTCATAAGCTTAATCCCTCGATAGTTGGCACATTCTTGTACATCACCTTTATTCTTAAATAAAGGGATAAGAGTACTCTTCCTCCAACTCATTGGCATCTTGTTGTTTCTCCAAATCATGTTGAAGAAACTTGTTAACCACTCGACGCCTCTCTCTCCCAAACTTCTCCAAGCCTCGATCGGTATGCCATCTGGCCCCATTGCTCTTTTCCGTCCCATCTTCCTCAGAGCTTCTTTAACTTCCGTTGTTTGGATCCTTCTCACAAAATCACGGTTAACCATACAATCTGGTATGGACAAATCGCCGATATCTTGCATTTTGTTCCCGTTGAATAGTGTATCAAAGTATGACCTCCACCTCTCTTTTATCTCTCCGTCGTCCATTAATATCCTCTGATCAACATCCTTCACACACTTAACTTTTGCAATATCTTGAGTTCTGCGATCACGAAGACGAGCAAGTCTATAAATATCTAGTTCTCCTTCCTTAGAGTCCAACTTTTCATACAACTCCTTGTTCACTTTCCCTCGTGCTTCCCTTACGGCTTTCTTTGCTTGAGTGGTAAGTAATGCTCTGTCTAAATGCAGAGTCGAGACTAGCCTGTGAACATCGTAAAACCCAGCTAATCGAACGTAATGTAAAATCTTAGCGTCCACCTGCATGTGGAATATTGGAATATACTGCGTAGGTGCTCACGACACCTATCTACCTGAACATCCAGGCTACACCACACATCCTCACTCTGGTGCGTGGCCTGCCATGTCAGGACTGAAGGATCAATCGGTCCGGGATCCATTGACACCTGCATCGGCGCTGTAATAGTAATATAGTTATTAGGTATTTTATTTTATTATTAAAATTAAATTTATTTATTTTTTAATATCGCTAATGGATTTGTGAATAAAAGAACAACATTACCTAGTGGAACTCCCTACGTGTCCCTACGATCTTCTAGCACATGTCGTCCTGTTATGTCCTGTTTGCTTGCACAAACTGCATCTCACAGTACCTCTAGGACCTTCATCCATTTCATTACTCAATCGTGTAGCCTTCATATGACCTTTAGCGCGAATCATTGACGGGTCATGCATAACTCGTGGTCCAGTGTAAGTAGGTCGATAAGCTATATCCTGTATGGGCTTAAATAATCTTTAATAAAAAGCCGCATACTCCGATGATGAGAAAAATATATCATACCACTAACGATATGCATATCGCTAAAATATGTGAGCAAGGAATTTTATAAATATTCAGCTTCTGACATGTGCAATGGCGATGGTGCAAATTCATCGTTTGTTTTGTACCACCCTTCCCCACAGTTCGACCACCACGACCCGTCTCCACTTGGTATAAACCATGGCCTATGTCAAATGTTGTGACCTTATGATGCTTTGTTTTTTCCGTATTTTTCTCAATCAGCTCAGTCACTTGGTGGCAGTAGCGATGCCCTTCTGCTAACCTTCTCTTACTAGTTTCTCTGCTTTCCACAAAGTAGACATTCACACGATAGAATGATAACTCAACTAAGGCGGTTATAGGCAGGTATTGTGCACTTTTCATGACGTTATTGAAAACTTCAGCCATGTTCGTTGTTGTGTTGCCATACTTGTACCTCCGTCGTGTTGTAAAGATCACTTCTCCAAACCAATGTTTGCTAGATATTCTCGTGCTTGCATTTTGCCTATCGTGTTAAATCCATCAAATTTTTTCTTTTGACGTTGACTTGCTATCCAAGCGAACATATTCTTCAAATGAATGTCTTTAAATTGAGTATGCAGATTAGAAGCGACACGCCTATGCAAAGCTTATGTCGTGCATCTGGCTCCTCCCATCCACTACCTACCTCATTATGTGCCTTCACAATTTCAGCATGTAGATCTGAAATAATACACAATTCTCTGCGTGTGATAAAATGACGTATGCACGCCAAACCACGACCAACTCTCTCCATTCTCTGCTTCACAAATAGCAAACGTCAAAGGGAACAATTGATTATTAGCATCATTATCCATTGCCACCAACAACGTACCTTTATACTTCCCATATAAGCGCGTTCCATCAATGGTCAATATGGGTCAACAATGTTTAAAGCCCTTAATGGATGACTTAAACGCCCAAAAACTCTTTGAAACTGCACACAGTCAGTGGTACCTGAAAGAGGTGGGTACCAATGCACGCCCGTCCCTGGATTGGAATGCTGTAATGCCGACATGAAATGAGGCAAGTCAGAATACGACGTCTCCCAATCTCCAAATATTTCACCGACAGCTTTTTGCTTAGCTAACCAACTTCGCTTGTACGAAGGTACATCAAGTTTCTTTTTGTTAAATCCATCAAATTTCTTCTTTTGACGTTGACTTGCTATCCAAGCGAACAGATTCTTCAAGTGAATGTCTTTAAATTGAGTATGCAGATTAGAAGCGACACGCCTATGCAAAACTTATGTCGTGCATCTGGCTCCTCCCATCCACTACCTACCTCATTATGTGCCTTCACAATTTCAGCATGTCGATCTGAAATAATACACAATTCTCTGCGTGTGATAAAATGACGTATGCACGCCAAACCACGACCAACTCTCTCCATTCTCTGCTTCACGAATAGCAAACATCAAAGGGAACAATTGATTATTGGCATCATTACCCATTGCCACCAACAACGTACCTTTATACTTCCCATATAAGCGCGTTCCATCAATGGTCAATATGGGGCGACAATGTTTAAAGCCCTTAATGGATGACTTAAACGCCCAAAAACTCTTCGAAACTGCACACAGTCAGTGGTACCTGAAAGAGGTGGGTACCAATGCACGACCGTCCCTGGATTGGAATGCTGTAATGCCAACATGAAATGGGGCAAGTCAGAATACGACAACTTTTTGCTTAGCCAACCAACTTCGCTTGTACGAAGGTACATACCCGTACTTTTCCTTCATAAGCTCACTAATGGTGCGGACTTTTATTGATGGATCAATACGAAGAAGATCAATAATTTCACGAGCTATGAACTGAGATGTGATACCAGCCTGTTCATTGTTATCGACGTTACCTAGACAACTAGGTTTATGAGGACCTGCATAACGAACAACTTTGAACATCTCTAGCCCCTCATGTTTCTTAGTAGCCCGGATACGTCAAGTGCAACCACATTCTTTTTTCCTCTTACCCTCTACCACCCATTTGTGTTTGTCAGACTCCACAACTGAGAAAATTGGTTCCTCTTTACAGAGTACACTCTAATCATGTTAATCAGTTGTTTCTTATCATCAAACTCTTGCGCAACCTTGAATTCACCATCTGCAGAGAAGCGACTAGAAGTTGTACAACCCCTCCATGATTCATCAAATCCCGCAGGGAGCTCATAAACTTAAGTGTAGTGGCTGATTGAGCATTGCCACTTACGAGTTCACCACCATCTGAATCTATTAGTGTGTCATGGTTCACATTTTCATCTGCATCGTCGTCAGTGCATTGTGAATCCAGAAACGTTGCATCACTGTTTACGATCTTCCATTCTTCTGTGTAACCATATTCATCACAACTGGAACACTTGTGTATGGGCAAGATAATGACGGGTTGTCAGGTTGTATGTGCAACACAGTCGCTTCTTCAACATATATCTCCATGGTATGCATAGCAAGATTCGTGATTAAGGTCCACATTCCCGTACCGTCTTCGTCGTCAGCAAGAGGCATCAACATGTATGATCCACCATGAATGGGATATTTAACTTTCAAATCCAACTTGTTCATATGATTGCTGAATGTGGCGGTATAAATTTTATTCATTAACTCAACCACATCCACCCCACAGGAAACAACAATTATGTTCCACTCCCCCCTTCATAATGAATTCCGTTTGACTCCTCGATAATATTTCCTCCCCAATCCAATGACAAACAATGGGGAAGTTTGGAGACATATTCTACCAAAAATTCATTCCAAAAAATTACGACTTATGGCGCACGTTGAAAACTCAACTACAAGTACTTTAATTCAAACAAATTGTATTACATCACATATATCATTTTTATGATTTAATTCAATTAAAAAATCAGTTAGATAATTCAAATTCAATTAAAAAATCATATTAATAATGTGCTACTTTACTCTTGACTAAATGCGCTAAAAGGCTGTGCATTTTGTTTATATGCATTTTGTTTATATATTGAGTTTGATATATGCATTTTGTTTATATATCAGCAATCGTGCATGGTTTTGAGCAAAGGTTTTTTAAAACATTTGCTAGACACGGGAAAATATATTTTCCTGTGCCAGCATAGAAAATTCTACAAAGCATTTTCCATATTTTTAAAAACCATTAAAACCTAAATATGATTTTGATTTCATCTATTCATGAGTAAATATTAGTTTTTTGGAGAGGAGCTTTCCATTATTGATAATATTAACATTTATTTGAAGTTTTTAAGAACTTCTACTTCAGTGCAACGGCCGGGAAAAAGTAAAGATCTACGATTGACAAAAGTTGACAAGGTGGTTAGGCATTGTAAAAACTAGCAATTTCAAATTCAATTAAAAAAATCATATTAATAATGTGCTACTTTATTCTTTCTCAAACAACCCATATATCAAACTCAATTCAACCATGACAATGAAAAATTCAAATTCTACAAATTAAATAATTTCAAGCATAATAATACCATTAACAATTTATATATTTCATTACATCAAATACAAACAAAATAATCCAAAAAAAACAATTTCGAACAAAAATTTAAAAAACCTAGGTTTAGCAAAAATGGTGAAATACTTCAATTCAAACGGTTGAAAGTTGGTATAATGGAGCACAAACGACCTCGGGTACACTGTGTCTCTTTTCCCTTTGATTTGAGCTTCGTTTTGACGAGATCCAGCCGGTGCTCGAACTGGTGTGGCTTCCGTCTGTCGCAGCCGTCGCAGAGGAGGTGGTTTTGTTTTTCTGCTGCATCGTTTGTCGGCTGGGAAGAAAGGAAGTTATTTTGTAAATTAATGAGCCACCACTTGAAGTAGTGGCTTTTGTAAAGTAATTGAAAAGCCGCCACTTGAAGTGGCGGCTTTGCTTAACCATGGTGAACTCAGCAGTATTTCAGGAATTATTCTTAACCCAGTCGTATTTTGGGAATTATTTATTTAATTAGCATTATTCTAGGAAAAAACTCTTTAAAAATATCATTGACATTTCCCAATTTAAAAGTATTTCAAAACAAGTATTGTTTTAATTGTATTAATACATGAATTCATTCAAAATGTATATTTTCAAATTTGGTTTATTTGTGGGGCAAACAATGTAGCTTATCATTGGATATCACATTGCTAGAAATTTAATTAGCCAGAAAAAGTTGATTCGGCAAGTAAAACTACAATGTGTATGGCTAGCCATTGTAGCTGCTGCTCTTAATACTACATGCAACTTATAGCTTAAAAGTGCTAAAGTTTAGCCTAAGCTATTGTTTGAAAAACATAATTTAGTTTTTTCAAAGTAAAAGCATAAGAGTGTTTCTTAAAAGCAATATCAAACACCGCTTAAGAAAATATTATTTTACTATATTGATGACGTTGTGACTACCACCCCTAGATGTATTAGGTGCAATTGGAAGTACTTCATTGAGAAAAATGTAATACAATTACAGTATTTAACATAGATGAGTCCAACTTCAATAATGAACACCTGTCATCAAAATCATTCAAAATGTCCCAATTCTACATTAATATGCCTTGATTTGCTTTAGCATAGAGGCATAAGAGCACATATGGGAACACCATTACTTGGACAAAAGTTATGATTTAATACTTCATACTCCCTCCGTTCCATTGGACTTTGCCAAGTGAATATATATAGAGAATATATTATTATATCTGTATGTGAACACATATTGTATTATTGTGAATGACATATGTCACCACCACCAACCCCGGCCAGTAGATCCCAAATAATATCTACCAGGTGTAGTATTTTATTTCATATACTTATTAGAGAGGAAAATCAACCCATTCCATTAGCAGTAATATTGGTAATATCCTAAAGCATAATCCGTTATTGGAATTGAATCTTAATTACTACATATTTGGATCTATTAGATTCAAGTTTCAAAGTTATACAATATTCTAGACTCACTAAATCTCACCATTCACAATTTCACCTTACTCTTTCTTAGTCTCTGTACAAATATTGATTTTAATTATATTCTTATGAGTCGTAATGGGAGTGATCCTTGCCCCATTTTCTGGCAAAGAAACATCTCATATATGTCTTTTTAACAACTCTTATTATGGAAAAAATTATGTATAAGGCTTTAGTGCAATTTCAAACAACTCAATTATAATACCCGTTAATATTTAATTAGTTGTGTTACCTTATCAAAATAGCATTGGGCATTTTCTCCTCAAGCATCGTGCATAGTAAAACTAGTATATTATTAAATGTGATGATTCTATCATTCATACATGTTAATGTGTATATATATAGAGACACACAAACAGAACACTACTTATCATATTTATGCAAAAATATTGTTAACATATAATTTCTCTGTCTCCCACTAGTTCCCACGTAGGTGCTAGGTGCTGGGCTGGCGCGTGACCCGTGCCTAGCATCTTTTAGAACATTGCGTCAACCTTTCTCCATATTCACTATTCACATTTCACTTCGTTTCTTTTTATCTAGTCACCTTTTCATATGTGCTTTTGGCAGGGTGTTTTCATAAATCCAGCTGTTATTGAGCCTTTTGGACTGACTCTGATTGAGGTACAGTACTTTTTAATAATGAAATTACAACTTTCTTGGTCAAAATCCTTCTGAAATAGTTCTTTTTCTGTTGGACAGGCTGCAGCACATGGTCTTCCTATGGTTGCCACAAAAAATGGTGGGCCCGTGGATATACAAAGGGTAAACATTGTTTGTCCATCAGTCCATTAAAACATGTAGCTTTCTACAATACAACATTATACATTAGATTTTTTATATTGTTCTATATTTTTTATCTGCAGGTTCTTGACAATGGTCTGCTTGTTGATCCCCATGATCAGCAGGCTATTGCTGATGCACTTCTGAAATTGGTTGCAGAAAAGCAACTGTGGGCTAAATGCCGGGCAAATGGTTTGAAAAATGTACATCTTTATTCATGGCCAGAGCATTGTAGAAATTACCTTTCTCGAATAGCAGGTTGCAAGCCAAGGCAACCATGCTGGCTGAGAAATGCCGACGATGAAGAAAACTCAGAATCAGAGTCACCTAGTGATTCTTTGAGGGATATCCAGGATATATCTTTGAATTTAAAATTTTCACTGGATGGTGATAAAAATGAGGGTACTGATACCTTTTTCGATTCTGATGATCGAAAGAGTAAGTTAGAGAATGCTGTATTGGCTTGGTCCAAGGGTGTGAAAGGCACAATCAAACCTGGGTCAATAGATAAAACAGATCAAAGTTCTAGTGCTGGTAAGTTCCCATCACTGAGGAGAAGGAAGCAGATCTTTGTTATAGCTGTGGACTGTGATACTAGCACAGGTCTGTTTGAAAATGTAAGAAAGATATTTGCGGCCGTGGAAGCCGAAAGGATGGAAGGATCTATAGGGTTCATATTGGCCACATCATTCAGTATGTCAGAAGTGCACTCTTTCTTGGTTTCCGAGGGCATGAGGCCTACTGATTTTGATGCTTTCATTTGCAATAGTGGAGGTGATCTTTATTATTCGTCATTACACTCTGAAGATAATCCGTATGTGGTTGACTTGTACTACCATTCTCACATTGAATATCGCTGGGGCGGTGATGGGTTGAGGAAGACTCTAGTTCGTTGGGCGACTTCCCTTTCTCATAAGGGTGAAAATGAAGAAAGTATTGTTGTTGAAGATGAAAAGAACTCAGCTGGCTACTGCTACAATTTTAAAGTTCGCAAGTCCGGGAAGGTGAGTGTATTTGCGTTTGTCATTTCTTCATTTTTTTCATATTTGGGGTGTTGTGAGTGGCTGATTGTCGCTGGGGGCTGGTTAGGTTTCTTAAGGTGTCACATGAAAGTGTCACATTAATACCTTTCTGATATGGAAAGAAGAAGCTGATAGAGATCAATCCAAACAGTAAAAACAGTGGTGTATTCAATCAAGGGGTTCTGAGAAATCCTCAGATATCCTTAGGAAATTACAAAACAACAGAAGAACGTAATAGAAGTAGAGGCAAGTTCGAGAGTGCTCATCTCTCCCATGAGTCCCAGTTCCAGTTCCCAATTTCTTCCCCCTTTGTTCTATTCCCCAACTCCTATTTATAGTCTTTTTCCTCATGGGCTAGCCCACAACTAGCAAGTACCTGGCCCAGAACCCCTTATACAATATCACAATTATTTAGTATAATACTATTATTATTACTGTACTAATCTGCCCTGTTCCTATCATATCTCCCCCCTTAGACAACCACCTTGTCCTCAAGGTGGGTGATAGGAAACAGCCTTGGAAACCAGCTTCATCCTGGCGCCTCTACCTTCCCAGCATCTCCCTGATGGCCGGACCATGTGCTTTAGTGCTTGAAAATTCATTATTCCTTTTGAACAACGCAGTCCACCCCCAAATTTATCCAGATTCACTTCAAGGAGAGTAATGTTGTTAGTTGGGAGAACATAATGCTTGTTCTGTTGCTCAAATTGCCCGGTAGACCAGCAATTGTTCTCATAAAATGCCAGTGTTTAGGGTTTGTGAGTACAAAAAAGAATTGAATTCCCTGCTCATAGAATGACCTGTCCTCAAACTGAAGCTTGTATGAGCAAGAATGCTGTGATGGTAAAGGCTCAAAGGGATTTCCACTGCCCTTTTCAGATAGAACAAAACAATGGTATCTGACATCTTTCTTGTATTTTCTCCAAACCTGTTCTTGGCTATCATTTTGTGGGATAACCTTGATAACTGTGAGGACATTCCCCTCAATATCCTTCCCAGAGAGAAGTAGTTTCTCAATTCTTGAGAGCTCCGGGAGAACCACATCCGTTGGCTGATATAGTATAAGTCTTCCAACAAACGAATCTGAACGGATTGGTGTATATTCAAATACAATACGACAAGTATAGTCTTCATTTGTGACTTCATAGAATCATAGGTTCTAAAATTTGCTCCGTCAATAGTTTCTCTACACCAACTGCATAAGCTTGATCCGTCATAACAGCCAAAATAGTTGCTATCTCCAAGGTAAATACTTGATGATAACTCCGCTAAATGAACATTGGAAATGACATGAGAAATACCAGAAACAAGAATTTCACGAATAGAAACCAATGCATTTCCAGATTTTCCATCGACGCGTGTTGGAAGGCAGTGTGAAGTCAAGTACGTTCCCACATCTTCCAGGGTCAGAGTATACATTAAAGACTTTCAACCCATATGAGCGTCAATTAAGCTACACGGTGCATCTAGCAGTGCCGCTCCATGAATCTTATCCTTTTTTTGGATAAAATGTAAATATATTATTACCCAAAGTAAAGTTTACAAAATTTAAAGCTCCCCCCACCCCCTCCTGTGATAGGAGAGGGTTGGAAGGAGCTTTCACTTCAAAACGGACATCACCAAAGATAGCCATAAGGCTCACCTATGCCGCGGCATAGGAAATCAAAAAGAAACAAAATAGGACTGCGCCTTAGTGCACGCACTTAGCCTATCAAAACCGAGGCTATACAAACGGCTTTCATCGTTCTTATCAAAATGTGATCAACTCATGTGGGTATATGTTGTAGAGTACCTTATACACCACATGTTTGACCTTAGCAACAACCTCTTCCTCCTTCATCTTTCCATCAAATCTGCACTCATTCCTAGCATGCCAAATGTAGTACACCGTTGCACAGAAAGCAATGCGGGCTGCTTTGGCCTTCAACGTTGATCCTTTATGGGTCTTCTTGATCCATTTGATTGAACTCAGCAAGGTAGACATCTCATGTCTTAGTCCCATCCAGCTCCTTACGTGATGCCACACCCTACAAGTAAAGGGGCAAAGAAAGAAAAGGTGTGGTATTGTTTCCAAACCACCCTTACATAGATCACACCGGTTCACGATATAAAGATACCCGAGGCTATCTTGTGTAGGTAGTCGGTTTCTTAGGGCCAGCCATGCATTAAATGAGAGTTTGGGGGGAATGTAGGATTTCCATATGAAACTTATAGGAGTCCTAGCTTCTCCCTTGACCCTTAGGAGATCGTAAACTTTTGCGGAGGCTAATTTACCATTCGAGGCTCTCGAGGCAAGGCCCATGATAGTGTCATTGAGATTATTGAAGCACCCTCGGATCTTATCACGGATGAGACTCAACCGCTTCATGAGCTGTGAGTCCCGGGTGTGTGGGATAAAATCCCACACGGTTCTACCTTGAAGGTATACACCGTTCACCCATTTGACCCAAAGGGTGTGCTTCTTCATATGGACATCCCATAAAGTACGAGAGAGGAGGGCGTGATTCCATACCTTAGCATTATGAATGCCAAGTCCTCCTTCCTCTTTTGGGAGACAAATGTCTTCCCAAGCTACTTTCGAAAACTTACCACCCCATAAGAATATTCGACAGATCGATACTATCCTATCCAAAATAGTTTGGGGAATCGGGAAAACTTGGAGCCAAAACGACTGGACCCCTTGGATCACAGATCGTATTAGCTCTAGTTTACCGGCATAGGAGATCGTCTTTGTGTTCCATGCGTTTAGAAAATCGTTTATCGTATCAAGAAGGGGGACATATTGTGCCACGGAGATTCTTAGCGGTGCTAGTGGGATTCCAAGGTATCTCACCGGGAATACTCCACGACCATAATCAACGAGGTCCATGAATCTTATCCTTTGTTCTAAACCATGTATTCTCTCCAGCCCCTTCTTTATCTCCAAAAATCTCTGTTCAGGAATAACCTCCTTGCCTTCATAGCATTCGGGAAATGCTAATTCAACTCCCTTTGGTTCCCCAGGCTCTACTGGTCCTGACAAGATACTCTTGGGGCTTCCTTTCATCCCATCTTTTCTTATAGGAGTGTAAATAAGTTCTTATGCAGTTTTCAACATCATCAATAGTCAAATTCGAAAAGTAACTAGAACTGATTTTATCTTTGACACCACCAGTCTTTACTGGAAACAATTCACCTGAACATTCTCCCATCTCCTCGCCAGTATAAGAAACCTCGAAGCCAACACGTTCCCCTTCAGTCAAAGATCCATCAGATTTGAGCAATGATAGGTATGTCCAGATTCCCAGAAATTTTACAGAAAAGATGAACAGAAATTAAAGGAACAATTCAAGAAAACTGTATTGAAGATGAACCAGAATCTATGGCCGAAGCCCCCAATAGCCGAAGCCTCCAAAGAAAGAGATTATTCGTCTCTAACTTCCCAGTCCCAAGAGTCAAGACTAATCGTCTAAAAAGCCTCTCTACTACTTCCCCCTTCCCATCTATTTATACTAGAGACCCTTATTACTAATATTATTATTATTACTTCTAATATTATTCTACTAAGTAGGTCTCTATCAATACTCCCCCCCTAAACATCCACCTTGCCCTCAAGGTGGTCGGTAGGAGACAGCCCAAATCTTTTGCTTCTTCTTCTTCTTCTTCCTTGCACCTCTTCCTTCCCAATATCTTTCAAATGTCAGGATCCTTAACTTCATGACTTGAATCTTCCTTCTCACAGCTTCTTGCAAAAACAGCATTAGCTCCTCTTTCTTCCAATCATCAATATTAGGCCTGTGTCTTTGATCATGCGGGTATTGATCTTCACCCACCATCCCTTGTTCATTCTTCCATGTGCTAATAGCTCTTGCTACAGGATATAACTCAAATCTTTGAGTTTCAGTTGCTTCACTCCTTGAAATTTCAGCATCTTCAGTAGCCAACTTATTTGAGAAGGAAAACCTCAAAGGTTTTAGCAGGTAGGTGAGGATATCCACTATTCCAGTTGCATTTCTCCTAACTGAAGAACAGGAAAGCCTATTATCCATGCAAAACTTCCAAAGTAGGTTTTCTTGCAGATAGACAGATTCTTCATCAGAAGAAAACAATTCATTTTTCCGGCCTTGTTTCAGTTTCGCCTGTCCATTTGCTACAGATGTAACAGGGTCTCCAATACTAGTATGTGACTCGGTATACTCAGTACCTATAAAGTTTTGAGGAATCACTTGGTTCTCCAATTCATGACCAGCAATTTTATCAACGGCAGATTCATATTCCTTAGAAATAGAGGATTGAGTCACCATAGAAAAATTCTCCTCTCGTTTCTCGTCACCCTTGGTGAACGTTTCTTCATATGAAGGTTGTCCCTGACTCACAGACTGCCGCGGAAGTGAAACTGACTCAACTTGCGAACAGTGAAACGCGGAAATCTGTAGTGAAACCTGCGAACAAGGGAGATCTGTTCGCTGCGAAGGAGGCAAAGCTGAGAACGATGAAACTTGTGATCTCGTGAACTCTGCTCGCGGCGCAGTTGGCGAACTTGTAGAAGGTGCTTGTGACTGAGACGACACCTGAAAACCGGAATCTACTGTTCGCGACCAAGCTGAAACAGTTTGCGATGATTTCTGCGAACGGAAAGCTTCTCCTCTCGATCGCGTTGGCTTTGGACGTGAAGTTTGCGAAGCTGAGGAATACTTTGTTCGCGATTCCTTCTGCGAAACAGAAGAAACACTTCGCGATTCCCTCTGCGAACGGGTGAGCGATGAACTCTGTGTTTCAGATTTCCGATGATGTCCGGTGTTTTTCGCTCGGTGCAAGGTCTGACTTAGACGTTCACAGTCTCGTAAAATTTCCTTCAACCTAGCGTTGGTCTCCTTCATCTGTTGGTTCGTTTCCTTCATCTGTCGATTCAGATTGTCAAATCTTTCTTCCATTTGCGGTGTCATATAGAATTCCTCCATCTCTTTCAGATAATTCAGATTCTTCGTGTCCAGGAAGTAACGTGCTCTGATACCACTGATAGGTATGTCCAGATTCCCAGAAATTTTACAGAAAAGATGAACAGAAATTAAAGGAACAATTCAAGAAAACTGTATTGAAGATGAACCAGAATCTATGGCCGACGCCCCCAATAGCCGAAGCCTCCAAAGAAACAGATTATTCGTCTCTAACTTCCCAGTCCCAAGAGTCAAGACTAATCGTCTAAAAAGCCTCTCTACTACTTCCCCCTTCCCATCTATTTATACTAGAGACCCTTATTACTAATATTATTATTATTACTTCTAATATTATTCTACTAAGTAGGTCTCTATCAAGCAAAAGGCAAGTTGGTGGCCCTGGAAGGATAGGTCCAACTTGCTCTGAAAGAACATGAGCACCTCGGGCCCAATCACGACAAAAAGGTTCACCAGATACAGATATGAAATAGCCAACCTCAGCCAGTGCAAGTAAATAGGAAGAATCTGAAGGGATATCAACTATTTGTAAGGGAAGCAATCTCAGTTCATGGACGACCACTTTCTTGGCCTTTGCCAACTTTTGACTTACCAATCTGGCCATCATCCAGTACCGGAGTGCATTTAAATGATAGAAGTTTACCAATAGCATCCTTAGCGAAGTGTGAAGAAGACCTGATGCTTCTGGTATTTTTAAATCAGATTCATTTTCACCCTCATGAATATACCAATTGTAAATGCTTTTTCCTTCATGACCACCAATATAACCATATGTTGCGGTAAGGATTCTGCTCTCACTGCAATCTGCAGTGAACGCTAAAAAGTTCACACTGGGTGGAAGTGCTTCAGTGCTTCGTTGACTAGTACCTTCACCCTTAGGCGCTCCAGGAGTAGCTTGCCCCAAATTCAGAGTAACGACTTGGGAGGAAATCTGAGAACAAACTGATAATGAAGAAGCCTTGTTCTGTGAACAGCGGATGAGGATACCTGTGAACTGAGAGTATCTGCATGTGACGAAGCTGGAGTACTGGGAGAAGAGGTTTGCGACTTAGATGAAACCTGCGAACTCAGCGAATCTGATAGGGACGAAAATGGCGACAGCGAGCGGGAAGCTTCTATGTGCGACACAGTCTGCGAATAGGGAAGAGCTGATGCCGACTGCAACAAACCTTTGCCTTTTGAATTCATGCAGCGACGCACAGTCCTCGATCGTCCTCTCCGGCGACGTTGTTTCCATCATTTGCAATGGAGCCAAAGATTCATTATTTTTTGGCTTGAGATTATGATGGAATAAAGCAAAATGGCTCACTAAACCGTCTGCGCTTCTTTGTTATGAAGCAGCAGTCAGCCCATGCAATTTTGGACGCGATTTTCACTATGGGTCATTCGGAAACAGTCTCTATGTGCTTTACTACAGGGGTAAGAATGCGTACATCCGACCCCCCTTTGCGGCACTGGGGTAAATGAAAATGAAAATGAATCTCAAGCCAAAAAATAATGAATCTTTGGCTCCATTGCAAATGATGGAAAGAAAGGGGAAGTATGTAGATAATTAAGGAAAATAGAGAGTATTGTAGAATGGACTTTTTTATTTTAGAATTTGTGTGCATTTAATATTATGATGCTTTTTAATTGAAATTTGGCAAACTGATTTATTTTGGCACATGTCATTATAATTGATGATATTTGTTCAACTGCTCAGATTCCTCCTTATATGGAGCTTAGGAAGCTGATGAGAATTCAGGCTCTCCGTTGTCACGTTGTCTACTGTCAGAATGGTAGCAGAATCAACGTGATTCCAGTGCTGGCCTCACGCTCCCAAGCAATCAGGTGTGTGTGTATGTATAGCTTCTACGACATATTCAATAACAATGTTCCATACTAGTTGTGTGAGTACTGAGTAATTGGTAACATTGTTGTGTTCAGGTACTTGTATCTGCGGTGGGGAATGGACTTGTCAAAGTTGGTGATCTTCGTTGGTGAAAGCGGGGACACCGACTATGAAGGATTGCTTGGGGGCTTAAGGAAAGCCGTGATTCTGAAAGGCATCTGCAGCAGTTCTAACAACCAGCTCCTTTCTCATAGGAACTACCCACTCACAGATGTAGTTCCTTACGACAGCCCAAATGTTTTCCAGACAAGTGAAGAATGCGACACATCTGAGCTTCGTGTGATGTTAGAGGAGAAGCTCTGTGTTCTGAAAGGATGAGGAAATCTTTTCCTTTCTCCTCGAAAAAAGAAAATATTTCATTTTGAGATAAAAGTGAAATATTTTCAAAAAAAGAAATAGAATAAATTTATGTGCTGCCCATGGGGATATTAAACAAAACACTTTTCTTTTGTCATAGTTCTTGAGAACTTGCTCAAGGCTTCTATGATTTTGTTGTATTTATTAAACACCCATCTTTGCCCCTCTATCTTGCTCGCTCACTACAAGCCATTCTTTTTATGTACAGTAAATTTAGATATGGTTATAGGCATTCGTTTGGCTTGAATAATGTGAGGGGACTTCTGGTCCTAAGTAGTTTGTGAATTCAAACTTCTGACTTTGAGCGAGCAGTTGCACTGGCCTTTGCGTATGTATATAATATACTTTATGTGGTTTATACTGCAATACCAGGGTCACGAGTTGCTGGGTAAATTTGTATCATAGTCCAGTTAATGTTCAATGATGGTTATTCCTATTATTGTGTCAGCGTTGGCTTATTCTTTATGAATATATTGAAGTAGCTCAAAAAATTCAAAATACTTAAAATCAGGCATATAAAATATTCAACTTTTCGTTCTGAACATTAATTGTTATTGCACACATGAACTGTGTTTCTTTGTTTAAGACTAACACATTTGCACGAAATACGTACAAAACATGCACAATAATTGCACATTAAAGATTTAAAGTTAACGGATGTGAATATGTGATACACTTTTTGTAAAACACAAACACACCACAACTGTACATCAACTATTAGTCTGTTATGCATGTACCGAACACGCACGATAGTTGCACAAAACATGTACGATAGTAGCATAATAAGTTGCCCTGAACATGTGTGATAGTTGCACACTTGCACATTAACTTCAACTTTAGGGAAAATTGGCATACCCTGTCCTAGTTAGGGATGGATCCGGGCCGGGCCCGGGCGGGCTTTTTTTGCAAATCCTTGGGCCCAGAACCGGCCCGGGTTGATATTGGGTCCGGGCCTAAGTGCCTAACTGGGCCGGACCCGGTTCAATGTCTATTTTTTTTTTTGCTTTCTTGTTATCCCCCGACCCCCCCTCACTCGCACCCCCAAACCTCCCCAAAATACCCAGTCCTACCCTAGGAAAAGAAAAAATTGAAAAAAAAAATTGACCCGGGCCCGGCCCGAACTGCCTGGGCTGGTTCGCCCAAAACTAGGCCAGAGCCCAGACCGCCCGACCCGCCCAAACGGGCTAAAAGCCCGGAACCGGCCAACTGGTCCCGGTCCGGTTCGGGCCCGCACAGTAGCGGGCCTGGCCGGTTTCGGGCCGGCCCGACCTGGTTTAGTCCATCCCTAGTCCTAGTGTTGGACTCGGGGCGGGTCACCCGGCCCGTGGACCGGCCTGGTTATGGTTGGACTCGGGCCGGGTCGGGCCCGGACCTAGGCCCGATCGGGCCGACAAAGTTATTAGGGACGAAGGGAGTATTCATTTAAACCATCCAACTTTTAAAAAACGTTTAATTTAACAGGTAAACAACCGGTCATGCGGTTACTTGAACACGTGTCAACCCGTTTGGCAATTCTCTCTCTCCCTCTCCCATTTACTTTCTTCTCGGCCCGCAGCGGGAGTTCAGATCATTTGCCATTTAGCTGTTCGTCCATTCTCTTTATCATCCGATACTTTGAATCTTCATCCCATATATAATGGTTTGAAGGGAGACGTACATTTTAAACACAAAAAAATTGTTTTAGGTTCGCCTCACAATCAACATATGACGAGTAAGAATACAGATAATAAATTATTATAATTAAAAAACAATGGCTTAATTACAGAAATTGACTTAGGACAATAGCACATAATCCGATCGGGTCGTTCCAGATGCGTGCAGCCTACCTAGTCATAAATAAAGCTCGCATGGGTTGACTTTTCCAGCATCACGGGTGATGCGTTCGTTGAATAGTTTAAAACTTTGAAGCACTGAAAAGCTAACTGTACTTATAAATGAGGGGACGGCACAATGCATTAAATGTACTCACCATGTCATTATATGTGCTTCTCCAAATGTTTGTAAAATCTTCCAGGGCAGACCACATTTAGCAATAAAACAATCATATGATTAGCACCTAATGCCGAGTACTACCTCCGTTGTTAAATGAATGCAACACGTAGAATTTTATAATATTCATATGTTTCACGTTGGCTATGTTTTATTTATTAACGTATTAATGATTTTTTTTTAAAAAAATACAATGTTAAATTTGTTTCATCCTAAAGAAACCAGGGTGCCCTCGTCGGCCGTGCCCTCATCGGCCGTGCCCTCGTCGGCCAAGACCCTCGTCGGCCACGGAAGTCTCACAGAACCGGATTTTACACTTATTCATTTGTATAGCCCACCAGTGGCTTTGTATTCGGCCCAATAGCGGTCCAGTTATAAATGGGCCTCCCAAGCCCAAGACTTGGGAGCCCAGCCCGTATTTTCCCTATAAATACTTCCTCTGGAGGTAGTTATCAGGGTTACAAATTCATTCTATTGAAGCATTTCTTGCACTTCTCTCTCTAGCTCTCACTTCTCTCTAGATATATACTCTATCACTATTATTGAGTAAAAAGTAATGTATTCAAAAATGAATTTTAAAGAATTGTCTAGACATCTTAATGTGAAGAAGTAATGTTTTTTTGCTTAACAGTGAAACTTGTTTTTACTCAATTAATAAGTCGGGGCCAGGGCCGGTTTTGGGGCATGGGCAAGGGGCATACGCCCCGGGCCCATTCCTCATGTAGGGCCCATAAATTTACCAGTTATACATAAATATAAATTATATATACGTTATATATCTATAAAAAATTAAAAGTAAAATAAAAATTATAATTTTTATACTTCCAATTCATTAATTATTCAACAATACCTAAATGCTATAAGTCTAAAATTTTGGAACATCTACACCAAAATTTATTGGGATCAGACTGCACAATTCTAACCATTCATAAAATGTTAGTGCATAAATGTTAATCTTTTCAACTACTTCTCTCATGTAAACCCATGATCCATTCATAGCAATTTACTAGTTTTCTTTGATTCTCTCATTTAAGTGAAGTATTAAATTATAGTATAAAGAATTTAGAAATTTGTAGTTTATTTTAGTCTGGTGAAAATGTGATTTCAAATATAAAAACATTACTCCATATATCATATACTCCGTAACATTCATGTCTTTGCCTACTTCATTTTTGTATTGCAAGTAACGATGGTACTACTTTTTCGTTTGATCAGTTTAGGTATATAGATAGTATTCTCGAATGTACGTAACTTATCAAATACTTAAATATAATCTTTCTAACCGTCTCATTTATTAATTTCTTTGTTTTGTTACATTCGTATATAGATAACGAAATTCCTTAACTTTAATTAAATTTTTTTATAAGAAAAATAAACATTCACATGTTCTTAAAGGCCTATTCTATCTATATTGTCCTGGGTCCATAAAATGCCAGGACCGAGCCTGAGTCGGGCTTTTAACTAAATCATAATTAAACATGATTTAATGTTTGAACTCTAACTCATGTTTTAACTTTTTTCACCCATCTTAATTCCATTCACTCACAAGTAAGCAAACACAACATCTACACAAAAGTCGTAGTATATACGAAGTATATATTTATACTTGACTTTTTTCATCACGTACAAAATGAATTGAAGAGAGTGCTATCTATATACACCCTCCGTCCCGAAATTGAAATTTCTGGTTTGACCTACACACATAATTATGTAAGGTAATGTTTTGTTTTGACTTTTCAAATTTACCCTTATTTTATATCAAATCAAGCAAAAAGTGAATAAAAAGTAAGAGTAGTTATGACTTTTGAGATAAAAGTGGTTTCCTATTATATAAATGAGAACTTCTTTTTGGAACATTCATAAAAGAAATGTGAGAACTTCTTTTCAGGACGGAGGTAGTATATGGTAAGATGGTGAAGATTTAAGAGCATATAAAGAGAAGAAGATGAATAGTATAGTGTGTGAATTATGAATTAGCGTTTACACGCACTCAAGGGGAGTATATATATGAAAATCACATTTCTAATATAGACTCGACAGACCCGATTACATAAAAAGACTGATAATATAAAAAGTTAATCTAAAATATTCGAATAATATTAATCTATAACAATGGAAATGCTATCTACCACTACAAAAAAATTCGCCTGTAGTCACGGACCGTAGTCACGGATTTGATCCGTGACTAGTTAGTCACGGTTCTAATCACAGTGTAGTCACGGAATCGTTAAAAAAAAGTAGTCACGGATTTGTCCGTGACTACGTCCGTGACTAGAGGTAGTGACGGACCTAGTCCGTGACTAAAGTGTTCCGGCCAACCCATTTTCGCCTCCGGCGGTTTTTTTTTTAAATTTGAAATTAGTCACGGACAAGTCCGTGACTACAGTTAGTCACGGACGTGACCGTGACTAATTCCGTGACAAGTCCAAAATTGATTTTTTCAACGTTCTAAATTTAAAGTGCACCGACAATTCGTACAAAAAACAGTAGTCACGGACACATCCGTGACTACGTCCGTGACTACAAAATTTATATATGCAGCCTCGGCTTCCTTCAACAAAATCACACCTTCTACGTACTCCAGACAGAATTCCAGATAGAATTGAAGGATGTAATCTACTCATCTCATATCATTTTTCCTGTTTATGCAGATAAGGTATGTAATTTGAATTACGTATTTTTTGTAAATTAGTTAAATATGTAAATTTGTTAATAAATATATACATATGTAAGTATATTATTAAATATAATATTGGCAATACATATGTTATTAATTTTAAAATATAGGATTAAAATTACGTAAATTAGTTAAATACGTATGTAAGTATATATGATTAAATATAATTTAAATGCATATTATTAATATTAGTTAATAAATGTAAGTATTATTTAATTCAAATGACTTTATATATATATATATATATATATATATATATATATATATATGATTAAATATAAGTATATGATTTCTTTATATTGGCAATTATTGTTAATTAAGGCGGCCTAATTTAGGATTAATAATGATTTAAATTAGGGTTAGTTAATTTAATTTAAATGTGTTTATTATATATATATGCTCAAATTATTGAATTTGCTCATATTATTTAATTTAGTACGTAAATTGTTAAATGTGCATTATTAATAAGATTAAGATGTTGATAATTTTAGTATTGTGGATTAAATTAATGTCATTAACGTATTGTGCATGTTTATAGTTTAATAATATTAATTATTGGACGTTAGTTAATTTTAATCCACAATTTTAGTAAATTTTAGTGAATTTTAGTGAAATTTTAGGCAATTAGTTAATTTTAAGGGAATTAGTTAATTTTAAGGGAACTTTAGGGAATTAGTTAATTTTAAGATAATTTTAGTGAATTTTAGTGAAATTTAAGGAAAGTAGTTAATTTTAAGGGAATTTTAGGGAATTAGTTAATTTTAAGTGAATTTTAGTGAAATTTAAGGAAACTAGTTAATTTTAAGGGAGTTAGTTAATTTTAGGGAATTAGTTAATTTTAAGGGAATTTTAGGGAATTAGTTAATTTTAAGGAAATTTTAGTGAAATTTAGTGAAATTTAAGGGAATTAGTTAATTTTAGGGAATTAGTTAATTTTAAGGGAATTTTAGTGAATTTTAGTGAAATTTAAGGAAACTAGTTAATTTTAAGGGAATTAGTTAATTTTAACGGAATTATTTAATTTTAAGGGAATTTTAGGGAATTAGTTAATTTTAAGGGAATTTTAGTGAAATTTAGTGAAATTTACGGGAATTAGTTAATTTTAAGGGAATTTTAGGGAATTAGTTAATTTTAAGGGAATTTTAGTGAGTTTTAGTGAAATTTAAGGAAACTAGTTAATTTTAAGTGAATTAGTTAATTTTAAGGGAATTATTTAATTTTAAGGGAATTTTAGGGAATTAGTTAATTTTAAGGGAATTTTAGTGAATTTTAGTGAAATTTAAGGAAACTAGTTAATTTTAAGGGAATTAGTTAATTTTAAGGGAATTATTTAATTTTAAGGGAATTTTAGGGAATTAGTTAATTTTAAGGGAATTTTAGTGAAATTTAGTGAAATTTACGGGAATTAGTTAATTTTAAGGGAATTTTATGGAATTAGTTAATTTTAAGGGAATTTTAGTGAATTTTAGTGAAATTTAAGGAAACTAGTTAATTTTAAGGGAATTAGTTAATTTTAAGGGAATTATTTAATTTAAAGGGAATTTTAGTGAATTTTAGTGAATTTTAGTGAAATTTAAGGAAACTAGTTAATTTTAAGGGAATTAGTTAATTTTAAGGGAATTATTTAATTTTAAGGGAATTTTAGTGAATTTTAGTGAATTTTAGTGAAATTTAAGGAAACTAGTTAATTTTAAGGGAATTTTAGTGAAATTTAAGGAAACTAGTTAATTTTAAGGGAATTAGTTAATTTTAAGGGAATTATTTAATTTTAAGGGAATTTTAGGGAATTAGTTAATTTAAGGGAATTTTAGTGAAATTTAGTGAAATTTACGGGAATTAGTTAATTTTAAGGGAATTTTAGGGAATTAGTTGATTTTAATATATTAATAATACTCCACATATATAATATGTTGGTAATGTTTATAATTTAGAGTTTTTAACCTGTATAATTTTTTTATTATAATATTCAGGCATAATGTATAGACAAAATAGAATTTGGATGTACGATAAACATGCGGTATTGTACGGAATGCAATCAAATTTTCTTGAAGGAGTTGAGGAGTTTATTAAATTTGCACTTGAACATCCGGCTTATATGAGTGGTGATAAAATCAGATGTCCATGTTCAAAGTGTAAAAATCTCAAATTTAAACACCCAGAAGAAGTTGGGTGGGATTTGTACGCGGACGGTTTCCTTCCCAATTATTACAATTGGACTTCTCATGGCGAACCTTTGGATCCATCTGTTTTACCACAAACGGTAGGTTCGTCTCGTAACGTCCCTGCAGAGATGAGTGCGTGGGGAGACCCTGCTGAAATGAGATGGGAGCAACGTATGGTATATGACGCATACGGTGCATCGATGTCTCAGTTCAACCCCCCACAACCATCTAACGATCCTTCTGAAGCTTCGACCTCGTATCAACCACATGAGGATGAAAATTCGATATTTTATGAACCTTATGTGGATGAAGGTTTAGCTGAAAGGTTTCAAGATGTTTTAAAAGCAGCTGATCAACCCTTGTATGCTGATCGTGAGGGATACTCTCAGCTATCCGCCGTTACAGAGTTTATGAACATAAAAGCTGAATACAGTCTCCCTGAAACTTGCATGACTAGAGTCTTGCAGTCAGTAGGCGGGATGCTACCACGTGATCATAACCTTCCGGATTCATATTATCACATGAAGCAATTAATGTCTAAGTTGGGGCTACCTTATATAGAAATTGATGCGTGCCCGAAAGGATGTATGTTGTTCTGGAAGGATGATGAGACACTTGAATTCTGCAAGTTCTGTGGTGGAAACAGATACAAACAAGTTCCTCAAAGTAGAAAGAATCCACGAAATAAGTCGGCATTGTCTAAACTGTATTACCTCCCAATAGCTCCACGACTTCAGAAGATGTACGCTTCGACTGCTACTGCGAAACACATGACATGGCATGTTGAGCACGAAACAAAAGAGGGTATGATGTCTCACCCTTCGGACTGTGAAGCTTGGAGACACTTTGACCGTTGTCATCCTCAGTTTGCAATGGAGCCACAAAATGTGCGACTGGGATTGTGTTCAGACGGATTTGCTCCATTTGGAAAGTTTGGGAAGAACTATTCATGTTGGCCGGTCATGTTAACTCCTTACAATCTCCCTCCCGACATGTGCATGAAAAGTCACTTTATCTTTTTGACTCTAATCTGTCCGGGTCCCAATGATCCAGGGAAAAAAATAGACATTTATCTCCAACCCCTTATCGAGGAGATGAAAGAACTTTGGGCCATTGGGACACCAACATATGATGTTTCAAGGGATCAAAATTTCATAATGAAAGCTGCCATCATTTGGACCATTAGCGACTTCCCTGCCTATGACATGCTTTCGGGATGGAGCACACATGGTCTTATGGGATGTTCGATATGCATGGAGAAATCAGGTGCCAATTGGCTAGCTTTCAGTAAAAAACCAAGCTACTTTGATTGTCACCGCAAGTTTCTCCCGGAAAACCACCGATATCGAAGGGACAAAAAGTCTTTTATTAGAGGTAGAGTGGTAAAAGACACCCCGCCCCCGAGATTGACCGGGGAAGCAATTTTTAACCGGGTTCGACGTATTCCTACGGTTATGCAAGAACCAAATAAGAAGCCATATGGGTTTTGTGATACCCATAAGTGGATAAAGAGGAGTATCTTTTGGGAGTTACCATATTGGAAAGACCTTCTCATTCGTCACAATATAGATGTCATGCACACTGAGAAGAACGTGTTTGACAATATATTTAACACAGTGATGGATTTCAAAGGTAAAACTAAAGACGGTCTTGCATCTCGAAAAGATATGACTATTTGGTGTGATAGGCCTGAACTGTCTATTGATCTAGAATATCAGGGCAACAATATTCCAAAAGCTGTCTCCCAAGTCACACAAGCACAAAAAGAATCAATATTACAATGGCTTGTGTCTCTGAAGTTTCCAGATGGCTACTGCTCCAACTTGTCCAGATGCGTGGACATGGACAAACTTGCAACGACGTCGAGCATAAAAACTCACGATTGTCATGTAATCATGCAAAGACTTCTCCCAATTGCACTGAAAGAGATGCTTCCTGAACACGTATGGTCCTGCATTACTGAGATCAGTTTGTTGTTTCAGTCGATATGCTCAAGCGTTTTGGATGCAGCATCCCTCCGTAGACTAGAAGAGTCTGTTCCCATGCTGATGTGTAATTTGGAAAAGATAATGCCTCCGTCGTTTTTCGATGGAATGGAACATCTTGTAATGCATCTTCCGTATGAGGCTTTAAATGGTGGACCCGTCTTCTATCGCTGGATGTACAGATTTGAAAGGTTAGTCACAATTTCATTTATCTTTGAATATTTATTTCATAACAACATTAATCTGTGTACCACTTTTATTTTACTTTGCAGATTTCTTGGAGAGTTGAAAAAGAAAGTGACCAACAAGGCACACGTTGAGGCTTCAATTTGTCAAGCATATCTTCAACAAGAAATCTCAACGTTCTCATCTTTTTATTTTGAGCGTGAAGTCATCACTAGAAGAAAGAGACCTGCCCGAAACGATGACATTGGCGAGGATTTGTATGAAAATGTAGTTTCCATTTTCAATTACCCAGGTAGAGGTAAAGGAGCTTGGACAAACCGATACATCGTGGGAAAAGAATTACAAATTGCGCATACTTATATGCTCATTAATTGTCCAGAAATCTTACCGTTTTATCAGTAAGTTAAATTTGTAGTTATCTTTGTAATATATATACAATTAAGGTAGTTGATTTATAATATTTTCATGTTTGACTTCACAGTGAATTTAGAGCGGAGTACTCAGCATTCCCTGACAATGAAATTGATGCATTGGTGGACTCTCATTTTATACCGTGGTACAAGCATCAGGTATATATACATACACACACATTAATTATATATATTATTAATTAATAATATTTAATAATTACCCAATGTTATCGTGTTTTAATTTACAGATCAATAACCGTGGGATTGTGGACCCTTTGTTAGTATCATTATCGTGGGGCCCTGGTGCCTACGCCAAAGTTTGGCGGTCATATGTGATAAACGGTTACACCTATCACACAGTCGCTTACGGACAGGGCCGACCAACAGTGAACAACGGGTTATGTGTCCCAACAATCGGTTATGATAACTCGGAAACCAATTTTTTTGGTGTCTTGCACGAGATTCTCGAACTGGAAATGCCTTCTGCTGGGAAAAAGTTGACATGCGTTTTGTTCCGCTGCAAATGGATTGATCCAACACGTGGTGTGCGAAAAAATTCAAAGTATAATATGATTGACGTCAACCACTCTCGCCTGTATACGAAAAATGAGCCTTTTATACTTGCTCAACAAGCATCCCAGATTTATTATACAGAATATCCTTCAACCAGGCGGACACAGAATCCTTGGGTGTGTGCATGTACTGTCCGTCCGAGCAAAATTGTATCACAAACTCAACACAAGGACGTTGATTTAGATGCTTTTCAGCAACATTTTTTCCAACCTCCACCGATTGTTGAGATGGTCAACCAGCACATTCAGCTAAGTGATCCAAATGGGGGAAGTGTTGAAGTCATGCCAGAAACGCACCTTCCGGACCTAACAATTCCATCTGAGCGCGAAATTGTTGAAATGCATGAAGAACAACAAAATGCTTATTATCAGGAAGAAGGAGAATGGATAGACGGTTCTGATACAGAAGAAGATGTTGTATATGTAGAAAATAATGACTCTGATAGTGACTAATTGTATTGTTGTATTACAATTTTTGTATTACAATTTTTTTGAGTTCGAATATTTGTACTCTTTTCTTCATTATTATTGTAGTCCAACAATATTTGATTTTTTTCTTCATCATTATTACTCCGTAAAAGTTAAGTACGAAACGCACAATTTTTTTATCACAATCAACTAACGAAACATTAATCATTTATTTATCATAATAACCAAACAAACACCGATCTCAACTCCAACTCTGCCTTCAACCGTTCGCTGCCGCCGTTCGCTGTCGCCGTTCGCTGCCGCCGTTCGCTGCCGCCGTTCGCTGCCGCCGTTCGCTGCCGCCTTTCGCTGCCGCCTTTCGCCGCCGCCGTTAGCCGCCACCGTCTGCTGCCACTGTCGGCCGCCTCCTTCCTTTTTCATAAAGGTTATGTATTCTAAATTTGATTTACCTTTAATTCTTATTTGTAGTATTTGATTTTTATTTTAAAAATGCATGTTACGATAAGTGTGTTCCCATTATTCTCAAATTGTTTAATATGATTTGGTTAATATGCTCAAATCGATATATGTATGTGTAATTTGATTTTAGTTAGTATCTCAAATTGATGCATGTGGAGTAATATGATTTCGAAATATAATTTCATTTAGTTTATAATATTGCTTTAATTTTAGAATTGAAATATAATTTAGTTTTCGAAATACTTGTTTTCTGTACATGTTATGAAATTCATTTTTGTATGCATGTTATCAATTAATATTAGAAACACACGTTTTTTTGAAATACATGTTTAGCACACGTTTTTCGAAATACATGTTAATATGTTCAGTTTATTACATGTTCTATATGCTCAAGATAACATGATTTAGTTTGTATATATGTTTAATTGGCATGCCTTTATTTGTTGTGTACAAGTTTAATTACATGTTCTATATGCTCAATATAATTGGCATGATTCAGTTTATTACATGTTCTATATGCTCAATATAACATGATTTAGTTTGTATATATGATTAATTGGCATGCCTATATTGGTTGTATATAAGTTTAATTAATATGTATGCCTACATAAAATTTCATTATAAGTTAAACATGCATGATTAAATAATATCTTTTTTAATTTCGGACTTATGAATTAAAGAACATGAGTTAGTTTAATTAATATGTATGCCTCTTTACATTATATTCCCAAATAATCAAAGAAATACCCCCTCGTGTTAAACCTCCAAAAACTGGCTTCGCCCCACTTTTAGGCGTGCCCGAGCCAGTGGGGTAAGGCCTCAATGGTGTTCGGATGAGGTATGGGAAAACCTCGTCCGCCACTGGTCTTCGGATCCGGCTTTCTTGGCTAGAAGCGAAGCCGGGAAGAAAAATCGGATGTCCGAGAAGGCAATGACGACACAATGGCACGGAGGCCGCAAACCCCAGAGTAAACATAAAGAAGCTCTTGTAAGTCTTATTCAAATAAACCTACACCATTTTAACCGTTTATTTTTTTAAATTTATTTAAACCTTTTTCTGACCTTGTAGGCGGGGCCTCAAAAGAAGAGGGTCCCTATCCTCAGTGTAATCAAACATTGTTGGACGAAGAGCGGTGTTGAGTCGCCAGCCAATCTACCACCCCGCCTTGCTGAAATCGAAGTATGTAACATCAATACTATTATTTCAAAATCAATACTATTATTTCAAATTGAAGTAAATATCATTTGAATAATTTTTTAAATGTTTGTAGACAAAGTATAACGCAAATGTTGAAAAGAAGCGGGCGGAACTTGGCTTGACTCAAGAAGATGACATCGATTCTGATGTGGAAGATGATGCCATCCTTGAGGCAACATGGGTGTACAAGGGTCGGCTTCCATGCCTCGGGGCTGAGGGGCAACGTATTTTGTACGATTGCAGCGGCAGCGGAGCTTCATCATCTTCTCAATCTACACGAGGAGAGGATCCACGCATTGCCCAATTGCAACGAGAATTGGAGGAGCAGCAACGTGCATTTGAACAACAACGAAAGAATGATGAAGAAACGAGGGCCCGGCTGGAAGCGATGGAACGGATCCTTGCTGGATATCAGCCTCCACCTCAACCTCATCCTCGGCCGTACATTATGCACGTTGAGCAGACTCCTCAGGTTCCGCACATGGGTGGTATGGGTTACCACTCTAACTCCGGTTATGGTGCCATGCCTGCAATAGGGTCGACATTTGGATCTCTGTCGTCTGATATGCTCAATCAGTTTCAGTCATCGGGAGGAGGCAGCCGAGGAAGCCACCGAGGAAGTCACCGAGGAAGCCACCGAGGAAGCAACCTAGGAGGCAATCGAGGAGGCAACCGAGGCAGCCGAGGAAGTTCCCGACCCTTGGACCCCGTGGATGCAGAAGAGGATCATCATCGTGATTATGATGATAATGATGATGAATACGATTATGATGATTCTAATTATTATCACAATGGAGTCCGACGTACGGGCATGTAATTACATTATATTGTTTGACATTGTATCGATTTTGTTTTTATAATTCTGTCTGTAATAACATTTTTATTTTTAATAGCGTATGGAATTTATTTTTATTGTAATTGCTCTAAAATAAAATTAAAATAATTTTTTATTTTTTATAAAAAATTGTTTTTTTTTTAAAATCAAAAACATTAGTCACGGACTTAATCCGTGACTACTTTTTAATCCGGAATAAATTCAATTTTCGTTTTTTTTATTTTTTTATATAAAATTGTTTTTTTTAAAACAAAAACATTAGTCACGGACCAGATCCGTGACTACATTTTATCCGGAATAAATTCAATTTTTTTAAATTTAATATAGTCACGGATACGTCCGTGACTACCACAAAAATAAAAAAAAAATTAAATTGAACGTAGTCACGGCTCGTGTCCGTGACTAACTCAAAAAAAATTTAAATTAAAAGTAGTCACGGATATGGTCCTTGACTAACGTGCCGGAGGCTTATTCCGGTCAAGATGTAGTCACGTACGTCGATCCGTGACTAATCCGTGACTACACCTAGTCACGGCCACTGGTCCGTGACTACATTCTAGTCACGCAGAACTAGTCACTGAACTAGTCACGGACGAAGTCCGTGACTAAAAGTGTTAGTCACGGACTTTTTACACTACGGTCCGTGACTAAATCCGTGACTACAGACGAATTTTTTTGTAGTGTACTGAGCGTACGTGTGCCGTTGTCCGGACCGAATAGTCATGGGACTGAGGTCCGAGTTCATATACTCTATCAATTAGTTTAATTGATTCCTATATGATCATTTGCTTTCTTGTATTTTGCTTACAAATTACACTGCATGCCCACAAAAGGTGACTGGTTTGTTGGATCAAATTAAATAGTTTAGCACTTCAAAAATTATTGTTAATTGGTTGGAAAAAAATTATTAATTTTGCATTTCCTCTGAAATTGGAGCTATCAAGAGCTATGAAGTTCACATGGTGGTGGGACTCGACTCTCAAAACTCTCCTCCAATCATTTTGGGTGCATTTTATGTTATTAAATGTAGAACCGTTTCGAGACAAATGTGAATTTTGTTTTAATTTACAAATGTACAAAATGTCTTGTTATAACGTCCACTTCACTCTTCTTGTATGATTGACATATTAATTTGGTGGTAGGTGCATATCGTATTAAATAAAAGTAGACTATATACAGCCTACTAATGTCTTAAGTTTGTTAGATGAATATTAAGAATTCTCATTGATCTTAATTAGAAATGGAGAAATGAGATGACTATATACAGCCTAATAATAATTATATCAAATTTAAACCTGTAAAAAGTGTATGCTTTAATGTATAATAATCTACTCCGTATTATTTTTGTCAAAGTTTTGGTGGTTTGTAATAAATATTGAGCATTACGTCCTCCAACATAGAGTAATCCTACAAAACTTTTAATAATAATAAGAAGCTTATGTAATGCATCAATTTTAAAAGGTGATTTACTGATTTCTTTATAGCCATTTATTCTTATTTTTTTATCCGATGAGTCATTTTAAGATTTAATGGTAAGAATATGTCTAAAACAAAGATAATAGAAAAGAATTTGGTTGTTTTACTTTGATGACTATATTAGTAACTCTAGTGGCATGTTCAAATTTACATTGCCATATGATGATACACTTGTAGTAACTTAAGTTATTTTTTTGTTCATCATTTTTACTTAATTACTACGTAGTAATTTAAGAAAAATATCTATTCTTTTCATATATGCATGCTCATTAGTGCTAATTACTAAAATTTCTTTCAAGTTATTATAAGGAATAAATTATATTTAGATTTTGATGATGCTAGTTCTATTAAAATGTTAGAATACCCTCATCAGAAATTGTAAATTTGAACAGTCTATTCACCCCACTAGACTGTTTCTTGTGTAAACGAGACTAACAATTATTAATAAGTATTAGTATGCCTTGGAGCACGCAATACGTCCAAACAGATTTTGACAGTTAATTTATGACGAGGAATTTAGTAAAAGGCTTTAGTGATGCTACATATATACTCCGTATTTGATTACATTACCTAGCTTTATTATAAATATATTTCTCTAAAGTTATCATGTTTTGGACATGATGCTACCACATGTTCCACACTTTGGAGATGATGTTTGACTGAAGTTTGAGTTTAATATATCATTGTGGATAGTATATACCTAAAGTAGTATTATTACTAATTATTGAGAAAGTATAAACTGAAAAAACTTCATCTAAATTTAAAACAATAATGAATTCTTTTATGAACGGAATCAGAGAAAAATATGAAAATATTCATTGCATGTAACGAGAATGAACATTTCAAAAATTACTTTACAGTTTTCAATTGTTACAAAAACAAGAGTGGCACAACCATTAAGTATTGTTGGTTTTACAGCGAATCATCAGTTCATCACCACCGTATGGTGCATGCAGTTTCTCATGTTCATCCACCGCTCAGTGATGAAGGTACCCAACATAAATTTACGTTGACTGAGTTACCATAGATTAATATATTAAATAGAGTGTGGTCATCCCTTATCATCAATTAGTTTTAAGAAAGATAAAACTCTTATTTAACCATAATACTTTGTACTTGAGCGAGTCCAAGGTAATAAAACACAAAAATGAATGACCATTGGGAAGCTTGTAAAAATGGGTGAATCGATCCGTCCTACCAATTGAACTCAATTGGGAGGTTGCTCAAGTCCTCAACCTCATTTTTGTTTACAAGAAAATGCTCAATTTTGGTTAGACTTCCAAACAAGAGAGGGAAGCTAACTAGCTACTTAAATTGGACAACCTATTTTCCTAGCTAGCCAGCCATATACATGTCCTCCGGGCCTCTAGTAAATTAGTCCCTCCGTTCTGAAATAATCATCTTGTTTTGACCTTCATACAGATTAAGAAAACAAAGTTGACTTCACACTGTACCGACACTGTTTGGCACTGTAGCGACACTGTTTGGCACTGTAGCGACACTGTTTGACACTGTTTTGTATAGATTTGTTTACCAAATAAGGAAATGAGACAATTATTTCGGGACAGACCGAAAAGGAAAACATGACAATTATTTTGGGACCTCGGAGGGACTATGAAGTAAAATATATCTCTAAGGGTGAAGAATGTGTGAGGTGAAATTAATGTCCACAAACCAAAAAATATATAAAGAAATAGTCGCAAGTAAAAGAGAGGTCATGAAGTCAGCATGGGGAGGAGAAAGAGGCCGTTACCGATCACCTAACCAAAAAATTGCACTAAAGAAGAAGTCAAGCTCAACAGGGCTGTCTATAAATGCTGGCTTTTTTAGTAGTTGCAATAACTTCCCAGTTGCCTTCCCTACCCGCAACAACTATCTTCCATCAATATATATATTTCATTCTCATAGGTACAACAAAAAAAGAAGAAAAACCCATTTCTAGCTTCTTCAATTCTCAGTAGCTACAAATTTCATTGCCTTTTTTTCTTCAATTTTTTTCAACTTTTCATTCTCACATGATCAAACGTTCTGGTTTTAAGAAGGAGATGAACTTGGACAAGGGTATTACCCACAAAACGATTGACTCCTCGGTCAACGACGGCGGTCCTAGTCCGACTGTAGGACCGCCGTGCAAAGACGGGCACGGGGAAATGAAGAAGAAAAAGAAGAGCGGGGGAAAGAAGGGGACGAAATACGGGTTGGTATCTTTCGAAGAGTTGCCCGAGTACATGAAGGACAATGAGTTTATTCTGAATTATTACAGAGCTGAATGGCCTTTGAAACAAGCCTTTCTCAGCGTTTTCCGGTGGCATAACGAAACGCTGAATGTTTGGACGTAAGATATTTTATTTGATTAATTCATTTGCTGTTTTTTCTTTATAAGTTTACTTTTTCCAATTTTTATGAAATTTGATCATCTTCAATTCCTCTTTTGGCAGACATTTAATTGGATTCGTTTTATTTTTGGGGCTGACAATTGCGAATTTAGTCCCTCTGCCTCCTCTAGCAGATTTCATGCCGTTGTTCATGTGGTGAGTCATTAGAAATTAATTACAGCGTTTGTATGTAATTAAATCCCTATGATTTTTATAATTTCCATTTTCGTTATACTTTCTCGAACCCGTTATACCTATAATTATACCTTTTCCTTGGAAGTGTGACCATTTTCCTTGGAAGTGTGACAACGATTTACTTCCTTTCAAAAAGTTGGAGTTTTAATTACGCTGAAATTGACTACATCATTGAATAGCACACACTATTAATGGCTGCATTTGACGATGTCTTCCAACCACAAATGGCTTGGATGCATCTAGCTAATAACACCAAGCTGGATAGGTACAATGATTTACAAAAATACGAAGTATATAGTTTTTTATACGGTAGATGGACACATTTTTAAAATTTGGGGTGAACCGAGTTCTAACATGACCCCGTAGCTACGCCCATCCAAAACTATATATCCCGCAATATTTATTAGTTGTCTATTGTTATAATACAATGTATATGAAAATTATTATACTGTATATTTTTGTGCGAGGAAAGAATCATCAAAAGATAACAATAAATTAAATATTGAGTTAAAGAAATCAAAACCTGTTATATTTTAATTTTTTTATTGATGATTTTCAATCATTTAGATGCTATATTGATATTTTTAACCATTCAAATTGTTGATTGATAATTAACTTATTTTTCAAATTTTAAATTGATAAAATTCCTCTTTACATTGTCTTAATTACTACCTCCATCCCATAATTTACTTCCGTAGTACAAATGACACACGGATAAAGAAAGTGAGTTTTGTGTGGTGGAGAGTTGTGAAGAGGAGAGAGAAATGTGTAAGAATTGTTGTGAACCACAAATTCTTTGCCAAAAAGGAAAGGAAAGTTCTTTTTAGAATGGACGAAAAGGGAAAGTTGGAAGTATTTTGAGGGACGAGGGAGTACATCTTTGGACTTCTATGTTTTTTTTAAATGAGGTGGACTTGGACGGAAGATTTGTCACAAAAAATAATAGAAGCAACAGATTTTTTTTGGAAGAATAGAAGCAACAGTTAAAAATAATATTTAATTTCTCCTTAAACGAGATCTGTGATGTTAATATATTTTTATAACAGAAAGCTTTTCTCTACGGAATTTCCCTTCCTTTTATAGAGATACACGTGGACCATATTGAAAGCTAGCTTCAATAAGGCATTAACACTACTAAAAAGCGTCCATTCATTTGGCCCAAATCCTTTTATATTCATTTTCTTTTTCTGTCCAACTAATTTGGGCCAGAGTGTGTGATTCGTACTCTCTCCCTCCCTGAATTAACTTCCCAGTTTCTTTTTCAGACCGTCCCGAAATTATATTCTCACTTCTTTCCACTTCCTTATTTGGCAAATTATCTGCATCAAAATAGTGCAAATAGTGCCAAACAGTGTCGAAAGAGTGTCGAAACAATGTCAAAACAATAAAATTTTCCTCAATACGAAGTATGTGTGAAATCGAAGTGGGAAGTTAATTACGGAACGGAGGAGTATTTCATATTAGTATTTCTCTCTATACTTTCCCGGTTTTTGTCCAACATAAACGATAAATCTCCACTAATTTGAAGGAGGAATACTACTTTTACTCTTTTGACTATCATTTCATTTTTAGCTTTCTTTAAAATAATGAAATTATTATAAACGGATGGTATTTGGTATGTTAAATTATGTAGCGGCGGAGCTAGAAACGGTAGGTTCACTGTATTTTTTAGTACCCCTTCTAGCCTCCCCTATCTCTACCCTGGGTGGAAGTATATATATTGGTCAAAAAGGTGGAATCTTCCACCCCAGGAGCTCCCCATAACCCGATCCGACATGATTTTTGGGAGGATGTTAATCACGGTGACTCAGTCGGTCCAATGATGATAGGCATTTTTCTCGTGCGCACCAGAGGCCCAGCCTTATTTCAGGTTCTGTGACCTCCACACGGCCGCTGCGGGTTTCGAACCTTGGTCACTTGGTCCAAATTTCCCACCACTGAACCAACTGAGCTGTCCGTGCGGGTGGTGGGAGTATATATAAATCCATTCTTATGTGCACACAAATTAGATCTTCAACCTGCCAACCACAAACTATAAATTTGACCTATCACAAATCATGCTTCCCACTAATATATGTCCATGTTAGGATAATAGGTTGAGAGCTTAATTCATCGTTTACCTCTTTTCAATAGCCAATTAAATGTATTTAATTGCTCTCATTTTATAACACTCAAATTGGCTAAATTAGTTGAATTTGTTGAGTTTGATGAGACAATTATTGAAATGGATGAATTTGATGAATTTTGAAAAAATAAATGTTGTGAATGTTAACTTGTCCTTTACCTTTTTGAATGCTTGGTTTTTCATAATCAAGCAATCAAGGAAAATTAAAGGCGTTACTAAAAGAGATTGTCTGACTTATTAATTTAATGGTCATTATTTACAGGAATTTCCCAACAAGTTCACATGGAAATCTCTCTCAGAATTCTCAGGACTTTTTCCAGGTACGTAGTCATGTTGACTTATTTAAGTAGTGGTGGAACAAAAATATTATTTTTAGTGGCAGGCCAGGACTTGAAAATTTTGGACCATCTGAATATATATGAACATATGTTTTGATAGTTTACAAACATTTATAACTGTATATACCTGAGGAAGTATTTGAGGGACTTTGTCTCCTGTTTTGACCAGTTCACAAATACCACTAATGATGTTTGTTCTTAAAACATGACTTACTTTATGCTCATGAAAGAACACAAACTGTTAAAGTTCTATTCTAGGATTTCTAGGAGCAGATAATAATAATAATCTTATTTGAAGAAAAATGTGTAATGTTTTGATTCTATTTTACCAAATATAATGCATACTACTATTGTTAAGTGGGACAATTGAAAACAGAGCAATGTTCATAACATGTGTCAATTCTTTTGCAGGGGCCAAACAGATTGGCTGACTTAAACATAAAAATGGACATAGCAGCCACAACAGGAGAGCTTGCAAGAACAGTATGGCCATTCTATGTGTTCCTAGGAGGATCAATGTTCTGTCTTTTATCCAGCAGCACCTGCCACCTCTTCTCCTGCCACTCCCACCACCTCACTCTCCAACTCCTGCAAATGGACTATGCAGGAATCGCTGTCATGATCATCACCTCCTTCTTCCCACCAATCTACTACATCTTCCAGTGCACCCCTCACTGGCAAATCGTATACCTCTCGGGGATCACAGTCATGGGAGTCTGCACCATCATCACGCTCCTCACCCCCGCCTTTTCGACGGGAAAGTACCGCTCCTTCCGCGCAGGTTTGTTCCTGGCGATGGGACTCTCGGGGCTCATCCCGGCCGTCCACGCGCTGATGGTGAACTGGGATGAGCCTGAGAGGAATGTGACACTTGCATATGAAGCAGCCATGGGTTTGTTTTATGTCATTGGGACATTGTTTTATATGACCAGAGTTCCAGAGAGGTGGATGCCAGGTTTCTTTGACCTGGCTGGACATAGTCACCAGATATTTCATGTTTTTGTGATCTTTGGAGCCATGTCTCACTATGCTGCTGCACAGATTTTCTTAGAATATCGAAGCAGGTTAAGCTGCATGTGACTGAATTAGTGGATGGATGGGTCATAAACTCATCAAAACATGAATTTCTAGACTCAAAGCTAGAAGGAACTATTCAAATCCCACACCGGAAAATTGAACCCGTCTTAACAAGAACATATGTGTGCATGTGACACTTACTTGGCCTGGTGGACATTCCATAAAAGGAACCATTTGGTTAGTTTAGACAACAAAATTATTCTTGATTTTTTTATGTAATGGTATTTCATATTTGTGTACGTCTAATCAGAAATGACATGATATAAACATGCATAATGTATTTACTCTCATTGAATTATTTCCATGATGTGGTAAATATTTGCTTTTTCTATATCACTCTATGTGATTAATCTTTAACCTCATCTCTCACCACCAAGTCAAACTTAAACATACCAATTGATTGGTTTTTCCATAGGATAGTGTCCATTATGGCTTTATACACCATTTTATATACCCCTAGCCTTTTTTTCTTATCTTACAATTCATCAAAAATGCATATTTTTTCAGAAATTGTTTGTACACATGTACACATACGGAAAGGTGTACATAGGAAAAAAATTAAAAATTGTCCCTTTCCACAATGGATTCAATATCTACAAGTATTTTTAATGCACTGATATATGCGTAGTATTGATCAAAAGGAGAACTAGGGCGTAGGCAGTAGGACTTCGGATTGACATGATTTAATTAAGAACCAGAATCAGCTCATTAAGAAACAGTACTTCAGAAAACAAAGTCTCCTCCATCACCGAACAAAGCTTCTTTAGTAATACTCAAATCCGGAATTGGCTGAATTTATTGAAATTTGAATAATTTTGACTGAAGTGGTGAACCTGATGAATTGTGGAAAACTTATTTAAAATATACGTAGTATTTATTAAGAGAATAAGAAAAAAATTAATAAAAGATAAGTAAAATGACCCTTTACATTAACTTCAAGTAATTCAACACGAAAACTAAATTCACCTACGTATTTTGATTATGACACAATTCAATGCATAAAATTAAAGATTACACGTTTATTCTAGTAAGAAAAATGACTGATGAGACTAATAAATTTCAAATATGGGTTATCAAATGATCTCATAATCAAGATTCCGTGTGTCCCTCTTTTAAATAAAAATCTTATTTCTGTTGCAAAACAGTGCAAAAATAATAACGTCTCTATTGAATTTTTCCCACTCATTTTCATGTCAAGGATCGGATAACAGGGACGTCACTTGTGCATCGGGAGAATAGTAATGATGCACAAGTGGCTCAATGTCTTACTCTTGCTCAATGGCATTGAGCCATCTCGCAAGGAGCTCACGTCAATAAATAATACTCAATGTCTTACTCTTGCTCAATGGCATCACACTCTCGATCATCCATGCATCATGTCGTGTCTTTGCTCGTTTAATTCATCAGAATATAAACGTGTTCTCATGTACCTCCTCTAGTTTGTTTCAATAATGTATGTCCTGTCAGTTAATAAACTCACAAAATTACCACTTTTTTGTCAATTCTATGAGTAGTGCAAATCGACCCCCTAGAACTTATTTACGCTAACATTTAGAGCCTATTTGAGAAGTCTATTGATGGTTACAATTATTATGTTCTTTTTGTGGATTAATTTATCCGTTACATTTGGTGAATCTCGGATTCTTGATTGTGAGCTAAAAATGAACTCATAGTCCAGGGTTTCTTTAGCGTAGGCAACCCTTAGTACATTCAGGGTTTAAGGGGTTTCGACCTTTACTTGTTGTGGATTGCTGAACAAGTTTGATAATTGTGTTGCTAAACTTATACAAGTGCCTGCACATGGCGATTGTTCTGTGGCTTTTTATTTGACCTTTTACCTACATGTTGAATATGTTGTTTTGTTGATGACTAACCATGTAGGTGGAATGGCGGACAGAACTGCTCTCAGTTCCATTAGGAACGAGAATTGGAACTATACTTAGTTCTGATCTATATGACTGATTGTTGTGCATAATGAATAAATTAATATGTACCTGCATGATAATACCTCATCTACATGCCTAGATTGATCATGCATATTCTTAATATACGTGGCACAATTTATATATCTTTCCGTATACGACTAAGCACTCACCTCTATGAGTTGGCCTATATAGCTTATGGAAAGAATCATTATTTATGCTACATAAATATCCTGCACAAATTGACCGTAGCATATTTAGATCCACTAAGTAAATATTTCCTTATCACTTAATGTTAAAAAGTCATTATATTAAAAGATAAATTTTGGAAAGTATCTTGGGTTGCATGATCTGTAGCACCTTATTTGAATATCTTACTTATATGATCGTTACATATTCAAACTTGTTAAAGAGAACTAATCATTGATTATATAAATATGTTGTTGCTACATAATGTCCGTTGGATGCTTATATTAGGAGAATAAAATATTCTCCTTATATGTGATACGTAATATTCTCCATATCTGTTTTGTTATTGAGTGATTTACTCATAATATACTTCATATATATATGGTTGATCGAGGATCACCATAATTGTGAGCCGGAAGATCTTTTGAATAAAAGGAAAGAAGAGGCTACGGATGCTATATATATTGGACAAAGGACCAGACGAAAGGGTGTGCTTGACCAAGCTTCTATTGAGAAATATACACAAGAATATCTACTAAGTCCAAGGCACCAGAACCTGCTCACGGAGTTCCAAACAGAGTTTCCTTTTCCTTTCTTCATATTGTAATTGGGTTTTTGAGGATTGACTAAGTGTAGCATCCTCGGGTCAGTTAGTGTGTTGTGAGAGCTTTGTTGTAAAGCTGAGAGGCTCTCTACCCACAAGGTAGAGAAGCATAACTCTTCTTAGAGAGGATAGAGTTGGGGTGGCTCAAGGGTAGACTAGGAGAGTTTCCCTTGTAATTATTCAAAGGCTTTTTAGTGAAGTTGTTCAAATTCCTCCGAGGGAGGTCGAGGTTTTTTAATCCCTTTGAGCCAAGGGATTTTTCCTCGTTAAATCCTGTTCACTTTATTATTTCGTAAATCCCTGAACCCCACACTAGAACTGTGCGAAAAACTGTCACGGTTCCACACACACACAATTCACCCCCCCTCTTGTGTTGCTAACCGTTTCATCAATTAGTATCAGAGCCGGTCTTCACCACAGAAAGGTTAAAACCTTGGGAAGAGATCCGGCAGCATGAATACGGTTGAACGATTGGAGGAAGGATACTCGACTCAACGACCACCGTTGTTCAACGACAAATTTTATCAATTCTGGAAGAGTCGAATGGAGAACTTCATCAAGGCTGAGAACTACCAGGTATGGAACGTAATTGAAGTAGGCGATAACATCATTACTAAAGAAGATGCCGAAGGTATGGTTATCCCTAAACCCAAATCTGAATATACCTCTGATGATTATTGTAAACTCGAGCATAATGCTCAAGCATTGAAATATTTGATTTGTGGACTTGGTCCGGCTGAGCACAACCGTGTTCTTGGATGCAAATCCGCAAAACAAATGTGGGATCTACTTGATATTACGCATGAGGGTACCTCGCGTGTAAAAAGATCCAAAATTGACATATTTATGCGTAATTACGAATTATTCGTGATGAAGCCTAAAGAATCAATTAGGGATATGATTACACGTTTTACTAATATTATCAATGAGCTCTCAGCACTTGGAAAAGATATTACTGTAGAAGATCAGGTGAGAAAAGTTATGAGAAGCCTGCCATCCGCATGGAAGCCTAAAACTACAGCAATAGAAGAAGCTAAAGATCTCTCTACCATGACGCTAGAGGACTTGACCGGCTCACTCATGACATATGAGCTAGGCCTACAAGAAGAACAAGATGCAGAAAATGTGAGAAAAGAGCGAGGAATAGCTCTCAAGGCTCGAGAAGAAGAAGAAGAATCCGGAAGTGAATCGGAAGATGAAATGAGCATGTTCGCCAAGCAATTCGGAAAGATGTACCGAAAATTCAAAGGCAACCGAAATAAACAAGGTAAAAAGGGTTTCCAATCTTTTAATAATCAATGTTGTTTCGTTTGTGGTTCCTTTGAGCACAGGGCAAAAGATTGTCCTCAAAAGAAAAATGATAGAACCTACGACAAGAACAAGACCAGTTCTCATCGGAGGTCCGATGAAGATAAAGGATTCAACAGAGACCTCAAAAAGGCAATGATGGCAGCCTGGGGAGACTCATCCGATGATGAAGAAGAAGAAGAAGAAAAGGGCCTAAATCATGCTGGATTGTGCCTCATGGCTAATTCCGATGTAGAATCCGACCAAGAGAATTTCGAGGTAAATTTGGAGAGCTTTCTTTCTAAATTTGATTCCCTCTCTAAAGGCAAGGTCCGAAAGATTTTCAAAAGATTAACAATCGAACTAAATCAAAGTCTTTCTGAAAATGATAATCTTAAATCACAAATCACCGAACTTGAGTCTAAACTCGAGGAAGCCACTAGAGCCAAGATATTGTGGCAAAGACGGACATCTTATGTATCAATGTCACTCTCGACAACAGGCCTTAGAGAGAAGCATTAATTTCAGTAAATATTCCTCAAACCAATATTAAATGGAACCCAAGCAGGTCTGGGTTCCACGCACTAAACCTTAATCCTGGAACAACGCCGAGTGAGGGGGAACAATCACTGGTTCCTTGACAGTGGTTGTTCTAAACACATGACCGGAGATAAATCTTTGTTCCTCTCACTGCGGCCATTTAGTGGTGGAAAGGTGACATTTGGAGACAACAGCAAAGGAGAAATCATTGCTGTGGGAAAAATTGGAAAGTCACCCGACCATGCAATAGACAATGTTTTCCTAGTCAAAGGTCTAAAGTTTAATCTGCTTAGCATTTCTCAGTTTTGCGATCGAGGTAACAGTGTAGTTTTTGATCATAATGTATGCCGCATTGTCAATAACGAATCTCAGCAAGGCATACTAGAAGGCAAGAGACTTGAAAATACATATAAAGTTGATCTCGATTTATTGCCAAGTATAAGTTTGACCTGCCTAAGCGTTATTGACAATGATCCCCTACTCTGGCATAAAAGATTGGGCCACGCTAGCTTTTCGTTAATCAATAAACTCAAAAATAATGAATTGGTAGTCGGGCTACCTAAAATCAAATATTCCCTTGATCATATTTGCTCTGCCTGTGCCACTGGAAAACAATCTCGATCATCTTTTAAGACAAAGAATTTTGTGAGCACAAGCAAGCCCATTGAACTAATTCATATGGATTTGTGTGGTCCAATGTCAGTCCGAAGTCGGGGAAACAAAGAATATGTGTTAGTTATTGTTGATGACTTTTCACGATTTACATGGACTATCTTTCTTGCAAGTAAGAAAGATACGTTTAATGAGTTTGTTGTTTTTGTAAGGAAAATTGAGCATCAAACAGGGTTGCACCTAATCAAGATTCGATCCGATCATGGAACCGAGTTTGACAACTCACTATTTGAGGAATTCTGCAAAGAACGAGGGATAGACCACAACTTCTCCGCTCCTAGAACTCCTCAACAAAATGGGGTAGTAGAACGGAAGAATAGGACACTGGAGGATATGACTAGAACAATGCTGATTTCTAGTGGTCTGGCAAGAAACTTCTGGGCAGAAGCACTTAACACAGCGTGCTACATAATTAACCGAGCTATGATCCGGCCACTCCTAGGAAAGACACCCTACGAACTACTCAAAGGAAGAAAACCAAACATCAGTCATCTAAGAACATTTGGATGCAAATGTTTCGTCCACAATAATGGGAAGGACAATATTGGCAAATTCGATGCAAGAAGTGACGAGGCAATCTTTCTCGGATATTCCACTCACAGCAAAGCTTACAAAGTTCTAAATAAACGAACTCAATGTGTGGAAGAAAGCATCCATATAATCTTTGATGAAGCCCTTTCATTAAAACCGAGGCAAGATGATGAAGGAGACATAGGAATTCTCCGCAAGGGAAATCATTCCCATAAAAACATTGAAACAAGCCATGACCAAACTGAGGAATCACTGGACAATGAACAAAACGAACCTAGAACTGAAGAAGGACCCGGACTGACCACGACTAATCCAAGTGAAGAACCAGCTGGTCCAGGTCCAGATACCTTATACGAGTTTGTGGATCAACCCAACGCTCCAAGAGGATGGAAACATCATCGATCATATCCCCTGGATAACCTCTTAACAGATCTAAATCAGGGAGTAACAACGAGATCCAAATTAAGAAACTTCTGTACTTTCTTTGCTTACTTATCACTTATAGAACCGGAGAACCATGAAGTGGCTCTCTCCGATATTGACTGGGTTCTAGCTATGCAGGAAGAACTAAATCAATTTGAAAGAAACAAGGTGTGGCATCTAGAACCAAGACCCGAGAATAAAACCGTGATTGGTCTCAAATGGGTATTTAAAAATAAGCTTGATGAGCATGGACAGATCACTAGAAATAAGGCAAGGCTAGTCGTCAAGGGCTATAATCAACAAGAAGGAATAGATTTCAATGAAACATTCGCACCTGTGGCAAGGCTAGAAGCAATCCGGATGCTCATAGCGTTTGCAGCTCATATGGGTTTCACCCTCCACCAAATGGATGTCAAGACAACATTTTTGAATGGTTATCTTAAGGAAGAGGTATACGTTGAACAACCACCGAGGTTTGAAAATCCAGATTTACCTAATCACGTTTTCAAACTAGATAAAGCACTATATGGGCTCAAGCAAGCACCACGTGCTTGGTATGAACGTCTATCTAAATTTCTTTTGGAAAATGGTTTTGAAAGAGGAAAAATCGATAAAACACTTTTTCTAAAAATAAAAGATCAATCCCTCTTGGTTGTTCAAATTTATGTAGATGTCATTATATTTGGTGCTACTAACGACTCACTTTGTGATGAACTTTCTTCTCTTATGAGCTCCGAGTTCGAGATGAGTATGATGGGTGAATTAAATTATTTCCTTGGTCTCCAAATTAAACAATCAAGTAAAGGAACTCAAATATCTCAACAAAAGTATCTCAAGGAGCTTCTCAAGAAGTATGGAGCAAGTGAAGGCAAAACAATGACAACACCGATGGGAACAAATGACAGACTGGATGCAGACGAAGCAGGAACCAGCATAGACCAAAAGAAATACCGAGGAATGATTGGGTCTCTACTATACCTAACTGCCAGTAGACCCGACATAGTTTTCAGCGTAGGTCTATGTGCCCGGTTCCAGGCAAATCCCAAGGAATCTCACCTCAAAGCAGTCAAGAGGATACTCAAATATCTCAAAGGAACTATGAATATGTGTTTATGGTATCCACGAAATGAGGATTTTAATCTTATTGCATATTCAGATTCTGATTTTGCAGGTGATTTATTAAACAGAAAAAGCACATCTGGAACGGCTCACTTCCTAGGTCCCTACCTGGTTTCATGGAGCTCTAAAAAACAGAACTCAGTTGCTCTTTCAACAGCCGAAACCGAATACGTAGCAGCCGCATCGTGTGGCTCACAATCCTTGTGGATCATGCAACAAGTAAGCGACTACGGGATCATCCTAAATTGCACACCAATTCTATGTGACAATACTAGCGCAATTAGCATCTCAAAGGATCCAGTCATGCACTCACGAACAAAACACATCCATATCCGGCATCACTTTCTGAGAGATTGCGTGGAAAAGGGGCTAATCAAGGTAGAATATTGCAACACTGACAAGCAAATTGCCGGCATCTTTACAAAACCCCTGGGAAGAGAAAGGTTTGAATTAATTCGACTTGAACTAGGTCTCATCAATGCTTAAAACTATTTCATAAAATTTCTTTTTAACAACTTAAGAAGGAAATCTTTATTTAAAACTAAAATCTTTTAGTTTTTAAACTGTCAGTTTTCTTTGGGGGACGTAACTGCCACACAACCGGCCACTTCCTATTTGGAAGGAAATCATTAAAAAATTTTCAGGAAGTGGGAAAGTATCCCGTATACCAACACGCCGCCCACTTCCATATTACAAACCTTCCATAACCGCCTCCCTCTTCTCCTTCTTAAAACCACCATGGTCAAAACCAGAGGCTACGCTCCTCCCACTGCTCCTCGTCGTTCTAACCAGAAAAGAAGCGTAAAACCACCCCCACCTTCATCACCTACCCCGATTGAACTCGACGCCTCACCTCCTTCGACCATGAACTCCGAATCTGGTGACTCCCTACCACGATTCCCGGCGTCCTCTCAGGGGGAACCAGATAAAGACTCTCCATCACCAATTAAACCTCTCAAACGAAAACCAACCACTCGCGACGGAAAGGTACTACCCCAAAAATACACCCGGAAAAGAGCAATCGCTGAGAGAATCATCTCCGAAAAGGACTCCACCCAAAAATATCCAAGGATGGGGAGGGTAGCCGAGGAAGACGCCGCACGACTCAAGGAGGAATATCTCTCCCGGGGAATAGTTAAGGTACTTTCCATCTCCTATGGTGATATTACTCAAAAAACCTCTGATTTTACTGAGCTTATTTCGTTCCAAAAATGGGAGACCTTGTTTGATTCCAAGAATTGCCCCTCTGTGTTTCCTGAACTCATCTCAGAGTTTTTGGCTAATCTTATTATCAATGACAGTTTCTTATCCTCTAAGGTACAAGGCACAAAAATTCTGTTAAGTGTGAGTGATCTAGGTCAAATATTGGGTGTTCCATGTACTGGTATATGCCAATATAACAAAACCGAGTGGCCCCTAACCAACACCTCTCAAACAGTTGCACTGGAATACTTTAACCCAACCATTTCCGAATCCTCTCTTCATGTTGCGAGCCTTGCCCCAATTCCCAAACTACTGTTTTACTTTGTCCATCACAACTTGACTCCTAGGCTAGAAGGGCGATTCACACCCTCTAGAATTGAACTGGCATATATGTACCTTTTAGCCAACAAAGTTCCTATCAACCTTCCTGGATTGATGATGGCCCATCTCAGTTCTATCATCAGTTCCTCATCCCGAAGGATTGGGATTCCATATGCCCCGCTACTAACCAAAATATTTCTCTCTAAGGGCATTACTCTAGACAAATTCTCCTCTGAAGAAGCTTACAAAGTCCTGGATAAGAGATGTCTCAGCAATCTAGGCCTAATTATATCCAATTCTCACATTCTTCCTAAACCAACAGATCCCTCTTCTTCAGAACAAAAACCCAGATCAAAACCAACTCCAGTTCCTTCCATCGACCCAATGATGGTGGTACCCCCAATCACTGACCGCATAGATCTCCTGGAACGTTACCTTCAACACCAATTTGCTTCCCTTTCAGACTCCATCTCTGCATTGGCAAAAAAGGTGGACACACTGGCTGATACAACCAATGCTATTCGGAATGATTTCCAGTCCTTCAAACAGGAAGTAGCAGAGCGGCTCTGTGAATCTGGCTCGACAAATCGCAGAATAATTTATTCTTCTGAGGATGATTAAACATTTCTTTTCTGGGGGAGGGTTCTTGCTACATTAACATCTTAACAAACTGTTTTGGTTATTTTCTGTTTCCTTTTGGTTGATGCCAAAAGGGGGAAATAATCAGGTGCCTGCTTATTTTGCTACATAAAAACACCGACTGTTACTAATCTGCAGGGACACCTTTATTATGGCACCTAATGTTTGTCATCAACAAAAAGGGGGAATTTGTTGAATATGTTGTTTTGTTGATGACTAACCATGTAGGTGGAATGACGGACAGAACTGCTCTCAGTTCCATTAGGAACGAGAATTGGAACTATACTTAGTTCTGATCTATATGACTGATTGTTGTGCATAATGAATAAATTAATATGTACCTGCATGATAATACCTCATCTACATGCCTAGATTGATCATGCATATTCTTAATATACGTGGCACAATTTATATATCTTTCCGTATACGACTAAGCACTCACTTCTATGAGTTGGCCTATATAGCTTATGGAAAGAATCATTATTTATGCTACATAAATATCCTGCACAAATTGACCGTAGCATATTTAGATCCACTAAGTAAATATTTCCTTATCACTTAATGTTAAAAAGTCATTATATTAAAAGATAAATTTTGGAAAGTATCTTGGGTTGCATGATCTGTAGCACCTTATTTGAATATCTTACTTATATGATCGTTACATATTCAAACTTGTTAAAGAGAACTAATCATTGATTATATAAATATGTTGTTGCTACATAATTTCCGTTGGATGCTTATATTAGGAGAATAAAATATTCTCCTTATATGTGATACGTAATATTCTCCATATCTGTTTTGTTATTGAGTGATTTACTCATAATATACTTCCATATATATATATGGTTGACCGAGGATCACCATAATTGTGAGCCGGAAGATCTTTTGAATAAAAGGAAAGAAGAGGCTACATATGCTATATATATTGGACAAAGGACCAGACGAAAGGGTGTGCTTGACCAAGCTTCTATTGAGAAATATACACAAGAATATCTACTAAGTCCAAGGCACCAGAACCTGCTCACGGAGTTCCAAACAGAGTTTCCTTTTCCTTTCTTCATATTGTAATTGGGTTTTTGAGGATTGACTAAGTGTAGCATCCTCGGGTCAGTTAGTGTGTTGTGAGAGCTTTGTTGTAAAGCTGAGAGGCTCTCTACCCACAAGGTAGAGAAGCATAACTCTTCCTAGAGAGGATAGAGTTGGGGTGGCTCAAGGGTAGACTAGGAGAGTTTCCCTTGTAATTATTCAAAGGCTTTTTAGTGAAGTTGTTCAAATTCCTCTGAGGGAGGTCGAGGTTTTTTAATCCCTTTGAGCCAAGGGATTTTTCCTCGTTAAATCCTGTGCACTTTATTATTTCGTAAATCCCTGAACCCCACACTAGAACTGTGCGAAAAACTGTCACGGTTCCACACACACACAATTCACCCCACCCTCTTGTGTTTCTAACCGTTTCATCACTACATATGGTATATTTAATTTTGTTGCGCTTCGTTCCATGTACTTTTGAGTGATTCTCTATAAAAGATTTCCTTGCTTTTGTGGAGAGAAAATTTCTTTGGATAGAATTAGGCATGGATTCAGGCCGGGTCAGGCCGCCGGTTTGTGAATGGTGGGCTTGGGACCGGCCCGAGGTAAAGGCGGTTCCGGTTCGGGCCGGTCCACCCGCCCGGGTCATGGGGGGCCACCCACCGGGCCGGGCCGGGCCGGGCCGGTTAAATCCATTTTTTTATAATATACTTTATGGTTTTATACAAGTATTAAAAACAAACTTCAAGTGCATTTATTTGAAATGAAATAGGAACTACATTTGACAATGAAGAAAAAAATACAATATGAAATTACAATTGAGAATTGAAGGTAAAATTAAAACATGAAATACTAATCAATCGTAATCTCCGTAATAGGTAGAGCCACCCTCGGTTGTAGGTTCATCCATAAAGTGTTGGGATGGGGTGATGTCAATTTCTTGAGCTCTACGGGCCGTCTTCAACCAATCGTGGTAGCATATAAGCATCTCAAGAGATTCTGCGCTCAACCTCATTCTACATTGCGTTAGGACATTGCCGACCGAACTAAATTCTTGTTCGACGGTAACTGTTGAAACCGACATTGATAGCACTTGCTTAGCCATCTTTGCTAAAACCGGGAACACCTTCTTTTCCCTTCCACCAGTTTAGATCGTCAAAGTCATCATCTTCTTCAAAATCAACATCATATGTTAAATACAAAGAAATCTCATTAATTGTGCTTTGTTGAATAGCGGGTGTTGTTTTAGTTTTTTTAATAAGATTGACAAATGTAGATTTCACAATTGATTTTCCTTCCTTCTTAAAAATGTAACAAATACTAATTTATAAAAACAATTCGAACTAATGAAATAAAATTCTTACAATTCTAACTTTAATGAAAAACAATTCTAACAATTCTAACTAAGTAGATATAAATTGTAATATGTATGTATTTAGTAGATATAAGTAGATAATAAGTAGATAATAAGTAGATAATAAGTAGATAATAAGTAGAGATTATGTAGATAACAAATATAAGTAATACTCCCTCCGTCCCGGTCATTTCTTCCAAGTTTGACTTGGCTCGCATATTTAGAAAGTGAGAATAAAGTGGAAATGTATGATTGTAGTTGTGTAAGAAAAAGGTGAATGAATGTGAACCACATATTTTTTCCAAATGTGGAAGTTGGAAGAATTAATTGGGACGACCCAAAAAGGGAAGTTGGAAGAAATGACCGGGACGGAGGGAGTATAATATATGTATTTATAAATAGATAATTAATATATAACTATATAAGTAGATAAGAAATATAAGTAATATTAATTAAAATATACTATCGTATGTATTTCTAAGTAGATAAATAATATAAGTAGATATATAATATATTGGAGAATAAGAGAATTTGAGAAGATGAAGATAATTAGAGAGTAGAGAGTAGGATTTCGGAAGAGTTGGAGAAGAGATATGGAAAATTGTTTAAGATTAGGAGTATTTATAGTTTTTTTTACCCCACCCCACCCCAAACCGACCGGACCCCCCCCCCTTCCAGCCCACCCAACGGCTATATAGCCGTTTGGGTAGTCCCCAACCCACCCCCAACGGCTATTTGTGGCCCAAACATTTTTTTTGATTTTTGACCGTTGGACCCGATCCGGACCCGGGTCCGACCCGGCCGGGCCGGGTCACCTTTTTCCTGAACCGAGTCCTCCCCGCCCTTCCCCCCCGGTTCGGGTCTACACCCGGTCCCGGACCGCCAGACTGGGTCGGTCCTGGGCCTGCACAGTAGCGGGCCGGGCCGAGTCACGGGCCGGGTGGAATTAAAACATGAAATACTAATCAATCGGAATCTCCGGCATAGGTAGAGCCACCCTCGGTCGTTGATTCATCTATAAAGTGTTGGGATGGGGTGATGCCAATTTCTTGAGCTCTACGGGCCACCTTCAACCAATCGTGGTAGCATATAAGCGTCTCAAGAGATTCTGCGCTCAACCTCGTTCTAGATTGCGTTAGGACATTGCCGGCCGAACTAAATTCTTGTTCCACGGCAACTATTGAAACCGGCATTGATAGCACTTGCTTAGCCATCTTTGCTAAAACCGGGAACATTCTTTCTTTTCCCTTTCACCAGTTTAGAACGTCAAATTCATCATCTTCTTCAAAATCAACATCATATATGTTAAATACAAAGAAATCTCACTAATTGTGCTTTGTTGAGTAACGAGAATTGTTTTAGTTTTTTTTAATAAAATTGGCAAATGTAGATTTGAAAATTGATTTTCCTTTAGATGAAGATGTTTGTGTCGGGGGAGGGGGCGCGTTGCCATATTGAGCATGAAACTCATTAAATAATGCATAAAATATTTCACTAACCTCGTTGTATTCTTTTTTCGGATCAATTACGTTATCGTCATACATTGGAAGAAGACCAAAAAAAGCTTGATAATAATACTTCAAACATTCTTCTAAAGAACCAAGCAAGTCTAAAACGAGGATCGAGAACAAATGCAATACCATAAATATGCGGAATATGTGCATAATATTTTAAAAACTTTTCTTTCATAAATTAAGTAAAATAACTCACATAAGCGGTATTCTCAAATTTTGCAAAAGCACCGGTGAGATTAACAGCTTCACGAATAAGTTGGTTTGAGGTAGTGACTAAAAGTTTCAGTTGCATTAAAAAAATATATCAAAGCATTACAATTTTTTTCGCAGGTGTCGATATCAGCCGAGTTTATAATATAGTTATCATATTGTTTTAAAAAAGCAGGAAAATGTTCTTTAAATCTAAGAAGAACTGTAATTAACTTATAAGTACTATTCCAACGAATAGACAAATCTTTAGGAAAAGCCACATATTTCTCACATCTTTCTATCCAATAATCATGTCATTTTTTTCTAAGTTGACCACTACCCCAAATACGTCTAATCCCCCCCTTGACTACCTCCATAGAATCTCCTAACGCTTTTAGACCATCTTGCACACATAAATTTATAACATGACATGCACATCGTTGATGAAAAATCTACCCATCAAAGAAGTAGAACCACACAATTCACGCAATCTAGGAATAACAACAGTATTATTAGTAGCATTATCAAAACCAATAGCAAACACCTTATCATTCAAATTATACTCAATTAAAATACGCTCAATTAAAATATAAATATGTTCAGCGGTGTGACGATCATTAAATTCACGAAAAGCAAGAACACGTTTATGCATATTCCAATCATTATCAATATAATGTGCAGTCAGATCCAAACAAGAACATCGGTGTTTTTACCCCACCCCAACCCACCCCCACCCCCCAAACTGCCTGAAGCCCCCCTGCCAGCCCACCCAACGGCTATATAGCCGTTTGGGTAGTCCCAGCCCAGCCTAACGGCTCTTTTGGCCCAAAACAAAAAAAATAAATTTGACCGTTGTGACCCGGACCCGGACCCGACCCGGCCGGACCGGGTCACATTTTGCCGGAACCGAGACCCCCCCCCCCCCCCCCCCCCCCCCCGCTGCCCCCCGATTCGGGTTTACACCCGATCCCGGACCGCCAAATCGGGCCGGTTCCGGGCCCGCACAGTAGTGGCCCGGGTCGGGTCACGGGCCGGGTGACCCGAACCGAATCCACCCCTAACATGCCATATTTTATGTGCCCATATAATGTAATTTGACAGTTTCGCAACATATTATATATACATCAATGACGACTACAGATAATTTAAACCACATATTTTGTGGTTATGTAGTACTATTAATATTTTATTTGCTTGTCCTAATTGCTATTCGTGTCTCAGTCTAGATCTATTTTAATATTGAATATTTGTCATATTCAAATTTGTTTTATTTTTATGATTCGATAAAAACATTATTTCATTTTTCAAATATTTAAGGGGAATTTACATTTTTTTGTCCATTCAGTTATTATTCACACTGAAATGTAGTTCTCATATAGTTATTTTTATAAAAGTTACCCTCTAAACCATTTTCGTAAAAGTGGTTCTCGTTGTTAAAATTATCAAACAATGATTCACTACAAAAAAATTCACTTGTAGACACAGACTTAGTCACGGATCGCAGTGTAAAAAATCCGTGACAAACTATGTTAGTCACGGATTTTGTCCGTGACTAACATACGGATTTTGTCCGTGACTAACTACGTTAGTCACAGATTTTGTCTGTGACTAGGTCCGAGACTAATTCCGCGTGACTAAAATGTAGTCACTGAATATTGGCTGTGACTAACTGTAGTCACGGATTAGTCACGGACGTGGTCCGTGACTAATTTTTGACCGGAATTGCTACTCCGGCACGTTAGTCACGGACACAGTCCGTGACTACCTTTAATTTAATTTTTTTAATACATGTATTTTTTTTAAATTCGCGCATATTCGTCACGGACCGATCCGTGACTAAGTTTTAAAATTTTCAAATTTTCAAAAGCCCACGCGGTTTAAATTTTCAAAATTTGTATTAGTCACGAACATGTATCCGTGACTATTAACTTTTTTTTTAAAACTTAATTTTGAATTTAGAAAAGAGCTCCGGACAAAAAAATAGTCACGGATTCAGTCCGTGACTAAAGTTTTTGTTTATTTTTTTAAAAAAGTTTTTCCATTTGAAAAAAAATTAAAAAATTATTTTAATTTTTCTTTAAAGCAATTACAACATTAAATGAAAAATAAAATCCATACAATTTTAAACATAAAAAATGTTATTACAGACTGGAATAATAAAAGTAATATGAAATGTTAAACTTACAAAATGTATGATTACATGTGATGAAACGGTTAGCAACACAAGAGGGGGGGGGGGGGGTGAATTGTGTTTGTGTGGAACCGTGACAGATTTTCACACAGTTCTAGTGTGGGGTTCAGGGAAATGCGAAATAGTAAAGTGCACACGGATTTAACGAGGAAAAATCTTTTGGCTCAAAGGGATTAAAAAACCTCGACCTCCCTCGGAGGAATTTAAACAACTCCACTAAAAAGCCTTTGAATGATTACAAGGGAAACTCTCCTAGTCTACCCTTGAGCCACCTCAACTCTATCCTCTCTAGGAAGAGTTATGCATCTCTACCTTGCGGGTAGAGAGCCTCTCAGCTTTACAACAAAGCTCTCACACACACGACCTCAACCCGAGGAAGCTACACTTTAGCTTTTCCTCAAAATCTAGTTACAAGATAAAGATGGGAGAAGAAACTATATCTAGAACTTCGTAAGCAGGTCCAGGTGCCTTGGTCTTGATAATACTTTGTAAGTATTTCTCTCTGCAATTGCTCGGTCAAGCACACACACACTTCTCTTGATCTTCTGTCATATATATAGCTTCATGCAGGACGTCTGTTGCTCCTCTTCCTTAGTTGGTTGCTTGGTAAATTTATGAACTTGCCTTGATATTTTTGAATTGTTTCTCTCCATAATATTTCTCATATTCCATCTCGAGATATGTAGGGCAGTCAAATTAAGATACCTAAGATATTATAATCACGTATACACGAAAGTAGCATACCAATTATGGACAAGGAAATCATTTCATAAATGCAACAAATCAAATATGGAATATATTTCAAACAAGGATTACTTTTTAAATCCGTATAGCAAGAGAAAGAATTCACTTAACAAGTATAAGTGCTATGGTCAACTTCCAATTATAAATCATGCACTCACATCAAGTAAAGATACTTTCCATAAAGTATTTAAATAATATTTAATGAGTGGATGTCAAGTCAAGTATGGAAAGATAATAAGCAACCAAATAAGCAAAATACGTATATATAGAGTGGACATGTATAGAAAGATATTTTTTGCTTAAAATAATATTCTTGACAAAGTATAAGAACTCATATAAGGAAAGTATATTAATTGAAAATCAAGTAAGCGCAATCAATATTAACTCAAATCATATCACGGAACTAGAAATGGTTCTGCATTAGTTCCACCTACATGGTTAGTCAACAACACACTAATAATATCCATTTGGTCCTGAGGATAGTTCTGTCCTTTGTATCGTAAGGAACTGTGAACGGTTTCGTCCGCCGTTCCACCTGTATGGTTAGTCATCAACAAAAAACATACTCAACAAATTCCCCCTTTTTGTTGATCACAAACATTAGGTGCCATAATAAAGGTGTCACTGTAGATTAGTGTCTAAACCAACACAACAAGGTCGAAACATAGTAGTACCAGTTTTAAGTGTAGCAGTTAAACAAGTCCTGCATGGTCTGTTAAAGGAAGGAGGCACCTGATTACTTCCCCCTTTTGGCATCAACCAAAAGGAAACAGAAAATAACCAAAACAATGCCGGAAAGTAAGTAAGTGTAAGTATGATATCCCACCCCAAAACATAATATTTGAAAAAATGTGTTTATGATAGCAAATTAGTCTTCATCGGATGAGGGTACAATCCTCCTGTGGAGCCCTTCACTGTCTTGTTCAAACTTGGCCAACACCTCTTTTTGAAAAGATTTTAAGTCAGTGCGTACTTCATCAAGCTGTCTGGAAAGTGTGATCACCGATTCTGCCAATGAATCAAGCCGTCATAGCATAGTGAGCTCCATAAGGTGTAGCTGTTCTTTGACAAGAGTAACAAAATGCATCAGTTCAGGAGATGCAGCAGGAACTGGCTTAGGGGTAGAAGTTTTGGACGAAGGAACCGGGGTAATGATTTCCTTGAAGATGAGTTTAGAGTGCATGGTGTGGTAAGGCAGATTGTCGAGAGAGATCCCAATTTTGATGAACAAGTGTGTCAAGATAGTGCCAAAGAGAATCCCAACCTTTCTAGCGCGATCACTGATGGTAAATTTGAGATGAGCAAACATAAGGCCAGGAAGGTTAATAGGGGTTTTTGTGGCTAGGATAGGGAACATCTAACACTTTCGCTAGTTCTTGGACAGTTAAGCGTAGCTTGGTACCACAAACACGAGATACAAGTGCATTGTCTTTGATTATAAGATTAGTAAGAAAATCGGATAGACAGTCAGGGTAGATGGGACAACAATACTTTGCTTCGAAAAGAGACCCCCATTTTTGAAAGGCAATGAGCTCTACAAAATCGGTAGTTTGAGAGGAGACTTCGGTGAAGGGGATAGTGATTATCTTTACAATACCTCTTTCCTGGTATGCAGCTTTGAGTTTGAGAGCATCTTCTTCCGCCACTTTCCCTAGTTTAGGAAATTTTTTGGTTGTTTGCTCGCCTGAGATGATACCTTCTGCAATGGCTCTCTTCCGGGTATATTTTCGAGGCAGAATCTTCCCTTCGCGAGTGAGGGTTTTTTCTTTAGAATGCTTAACCGGAGAGGGAGTGGCTGAGGATGGTGGGTTACCTTCTTGTTCCCCCTTGGAAGATGCGGGGGAAGGTGGTGGTGAATTGGAAGACTCGAATTTTTGATCTTGCATGCTCGCAGGAGCAGAAGTTTCAAGATCAATTAGAGTGACTGATGAAGGTGGGGGAGGTTGTGGGTTCCGTTTCCGTCCTGAGCGTCGAAGTGCAGGAGGGACACAACCTCTAGTTTTGACCATGGCGGTTAGGGAAGAGAAGAGAGGAGGATTTTATGGAAGGTGAAAGATTTTTGGAAGTGGGCGGCTAAATGGTAAGTGGAAGCCGAAATCCTCCTTCCTTCCCAAGAGATCTTTAATGATTTCTTTCTAGGAAGGATTTCAAAATAATTTTCTAATTGAGAAAGTGGGCGGTTGGTTTTAAAGCTTTTGAAGCACTTTGTTATTTTTGGAAGTTTTAGGATTTATTAGATTCATAGATCAAGTTACCTCCCTTTAACATAATTTCGAAAAAGATTCCCCCTTAGATAGTAATTTATGATTTATGAGAAACCGAAAAAGATGATTTTAAGCATTGATTAAACCGAGTTCAAGTCGAATTAATTCAAACCTTTCTCTTCCCAGGGGCTTTGTAAAGATGTCGACAATTTGTTTGTCGGTATTGCAAAATTCCAACTTGATTAGTCCCTTTTCCACGCAGTCTGTCAGAAAATGATGACGGATATGGATATGTTTTGTCCGGGAATGCATGACGGGATCCTTTGAAATGCCGATCGCACTGGTGTTGTCACATAAGATTGGCGTGCAAATTAGGTTGATCCCGTAGTCACTCACTTGTTGCATGATCCACAAGGATTGTGAGCAACAGGTTGCGGCTGCCACATACTCAGCTTCGGTTGTTGAAAGAGCAACTGAGTTTTGTTTCTTAGAACTCGATGAAACTAGGCAAGGACCTAGGAAGTGAGCCGTTCCAGGCGTGCTTTTCCTATTTAGTAAATCACCTGCAAAATCAGAGTCTGAATATGCAATAAGGTTAAAATCTTCATTACGTGGATACCATAAGCATAGATTCATAGTTCCCTTGAGTTATTTGAGGATTCTCTTGACTGCTTTGAGGTGTGACTCCTTAGGATTTATCTGGAACCGAGCACATAGACCTACACTAAAAACTATGTCGGGTCTACTGGCATTAGGTATAGTAGAGACCCAATCATGCCTCTATACTTCTTTTGGTCCACACTTATTCCCTGTTCGTCTGCATCCAATCGTTCATTTGTTCCCATAGGTGTCGTCATTGTTTTGCCTTCACTTGCTCCACACTTCTTTAGAAGTTCCTTAAGATACTTTTGTTGAGATATTTGGGTTCCTTTGCTTGTTTGTTTGAATTGTAGACCAAGGAAAAAGTTTAGTTCTCCCATCATACTCATCTCGAACTTGGAACTCATAAGAGCAGAAAATTCATCACAAAGTGAGTCATTAGTAGCACCAAAAATAATATCATCTACATAAATTTGAACAACCATTAGGGCTTGATCTTTTATTTTAAGAAAAAGAGTTTTATCTATTTCCTCTTTCAAAACCATTTTCCAAAAGAAGTTTAGATAGTCGTTCATACCAAGCACGAGGTGCTTGTTTGAGACCATAACGTGTTTTATCTAGTTTAAAAACATGGTTAGGAAAATCTGGATTTTCAAAGCCCGGTATTTGTTCCACGTATACCTCTTCTTTAAGATACCCATTCAAGAAGGCCATTTTTACATCCATTTGATGGAGGGTGAAACCCATATGAGCCGCAAATTCAATGAGCATTCAGATTGCTTCTAGTCTTGCCACCGGTGCAAAAGTTTCATTGAAATCTATCCCTTCTTGTTGATTATAGCCTTTGACAACAAGCCTAGCCTTGTTCCTTGTGATTTGTCCATGCTCATCAAGTTTGTTCTTAAATACCCATTTGAGACTTATCACAGTTTTGTTCATGGGTCTTGGTTCTAGATGCCAAACCTTGTTCCTCTTGAACTGATTTAGTTCTTCCTGCATAGCTAGAACCCAGTCAACGTCGGAGAGAGCCACTTCATGGTTCTCCGGTTCTATAAGTGATAAATAAGCAAAGAAAGCGCAAAAATTTCTAAGTTTAGATCTAGTTGTTACTCCCTGATTTAGATCTGTTAAGAGGTTATCCAGGGGATGTGTTCGATGATGCTTCCATCCTCTTGGAGCGTTTGGTTGATCCACCGACTTGTATAGGGTATCTGGACCTGAACCTGCTGGTTCTACAATCTGACTTGTTGAGGTCTGTCCTGGTCCTTCTTCGGTTCTAGACTCGCCTTGTTCATTGTCCAGTGGTTCCTCAGATTGATCAAGGTTTGTTCCAACATTTTCTTGAGTTTGATTTTCTTTGCGTGAGATTCCTATATCTCCTTCATCATCTTGCCTTGATTTTAATGAGAGGGCTTCATAAAAAATTACATGGATACTTTCTTCCACACATTGTGTGCGCTTGTTTAGGACTTTGTAGGCTTTGCTATGGGTAGAATATCCAAGGAAGATTGCCTCGTCACTTCTTGCATCGAATTTGCCAATATTGTCCTTCCCATTATTGTGGACGAAACATTTGCATCCAAATGTTCTTAGATGACTAATGTTGGGTTTTCTCCCTTTGAATAATTCGTATGGTGTTTTCCCTAGGAGTGGACGAATCATGGCTCTATTAATAATGTAGCACACTGTGTTCAGAGCATCTGCCCAAAAGTTTCTGGCTAATCCACTCGAAATCAGCATTGTTCTAGTCATATCTTCCGGTGTTCTATTCTTGCGTTCCACAACTCCGTTTTGTTGGGGAGTTCTAGGGGCAGAGAAATTGTGGTCTATGCCTCATTCCTTGCAGAATGTATCAAAGAGTGAGTTGTCAAACTCAGTTTCATGATCTGATCGGATCTTAATTAGTTGCAACCCTGTTTGATGCTCAACTTTCCTTACAAAAACAACAAACTCATTAAACGTATCTTTCTTGCTTGCAAAAAAGATAGTCCAAATATATCGTGAAAAATCATCAACATTAACTAAAACATATTCTTTGTTTCCCCGACTTCGGACTGACATTGGACCACACAAATCCATATGAATTAGTTCAATGAGCTTTCTTGTGCTCACAAAATTCTTTGTTTTAAAAGATGATCGAGATTGTTTTCCGGTGGCACAGGCGGAGCAAATATGATCAAGGGAATATTTCATTTTAGGTAGCCCGACTACCAATTCATTATTTTTGAGTTTATTTATTAATGAAAAACTAGCATGGGCCATCCTTTTATGCCAGAGTAGGGGATCATTGTCAATAACGCTTAGGCAAGTTAGACTTATGCTTGGCAACAAGTCGAGATCAACCTTATAAGTATTTTCAAGTCTCTTGCCTTCTAGTATGACTTGCTGAGATTCGTTATTAACAATGCGACATACATTATGATCAAAAACTACACTGTTACCTCGATTGCAAAATTGAGAAATATTAAGCAAATTAAACTTTAGACCCTTGACTAGGAAAACATTGTCTATTGCATGGTCAGGTGACTTTCCAATTTTTCCCACAACAATGATTTCTCCTTTACTGTTGTCTCCAAACGTCACCTTTCCACCACTAAATGGCCGTAGTGAGAGGAATAAAGATTTATCTCCTGTCATGTGCTTAGAACAACCACTGTCAAGGAACCAGTGATTGTTCCCCCTCATTCGGTGGTGTTCCAGGATTAAGGTTTAGTGTGTGGAACCCACACCTGCTTGGGTTTCATTTTGTATTTGTTTGAGGAATATTTACTAAAATTAAAGCTTCTTTCTAAGGTCTGTTGCCGAGAGCGACATTGATACCTAAGATGACCGTCTTTGCCACAATGCCCGCAAATTCGGCTATCATATGTATCAACGTATTTGGTTTTCCAATTTCCGAAACTTATCGAACCAGGTTATCGAACCAGGTTGGTCCAATTCTAGATTGCCTTTGATATGGCCTAGAACTGGTTTGTCCTCTAGTCCTATTACCATAAAAGGGTTGATTCTGAAAACTCGGTTTTTTATTCTTTTGAGTGTCTCTTGGAACATATCCAAGACCAGCAGTCTCGTTTTCCTTTCTTTTGTACCGAGAGGGTCCAGTTCTAGAACGATGTCTAGACCTAGTTCTGACTTTGGTACTATATGGTTGGTATTCCGGTTTATTTTTGAAATCCTGTCTCTCATCCTCAAGGCGATTGAGATGATTAATGAGCAAGGAAATGTCCGGGATTTTTCTTAGAAGTTTTTCTTCATCATTAACTTGTTTATTCATACTATCGAGCTTGAGTGAGCAAATGAGATTATCTTGTTCTAAAACCACTTCACTGTACTTGAGTCTTTCATCTATTAACTCTCATACTTTTGTTTCCAGCCTTATCTTGGCTCTAGTGGCTTCCTCGAGTTTAGACTCAAGTTCGGTGATTTGTGATTTAAGATGGTCGTTTTCAGAAAGACTTTGATTAAGCTCGATAGATAATCTTTTAAAAATTTTCCGAACCTTGCCTTTAGAAAGGGAATCAAATTTAGAAAGAAAGCTTTCTAAGTTTACCTCGAAATTCTCTTGGTTGGATTCTTCTTCAGAATTAGCCATGAGACACAACCCTGCATGATTGGGGCTCTTTTCTTCTTCTTCTTCATCATCATCGGATGAATCTCCCAAGCTGCCATCGTTGCCTTCTTGAGGTCTCGGTTGAACCCTTTATCTTCACTGGACCGTCGGTGAGAACTGGTCTTGTTCTTGTCGTAGGTTCTATCATTTTTCTTTTGAGGACAATCTTTTGCCCTGTGCTCAAAGGACCCACAAACAAAACAACCTTGGTAAACCTTTCTTCTTCTTCTCGAGCCTTGAGAGCAATTCCTCGCTCCTTCCTCACATTTTCGGCATCTTGTTCTTCTTGTAGGCCTAACTCATATGTCATGAGCAAATCGGTCAAGTCTTCTAGCGTCATGGTAGAGAGATCTTTAGCTTCTTCTATAGCCGTAGTTTTGGGCTTCCATGCGGAGGGCAAGGTTCTCATAACTTTTCTCACTTGATCTTCCACAGTATTATCCTTTCCAAGTGCTGAAAGCTCATTTATATTATTAGTAAAGCGTGTAATCATGTCCCTAATTGACTCTTTAGGTTTCATCACGAACAATTCGTAATTACGCATAAATATGTCAATTTTGGATCTTTTTACACGCGAGGTACCCTCATGCGTAACCTCGAGTAAATCCCACATTTGTTTTGCGGATTTGCATCCAAGAACCCGGTTGTGCTCAGCCGGACCAAGTCCACAAATCAAATATTTCAATGCTTGGGCATTATGCTCGAGCTTACGATAATCATCAGCAGTAAATTCAGATTTAGGTTTAGGGACAACCTTACCTTCGGCATCCACTTTAGTGATGATGTTATCACCTACCTACATTACGTTCCATACCTGATAGTTCTCAGCCTTGATGAAGTTCTCCATTCGACTCTTCCAGAATTGGTAAAATTTGTCGTTCCAATTGGTCGTTGAGTTGAGTAACCTTCTTCCAATCGTTCAACTGTATTCATATTGCCGGATCTCTTCCCAAGGTTTTACCCTTTCTGTGGTGAAGATCTGCTCTGATACCAATTGATGAAACAGATAGCAACACGGGGGGGGGGGGGGATTGTGTTTGTGTGGAATCGTGACAGATTTTCGCACAGTTCTAGTGTGGGGTTCAGGGAAATGCGAAATAGTAAAGTGAACAAGGATTTAATGAGGAAAAATCCCTTGGCTCAAAGGGATTAAAAAACCTTGACCTCCCTCGGAGCAATTTAAACAACTCCACTAAAAAGCCTTTGAATGATTACATGAGAAACTCTCCTAGTCTACCCTTGAACCACCCCAACTCTATCCTCTCTAGGAAGAGTTATGCATATCTACCTTGCGGGTAGAGTGCCTCTCAGCTTTACAACAAAGCTCTCACACACACGACCCCAACCCGAGGAAGCTACACTTTAGCTTTTCCTCAAAATCTAGTTACAAGATAAAGATGGGAGAAGAAACTATATCTAGAACTTCGTAAAAAGGTTCAGGTGCCTTGGTCTTGATAATACTTTGTAAATATATCTCTCTGCAAATGCTCGGTCAAGCACACACACTTCTCTTGATCTTCTGTCATATATATAGCTTCATGGAGGACGTCTGTTGCTCCTCTTTCCTTAGTTGGTTGCTTGGTAAATTTATGGACTTGCCTTGATATTTTTGAATTGCTTCTCTCCATAATATTTCTCATATTCCATCTCGAGATATGTAGGGCAGTCAAATTAAGATACTTAAGATATTATAATCATGTATACACGAAAGTAGCATACAAATTACGGACAAGGAAATTATTTCATAAATGCAACGGATCAAATATGGAATATATTTCAAACAAGGATTACTTTTTAAATCCGTATAGCAAGATAAAGAATTCACTTAACAAGTATAAGTGCTATGGTCAACTTCCAATTATAAATTACGCACCCACATCAAGTAAAGATACTTTCCATAAAGTATTTAAATAATATTTAATGAGTGAATGTCAAGTCAAGTATGGAAAGATAATAAGCACCCAAATAAGCAAAATACGTATATATAGAGTGGACATGCATAGAAAGATATTTTTTGCTTAAAATAATATTCTTGACAAAGTGTAAGCACTCATATAAGGAAAGTATATTACTTGAAAATCAAGTAAGCGCAATCAATATTAATTCAAATCATATCACGGAACTAGAAATGGTTCTGCATTAGTCTCACCTACATGGTTAGTCAACAACACACTAATAATATCCATTTGATCTTGAGGATAGTTATGTCCTTTGTTTCGTAAGGAACTGTGAGCGGTTCCGTCCGCCGTTCCACCTGTATGGTTAGTCATCAACAAAACAACATACTCAACAACATGTCCGGCCGTCGGACTCTATTATGATAAAAATTAGGATCATCGTTATCATCATTATCATCATAATCAAGATGATGATCCTCTTCAGTATCCACGGGGTGGTCTAAGGGTCGGGTACGTCCTCGGCTGCCTCGGTTGCCTCCTCGGTTGCCTCCACCGGATGACTGAAATTGATTGAAGAAATCAGACGACAGAGATCCGAATGTCGACCCCATTGCAGGAATGGTACCATATCCAGAGTTAGAATGATAACCCATATGACCCATGTGCGGAACCTGAGGAGTCTACTCAACGTGCAACATGTACGGCCGAGGAAGAGGCTGAGGCGGAGGCTGATATTCGGCAACAATCCGTTCCATTGCTTCCAGCCGGGCCCTTGTTTCTTCATCATTCTTCCGTTGCTGTTCGAATGCCCGCTGCTGCTCCTCCAATTCTCGCTGCATTTGGGCGATGCGTGGATCCTCTCCCCTCCTTGATCGAGAAGATGATGAAGCTCCGCTGCCGCTGCGATCATACAAAATATGTTGCCCCTTAGCCCCCAGACACGGAAGCCGGCCCTTGTACACCCCAGCTGCCTCAAGGATCGCATCATCTTCCACGTCAGAATCGATCTCATCCTCCTGCGTCAAGCCTAATTCCGCCCGCTTCTTCTAAACATTTGCGTTATACTTCGTCTACAAGCATGTGCAAAAATTATTGAAATGATATTTACTTCGATTTGAAATAATAAAATTGATGTTACGTACTTCGATTTCAGCAAGGCGGAGTGGCAGATTGGCTTCTGTCTCATCACCGTGCGGAGTCCAACAATGTTTGATGACCTTGAGGATAGAGACCCTCTTCTTTTGAGGCCCCGCCTACAAGGTTCGAAAAATGCTTAAAATTCATAATAAATGTAAAAAAATGAAGGGTTGAAATGGTGTAAGGTTTATTGGAATACGACTTACAAAAGCTTCCTTATGTTTACTCTGAGGTTTGCGGCCTCTGTGTCATTGTGTCGTTAATGCCTTCTCGGACATCTGATTTTTCTTCCCGGCTTCGCTTCTAGCCAAGAAAGTCGGATCCGAAGACCATTGGCGGACGAGGTTTTCCCATACCTCATCCGAACACCATTGAGGCCTTACCCCACCGGCTCGGGCACGCTAAAAAGTGGGATGAAGCCAGTTTGAAACTCTGGCGTTATACGCCCTTAGAATAGCGAGGCCTTGTTCTTCATTCCAGCGAAACAAAGCCTTTATTAAATAAATAAATTAATTTATCATTTGTCAAATTTTATGTTAGTACAATGACACAGGAAAAATTCATTTTTTTACCTTGAACAAGTTCCACCAAAGTTCACGGACCTTGGGGTCAACATTCGTGCACGTAGCCCAGTTGCCAAGAAAGTGTCCACCAATTATGATTTTGATTTGGTTCAACACTTCTTGATTGTTTCAAAAAATTAATGATATTTTTTTATATCCATTTAGTTAGATTATTTGACATTAGATAAAATTATTTGACATTAGGTAAAGTTCATAGTTACTTACTTAGCAACCATGGGAGGTGTCACCCATTCCGAATTTTCATTGTTGCGCTCGGCTTGAGTTAAGGGCGCATAGTTCGGGCGGGCACGCGAGGTTGATTGTTCATTGCTCATCTAAAATAATTGATTAATGAGGAGTATTAATTTACATTTTCAAATAATAGTGTAAATATAATAGAAGATCAAATTTTGGTTGAAATCTTAAATAAGTTTTCGTATTTAAATTTTATAAAAAACAATTTTATATAAAAACGGTTTTATATAAAGGCAGTTTTATATAAAGGCAGTTTTATATAAAAGCAGTTTTCTTATAAAAGCAGTTTTTTATAAAAGCAGTTTTTTTATAAAAGCAGTTTTTTATAAACAGTTTTATATAAACAGTTTTATATAAAAACAGTTTTATACAAAAACAGTTTTATATAAAAACAGTTTTATATAAAAACAGTTTTCTATAAAAAACAGTTTTTTGTATAAAAACAGTTTTTTATACAAAAAAATAATCTGCGACTAATTTCAAATTTAAAAAAAACCGCCGGAGGCAAAATTGGGTTGACGGAATCATTCGTGACTAACCGTAGTCACGGACGTATCCGTGACTATTTTTTTTAAATAATCCGTGACTAGCCCGTGACTAGAATCGTGACTAACAAATCCGTGACTACAAGCGATTTTTTTTTTTGTAGTGATTAAACGATTAAGGTTGTAACTTAAGATAGCTAGTTTTTTATTATGACATATTTTCAAAGTTCTTCACGTCGATAATTTTTGTTCCTAAAGTTAGGTGGGCAACAAATAAAAATGTCGGTTAGAAAAATCTAATTTTATAGATTAAATTTAGGAACAATCAAATAAATGTCTAACATAGAAAAATTGGTTCTGTGAAAGCCAAAAAGTTGTAAAATTTTCTACTCATTTCAAAATTCATTGCACTTTGTAAATGTTGGTAAAAAAAATCAAATTTAATACATAATAAACATCAGTGAAAGACGAAAAGTGTTTTAGACAAGTTCAAAATTGTATGCTTTTGATACGCATATTTGAAATCATTCGCACCGTCAATTATGCCTATAAATGTTTTCTACAAAAATAGTTTAGAGAGAATAATTGTCTCTTAGATCGATATTAGGACCACTTCCTTTGCCTTCAACGATTTGTTTAAATTTAAGATGAATCAAGTTCAATTAGTCTTGCCTGAGGATCGTCTAAGAATGTCTATAATCTGCATTACACTTTTAGAATATTGTCTACAACGTTATACAACATGTAAATCGATCTCTAGTATATTTTGAATAGAAGATCAAGTATACTTTTTGCATGGATCCATACTATGAAAATATGAAGTAATGTTATATGTATGAATCTAAAATAGCCAATACTTACTCATAATCGAGTAATCGAGTAGCTTGCTAGCTTTTCGAGTCGATGATGTATATAACTTAGAGGTTTACTTGGTTTGGTTCGAGTCAAATTTGTGTACGAGTCGAGTTTGAATCGAGTCCAATAACTTAACTTGAGCATTTTTCACGTTGAATTTTATATACCTTTAGTTTTTTCTTTTCAATATTTAACCAATAATATTAGAAGTCCAATAACTTGAATTGAAATTTAGTGAGCTGAGTGAGTTTACATTCTTAAATTGCTAAAATTATGATTGAGTTGAAATCTGCTAATTAAAATATAATTTATTAATTATATTTCAATATAATTTATTGAAATCTGCTAATGAAAATTATATTTAAAATATAATTTGCTAATTAATAAAAAAGTGTACTCCCTCTATCCCATAAAATTTGATCAAAATTGACTTGTACATAGAATATTAAAGGAAAAGCTGCTTGCGTGATTGAGATTTGTCACGAATAGAAAGAATAACTTTAGATTTGTCAAATGAATATATGACAATGTCTTTTGAGATTGCTAAATCAGAAAATTCTAAAAAAATTTACGGAAAGAAAGGAATATAAAAAGGCTAAAATAGTCCTTTTTATTTATATCAACCAATTTACGCCGGCCACCTCAATGTTATATTTAAAACAGAGTCTATAAGAGTTCTGTAGCCCTATAGGTTATGATCTCTCGTTTGGTCTCACTAAAATTCACTGAATCGACCGATATTATCAATGTTAATGTACTTATGACGGAATATGCTGAATTATGGAAAGAAGAAAAAATATTATACATAAAAAAATAAAAAAGAAATAAAAACCCGTCTCTTTAACAAATTCAGATTGAAAAACAACTTCAATCTTACTGATTTTGATTGGAATAATTTGTTTTTTCACATTTGCCATATAAAAATGATGTCTCCCAAAGCTGAAAATGGGCTATCAATGGGATGCATATATTATTTAGTGAATGAATGAATGACTTAAAATAAGGAAAGAATATAAGGAAAGAAGTGGGGGATGGTCACAACTCAAAAGCAAAGAAGTTGGCCCCAATGCATGAAGGCGTTGCAGTTACCTAGCATGCAATGTTATCTTTGAAGCTGTATTCTTTTGTAGTTTTCTACGTCCGTGATCGCCTTCCCCATCTTGATGTGATTGGTCGGCTACACAATTATTTTTCCTTACTTTCTTTTTTATATTTATTAATACATACACCCCATACTAGCCATCATGTTTTTAATTTTTAATTTTACACCTCACAGTTTACATTTTAAGTGATGAATATAGGGGATTTATTTGGAATTCAAAAATTATTTTTAGTCACATTTTCATATTTTAGTGAAAAAGGAAATTGAATTCACTTATTCACGAATCTTTGAGTGTTTTTTTCGAATTAATGCTAATTAATTAATTAATTACGAAAATAATGTTGGGTTAAAAGTATTTACGGATCTACTGCTGGGTTTAACCGTGGTCAGGGAAAGTCGCTCAACCGTTGGGCGACTTATAAGTCGCCAAACGGTTTGACGACTTATAAGTCGCCCAACCGTTGGGCGACTTTTCATTAAGTAAAAACAGCACCCAGCCACAAAACAGAACACTGCGAATGAAACCCAACCCCCAAATCCCCCAAGCAGCAGCTACGAAAGACGAAGGACGAAGGACGACCGAGCCATTTCCATCTCCGACGAACTTCCATATCCGACGACCCCACTCCGGCAAACCTCTATCTTCAACACGAAGGTGAGTTTGAGGTCGGTCAACAGTTTCACAACAAAGAACAAGTCATCAATATGGTGAGCTTGTATTCTATCAAACAGAACCAATTTTTTCGGGTGATAGAGTCCGATAAACACAAATGGGTGACACAATGCAAAAGGAATAAAGAATGTAATTGCCCCCGGAGAATACGCGCCACAAAGAACAAAGGTAACCTTGACACCTTCACAATTGTGCGTTATCCTAGACCTCATTCTGCTACGTGTGTTGGGAACACCGACACTACCGATCATGTTGCTTTGACTTCAGATTTCATCTGTAAAGATGTGATTGCCATTGTTCACACTCATCCTTCCCTTAAAGTGCATACTATCATTGAGATGCTGAAGGAAAAGTATGGGTATACGGTATCATACCGGAGAAAATGGATGGGGAAGCAAAAGGCCATAGCAGAAATATTTGGCGGTTGGGAGAAATCATATTCTGAATTGCCCCGTTTCATGACAGCGCTCCAACATTCAAATCCTGGAACTATTTGGTGGAAAATGCCACCAAACCAGCCATAATAGGGTCACATGTGTGAAGAGATCATCAAGACACGATGGAGGGTCCAATGGGTAAGGTGTTAATTATAGTAATTCACATTAATAAAATTGATGATTAAAAAAAAGAATTAGTATAATAGTAAAAATTAACTAATACGATTTTGTTTGTTTGTAGGCATGCAGGTGACAGCGGATCCTAGGTCGAGTGATCAAGATGACCATGACAACTTCTTCTTTGTCTTTTGTATTGCAGTTTTTCTTGTACAACATTTTAGATAATTCACAACATTTTAGATTTTGTAGGAACAATTTACAAAATGTTACGTATTTTCTCTTGTATGTTGTATTTATGTGTTCGAGTATGAATATTAGATGATTAATTGTTATGAATGTTTGATGATTGTACTGTGTTTTACCGGTGAGTTGTATGTGTTTATGTATGTGTTTCTGAACATGTGTGTTGTATGTTTTATAATGTGTTGCATCTCGCTCGTAACACTTAAATAGGAGAAGGGAGACCTTATTTATAGCAAAAAGATGAGTCTGGGTTGAAATGGGGCAAAAAAACTTATGAAATTCTGTTTTCGGAATTAGGCACGATCGTGCCTACCCGTCCGGGCACGATCGTGCGTGGCTAGCAGTAGCTGTTGGTCTGCGTTTATATGGAAGCGGAAAGTCGCCCAACGGTTGGGCGACTTATAAGTCGTCAAACCGTTTGGCGACTTATAAGTCGCCCAACCGTTGAGCGACTTTCCCTAACCATGGTTAAACCCAACAGTAGATCGGTAAATATTTTTTTACCAGCATTATTTTCGTAATTAATTAATTAATTAACATTAGTTCGAAAAAAAACTCCGAATCTTTGTGGACACTAGACAGTGAGAATTAACTTTTATGGCAGATGGAGTACCCAATTTCGGTTACTTTTTTCACCGGATTAAGGGTTTAGGATATTTTTACCATTACTCTAATTTGTTAGTCTGATCAGGTCTGATCTGGTCTGTTTAGGTCTTGTCTAATGTCTAGTCTGGCCTGAACTAATCTGGTAAACGTCTGGTCTATAACTACGGAAGTCAAGTCTTGTCTGTTTAAGGATTATATTTAGGGTTCCGATTTACCAATGTCCTTAAGGCGGTCGGCTTTTCTAGAGTTTACCAGGGCAGAAGCCCTGCTACGACGGCGATCCAACGGTTGCTTTCCAAAGGTGGAGATTATGCGCTAAGCTAAACGTATATTTTTTTTATTGGCAACTAAAGTTTTTTTTTTTTTTTTGAGAATTATCACCTCTTATTATAGTCATGCAAACCTCTTCCTCTAGACAATGACACTCACTGAAAACGTCCAGTTGTTGAAAAGAAATGGTGCCACGTTTTTAGCATGCACGCTAGTCATCTACTTTAGTAGAGTATTTTATTACCAGTTTACCGACTTTCATTTTTAATCCATTCTCCAAACATACACGCACTATAATTTTTTTTTTCACAAAACGTTACGTATTGGGTGTAAAATCTTTTTTTTTTCAAAATGAGATGCAAAGTCTAATATCATCCCACAAATGAGATGCAAAGTCAAATCCTCCTTGATTTATTTATTCGTCTAATAAGGTTTTGTGCCATTACTTTAATTTGACACAATTATTAATCTAATACTAGTAGTTGAAAAAGTAAAATTCATGATTTAGGATTGAGTATAATAAAATGAGATAAGGAGTAATATATATCACACATTTTTTCTTAAAAAAGAAATGTGAAATTTATTTTGGAACAACTCTAGAAATGGCAGGGAGGGAGTGAGTATTTAATTTGTCACTACTAACACCCTCACTAATTTAATTTATACAGAGTACACTATTATTCACGCCTTAGCTTATACGATAGTACTTCGTATTATACTATGTGTACTAGTACTTCCTATTATACTTCCTATTATTCACGCCTTCCTCATCTTTGAAGTTGTGTAAGAAAAAAGTGAATGAATGTGAACCACATATTTTTTTCAAAAGTGAAAGTTGGAAGAATTAATTGGGACAGCCCAAAAAAGAAAGTTGGAAGAAATGAGCGAGACAGATGGAGTATAAGTTTTATGATTTTAAAGTGTACAAATTAGTGAATCTAAATATTATATACCTTTTGGAATCTTGAATAATACATAACATCTATAAAAATAAATTTATAATCAATATTACATTCTAAATTTTTGGAGGCCCCCTACATGAGTGGGCCCGGTGCCAAGCAATTACTCATTCACTAAAAAAGTGAATTTGTTTCAATTTACTATGTACCCGGAACATTTACGGTCACGACTCATGACCAACACGTACGTATAACTCACTACCTCTCAAGGAATAAAATAGGGTTTAACAATTGGTTTTGCGATTTTTCGGTTTAAAAACAAATAAAATCAAAACATTTGGTTTGAGCAAGTTATTATCAAAGGATGAACTGTTTGATTTAGATTAGTGAGCAAATTATTATCAAACAATGAACCGTTTGAACCCATATATGCGATTTTTAAGAAATTCCAATAGAAATTGCTCTAAATAGGAGCAGAAACGTTTTGAAATTCGAAAATAGGAGTATAATGTTTTTTATTCCTTGAATAGGAGTAGTCTGTCATGTTTGGGGAAAATGCCATGTTTTATACCTTAGTAATGCCAAACTTGGCTGAAATTTACTCCTATTCAAAAAATAAAAAACATGATAGTCATATTTGGAATTTCAAAACCTTTTTTACTAAAACATTCGGTTTACACTAAAATAGTATTCCTTTCAAATTAAAACATTTGGTTTGTGCAAATTATTATTAAAATTAAGATTACTATTCATAGAGTTGACTTCATGTTCATATTGAAACATTATAATGGTAGCATCGGACTTGGGGAACTATATATAGGCTTTTGTAGGAAAACGATAAAGTTTACGTACAATGTTTGATGAATGAAGATTGTTGTTGAGGTTGGTTTGAAGATATACGAGATCCGATCAACAACGATAGTTGGGGTGTCGCTGTTGTCGGCGAAGGTAAGAGTTTTGATTTTTGAAAGACGAGGAGGTCGCGATCAGCATAGTGGAGGCCGGAGTAAAAAAAGAAGAAAAGAGGTGAAAGATCACAGAATTTAGTCCAAAAAGAGATTATAAGTATTTGATGTGCATTATTCTATTCATAAGTGTAACCGGCAGGATTTATATTAGTTAGTTTCTTTTTTGTTGCGATATTACTGAATTTTACATTATTCATATACTCTATTGTTGAATTTCCACACCGGAAATTTGTAAAGAAATTAAGTGATGTATTAAGATTTAGATTACTCCTTCTATTAGGTTGACTTTGTAAGATGGAAACTCGGATCTTAACATCTATCTTGACTGCATGTTTATTAATGTATTATGGAGTATAAATTAAATTTTTGAAAAATATTATTAGATTCCCCTCATTTTAAATTTTACAAATCTTAATTATCTAAATTTTTTTACTGTAAGGTTCGTATATTCGTCTCCGGCTCAGGTCTTTCTACACACTCTCACACACCACTCTAGGGGAGGCTTTTGCACACCGCTCTCTATTCTCCACTAAGGACCTCTCTACTCTCACACAAAGGAAAGGAAGAAGAAGGGAGCTCTGCTCTCTGAAAATGTTACTCTCGCAGGCTGCTAAACAAGGAAGAAGCAAGGCTTCTATATAATAGGCAGATAGCCGAAGTGGAAGTCACGGGTGAAGTAGACAACAACAAGGACACTCACGGGAAGCCAAGACAAGAGGTGCAGCGGACAACAACAAAAGGGGCCAGACCAACAGTAAGTCAAACACTCAGGTATATAATTGATCAGATAATATACCTAGGTAAAAGGTACCAAAGTGGGAGTAAAACATAGGGTGCAAGCCTCACCAAATAAAGTGGAAGGGAGACCTTGGTAGGACCAATACCTCCAACATTCTCCACCTTATTGGTCCTAGGTGGTGTAGAGTAACAATACAAGGTTGTGACAAGACTCATCATCGCCGGGTCACCCGGAATATCAACAGATAAAACGGGCAAACACTTTATTAGGCAACTCACAGTTATCCACAATCAAAGTTTAATACGCGTTTACAGGACAAGTGCTTCTCAGCAGAAAGACACTTGGTACCCATATCCGCGAGATTAAACTCGGACGGGATCATGCACAGCTTGACTCCACCTGGATCAACAATATCACATATGAAATGGAACCTAACATCAATATGCTTAGTTCTATCATGAAATACAGGATTTTTGCAAAGTTGGATAGCCGATTGGCTATCCGAGAAAATGGTAACTCCCTGTTTGAGAAACCCAATTTCGGAGACAAGGCATTTGAGCCAGATGGCTTCCTTAAACGCTTCTGTGGCTGCAACATACTCAGATTCAGTGGTAGAAAGGGTCACAATAGACTGTAGTTGAGACTTCCAACTTATGCAAGAGCCACACAAAGTAAAAACATAAGAAGTGGTCGACTTCCTGTTATCTCTATCATTTGCATAGTTAGAATCAACATAACCAATCAATTCAATACCACTAGCACATTTGGAGAAAACTAATCCATGCTTCACAGTAGATATCAGGTATCTTAGCAACCACTTAAGAGCATTCCAATGAGGCAAACCAGGGTTGGACATATATCTACTCAAGCAACTAACCGCATATGCAATATCAGGTCTAGTGCTAACCATAAGATACATAACCGACCCTATTGCGCTGGAATAGGGCACAGATTTCATTTTCTCAATTTCAGGAGCAGTCTTAGGAGACTGGTCCTTACTTAACACAAAGTGAGATGCCATAGGGACATTGACAAGAGAAGCAGATAACATATTGAATTTACTCAAAACTTTTTCTATGTAAGAAATCTGATTCAAAGTAAGAGTACACTTACTCCTATCCCTAACAATGTTTATGCCTAGGATCCTCTTGGCATCACCTAGGTCTTTCATGGCAAAATTCGCACAAAGGCATTTTTGCACATCTTTAATAGCATTTAGAGAAGGACTAATTATCAGCATGTCATCCACATAGAGTAACAAAAATACAGGCACAGAAGAAGTATTCTTGAAATACAGGCAATGATCACAAACAGATTTTTGGAACTTCAAAGATATCACGCATTTATCAAATTTGATGTTCCACTGCCTAGGGGATTGCTTCAGGCCATACAACGGCTTCCTAAGAAAACAGACATGCTCACTTCTCTTGGGATCCACAAAGCCCTCAGGCTGGCTCATATAAATTGTTTTGTCCAATTCACCATGCAAAAATGCAGTAGTTACATCCATTTGTTTCATTTCCCAGTCATGGTGAGCAACTAAAGCAAGCATCATACGAATAGTGGTGAATTTCACAACAGGAGCAAAGATTTCTGCATAATCTACCCCCTCTTTTTGAGTAAACCCCTTCGCAACCAACGTAGCCTTAAACCTAACATCACTAGGTTCTTCCTTAACCTTAAACAACCACTTACAATCAACTACCGAACAGTTGGGGGGTCTAGATACAAGGGTCCAAGTCTGGTTCACTCTCAAAGAGTTCATCTCACTTTTCATGGCACTAATCCATTTCTGAGACTCTTTAGAACTTAAGGCTTCACGGTAGGTCTTGGGGTTCATTCAGCTCTAGGGATTCAAACACAGAAAATGCAAACATAGAAGTATCATGCACAATGAAAGCATAATCAGGCATACTATCAGCAGTTCTCCTAATAGCCTTTCTACTCTTATCTCTAGCAAGTTGATAATCATGCAAATTATCACTACTAGGCTCCACATGCAACTCATGCAAATTATTGTTGTCATGAAAATCAGATTCAACACCCATATCATGCAAATCATGCTCAGTATCATGCAAATGCTCCACCTCACTCGAGGTGGTGGGACTATCATGCTCAGAGGAATCAGAATCATGCATAACAATATCATCAGTAATAACAGGATCAACAGATAAAGGACTAGCAGCAACAGGGACAGACTCCACCTCACTAGGAGTACTATCAGACCTAGACTCAGGATTAGAAACAGACTCGGTCAAGCAAGGAAAATCAGTTTCATTAAACACCACATTTCTGCTAATGACCACCTTAAAGCCTACCTGGTTCCTATCCCATAACTTGTAACCCTTTACCCCCTCTGGATAACCTAGGAAGACACATTTCTTAGACCTAGGATCCAACTTGTCACCCTGTTGATGTGCATACGCTGCACAACCAAACACCCGAAGGTTAGACAGATCAAGAGGCTTACCGGTAAAGACGGCTTCAGGACACTTACCACCAAGAGGGACAGACGGGGACCTATTAACCAAATAGACAGCGGTAGTAACTGCCTCACCCCAGAATTTCTTAGACAAACCAGAGGTAGCTAACATGCTTCTAACCTTATCCAACAGAGACCTATTCATTCTCTCTGCTATCCCATTCTGTTGGGGAGTATAAGGCACAATTTTGTGCCTTTTTATCCCACAATCCACACACAGCTTATCCATCTCCTTATTATAGAACTCTAACCCGTTATCGGTCCTAAGGGTTTTAACCTTCCTGTCAGTTTGGTTTTCAACTAGGGTTTTCCACTCCCTAAACCTCACAAACACATCAGACTTGCGTTCTAAAAGGCAAACCCACATCTTCCTAGAAAAGTCATCAATAATAGAACGGAAATATTTCCTACCCCCGTGGGTAGGAACACTGGCAGGACCCCAAACATCGGCATGAACATATTCAAGCACAGACGAACACTTAGACAGATTAGGGTAAGAGGATGGAGGGAAGCTGACTCTATGCTGCTTGCCTAACACACAAGATTCACAGAAAGGCACAGAAGTCACAGAGTCCTTACCAAAATAACCAGCCCTACACATGACTTCTAAACCCTTATTGCTCATATGTCCTAGCCTATTATGCCATAAAGAGGTCTTATCAGAACATACAACATTCACAGACTCAGCAAAAGGTTTAGCATGACACACATAAAGGTTATTCACCTTCTCAGCTTTAAATAACACAAGAGAATTTTTCAAGATTTTCATGCAACCATTCCCCCACTTTCCCTGTAAACCACTACTCTCCAAAGCAGCAACATATAACAAGTTATGACACAAATCAGGGACACGCCTCACATTCTTAATGGTAAACACAGAGCCACAAGAAAACTTCAGACATATATCACCAACACTAAGCACATTGCATCTCTTATTATCAGCTAAGGAAACATAGCCACTATCACATAATTCATATGGAGAAAACAAATCTCTAAAGGGGGACATGTGATAGGTACAACCAGAGTCAATCAACCATTCATGCTCAGACAGGGAATTTCTCACAGAGTTAACATGGTCACAAACCATCAAAATGTCACCAAGGTAACATCTATCAACAACTACACTAGCATGCTCGGTCTTCTTAGGGTTAGGGCAATCCTTAATGAAATGGCCAGCTTTACCACAATTGTAACACACTCTCTTCCTAGATTTGCTCCTCTTTCTCCCAGGCTGACTAGTGTTCTTACTTTGACTATTTTGCTTAGAGTTCTTAGACCTACCCTTAGATCTACCTCTAACAAACATAGACTCACCGGAGTCCCTGGACTGACTAGCACTACCCCTAGCATGCTTCAGGTCTAATTCCTTACTCCTTAACCCATTAACAACAATATCTAACGAAATATCATCCCTACCATATTTAATAGCGGACTTAACATCATTATAAGAGTCGGGAATGATATTAAGTAACACTATGAGAGTATAATCATCTATGTGTTTATCACCTGTCTGTTTGATATTCTGTATCAGTTTATTAAACACATCCAAATTCTCATCTATATCCTTAGTCAGGTCAAGCCTAAACCTAAAGAATTTCTCAAGTAAAACCAACTTCCCGGGCAAAGAGGTATCAGTATAGAGACTATCCAATTTCTCCCACAAAGCCTTAGCAGATTCAATAATACCCACTTTCCTAAGAACAGAATCAGACAGATTCAAGTAAATGGTAGAGCAAGCAGTTTCATTCATTTCACTTTGCTTAGCCTTATCTTCTGATTCAAGGAAAATACCAGTGATAGCTCTGAAAACCTTTTGTTGTATTAAAACACACTTAATTTTCTGTTTCCAAATATCAAAATCTGTTTTTCCAATAAATGGAAGCATACCATACTGATTAGCAGCCATGGTATCAACCACAAAACAACACAAAGCTAAACAGACAAATTTGCCAGAAAATAAATCAACCCGGGCTATAAAGTATTCACTTTAATAACCACGGGCAGCATGCAACAAAGAGCAATTTTGGAACGTTTGGCACATAAACAACTTCGGGCAGCAATTAGGATTAATTAATTCTACCCCTAACACCCAATAAACCACCCCTACGCACAAGAATTGAAATTAACAACACTTTGCAATTCAATTTAAACAACTAAACAATATGCCACAAAGGAGAGGGTTTAGCAAACGCACCTGGGGGGTTGGCGGCCAGGATACAATCTACCGGCGGCCCGCGGGGAGGGGGAATAAATTAAATCCGGAGGCACCCGGTGCACCTAGGGTGTTTATCGCCAATTTACCTTAGCGACCTTACCTACCTAATTAAAAAAATTGAGTGAGTTTGACCGGCGTTGACCGGCGGTGACCGACTGCTCCAGCAACTCCAGCAGTCCAAGTCAACAGCTGAGGTCCAGCTTGGCCCAGCAGTCCAGTAGCTCAGTAACAACTCCTGTTCAGGTCAGATGCTCTCCAGGTCCAGCAACTCTTCTAGCAGATCCAGGAGCTCCAGGTTCAGCTCTTGCTTGTAGGTCTAGTCCAAAGCTTCCTGCCAACTCCAGCAATTTAGCAGCCAAGCCACCCAATAGCCCAGTTCCAGCAACCCGTCAAGGTGTGTCAAGCCTCCAGGTCCAGCCCAGCTCGTATGTCAAGCTTCGCTCCAGCTACTTGCGCAAGTCAAGTCTTCTTCTTCAGCAAGAAACAAGGAAGCAGTACTCTTCGTCCCTGCGGCTACAGCCTTTCTGCGAACCACAAAAAATCGCAAGTGACCTTCGCAATTGATGACCCTCGGCTCCAGCGTCGAATTCCGGAGAGCAATGGCGGGGCTTCAACTTCCGACGATTTTGGCAGCGTCTAGCGATTTGCGCAGGTCCAGGTCAACAACCAGATCCAGCTTCGCAGCAACGGTGGCCTGCAATGACGACGGTAGGCTGCTCCAGCGACGAACAAATCGGCGAGCAACTCCCTGCGGCGACGAGCTTCCAGGAGACGGCTGAACTTCAAGGGGTGGAGGCTTCAGCTTCCGATGAGCTCGATTTCAACAAGCAGGGACCACGGTGGAAGACCAGTGAGCTCGTGTGAATGACCAGACAACTTCAGGGACCTTCGGCGAGCTCCAACCTGGCATACGGCGGCAGACGGCGGCGTACGGCGGTAGAGCGTTAAAGATGGCGGAATCCGGAAAAACCGACGGCGAGGACAACCCTTGCCTCTGATATTTACTACTCCCTCCGTCCTTATTTGTAAGATACTTTACGGTTTACGATGTTTGACCGACGATAAAGCAAATTGATCCCTGTCGACACTCAAATTAGTTTTAGAAAATAAAATTTACATATTCAGAAACTACATTAAAACCGCTACAAAACCTGCAAAAAATAATTCAGATTTCATAAACTTTTGATATATAATGTAAAAGATTAAGAGTTATTTATGTTGACCAAGTGAATAGTAAATGTATCTTACAATTTGGGACTGAGGGAGTAATAAGGAATGAAAAATATTAATGATCAAATGTGTGTGTTGCCAAATGTGAAAAGTTGGCTGTTGCAATTAAAAGAGAATGGAGGAAGTATACACGGAATATATTAGCAGAGGAAGGCTATGTCAATATTCAAAACACTGAAATTGTAATAAAAATTGAAAAATACAAAGTGTGTCAAAATACATACATTAGACTACAATTGTATTGTTTATGGAAGCAATGAGTTGAGACAATTATTGTGTTTTGCGTGCCTGTTTGCATGTGGATTGACTTCTTAATTCGTTTGAAGATCCACCACCCCGTATTACAAATTACAAATTGACATATACATATAGATGCTATTTTTTAATGGATATATATACATGCTAATATAAAAAATATAAAGTTTTTCAAAAATTAATAGTTACAACTACAAAATACCAAATCCTCAATATTTATTGATGGATCACCGAGCTAGGGTAGCCGAAATCCGAGTAAAGTAAGAGAGAAGAGTTGATCGGAAAGTTCAGGTAAGTATTTTAGCAGAGTAACAACAAGAGAATACAAAATTCGATCCCTTTCCACATGTTGGAAGGTGATACTTGGTGCCCAAGTAAAAAAGATGCTGATCTAATGGGGAGAGGACACGTGTCCCATCCGTTTTAACAGACTAACAGATTAAATCGATGGGGTGCAATCACGTGTAAAGGTGATTGGAGAGATAGTTGGGACAACTGGTTGATTGGAACTGCCCCTAACAAACTGATATCCGAATGTCCATGTGGTAACACATGTATAACCAAGAATATTCTTTCTGCCCGCTGCCAGAAGTGACATGGCCTTCTCCAGAGGTAGTGATGATGTGGCGGTACTCTTGTGTGGCGTCCGTTTCTGTGTATTTGTCTAAGTCTACAATGCTTTAGTCAGACCTCGAGCTCAATGAGGTCAGTTCTTGGATGCACGGGCTCATCATTAGGAAATGTGTCCTTCGTTCTTTGCTCCGTTCTTGAGATATTAGACTCTTATGCCTGACTTCGGTTGGCCTCACGTTGGTGCCCGAGGTCAGAGTTGGTACCAAGCTCGATGCTCACGAGGTCGGCCTCATAACCTGTCGTGTTTGATTGATTCCTGAGCTTTGTGCTTCGCCGACCTCAGGGGTCGAGGTCGAGGTCGGCTAGCATTCGACACTTAATTAGTTGTTTTTGTTGTCTGGCGCTTTGTCCCGACCTTGGTGGGTCGGGGTCGGTCCCAGTTGTGGACTTAGTACTTTTATGCATCCTGGGATGGATCCGTAGAGTAAATCACTAGCGATTATGATACCCTTGTGATATATAGGAATATACAACATCATTAATAGAGAAGCTTATTGCCTACTTTAAGAGTTCAAGTAAGCATCTAAAATATTATGTCACTTTAGTTATTATTCATTTACGTACTCATTGATCTATCACTAGTGTTAGTTACTAGTATTAATTAAATAGTTAAGTTTAATTATCTATAAATAAGTAAAATAAATGAAATAAGAAATGTTATTTTGTGGCAATTATATTGGATTATCTATTTCATTATAGGGAAAAGTACGGAAAAGATACTTGTGGTTGAGCACGTTTTCAGATAGGGTCATGTGTTTTATTTTTTATCAAAGTGGTGCATGCGTTTGAATTCCGTTATCACAAGAGGGTCACGCCGTTAAAAATGTTTGAGAAAGACGGTTAATAGTAACTATGATTTTCAAAACTGTCCGAAAAATTAAAAAAATACCAAAAAGTGCGCCTCGTCAAGATATATGACTTCCAAACCACCTTCACCTTTGGATTTTCGGATCTGTTTGAATTATTTTTTAGAAATGATTTCTTTAATATCACTTTTCTGGTAGATTTTTCGGTGACAAGGATGGCTGGAAACAAAAAAGAAAAATGGCATAGCGGTCATCTTGCTGAGGCGCACCTTCTGGTATTTTTCTTTTAATTTTCGGGCACTTATGAAATCCGGAGTTACTATTAACCGTCTTTCTCGAGCGGTTTTAACGACGTGACCCTCTTGTGATAACGGAATTCAAACACATGAACCATTTTGATAAAAAATGAAACACATGACCATATCTGAAAATGAGCCCAACCGCAACTATCTTTTCCGTACTTTTCCCTTCATTTTATTTTCTTCTCACCCCTCTTTTTCTTCATCATTTTCTTTATTTTATTTGTAAAATGAAGAAGATGAAGTATAGATATGAGATAGATATAAAGATTATAACCTTTGGATATTCTACTATTTGATATGTGAAAATTTTTCTGAGTGTATTTACAAAGGCATCACCAAACCCCTATTTATACTGGTTGAGCTTGGTGATGAATCATCAAAGAGTAATTCTACATATCTTACTGGCAACATTAAAACTAGCCATCTGTCTATCTATGATTACAAGGATGGAAACTAGATTAGTGTCCTGATTACAAGGATGAATATTCACACTTGTCAATTTGATGGTTTTACAACACTCCCCCTTGAATGTTCATCCTTGAATATGTATTTGTTATTTTAAAACTTATTGTGATAACGTGTGTGAAAATTAAGGGGTAAATATTACGACTTAAAATGTCGTTGTATTTGGATGTACTGTCTCGTTAAACACCTTATCAGGAAAAACCCAGTGGGATAAAAACCCGATGAATGAAAAAAGAGTGCGGTGCATTCAAATACTCCCCCTGAAATTAACATAAATTATAAAGACGGCGCATGCCGATTTTCTGTACAAGTTCTATGTACGTCTTCGAGGGTAAAGATTTGGTGAAGAGATCGGCCGGATTTTCACTGGATCTGATTTGTTGAATGTTGATCTTCCTTTCTTTCTCAAGGTCATGAGTAGAGAAATTTTTTGGAGATATGTGCTTCTTCTATCTCCTTTGATGTAGCCTTCATTAATTTGAGCTATGCACGCAGTGTTGTCTTCGTAGATCACAGTAGGGTGAAAAGTAATAGGTTCCATACCGCATTCATTTTGGATGTGTTAAATCATAGACCACAACCACACACATCCTCTTCCGGTTTCATATAGTGCAATTAACTCAGAATGATTTTATGATGTGGTTGTCAATGTCTGCTTCATAGATCTCCACGAGATTGCAGTGTTACCATAAGTATACATACCATGTTTGTGATTTCACCTTTTGAGGATCCGACAAGTATCCGACATCTGCATATATGATTAAAGTGGCTTTTGCATCTTTGTGGTAGAATAGGCCGAGATCAACTGTACCACGGAGATAAGAGAATATGTGCTTGATCTCGTTCTAATGATGCCTTATTGGGCATGAGCTGTACCTAGCTAATAAATTTACAGAAAATGCAATATCTGGTCTAGTATTATTAGCTAAATACATTAAAGCTCCAATAGCACTCAGATATGGTACTCAGGACCGAGTATTTCTTCGTTGTCTTCTGTGGAATGGAATGAATTATCGTCTATGTTGAGAGATCTAATCACCATTGGTGAAGTCAACGGATGAGCTTTGTCCATATAGAATCTCTTAAAAACTTTCTCGGTGTAATTGGACTCATGGACGAAAATTCCATTCTTCAAATGCCCAATTTGAAGTCTGAGACAAAATTTAGTTCTCCCGAGATCTTTCATTCCAAATTCTTTCATAAGATATTTTGCAGTATTTTAAATTTCATCAGGAGTTCCAATAATGTGTAAGTCATCAACATATACTGCAATTATGACAAATCTTGAATTTGATCGTCTAATGAAAATACATGGACTACTTGGATCATTCTTATACCCTTCTTTGAGAAGATATTCACTGAGATGATTATACCACATTGGTCCAGATTATTTTAGTCCTACAATGACTTCTGTAATTTAATGGAAAACATTTCTCGAGGTTTCGAGCTATAAGTTTCAGGCATTTTAAATCCACCGGGAATTTTCATATAAATGTTTGTATCGAGTGAACCATATAAAAATGCAGTCACTACATCCATTAGACGCATTTGCAGCCTTTAAAAAATAGAGATGCCAATGAGAAACCTTAATGTAGTTGCATCAACTACTAGAGAATAGGTTTCTTCATAATCTATTCTCGGCATTTAAGAAAAACCTTGGGCAACAAGTCGGGCTTTATATCTTACAAATTCATTCTTCTCATTGCGTTTACGCACAAATACCCATTTAAAACAATCTGGTTTTACGCCTTTTGGTGTAGGGACTATCGGTCCAAAAATATCACGTTTTTCAGTGAATTTAATTCAGTCTGGATAGCTTCATTCCATTTTGGCCAATTGTATCGTTTCCGACATTCTTCTATTGATGTTGGCTCATTGTCATTGTTTTCATTCATAACATTTGTGGCAACGACATAAACAAATATCTCATTGATATCAATATCTTTTCGATTCCATTGCATTCCAGTAGAAACGTAGTTTATTGAAATTTCATAATTATCAACGTTTCTATCATTATCTGGAATATCTTCCTCATTTAAGGAAGTTGGATCATCATTTGAGATGTTTGTTTTGTCAATATCATTTTCTATGCCGGTATTTTCAAATTGTTTATTTTCTTGTTCAGAAGGATGAACATATTTGGCATCACAGATCAAATCCTGCCTTTTAGTTTTTCTTGGTTTTATGTCTTTTGATCCAAGTGGCCTTTTCAGAATTCTCTGCTGGTATTTCGATCATGGCAGGGGCATTCATAGCAGGAATATGTGACTTTGTCACTTTCTTTGTATCTGTGAATGCATCAGGCAACTGATTTGCAACACTTTGTAAATGATTTATCTTTTACACCTCTTGCTCACATATATTTGATCTTAAATCAAAATGTGATAATCCTGTTACATTCCATGTAATTTCTTTAATACTTGGGTCTAATTTATTATTTTCTCCCGCTAAGGTTGGGAACACTGTCTCGTTGAATGACAGTCTGCAAACCGTGCGGTGAATAAAAGTCACCGGTCATAGGTTCGAGATATTTTATTATTGAGGGAGATTCAAATCCAACATAAATTCTCAAACTACTTTGAGGACCCATTTTTGCACGATGAGGTGGAGCAATTGGAACATAAACAGCACAACCAAATATCTTAATGTGTGCTAAGTTTGGCTCTTGTCCAGTAACTAATTGGATTGGGGAATATTCATGATATGCAGTTGGTCCAAGCTTAAGTAAATTTGCTGCATGTAAAATAGCATGTCCCCAAGCTGATGAAGGTAAATTACACTTCATTAATAATGGTCTGGCGATTAATTGTAATCGTTTAATCAAAGATTCAGCAAGACCATTTTGTGTATGGACATGAGCAACAACTTTAGTGTCTTCGAGTGTATTGATTAATAGCATCAATAGTGTCTTCGAGACCATTAGCCTTTAAATGTACTAAAGCATCAACTTTCCATTCCAGGTACTTTTGACCAGACAGATCAAGAACGTTGAATTCTCTTTTGCTTATGTTGACCATGTATACTGCAGGATGATTTCTTGGAGATTTTTTAGCAGATTCGTGTTGATAACGTGTTGTAAAATGAAGAAGATGAAATAGAGATATGAGATAGATATAAAGATTATAACCTCTGGATATTCTACTATTTATAATGTGAAATTTTTCTGAGTGTATTTACAAGGCATCACCAAACCCCTATTTATACTGGTTGAGTTTGGTGATGAATCATCAAAGAGTAATTCTACATATTTTGTTGGTAACATTAAAACTAGTCATCGGTCTATCTATGATTACAAGAATGGAAACTAGATTAGTGTCCTGATTATAAGGATGAATGACCCAGTGCTCTGGCTCCGCCCCTATAATGACTTCATTTCAGTTACGAAAGCACCCTATCCAGAACAAATCATTAATCACTATAGAAGAACAAACTGGACAAATTAAAATGGAATATCTACGAAGTCTCAAACTGAATATAAATATGCCCAAAATTCAGTAGCAAATCACGTACACATCTATTAGTCTATTACAATCACAAATATAATGCATCTGTTGTAAAATCCTGGAAATGACAAGTGTGAATTGTTCATCCTTGTCATCAATCCAGAAATTATGTTTAATCCTTGTAACCTAGTTAGAACAGATGGCTCAAATTGTTATTGCCACCAAATCTGTAGATTCATCCCTTAAGTGACTAATCATCAAGTTCAAACAGTATAAATAGGAGCTTGATGAGGCATTGTAAATTCATTCAGAAATTCAGAACTTCTCAGATATTAAGAAGAAGATATTTAGAGCTTTTGTTAATATATCTCTCTTTTGAATTTAGTCTTCATCTTCTTCATTTTCACAACACGTTATCAGCACGAATCAGCTCAAACTCTTCAAGAATTCAGCTATCCCCTGCAGGTATTAACATTAACACTACGTATGATTGATCTTCTTTAAATTGCTCAAGAAAGAATTAAATAAATCTGAACATTTTATTTGACTGACCGAAATTGAGACCCTTCTGTCCGAATCTGAAATTTATGTTGTTGTTTTCATATTAGCAACATACATACCTGTGATACTCTTTTTCTTCAATCTAATGTTAAACGAATAGGAAACGAGCAACATGATAATACTTGGGGGAAAGATAACACCACTATAACACCATAAATAAGAAATCTGGAAATATGTAATACATAGTACTTGGTAAGAGAGGGGATAGTTAAATATGACTATGAACTACAACTCAACGATACAGAGTTATCTCTAGTAGTGTGGATTTCTAAAGCTAATATTTAAAATGAAATGAACATGCAACCTTTTGTCTCTGACGTTTATAATGGTTTGATCTGACCAATTTTTCAAGTTGTAATAACAACAAACAATTACCACATTTATAACCTATCAAAATTCAAGGAAGCATAGATCTTGTTTTATTTTTGACTTATCCTCTGACTGCATTCACAGCATGTCACGAGACCTGTTTTTTTTCACCATGTGAATGCTTGTTTTGTTCTTGGCTTTAAACAAGCAGTGAATTATTATTTTTATTTAATGAGACATGTAAATAAATAAAAGTAAATAAATTACTACTCCGTATTTAGAATCACGGTACTACTGCTTTAATGCAAGAACTTAATACAGAATACCATTTTTCTGAGTAATATAAGTTAGAATGCTCCAGAGTTCCTATTGAATTACTATTCGGTTACTTTTGTTTTTATCTGCCAAAACCATTCAAAGTAATTAACAATCATTTTCCTCAAATACATAAAACAAGAGATGCATGACGTGTTAGTTTACATAGTACTACACTTCTACGTGTCTTTCTTTTGAATTTGTATTTACAGATATGCATCAATATCCATAAGCTTTATAATTCTCTAAATTCTAAAGTAAAACATTGATCAAACTATAATTAATACGGTTTTACTAAATTTGTATTAATGATTTTTGTAGTATATCATGGCAAATATTAGCAAACGAGAATTCGACGTTCTTGATTTGTCCGGTCAAAAATATCTGGAATGGAAAGTTGATGCTTTAGCACATTTAAAGGCTAATGGTCTTGAAGACACCATTGAGGCTGATAATCAATCATCCTCCCAGGATAAAGCGAAAGCTATAATTTTTCTCCGTCATCATCTCCATGAAAGTCTCAAATCTGAATATCTTTTGGTTGATAACCCAAAAGAATTATGGGACAATTTACAGGAGAGATATGGCCACCAACAAAAGGTACTTTTACCAAAAGCTCAGTATGACTGGATCAATCTAAGGTTCCAGGACTTTAAATCTACCAGTGACTATAATTCTGCTATGTTCCAAATAACATCTAAACTAAAGTTATGTGGACAAAAAGTCACTGATGCTGATATGTTGGAGAAAACCTTTTCTACAATGCATATTTCTAATATGCTGCTACAACAACAATATAGAGAAAAAGGTTTTAAAAAATACTCCGATTTAATATCAGTATTATTGGTCGCTGAGCAAAATAATGACCTTTTGATGAAAAATCATAATCTGAGACCCACTGGTTCTAGTCCTTCGGTTTATGGTCCATCTGGCCATAATTTAGCCACTGAATCAAATGCAACATACAGTGGCAGTAGAAGGCATTTTAAACGTGGGCATTTTAATGGTCATAAAAACAAGTCACACCGAGAATTCAAAGAGATCAAAAGACCAAATTATAAGGGCAAGGGCAAACAAAAGGCCCATCAAATAAATCGCCCTATAAAATCCTCGGTGAAGACGACTTGTTACAAGTGTGGCATGACGGGGCACTGGGCTAACAAATGTCGTACTGCAAAGCATCTGGTGGAATTATTTCAAGCTTCCATGAATTTGAACAAAGGCAAAAATATGGAAGTTAATTATGTCAATGACACAACTCCACCTCTGCCAAAATTTGACGTGTCTGACTTTTTCGCGGATGATGCCATTATGGACGATGCTTTTGCCATAAACCAAAATGTTACTAAATAAAATAGTTGACTCCTGATGTTCTACAATGTACTTTTTCTTTCTTCCCCTTTTTATTTTGTTTTTAAATAAATATGTGTAATGTATATACTCTTATGTTAAATAATATGCATAATTTGTGATCAAACTTATGTTTACATATATTGAAGATATGGATCACTCAAATGATAAAGAACTGTGTCTGATAGACAGCGCCACAACGCACACTATTTTGAGAAATAAAATATATTTCTCTCAAATTACTTTAGTTGAGGCTAAAGTCAATACCATATCAGGTGTTGCGAAGCTCATTGAAGGCTCTGGGAAAGCATATGTGATGCTACCTAATGGGACAAAAATAATTATAAATGACGCTTTATACTTCAGCAAATCGCGGAGAAATTTATTGAGCTTTAAAGATATGCGTCAAAATGGTTATCACATAGAAACCATGAATGAAAACCAAAGAGAATATCTTTGTCTCACGACAACTAAATCTGGCGCTAAATATTTTTGTGAAAAAATGTCAGCATATTCCTCAGGACTATATTTCACATATATTAGTCCATTCGAAATAAATTTGGTTTCTAACACAAAGTTAGATGATCGGAAAACATTCATGTTGTGGCATGACCGTTTAGGTCACCCAGGCCAAGTAATGATGCATAAAATCATTAAGACTTCACTTGGACACCCATTAAAGAATATCAGGGTTCCAGTATCAAGTGATTTTCCTTGTAAGGCCTGTTTTCTTGGCAAAATGATCATCAGGCCTTCAATGAACAAAATTGCAACTGAATCACCTGCATTTTTAGAAAGGATTCAAGGAGATATTTGTGGGCCGATAGCCCCACCATGTGGACCATTTCGATATTTTATGGTGTTGATTGATGCTTCAACACGTTGGTCACATGTTAGTCTTTTATCGACTAGAAATTTAGCATTTGCTAAACTCCTTGCTCAAATCATACGATTAAGAGCTCATTTTCCGGATCATTCTATAAAGAGAATCCGACTTGACAATGCAGGAGAATTTACATCCCAATCATTTAACGACTATTGTATGTCGATTGGCATTGATGTGGAGCATCCTGTTGCTCATGTCCATACACAAAATGGTCTTGCTGAATCTTTGATTAAACGATTACAATTAATCGCTAGACCATTATTAATGAAGTGTAATTTACATTCATCAGCTTGGGGACATGCTATTTTACATGCAGCAAATTTAATTCGGCTTAGACCGACTGCATATCATGAATATTCTCCAATGCAATTAGTTACTGGACAAGAGCCAAACTTAGCACACATTAAAATATTTGGTTGTGCAGTTTATGTTCCGATTGCTCCACCTTATCGTACAAAAATGGGTCCTCAAAGAAGGTTGGGAATTTATGTTGGATTTGAATCTCCCTCAATAATCAAATATCTTGAACCGATGACTGGTGACTTATTCACCGCACGGTTCGCTGACTGTCATTTCAATGAGACAGTATTCCCAACCTTAGGGGGAGAAACTAATAAATCGGACCCAAGTACGAAAGAAATAACATGGAATGCAACAGGATTATCACATCTTGACTCAAAATCAAATATATGTGAGCAAGAGGTGCAAAAGATAATCCATTTACAAAATGTTGCAAATGAGTTGCCTGATGCATTCACAGACACAAAGAAAGTGACAAAGTCACATATTCCTACCATGAATGCCCCTGCCAGAATCGAAATCCCAACAGAGAATTCTGAAAAATCTTTTGCAAATGATTCTTCTATACGCAAAAAGCGTGGCAGGCCACTTGGATCGAAAGATATAAAACCAAGAAAAACTAAAAGGCGGGAATCGATCTGTGATGCCAAAGATGTTCATCCATCTGAACAAGAAAATGAACAATTTGAAAATATTGGCATAGAAAATGATATTGACAAAACAAATATCTCGAATGATGATACAACTTCCTTAAATGAGGAAGATATTCCAGATAATGATAGAAACGTTGATAATTATGAAATTTCAATAAACTACGTTTCTACTGGAATGCAATGGAATCGTAAAGATGTTGATATTAATGAGATATTTGTCTATGTCGTTGCCACAAATGTTATGAATGAAAACAATGACAATGAGCCAACATCAATAGAAGAATGTCGGAAACGACACGATTGGTCAAAATGGAATGGAGCAATTCAGGCTGAATTGAAATCACTTGAAAAACGTGATGTTTTTGGACTGATAGTCCCTACGCCAAAAGGCGTAAAACCAGTAGGCTTTAAATGGGTATTTGTGCGTAAATGCAATGAGAAAAATGAAATTGTAAGATATAAAGCCCGACTTGTTGCCCAAGGGTTTTCTCAAATGCCGGTAATTGATTATGAAGAAACCTATTCTCCAGTAGTTGATGCAACTACATTAAGGTTTCTCATTGGCATGTCTGTTTTTGAAAGGCTGCAAATGCGCCTAATGGATGTAGTAACTGCATATTTATACGGTTCACTCGATACAGACATTTATATGAAAGTTCCCGGAGGATTTAAAATGCCTGAAGCTTATAGCTCGAAACCTCGAGAAATGTTTTGCATTAAACTACAAAAGTCATTGTATGGACTAAAACAATCTTGACGAATGTGGTATAATCGTCTCAGTGAATACCTTCTTAAGGAAGGATATAAGAATGATCCAATTAGTCCATGTGTTTTCATCCGGCAATTAAATTCGGGATTCGCCATAATTGCAGTATATGTTGATGACTTAAATATTATTGGAACTCCCGATGAGATTGAAAATACTGCAAAATATCTTATGAAAGAATTTGAAATGAAAGATCTAGGGAGAACCAAATTTTGTCTCGGACTTCAAATTGAGCATTTGAAGAATGGAATTTTCATTCATCAATCCAATTACACCGAGAAAGTTTTGAAGAGATTCTATATGGACAAAGCTCATCCTTTGACTTCACCAATGGTGATTCGATCTCTCAACATACACGATGATCCATTCCGTCCCCGAGAAGATGACGAAGAAATACTTGGTCCCGAAGTACCATATCTGAGTGCTATTGGAGCTTTAATGTATTTAACTAATAATACTAGACCAGATATTGCATTCTCCGTAAATTTATTAGCTAGGTACAGTTCATGCCCAACAAGACGTCATTGGAACGGTATCAAGCACATATTCCGTTATCTACGTGGTACAATTGATCTTGGCTTATTCTACCACAAAGATGAAAAAGCTGCTTTAATCGGATATGCAGACGCTGGATACTTATCAGATCCTCAAAAAGCGAAATCACAAACCGGGTACGTATTTACTTATGGTAACACTGCAATCTCATGGAGATCTATGAAGCAGACATTGACAGCTACATCGTCAAATCATTCTGAGTTAATTGCACTATATGAAACCGGAAGAGAATGTGTGTGGCTACGATCTATGATTCAACACATCCAAAATGAATGCGGTATGAAGTCTATTACTTGTCATCCTACTGTGATCTACGAAGACAACACTGCGTGCATAGCTCAGATTAAAGAAGGCTACATCAAAGGAGATAGAACAAAACACATATCACCAAAGTTCTTCTCTACTCCTGATCTCGAGAAAGAAGGGACGATCAACATTCAACAAATCAGATCCAGTGAAAATCCAGCCGATCTCTTCACCAAATCTTTACCCCCGAAGAAGTTCATGGAACTTGTACAGAAAATCGGCATGCGACGTCTTCATAATTTATATTAAATTCAAGGGGGTATTTGAATGCACTGCACTCTTTTTCCCTTCATCAGGTTTTTATCCCACTGGGTTTTTCCTGATAAGGTTTTTAACGAGACAGTACATCCAAATACAACGACAATATAAGTCGTAATTTTTACCCCTTAATTTTCACAATAAGTTTTTAAAATAATAGACAACTATTCAAGGATGAACATTCAAGGGGGAGTGTTGTAAAATCCTGGAAATGACAAGTGTGAATTGTTCATCCTTGTCATCAATCTAGAAATTATGTTTAATCCTTGTAACCTAGTTAGAGCAGATGGCTCAAATTGTTATTGCCACCAAATCTGTAGATTCATCCCTTAAGTGACTAATCATCAAGTTCAAACAGTATAAATAGGAGCTTGATGAGGCATTGTAAATTCATTCAGAAATTCAGAACTTCTCAGATATTAAGAAGAAGATATTTAGAGCTTTTATTAATATATATCTCTCTCTCAAATTTAGTCTTCATCTTCTTCATTTTCACAACAGCATCCTCATTATACACAGATATGACCATATATAACACATACTTCGTACATAGTATATTACACAATTACCATGTAATTATTAAATCAGAATTATTAGAATGCATTTTTGAACGCTTTTACACTAAAAATCATGTTGAGAGTGCATTTAGCACACAATGACTATAAAATTAAGAAAGAATTACTACGACCAATTCAATTACCAAAACAATACTCTGTATAATATACTCTCTAAGTCTGTATCACTGAAGATGCACAAAACTAACAATTTTTGCATTTTCGTCCTCTCTTTTTATTTAGTCAAATTTGACTTTTAAGTCAATGATGTTAATCTTTGATCGAATCTATATTTTATACTCCTCACTAATGATATGAAATATTCTATACTTTGAAAATGATATGAAAATGGTCTTTGTTAAAAAATACTACTCGCTTCGTCCCCGCTAAGATTGGTTCATCTTCCTTTTCGATCTGTCCCACTTAGATTGTCTCATGACAAATTTGGTAAAGTTTGTGACATTATAAAACATTCTTACCTTATTCTTACTTTATCAATTCAATATTAACAACATAAATTCACATTTCATAATAATCGCACAACCTCCTCATATCGATCTCAATGTTACTTGAAAGGAGTTAGTATTATAAAAGTATAAATTTATTTAAGTTTTACATAAATATATTAATTAGTTAAAATCATGAAAAGTCAGATGACTAAATATAACACGATGACAAGAGTAAAGCTACTACATAATTACCTCATCATTTTATATATATTGCCAAACAATTAGTGAATTGAAATTGTAGAGACCAAGTTTTCGAATACTTTTAAAACAGAATGATGAGATGCAATCACATCAATATTAACACACAATTATCAAGTAATTGTAAAATTATACTCGCCATTCAAAAAATTATGATCAATTTAACTTCATGGAAATATATAATTGTGATTAAGTAACAAAAATGAAATATGATGAATGTTAATCACATAAATCATTATATTCCATAAACGGGAGTTAAAATATTTTTTTAGGATATCTCAATAGGGTAAATGGGGAGATTTTCTTGGGATGGAGATAGAAATTATCAGAACACAAATTTTTACACATACAAAATTAAAATGGATGAAACATATATAATTACCACATAATTATTATACAGTTACTACACAATTATTAAATCACAGTCTGTCATTATAATCATCAAAGAGAAAGGTGGAATTTGATGGTAAAAGATCAAGAGAAAAGAGATTTTACACAATTTTCATAAAAAAGCATTGCATGCTCTATATTTATTTATATTTTGACTTTGCACCCCACTTTTTGGGATACATTAACCTTTGCCCTCCATTTTCAAAAATTTTTAACTTTGCACCCCGTCATACAATTTTTTGTGAAGAAAAGTTTCACCGGAGGCGTAGCTAGCTCACATGGTAGGAAGAAGGTGTCATAAGTAAGAGGTCCCGGGTTCAACTCCAAGTAATGATTTGAGATGAAACTCAAATTTCTTTTCATCGGAGTGAGATCAAAGCTCAATTTACATCATCCTACAAAACATATGGGTGTCATCCCCATTTTTTATGAATTTTTTTTCTATTGATCCAAAGTCACCCAAAAAAGGAGCGCAGAGTCAAAATTCTCCTTATTTCTACTAACTTTAAAAAAAATTCTATCGTAACACATCTCCTTGGAGTCTTTGGTGGCTGGTCATCTAGCATAGTGTCCTGCAAGTATTTTAGATTAAAAGTTTTCGGTATACACACTCAGGTTATTGAGAGGATCTGAATATAAGATTGAAGATGTTTTTGTGTTGGCAGCCCCCACCATTACCACCTTTTGCAAACTGTGGGATGTGTACGCTCGCATAAAGAAAGATTCTAGTGGTCTAGTGAACGAAGGGGCTAGCTTACATGTGTTTTTTTCACTATATATGTAAAAAGAAACACAGAAATGAAGAAAGAAGTAGAGTACTTTATTCACAAAAAGAACAATATAATCACAAAGTACTCTAATTTTTATTATATATGAAAAGCTACAGCCTACAGCTCTTATATTAGGCAATTCCCTTAATTTCAATCATCTAAACTCTTCAATAAGACCAATTAGAACATTATAAATTCGTAATATAAACTTAAGTAAATAATACATTAATGACATAATTTACTAAAAAAATATATTAATTAACGACATAAACTAATCATAAAGGTAGCGCGTACATTGCAAACATGTACCATTTAGATAGCGGGGCGGGGACGGTCCAATATTTTGTCAAACGTCAAGTCGTATATCTTTAATTATTGGGAAAACTGTCAAATAGGTTCTCGCACTTTCATAAAAAAGTCAATTAAGTCCTTCTATAGGAGACTTTGTCCGGTCATCGCGATTTGGGGCGGTTCCCGATTAATGTTTTAGCTGAAATTTGGTATGAGTAAACTAGATTTGATGAATAAGATGCTAAAAAAATTTCATCAAAAAATTCTACCGGGAACTACCCCAAATCGCGACGACCGGACAGAGTCTCCTATAGAAGGACTTAATTAAATTTTTTATGAAAGTTCGAGGACCTATTTGACAGTTTTCCCTTAATTATTTAAATGGTTCAGTATGGATTAGTTTTAGAAATGTTTGCAGATTGAACACTCAATCACAGTCAAGAAAACTGATCAAATAATTCATGCAAAACTAAAAATAGCACAAATAAAAATGACACAGGATTTGTTGACATAGTTCGGAAGAAAACTTCCTACGTCTGCGGGGTTTCAACAGGGGAAACCCGATCCCAATATTCCACTAGCTCAGATAATTCAGTCTACAATCAAGATGGTTGCAAAGCAATCAAGATACAGTATAAGCAATTGGTCAGAAGTATCACACAAGAAACAAATAAAAGAAAAAGTTCAGAGTTAACCGAGTGAAACCCTAACGTTTCAGAAGATAGCTGCTAAGCTCCCAATTTCCAGAACTCTCATCAAGCTTTTCTTTAATTCCTCAGATTTCCAGGCATCCTCCTCTTTCTTTCAGCGTTCTTGTTAAGATCAGGCTCTCGCGCAGAAAACTAGCAGCGGAACAACACTTTCTCACTCTAGAACTCAAGGTTCTCAGCATGTCTCTCTATCTAGGGTTTCAACGAATAGCTCAAAACTTGAAGGCTCTCGAGAAAGAAGCCACTTATATACTTAGGGTCTTCCAAGTATAAAGTGTACCGGTGCTCCAATTACACAATGCCCAGTCCAGAAATAACCCGAGACCAAGAAAGGAAGGAGAACACAAAAGCTACTAAGTGGACTATAACAAAATCTAAGCCCAACTCAATAACATAATACTAATCTGATTGCTTTGCCATCCTATCTAAAATTGTAAATTAGGAAATAATTAGAGAATTAGGATTACTAATCTCAAAAAGAAATAAAAGCACCGGGTACAATTTTATTTCTAAACGTTACAATATCATGTCATACCAATGTCATTATTTAAACCATGTCACTTTTTTCAATTTCCAGAAAAGAAAAAAGAGTTCAACTTCAACCAAGTTAAAAATCCCTATGCCTACATATAAACCCAAGTTTAGCCCTAATCCAAAATATCTATGTTGAATGCCTACTTTTCAAAGTAGAAATTCACAAACATAAGTTAAAGAATTGCAAATCATTTGGCTTTACAATCATTATCATTATATAGTATAACAACAAATCATTTTGATTCAAATTGAGAAGAATTGTAAGGAATAGATACATTTTGAAAATTCCTTACTTAAAATTAAAGTAAATAAAAAAGATAAAGACAGTATTCAAAGGATCCTAATTGGGTTATTGATAAAATAAAATAATAATTGCATGAAAAAAACGAACACACACATTAGGTAAGGTATACCTACCACTTACTCATCTGCTATTAATTAGCTATTAATTACTGAGGTACCATGAAATTTAACATAAGTTAAATGATGAATTATGTAGGTGTAACACTGTAACATTCAAATATATTGACCCATACTAGCTAGCACAAATTGGCATCAAGTTGCTAGTTTTAATAGCTAGTTGCTGGTTTTGAAAGAGTTGCCAACTAGCTAATACTAGTACAAATTGGCATCTCTATTATACAAGTATATATATTGGGTCCATATAGTTGATCAATCACATGCATTGCTTATTAGGGTTTTCTCTACTAACTCTCTGCCTTCACTGACTCACTGTTCTATATAAACTACACTCTCCAGAATCTGCCATCCCCATCATCACCATCCCTGAATTTTTAGCTTCTTGAATTCACCATGGAGACCTCAAAGCTCATAGCTTTTCTCTTCTCCATGCTTTTCATTTCCTCAGCCACTCCCACTTTGGGCTGTGGGGGTTGTGACCAGCCCAGTCACGGACGTCCCAGTCACGGTCACAAACCAAAACCCTACCCGCCGGCGGTCAAGCCGCCGGGGATTCTCCCTCCGGTCATCCTCCCGCCAATTCTCAACCCTCCGGTGACTGTCCCACCAGTTGTTAAGCCGCCAGTTTACCTGCCCCCGGTCACTCTCCCGCCCGTCGTTAAGCCGCCAGTCAACCTGCCCCCGGTCACCCTCCCGCCGGTGGTGAATCCTCCGATAACGAACCCGCCCTCATACGGGAGCGGGGGCAAGCCGTGTCCAACGCCGCCAGCGACGTGCCCGATCGACACCCTGAAGCTCGGCGCGTGCGTGGACATTCTGGGAGGTCTGATTCACATAGGGCTAGGCGACCCCGCCGTGAACGAGTGCTGCCCCGTCATTCAAGGGCTGGTGGAGCTTGAGGCGGCGGCGTGCCTGTGCACAACCCTAAAGATTAGGGCACTGAACCTTAATCTTTATGTCCCGCTTGCCCTCCAGCTGCTAATCACCTGCGGCAAGACTCCTCCTCCTGGTTACACTTGCTCGGTGTAAAACAGCTCAGCCCACGCCAACGCTTACTAGTTGAGTACGTGTTCTCATTTCCTTAATTTAACCCCCACCCCCCCTTGTCTTTTCTTCAAAATATCCGTAGTAATTATGCTAGTATTTTCCCCACGCCAGCACTTGTATACTACGTATTAGCTTCCCTCAATTATTTTCCTCGGAGTTTTACTATGCTATCTGATCTCGTGACATGTTTCATCCTTTATATATTCTAGTATGGAGTACATCGGAAATTAAAGGATTTCTATGCTTTATTATACATTGAATATATTGGGAGTGTACAAAATTCATTCGTTTTCTTTTCTATAAGCATAATCAAGAACCAGTTTTTCACGAATTGGTGTTCCTAGCTCTTAAGAAACTGCTTCTAAAAAATTGTCAAAACACTCCAAAATACTTCTTGAGTTTCACCCAAACGCTCCGATTGACTCCATAATTGTGAAGTGTATATGATAGTCTTACATTGAGTATATTAAATTATCATTGTTCAATACATAGTAATAATGAGGTTTGGTCCTACACAAAGTGCTTCCTATGACTAAAACAATGACATAATACTCAAAAGAACAGTGTATTTTTACTCGTTATACTCTTACTTAGGAGATAGGAGTATACGAAGTACTACGGAGTATATTATAATTTTTCTCTTTATCTTATTCAAATATGGATTTATTTAAGGTAATGATTGGAAGAAAACTGAGACACAAAAGACAGATTAAAATGCGATATCTTTTAGAAGAAAAGCAATAATCATGAATTATTTAACACAGGGAGTATTGATTGAGAGCAAGTGACTTTAGTTTTAGGAACAACGCACATTGATTCCTATTTGATGTACTTAGCTAGTTTTGCTCTATTCGAAGTACATAAAGCAAAAACGTACGCTAAATGTATATGCATATTGTTAAAAATTAATCCAAATTTTTATCAATATTTTGCTTTTGGACATGTTTTTAATAAGCTTTATTTTCGGAAAGCATACAATTGTATCATAATAAGACGACAAATAATTTAGATGCCTACTTGAAGTGGTACTCTCGTTTAACTTATTGGCATCCCACATTTTCCCAAAAATGATAGTAGACAAATTTGTAAAGAGTAAATCTCAGAGTAAAAAAGTTTTGAAATTTTAAAATAGGACTATCATGTTTTTTTATTACCTAAATAGGAGTAAATTTCTGTCACTGGGCAGATTACTCTTACTCAAGAAATAAAAAACATGATACTTCTTTGTTTGAATTTCAAAGCGTTTTTACTACTATTTAGGGCAATTTCTAATTTATGAATACTACTATTTATGGCAATTTCTAATTTATGAATAGTCGTAAATGACTCGGCCCTTTTAGAGACCTGGCATGATATGAAAGACAACAATTATTAAATCGTTTACATAGACTAATTAAAAAGTATACAAGTTTGCGTGTGTACCTTAAAATATTCTTTTCAATAATTTGCTCTTCTAAAACAAAAATATTAAGTCTTAATATGAATAAGAAATGTTTCAGTTCTATCGAGATATTCCTCAACATAGTGATTCTCTCTTAGTCTTAATATATTCTCAAATATTAAGTCAATATTAATACCGACATTATGAAGTCTGGTACTATTAAAATATGACACTTTTAAAACATGACAGTAATTAATCATATTTTATTAATAAATATATGATAATCCTATTTTGGAATTTTATCATAATTTAAAGAACAATAGGATTAATTTATTTATTTTCCATTATTCAAAGTTCTGTACCCTCGTGGGGCTTGGTGGCAAAATGTATGAATGATTAACCCATTATTGGTATGTTTTGGTGATTGCAGATTTGCAGGTTTTGGCTGTAGGTTTGGTGGATTGACATGAAAGGATGTCAGCAGTCAAGCATGCATGTGATTTGTATTTGTCACTTTTCTATGAATCCTCATCCCACCCATATTTCTTTCAATCTTTTTTCCAATCTTTCTACTATAGTGTGTGGTAGAGCTGTCCCCTGTGTTGATTCGAACTGTACGAGCACCTTTTCCTGTATTTGAATAGTGTTTTATTTCAAGTGTTTTGTTACAAGTTTTTTTATATTTCAATTGATAGATTGAATTTTCAAGTGGCGTTCCACAATTAGATTTTTTTCATTTTTTTCATTATTGTTTTGCACACCTTTGTGTATGCCATTTCCTTGAAATAAAATCCACCCATATATGTTGTGACAAAATGTTATGATAGGACGACGGCTAATATGAATCAATTTAAATTCATTAATCATGTCATTCATTATTTAATAGTGGTATGTGCACTTGAATATTCAAGAGTCATCTTAGGTTGAATAGTTAAAAGTTGTTTTTTCTTAGGTTGTCACTCTCTTTTTTGTACTTTACATCGACTCTTTTTCTTTTTCTCTTCCATTGTTAAGGTAAGAATAGTCAATGTAGTAAAAAATACAGTTAAGTAAGTCTTTTAATGGCTAGGGTGCAAGTTCAAGTGTAAACGAATAACATGGTTAATGAGTATGAGTGAACTAATATTAGTTCTCCAATTCACAACTCTACGTTATTACCACATATACCAAATGAATCCATCCAAGAGGAGAAAAAAAAAGTGTTCCATTCCTTCTCTATATGTATTCAAATTTAGAGCCCATAGTAAGATTAAATCCATCAAAATGCTTCTGTTTTTAGTAGTTTTTGCCAAGTTTTGTCCCTCAACTATTTTGTACTTCTAATTTTTACATTTTTAGTCCTCGACTATTTTGCTTGAGACACTTCTAATTCCCGACTTCAAGACTTCCCACATTTAATCTCCTGACTATTGTCAAATTGACACTTCTAGTCCTCCCATTATGATTTAGACACAATAAATGGAGTATTAAAAATGTCACTATTATAATAGTTGGACTAAAAATGTCAATTTTATGAAAGTCGAAGGACTAAATATGGAAATTTTCAAAGACGGGTATCAAGTGTCTCTAGCGCAATAGTCGAGTACTAAAAATGACAAAAATCAAAGTCGAGTACCAAAAATGTCAATGACATAATATTCGGAGGACTAAAAGTGACAATAACTCTATTTTTAGTAACTCTATACTACCCTTTCCCAATCTTCTTCTCCGCTACAATTTTTGCGGAATTTCCTTCCATTCGTCAATGAGTAGTCTTTGAACCGGAGGTTCTAAATGTAACGGGTAGAGCAGAGAATATATTTGAAATACAAAAAAGGTTGAAGGAATCAAAGTGAAAATGTGAAAGTTGAGATGTGAAAAATGCATTGCGACACAAGTGAAACACAATAGGTAAAAGTTGCTCAAACGGGGAACTTTCACTTAGATTTCTATCTCAACCCATATACTGATGAGAAATTCTAACGCAAAGAAGAATTAATCTTCACTAAAGATAATAAAATTCAAAAGAACCGAATATAGACAAGAACACTAATTAAGGATTTGAGAAGAAACCAAATTCTCATGATGTTGTATAATATGATGAAATCATTGATATACATTAATTCTTTTTTGATAAGGACATAAATCCCTTTTTTTTTTATCATTTCATACAGGCCACACATTAGTGTTTACATTGATGTTGTGTTAACGGAACACCTTAGTGTATCCGGTTTTGTCGTTTTAACTTTTTGTTTTTCTGTTTTGCATCCCAGAATAAAAGAATAAAGGCATGATGCCCCGATTCATCGGATCGTCATGAGGAGGAGAGTGGTCCAAATCATTATCGAACACTTCTCTCCTCCAACACAAAAATCAACGATTCTCTTCTATCTCTACACCTCAAATGGTCAGCTATACTCACAAATCAACCATCTTTTTCCGCTATGCCACCGACAAGGTCTCCTCAAACGCGTTCACTTCGAATAGTCAAAAAGACTACATTGTGGAGGAGACAAAGGTCAGATACTCGTGTACTGAAGATGATATCCATGTGCATCTGCAATTCTTCAAGAACATTCATTCTAGAGGCGTCACCGGACTTCATTCAAGCTGATCAAGAGCTACTTCTGAAGGCAAGGTTTACAAGCGAGCCAAAGGAAGATTCCTAAACCCCCGACATCAAAGATCAAATTGCCAAGAAGACATCAAAGGGGACTAGGGGAGATTGCAAGGATTTATTCAGAAAGTCTTCTTAAGAAGTCGAGTTCAACAGGGAGACAAAGGAAGCTAAGCTACACTGTAGAAGACAAGCAACTCAACAGGTTTTATCTACGCTCTCCTCTACATTGCTGAACAAGGACAAAGACAAAGATATATGCGCTGCAATGCTGATTGAACACGATTGAACACCAAGAGGGAGATGGTTGAGAATATTTTATGGTGTCCAATCTAATTAAATATATTTGTATTTGTGTAGTTATTAATTAAATGTGTAATAGGGGCCACACCTATATACCAGTCCATTAGCTTCATTGTAATCAATAAGTTAGCCAACTTCTCCTATAAAAGGAAGCTAACTTATGGAAACCCTAAGGATCGAAGGCTTCGAGAGAATAGAGGCAAGATAGAGAGATTAGGGTTTGCCGCTGCTCTCCTTCTCAAGGGAGAGCAGCGGCCAGTTCACGGTATACCGAATTCGTTGTTCATCTCATATCTTTCTATCTGCTTCTTATTTATCTGCTATGATTGTTTGTTTGTTAAAGAATCTAGGACTAACAGGTAATTTACCTTCGAAGAAGATGATGCCCGATTCGCATAGCGCAGGAAAGGAAAGTGTCGAAAGAACAAAGAGAATGCTGAAGAAGAGTGTAAACCCAACAGGCCACGCTAAGAAGGAAGAACAAATGGGCTTATGGAGAGCTTGGGCCAATACCAACAAGCTCATAATTAAAAAGAAACTATTGCAGTTGAAGAAGAGAAACTGATTATTATTCAAAACTCAAGTCTTGAGAAATATTATTTTGATTTTGAGAATTTTCTAAATAAAAAAATTTAAATCATATATAATTCCAATTAGGCAGTTAGCGAGCCATTCCACCCGGACTCAAACACAAAGATTACAAATAAAATAATGAATATAACATTGATTAGTCACATACTGATCCATCTATATTTAATTTTTTCACACCTCCGTGTCAATTTCATATATATAATATCTCACTACAATATGGCTCTAGAAAGGATTTTCTCAAGGAGCTGTCTAACAATGTTAGGAATCTTGTCAAATCTGAGCCAAAATATATGTAAAAGCGTTTTTGCCACAAAAAAATTAGCACATAGTCATGACAAAAAATGTGCCAACTCGTAATAAATGAGTGCCAAGCCCTTTGACTTCTTGTAATGCAATATCATAAAAGTTCGACGTGTAAAATCAGATTATTTATTTAAGTTGTGTTGAAGAACGAAAGAGTAAACATGAATTCTACTTCATTTTGTGACTTGTCAGTATTATATTTCAAACAAGCTAGCTAGTAGAAACGAAACTCGTGTCACGGCATGAAAGTTTAGACATGATCCTAGATTCCTAGTTTTGAACATAAATTATGACTATCTACCGTGTGAAAAGTAACTGGAATTCTAATTCAAAATCAGTTTTAATGTAAGGACACGTCAAATATACGATGCGATTCTAACCGAAGTTCTGATTTTCTTTATAAACATTGATTATTAAGCGTAGCTGGGAGACAACCTAGGTCCCGTCCCAATCCAAATTTCAATTTACTAAGGTAAAGAAATTCATGTTAACAATATTCAAAAAACTTTTTGGACTGGGCCAAGCCCAATAATAAAGTGCCCTGCTACGCTATTGCTAAGTAATCACATTAGCCCTGTATGATTGTTTGATACAAGTTTTTGATTATTTTGAAATGACAAATTTGATGTCTAAAATTGACTCATGATTGTTTTATTAGAATATTTGGGATATACGAGTACTTTATTATTTGATTAAAAATTGATAAGCATGCAGTTGGGATTGTTTAAAACTATTTTTGTTATAAACTGCGAAATAAATACAGTTGGGTTTGCTTAAGTAACTGATTATTAAATTGTTCGTGACCAATAAACAAACAGATAAATAACAAATGAATAAATTACAAAATTGTGTAACTCATATGTAAGTCATCCTATATGGATCATGGATCCGTGGTTACGTTTGTGACAAATGATAGTAAGACACGTTGGCATATTCAACAAAATCCATCCAATAAAAGTAGAGCACAAGGATCACGGTTTTCTATGAAAATTATCACTAGCACATAATATAATGGCCTAAACTATTTTATACAGATTTTTAATTCGTCCGATCCCTTAATTTTCCCTCTATTTATGTTTAGAATAAGAATATCACCTTAAATTAATTAAATACTACACTTTCGACCACATATTTTATTTCATTTGAACCCCACACGGCCCGGTCATCCATCCCTATATATACCCCAACATTCGCTCATACTGAATCATCATTCCTACTTTTTCAGAAAGTTTCCTTTTTTAACTAGTACGTAGTAATATTTCTTTTAGGTATATGTCATATAAGTATCTCTTATGCCTGAATATATGTCAGTTTTATATAACTCTAGCTTCTTCTTCTACGTAGTTGACTTTGGTGGCGTTTTGTAATCGGAAGAATGGCTCGTACAAAGCAAACTGCCCGGATGTAACACCCCCATTTTTATGAGCTGGTTATAGTAATCAATTTTTTTCGCTAGTTAAATAGGTTTCTCCTACGAATAATGTGATATATTATTTAACATGTTTTGTTGTGGCAGATAATGTTGACCGGTAAGCTCTAACAATTTTAAGTAAAGAAATAATTAAGGTTCCAAAGTTTAACTAGTTTTTCTTTTGTGTTGGGCCTGAGACATGTTGTATAGTACGTAAAGACCCAAATCAGTTAACTTGGTGAAATAAGTATTTTATTAAGAGCCTTGAGAAGTCAACAAGAGGTCTACGTAAGTATATATATCAACCCTAAGAAAATTCCCACAAACACTATTTTACTCCTCTCTGCAGCCGCTAACCCGTTTCTCACATCTACCGAAAACATTTTTTTCCTAAATTCATCATCAAAGAACTTCTCTCCGGGTTTCAAAGCCTTATTTCACTTCTGGTAAGTTCAATTCTTCCACTAAGCTTTATTTAGATAATCACATCCTTGATCAAGTATATTTAATTCTTTGCTCAGTAATCGTTTTCTCTATCTCTGTGAGTATAAATGTTCATAAATGAGTTTTCTACTTTATTTTATAATCAAGAGAGTTATTTTGGGAGTGATCAATAAGATTCTTTCAAATTCAATTTTATAAAATTTCTACATGCCGTTAGGTTCATAAATTGATAACTCTGATCTGTACTCCTGCTGTACAACTGGTTTTTTTTTCAAAATAAGAAAGAAAAAAAAAGATTTTCCTTTATTCTGAAAGGAATGCCTACTTGAGTTGATTCGTTGAGTTCCCTTTATCTACTAATCCTATTTCATAATACTGTATTGGACATATTTTGGGGGTAGTTTCGTTAGTGTTAGCTCTGAAACATATCATTATTTTTGAGCAGCAGTTGATGATAAAAAATAGCAAATTACTTCTTTATAAAGCCTTTTAGTGTGAGTCCCATCCTATGTTATTTTTGTCCAAAGCTTTCTTACAATTGGGTTGTTTTACAACCCGATGGCAAGAAATATTTTAATCCAAGTCAAGTAGCTACTATAATTGGCCGTCACTCTTCAATCTGCTTTCTGCTGCAGTTATATTTTATAAATTGGAGTTTTGTTTTAACACTTAAAAGTTATGTACGTATGAGTAGGCTAATGTATGTGGACTAAGAGAGTTTTCATTGGTAAATCAGATTTATTTCGAATAAAGATAAAAATAGACTATTATAGTCTCCAGGTTTAGAACATAACAGTAGAATATGTAATTTCACTTACATACTTCAGCTGCACTTTGGAAAATTCTTACTTTATACTATTCTATAACTAAAGATATAAGAGAAGAGCTTACTGGAGGACATTATCACGGTACCACACATCTGAGTAATTTAAGTTCAGCTTTTGACAGGTAAGTTCACTACCACCTGTACATGTTTGTTCAACCAAATGAAAGAAAGAAGTCTGGTTGATTTTTAGTAGATGATTTTAGACTATTTGCTATTATGTGAACTTGGTGAATTATTTGATGAGTTATTGTAATTGTTGTATTAAGTTATGTTTATTATCTGGCATAGTCAAGATTGTGTCAGTACTTTATTGCAAGATTTTAATGATGTTTTAACCCAAACGTCACTATAAAAGGAACTAATATTTAAAGTGAAAGATCGGGTGATATGTACTCGGGAACAAGTTCCCTCAGATTATCAGTTTATCAGTTTCAGAGAGTCTGATATGTTTAGTGGGTCGCTCCCCTGAGCTGTCGGATTGGCGCCTTTGAGTACATATCACGGGCCCACAGTTAAAATTAGCCACAAAGAGTTTTACGGTAAAGTTTATGAGATCTCTCAGAAAGTTTTACAGAAAATTGTTTTGAGATCTCTTTCAGAAAGTTTTACAGAGATGTTTTGAGAAAGAAATTTTGAGATCTCTCTAGTAGTTTTGAGAAATTATTTTAGAAAATATTTTGTTTTGGTATCTCTCTCAGAATTTATTTGAGAAGCTATTTGTTAGTCATTTGTTTAGTGCATGCTTATAGCCTAAATTTATCTATTGATAAATTAGCATAGACTTCTCAGATATTTTTGTGGGTTCATAGTGACTTACTAAGCGTAAAGCTTATCAGTTTTCTTTCTTCGCATGTGCAGATACTAAGGGTAAGGCCAAGGCTTAGGAAGATGATGAGGGAGTGGAACGCGTGCCAAGATGAGTTAACGGGAACGACTTTGGCGGCTTCTACTAGTTATTATTTTATTTAAGTATTTCAGATTTTATAATAAAGTGATTATTATTACTTTATTTTAATTGAGGTTTTGAAGTTTTAGTAAATTCCTGGATCCAGGTGGTTATCACATTTGCTGGTGATAACTAAATTTTATTGAGTTTTAGTTGGAGTTATATTTTAGTTATATTTGAGATTTTATCAGGGTTATTTTCTCAAACAAACGGTCGTTATATTGCAGTTTTTTTTAAAATAGTAAGTTTATGTAACGTTTCCTTTAACCCTGAGAAGGGCGCTACAGATTTGGTATCAGAGCCCAGGTTGTCCCGTAACTTCATTTGTCATCGTACACGTGCTCATCATCTTCCAAGTAAGTATTTAAAGTTAGTTTTAAATTTTTGTGCTTGAGCAAGAAGAGTTTTATTAGATAGAGAACAGAAGTGAGAATGTTTTGCCTTTTGTATTGTGTATGGCACATAAATAAAAGTTATATTTAGGTGCCTTAAAAAATGAGGAGAACCCGTGGTCGTCCAGTTGGTAGCAACAATGAGCAAGGAAACAATCACGAGCAGGATTTGGCAGGATTAGTAGCGCAACTTCAGAGACAGTTGCAGGAGCAGCAACAAACCATCGACCGTTTGACCGCGAACAATCAAAGGGGCGGTGGTGAAGGGGGAAATGCTGGAAATAATCACGCTAGGGGACACGGAGCACTGAGACAAGAACCTTTGATGATCACATGGAGGAAGATCAAGCCCGCGGATTTCGAAGGGGGTCCAGACCCTCAAGCTGCTCAGGGATGGCTGAAGACAGTGGAAGCCATTGCTAATGGGTTGGAACTAACAAATAATGACAAGGTTCGATGTGCATCTTACAGCCTCACCATGGATGCTCGAATATGGTGGGAGACTGTGGAAACAAGGTACAACATCGCGCAGATGACATGGGAGCAGTTCAAAGAGGAGTTCACCAACCAGTATTTCAACGCTAGTGTCACTCGTAGGTACCGGGATGAGCTTCAGAGTCTACGCCAGGGAACCATGGATGTTACAACCTTGGCGGCAAAATTTCAGAGACTGCTACGTATTTGTCCTACAGCGGCCCCGACGGAAAGAGATAAGGTGAGGATGTTCCTGGCAGCTCTTAGGAAGGATATAGCAGTTCACCTGGAGAATGGCAATCAGACTCCAGCTACACTAGCTGACTGTGTTTTTATAGCAACTCAAAAGGAGTACTACATCTCTAGCGGTCCAGTACCCGCTCAGCCGCAGCCTGTGCCTTCGCAGTCACAAAATCAGTCACAACGACACATGAACAATTCGAAGAGTAACAAGAAGAGAAACTTCACGGGCAATGATGGAAAAGGAGTTGGTCGCCATCAGGGACACCAAAATAAACAGATGAAATTTCCACAGTGTGCAAATTGTGGCCGTAATCATCCAGGCCAATGCAGATTGGGTTCTAGAGCTTGCTACACTTGCGGCCTTGAGGGCCATATGTCAAGAGATTGTCCAAGAAAGAATCAGCAAAACTACCAGATCACTCACATGCCAAGAAATCCAACACCTTCAGCGGTTGTCCATAATATGCAGGCTTATCTAGAAGGACCATCCATCCAGCAAGGACGTCTTGAGGCACCACCAGAGACTCCGGTTGCTAGAGTGTTCACAATCTCGAAAGAGGAGGCATCGATAAATCCCGGTGTTGTCACAAGTCAGATACTTGTTCTTAATAGATACGTTAATGTGCTATTTGACACTGGAGCCACACATTCCTTTGTATCTCTTGAGTTTGCTAGATTGTTAGCAGCACATCAAGATAAGTTAGATTGTAAGTTCACCACAGCACTTCCGTCAGGAGAGATCATGTTGTCGACTCATTGGTTACGAGCAGTGCCAGTGAGTATTGCAGGTAGAGAGTTATTTGTGGATCTGATCGTGCTTGATATGAGAAATTATGACGTGATTCTCGGCATGGATTTTTTGCAGAAGTATAGTGCTTCAATTATATGCCGAAAAAGAATTGTTAGTTTTGCGCCTGCAGGGTCTAATCCTTTCTTGTTTCTTGGGGAGCCAAAAGGATCAGGGAAAGTGATGATTTCTGCATTGCAAGCAAGGAGACTTATTCGGAGTGGATGTGAAGCTTTCTTAGCTCACATTGTAGACAAGAGCACTGGAGAACCCATTCAGTTATCTGAAGTTCCAATTGTGGAGGATTACAGTGATGTTTTTCCCGAAGATCTTCCTGGACTCCCACCGAGTAGAGAGATTGAGTTCGAGATTGAGCTGCTGCCCGGTACTGCACCAATATCTAGAGCACCTTATCGAATGGCCCCAGCGGAGTTACAAGAACTCCACAAACAGTTGCAGGAGTTGCTAGAGAAGGGTTTCATTCGGCCCAGTTACTCACCGTGGGGAGCTCCAGTATTGTTCGTGAAAAAGAAGGATGGCACAATGAGGTTGTGCATAGATTATAGAGAGCTCAATAAAGTGACTATCAAGAATAGGTATCCCCTGCCTAGAATTGATGACCTGTTTGACCAGTTGAAGGGAGCGGTGATTTTCTCCAAGATCGACCTTCGTTCAGGGTATCATCAGCTAAGAATCAAGGAAGGTGACATCCCAAAAACATCTTTCAGGTCGCGGTATGGACACTATGAATTTGTGGTTATGCCTTTCGGCCTGACTAATGCTCCAGCGGCGTTCATGGATTTGATGAATAGAGTGTTCAGGGAGTTTCTTGACAAGTTTGTCATTGTTTTCATTGATGATATTTTGATCTACTCAGAGTCCAAGGAGGAGCATGAAAAACACTTGAGAGAAGTACTGGAGACACTGAGAAAACATAAGCTATATGCTAAGTTTTCAAAGTGTGAGTTCTCGCTTGATCATGTAGCATTCCTTGGCCACGTAGTTTCAAAGCAGGGAGTTTCGGTAGATCCCTCAAAGGTAGCAGCTGTCCGAGATTGGAGCAGGCCGAAGAATGCGAAAGAAGTTCGAAGTTTCTTAGGCCTTGCGGGGTATTATAGGAATAATAATACCCGACCGGGTGGTTGCCCGGGTGTTTAGTTGATAGAAGTGACCCGACCGGGTTAGGGTATTTACCCGGCCGGGTCCAATCCCAGTTCAATTTTTTTATTTTTTTATTTTTTATTTTTTTTTTAAAATGTGTAAAAATAAGCTAAAACAAGTAAACGTACCTTGCTTGGGTTGCCTCCCAAGAAGCGCCTTATTTAACGTCGCGGCACGACGCCCTCATTTTGTTCAGTCGTTTAAGCTTGGATCGTGATAATCCATCTTCTTCTTTGTTATACTTTCGTAGAAATGCTCAATTTTCCAACCCGTCACTTTGAAAACCTTTCCAGGATCAAATATCCAGATTTCCATTGAATCATGTGGTGAGAGTGAGGGTCCATGATTTTCATTAAGCATGGTCAATGGAAGGGGTTTTGATCCGGGTGGTATGAGAGTGGGTATCAAATGTTTACTTAACTCCATTGTCATTTCCTGCATATTGGTGAATGAAAAGAAATCCAAATGATATTCTCTCGGTTTATTTGCAACCGTGACAAGTACCTTTGAATTACCCTCACATTCGCTGAGGATTTCGTCTTTGTCCTTCTCTACCCTTTCTGTTTCCCTTAGAACCTCAGGGAATGGTGGCATGATCTCAGGAATGATCGGTGGTGGAGTTGAGTTTTGATGTTCCTCCTCCTTCGGTTGAGCTTTTTCTGCAGGCTCCTCTTCTTCCTCCTCCTCGCGGATGTAGTTCACAACGCTTGGCATTTGTTTTATCTGATAGTCCAAGTTCTGTTCGTTGGACACTACTTCTTGCGGGCATTGTGACATATTTTGTTGCATATTTGTCACATTGATAGTGAGAGCTCGGATCATGTCTTCAGTGGACATGCTGGAATAATAACTTGAGTATGGATTATATGTGTTGGAGAATGAATCATACCTCTCTTGGAAAACAACATCATCACTCTGTTCAAAGTATTCTTCTTGCAGCTTGGGGCAAAAATCCGTAAGATGCCTTTGTGACATGCAACTGTTGCAGGCCTTGGTATCTTGAACGTTTGAGCATAAGAGAAACTCCTTTACTAAAAATGTTAAGCTAGAAATTTGACTCTCTAGCGATGATGTGTTGGTATCCATTTACTCATATAAGCTCAGAAGATAGAAGAGCAAAAGATTTTTTTTTTTAATTTTTTTTTATGAGATAAAATAAAAAGAAAAATAATTGCCTTTCCCCGGCAACGGCGCCAAATTTGACGAGCACTTTGTCACGGTGCGTCAAAATAAATTCAATAATATCACTAATATGTAGTATAGCGTAGTAGAGTTCGTATCCACAGGGAAAGGAATAATTCTCTTTTTATGATACTTAGTAAATAAAAAGGGGGGGATTTGGATTGAGTGATTTAATTTAATTAAGAACTAAGATGAACAACCTATATGTGTTTAATTCAAAGATAAAAAGGACTTGGCATTGCTACTTTCCACTTGTTGATATATTTTAGTCGATCATTGTCATATCTATAACTTATTCCCTCTCGAATACTCAATCGGGGAGTATATCCACTTCATCGAGGGTAATTATTAACAACGACCGTTCATTAATAACCCTTACTATTAATCAAATATAGAACAACGCCTTATACCGATTTAATAGTAGCATTTAATCTTTCTAACTCCTTGATGAAATCAATTGAGATTGATAACCTCAACACAAGCGGTTTAGATTTAACCAACAAAATTAATCCCTCTTAAGTTTATTAACCACGACCGTGCATTAATAAACCGAAGTTACTTACTTGTGAAACCATCAACGATTAACCATCGGTTCGTTGATCGTTTCTAGTAATAATTAATATATGAAACAAAACTAGTTGATCCTTTAAGTAATGTTCAAAATATTAATATGAAATATGAATAGGGATTAATTAATATTCAAGGAAGAATATTATTAATGAAGATGAATCCTACTATAATTAATATCAAGATGTTAACTAATTGTCATCTTAGCAACACTCCTCAATATTAATATAGAGGAAGAAAATACCATTCTAACTAATGTCGAGATGTTAACTAATTGTCATCTTAGCAACACTCCCCAACATTAATATAGAGATGATATTAAGGAAAGAACTATTAATTAATATTCAAGGAAAGAAGTTAAGAAAATAACTCACAACTTTAATAATCAACAAGCTTCAATGAGCAACACCAAGAATGGAAGTTTAGCTCCTCATTTGGAGGCTAAACATAGCTAGAAAAATATAAAGAAATGCTATTCTAAACTGAGCTAAAGAGTATGGAAGAAGGGATTCTTTTTAGAGGAGAAAAAGAGTGCTATTTATAGGTGTTTTTCAACACCTTTGGCCGGGTACCCGACCGGGTCAAGTACTCACCCGACCGGGTCCATGTCAAAATCAAATATCCTCCACGTTCTGGCGATCTTCAGCATGTTAAAGTGTCCGGGTCAAGTCAGACCCGACCGGGTGGGGTAGGGGACCCGACCGGGTGAGTGCAAAAATTAGATTTTCTACACGTTCGGGTGATCTTTGCACACCGGGTTGTCCCCGGTCACTTCTCACCCGACCGGGTGAGGTAGTGGGCCCGACCGGGCCATGCACTTTCTTTGCATTTTCGTTTTTCACTTCTTACCCGACCGGGTCAAGTATTATACCCGGTCGGGTATTTGCTCCTGGGCAGCCAAATCTTCTTTTTCTTCACTTCAAAGTCTTCCTTTCCAAACCATAAATCCTAACTAAACTTTACAACTGACAAAAATAGACTAAAATACAATTACAACTTGAAATCACATAAATGTTTACAAACTAAGTAAAACGTCAAACAATTAACATAAATCACACATAAAAACATGTAATTATGCACTACTAATTAGTGTGCATCACATGGCTATGAAGCAAGAACTTGATCCCGAGTTAGTTAAGTTGAAGGAGTGCGTCAAGGAGGGAAAATGTCCTGAGTTTCGTTTGGATGAGAATGGGAGATTATTACTCCAAAACAGGTTGTGCATCCCGGACATCGAGGGGTTGAGGAAGCAGATTATGAAGGAGGCTCATGAGACACCATTCACTATGCATCCTGGTTCGACCAAGATGTACCACGACTTGAAGGAAAGCTTTTGGTGGTCAGGGATGAAGAAAGATGTTGCAAAGTTCGTTCAGGCATGTTTGACGTGTCAACAAGTTAAGGCTGAACATCAAAGACCAGGTGGAGAACTTCAGCCTATCCAGATTCCAGAGTGGAAATGGGATGAGATATCAATGGATTTTATTATGGGTTTGCCGAAGACAACTGGAGGTTATGACGCTATATGGGTTATAGTGGACAGATTGACTAAATCTGCTCATTTTATCCCAATTTCAGCAAGTATTTCTTTGGAGAAGTTGGCAAAACTATATATACAGGAGATTGTTAGATTGCATGGTGTTCCGAAGAGTATTATTTCAGACAGAGATTCTAGATTTACGTCTCACTTTTGGAAGTGTGTACAACAATCATTGGGCACGAAATTGAAGTTTAGTACTGCTTTTCATCCTCAGACAGATGGCCAGACGGAGAGGACAAATCAGATTTTAGAGGACATGTTACGGGCATGCGCTCTTGATTTTCAAGGAGGATGGGCTAAATACCTTAGTTTGGCGGAATTTGCTTATAATAATAGTTATCAAGCAACCATCGGCATGGCTCCATATGAGGCGTTGTATGGGAGAAGGTGTAGATCTCCCATATCATGGTATGAAACAGGAGAAAAGAAGGTTCTAGAAGAGGAGTTACAAGGAAGGACTGAGTTGATTGATGAGACCTCTGAAGCTATTAAGACTATCAGACAAATGATAGAATCTGCCCAGTGCAGACAGAAAAGTTATGCAGATGTTCGAAGGAGACCTCTAGAATTCGAAGTGGGCGATTTTGTTTTTGTCAAGATAGCCCCGATGAAGGGCGTGATGCGATTTGGGAAGAAAGGAAAGCTTAGCCCTAGATTCACCGGACCATATGAGATCATTAGGCGAGTTGGGAAGGTAGCTTATGAGCTCGCGCTACCTGAAGAGTTCTCTGGCATTCATAATGCCTTTCATGTTTCGATGTTGAGAAAATACTTTGCTGATCCGGAGCATGTTTTGACACCCCCCACAATAGAAGTACAAAATGATTTGTCTTACGGGGAGAAGCCAGTACAAATTCTTGATCGTGAGGTTAGACGTCTTCGGAATAAAGAGATAGCTCTAGTAAAAGTATTGTGGCGGAATCCGAAAATTGAAGAAGCTATTTGGGAGGTTGAGGATGACATGAGACGTCGTTATCCCAAGTTGTTCTAAGTTTCGAGGACGAAACTTTTATAAGGTGGGAGGGGTTGTAACACCCCGATTTTTATGAGCTAGTTATAGTAATCAATTTTTTTCGCTAGTTAAATAGGTTTCTCCTACGAATAATGTGATATATTATTTAACATGTTTTGTTGTGGCAGATAATGTTGACCGGTAAGCTCTAACAATTTTAAGTAAAGACATAATTAAGGTTCCAAAGTTTAACTAGTTTTTCTTTTGTGTTGGGCCTGAGACATGTTGTATAGTACGTAAAGACCCAAATCAGTTAACTTGGTGAAATAAGTATTTTATTAAGAGCCTTGAGAAGTCAACAAGAAGTCTACGTAAGTATATATATCAACCCTAAGAAAATTCCCACAAACACTATTTTACTCCTCTCTGCAGCCGCTAACCCGTTTCTCACATCTACCGAAAACATTTTTTTCCTAAATTCATCATCAAAGAACTTCTCTCCGGGTTTCAAAGCCTTATTTCACTTCTGGTAAGTTCAATTCTTCCACTAAGCTTTATTTAGATAATCACATCCTTGATCAAGTATATTTAATTCTTTGCTCAGTAATCGTTTTCTCTATCTCTGTGAGTATAAATGTTCATAAATGAGTTTTCTACTTTATTTTATAATCAAGAGAGTTATTTTGGGAGTGATCAATAAGATTCTTTCAAATTCAATTTTATAAAATTTCTACATGCCGTTAGGTTCATAAATTGATAACTCTGATCTGTACTCCTGCTGTACAACTGGTTTTTTTTTTCAAAATAAGAAAAAAAAAGAAAGATTTTCCTTTATTCTGAAAGGAATGCCTACTTGAGTTGATTCGTTGAGTTCCCTTTATCTACTAATCCTATTTCATAATACTGTATTGGACATATTTTGGGGGTAGTTTCGTTAGTGTTAGCTCTGAAACATATCATTATTTTTGAGCAGCAGTTGATGATAAAAAATAGCAAATTACTTCTTTATAAAGCCTTTTAGTGTGAGTCCCATCCTATGTTATTTTTGTCCAAAGCTTTCTTACAATTGGGTTGTTTTACAACCCGATGGCAAGAAATATTTTAATCCAAGTCAAGTAGCTACTATAATTGGCCGTCACTCTTCAATCTGCTTTCTGCTGCAGTTATATTTTATAAATTGGAATTTTGTTTTAACACTTAAAAGTTATGTACGTATGAGTAGGCTAATGTATGTGGACTAAGAGAGTTTTCATTGGTAAATCAGATTTATTTCGAATAAAGATAAAAATAGACTATTATAGTCTCCAGGTTTAGAACATAACAGTAGAATATGTAATTTCACTTACATACTTCAGCTGCACTTTGGAAAATTCTTACTTTATACTATTCTATAACTAAAGATATAAGAGAAGAGCTTACTGGAGGACATTATCACGGTACCACACATCTGAGTAATTTAAGTTCAGCTTTTGACAGGTAAGTTCACTACCACCTGTACATGTTTGTTCAACCAAATGAAAGAAAGAAGTCTGGTTGATTTTTAGTAGATGATTTTAGACTATTTGCTATTATGTGAACTTGGTGAATTATTTGATGAGTTATTGTAATTGTTGTATTAAGTTATGTTTATTATCTGGCATAGTCAAGATTGTGTCAGTACTTTATTGCAAGATTTTAATGATGTTTTAACCCAAACGTCACTATAAAAGGAACTAATATTTAAAGTGAAAGATCGGGTGATATGTACTCGGGAACAAGTTCCCTCAGATTATCAGTTTATCAGTTTCAGAGAGTCCGATATGTTTAGTGGGTCGCTCCCCTGAGCTGTCGGATTGGCGCCTTTGAGTACATATCACGGGCCCACAGTTAAAATTAGCCACAAAGAGTTTTACGGTAAAGTTTATGAGATCTCTCAGAAAGTTTTACAGAAAATTGTTTTGAGATCTCTTTCAGAAAGTTTTACAGAGATGTTTTGAGAAAGAAATTTTGAGATCTCTCTAGTAGTTTTGAGAAATTATTTTAGAAAATATTTTGTTTTGGTATCTCTCTCAGAATTTATTTGAGAAGCTATTTGTTAGTCATTTGTTTAGTGCATGCTTATAGCCTAAATTTATATATTGATAAATTAGCATAGACTTCTCAGATATTTTTGTGGGTTCATAGTGACTTACTAAGCGTAAAGCTTATCAGTTTTCTTTCTTCGCATGTGCAGATACTAAGGGTAAGGCCAAGGCTTAGGAAGATGATGAGGGAGTGGAACGCGTGCCAAGATGAGTTAACGGGAATGACCTTGGCGGCTTCTACTAGTTATTATTTTATTTAAGTATTTCAGATTTTATAATAAAGTGATTATTATTACTTTATTTTAATTGAGGTTTTGAAGTTTTAGTAAATTCCTGGATCCAGGTGGTTATCACATTTGCTGGTGATAACTAAATTTTATTGAGTTTTAGTTGGAGTTATATTTTAGTTATATTTGAGATTTTATCAGGGTTATTTTCTCAAACAAACGGTCGTTATATTGCAGATTTTTTTAAAATAGTAAGTTTATGTAACGTTTCCTTTAACCCTGAGAAGGGCGCTACACCGGAAGTCTACCGGCGGAAAAGCTCCCAGGAAGCATCTCAGTACGGTGATTAAGGTATCTATAAATAACTTATTCTTGGATGTGTATGTGATATTGATGACGTTCTATGTTGCTCGGAAACTCAAGAATTAAAAAGAAACATGAAACGTTAATTTTTGTTCAAAAAACGCTTGTTCCAAGATTTTCCAAACAACTTTCGATTCGCAGAGTTTCTAAAACGAAAACATGTTCTTTTTCTAGAGTTTCCGGGCTACATATATATATGATCGATGTCATACGTATGTGACAAATTGTGAATAAGATAATATCAGTCATAGAACCCTCATAAAAAGAGGCTGTGTTTTATCTGTATAAAGTGCAAATTCTTAACCCTAATCACATGGCCATATATCATACGGAGTAATATCTTAATGTCTTGATCGCCCGCGCGCGCACAAACATTTGCTGGATTGTGTTTTTGTTTGATACGAAGTATTGTTTGTTTGATGTGAATATGGTAGAAGGTTGCCCGGAAGCAAGTCCCCACAACCGGCGGTGTGAAGAAGCCGCACCGTTACCGTCCAGGAACGGTTGCTCTCCGGGAAATACGAAAGTATCAAAAGAGTACGGAGCTGCTGGTGAGGAAGCTGCCGTTCCAGAGGCTGGTGCGGGAAATAGCGCAGGACTTCAAGACGGACTTAAGGTTCCAGAGCCACGCGGTTCTGGCTCTCCAGGAGGCGGCCGAAGCCTACTTGGTTGGGCTGTTCGAAGACATCAACCTCTGCGCCATTCATGCCAAGCGCGTCACCATCATGCCCAAGGACGTCCAGCTTGCCCGCCGTATCCGTGGCGAGCAGCCTATTAAATCTTGATTTTCTTTTTTATTGTATGCATAATAATAATACGGTAGTTTATAAGCGGCTTAATTAATCTAGAAGGTACCTTACACAGCTGTTTGTTAGGTCAGTTCCTCTGTTAATTCCTAGTACGTTGATGAAGATGATTCATACTCCGTATTATCAAAGATTGATCACTTTTAATTGACTAATATTCTATTTATATTATATAGGGAGCACTATTTATGAAAGTATCAAGTATTTATAATAATGAAATCATATGAAAATATTCTTTGTTAAAAATACTATCATAAAAGTATAACAATTTTAATTGTCACATAAATATATTAGTTAAAATAATTGATCAAAGTTCAACATCTTTGACGGAGGCAATATATGATATGAAGAATGCCTATAAGTATAAATAAAATTTTATACTACGTACTTAAGAAAGAAAACACAATTAGTCCTACATTATAAATTTTCCTATGTTTTACTCCTTTAAAGATTTTTTTTAATAAAATTTTAGACCTTCATATATAGATTGGGTTGAGGTTGAAGGGCAAAGCCCCTGCGGGTTTGGCTATGAAAAATTGTTCATAGATGTTAGTAGTGGTGTATCCAGAAAAATTCATCACCGGGGCGAATTTGTCTTAAATATTATCCCGCATGTGTCATTGACTAATCACATTAACAGAAAATATTGTAAAGACAAACGTTAACAACATAATATTCACTGAACAAATTCATTATGAACAAATGAAAACGCCCCTGGATGTTAGGCTTTCTTTCAACCTTCGTATGTTTTTCTTTCACCTGTAAGGCTGTAAGGCGCGCAGTAATGAGGGTGAATGCTATGTAATTGAACAAAACAACATATAAAATTTTGAGAATTAAAACGTTTAAAATGCATTGCTCCTCATGCCTGTAATGCATATAAATAGTATTGTGCTCAACAAATGGAAATATTCTACATCTATTGTTCTAAAAATTGGCATAATTAATCCGATTAATCAACACGTAGGCGTTACGCATCCCTAACTGTAGAAGACTAATCAGTCTAGTAGGTGCATAGATGCCTCACAACCAGGACGAGCTAGTGCCTAGAGACTTTTAAAACAATGTCCACATCTACATTTAAGATCCTCTCCTTGTGGAAGGTCATGAAGATTTTAATAATTCTTCACTCGGCTCAAATAATAGTGTAATTAGTTTACCAATTACTTTTTAATTAGTTTAATTTATCAATTAATTACCTAATAAATTAAAATATTTGGTACTTACCATTGTAGTTCAAACTTTTCTCGCTTGTAACAAGTAGCTTGTATTTGACTAATTTGCCTATCCAAGCTAGGAATAAAAATGCACTCCAATGACAAGTAGTTAGTAGCTTTAATATTTTTAAACATTAGAAGCTAAGCAAGTTTCTTAATGTAACCATTAGTGATGCCTTAATGAGCTATTAAGGAAAACTACATGGAAAGGGGCATGAGTTACGGATCATTGACTGTCTTTGATGACACGTGGAGCTTCAATTCACATCCGCCAAACATGGATCTTTCAGTCTTTGGCCTTAAATGGCATCTCGTGCAAGAATTATGTGGTTATCTTTTAGAGGAGCCATGCATATATATATATATGCTTTAGCAGTATTTATTGTTCTGATAAGTAATAAACAAAAAAGTAACATAATTGTGTCACCTGAAAAAACACACTCTTCCTTCTTGCTTCCGAAGAGATTCTAGTATCGTGTTTTGTTTCAAAACAAGGCATATATATGGGCTCTTCAAAGCGATTAGAAATAGCTTCCGCTTATCTCATTTCCATGCTTTTGAATGTTACCTTGGCTGTTCCCCTTTTATCACCAACTTTATACTACCATCCCCGACCGCTAGGCCCGCTAAAGCCGACTGAGCTTCAGGCAACATCCCCGGCTGCAAAGCCGCCGGCTTCAAAACCACCGGTGCCAGTGCCACGGTCTCACCCAGATCCGAAGCCGTGTCCACCGGCGCCGGTGGTACCGAAGCCAGCTGCCCCACCAGCAAAGCCGAAACCACGGCCGCCGTTGCCGACGCCGACTATTTCCCCACCACCGATGAACTCACCGCCACCTCCGTCGCCGCTAACGCCGCCACCGCCGCCAAAGTATTGTCCCATTGACACAATGAAAGTAGGGTTGTGTTTGGATATTTTAGGAGGGCTGATTCACATCCACCTCGGTGACCCAGCGATCAACAAGTGCTGCCCCATGCTGGGAGGGCTTGTGGGGATGGAAGCGGCGGTGTGCATGTGCTCGACGATGTCGATGAGGATGATGAATCTCACCATTTTCATGCCAGTGGCGCTTGAGCTGATTGGCATGTGTGGGTTGTACCTTCCTCCCGGCTACGCTTGCGATCTCACCTCAAGAACCACTAATTCAAGCGCTCCCATTAATACTTGAATAATGCCCCAGCATTTATACCAATCAAGTATGTTATATAGTCTTGATGTGAAAAGAGAGAGTTAATTATAAGTGCTAGTGCCTTGAAAAAGGTAAAACATGTAGTGACAATAACACAATTCAATGATTTTTTCATCAATGTTAGTGCAAATAGGACGCTAATTAATTAAAAGTGCAGAGGAAATTAAAATTGATATTCTCACAATTCTCGAAGATACGGAGTATTTACTAAGGATCGCACCATATATATAGACACAATAATTAACTGTGTATCCATATATGCTCTATGTAATGACATAGGTTGCATAATTAATAATTTGTTTCATTTCAAACAACTTTTATTTAGATGAGGTTATTCCTTCAATATTACTAAATTAAATGTGATTTCCTAAAATGTGACCACTTTTACATTTGGACAAAAAAGTGACTAAAGTAGTCTGATGGAGTATATGGGTCTGAGCCCCTGGACCCACATACTCGGAAGAACAGAAAGCACAAGACACGGAGTGGCGCCCTCGTCGGCCAAGGGACCCCCGTCGGCCAGGAAGGTGCCAACTCAGATTATGGTCCTGAAGCCAAGGGACCCGGGTGCCCTCGTCGGCCGCGCCCTCGTCGGCCGTGCCCTCGTCGGCCACGCCCTCGTCGGCCACGAAGACTCCACAGAATCGGATTCTACACTTACTCATTTGTACAGCCCATTAGTGGCTTTGTATTCGGCCCAGTAGCGGTCCAGTTGTAAATGGGCCTCCCAAGCCCAAGGCTTGGGAGCCCAGCCCAAGGCTTGGGAGCCCAGCCCGTATTTTCTCTATAAATACTCCCCTTGGGAGTAGTTATAGGGGTTGGAAATTCATTATATATATATATATATCACTTTATCTCTCTAGCTCTCACTTCTCTCTAGGAGTTAATACTCTATCATTTGGTGCTTTCATTGAGAGCTAGAACAATCAAGTTAGCACCCTTCGTCGCTACCAAGCACAGCTAACCACTGATCATGGGAAGAACTAAGTCAAACCACAACCTCGTCAGCAAGGCCATCCCTGAGGACCAAGAGCCCAAGGAGCACGACGAGGACGCCACGGTCGACCAGGTCGGCGGAGGGGACGTCTTCCAGGAGGCATTCAACCTCACGACGGACCTCCGCAACCAACTCAACGGCGGAGCCCCTGATGCCCGCATCGGCTTGGACAAGAAACGAGCTGAGAAGACGGATCACGCCCCGGCCCAGCCTACGGCCGCGGCCTCTCCGTCCGTGGATCCGCAGGTCCAGGCCGCGCTGTCGGTCATCATCGCCAGCCTGGCTCAGAATCCCACCGTCCTCAGCGCACTCTTGCCAAGGACCGGGGGGAACGTCACTCCACCTCCTCAGCCCCAACCGTTGGCCGTCCAGATAGGCAACGATGAGGGGGTGATGGATCAGGACACGACGTTGTCCCACTCCCACCCTACTTCCCCTCTTCGGCCCGGGCAGACCCCAGCGCGTGGAAAAGCCTCTGCCTTCAACAGGCTAGGTGACACGCGCCGTTGTCCGGTTTCGGAGAGGATGGCGGGACGGATTGCCGAGCGTCGGCCTGGCTCACCAAGGGAAAGATTGGGGTCTGTGTCCCGGACAGCGGACCAGCCCCGCCCGGACAAGGGCAAGGGGAAGCTGCACGAAGACGACGTGCGCCATCAGATCAATGCGGCTCACGACGGGCGCATGAGGAACCAGTCGGGCGCCGCTGCGGCTGGCAGGGACTCCCGGGACGAGGTCATCGCCCAGCTGGAAAGGAGGTTGGCACAGATGGAGGCCAAGCAGTCGGCCAACATCCCTACGGCCGGCGCCTCCAATGACCCCGGCCTCAACGCGCTCATGAACAAGGTTAGCGCCCTGGAGAGGGAGCTGGCCGAGGGGCGAGGTGACCCCATCATCCAGGTGAGGACCAGGACCCCTTTCACCAACAGGGTCCTCTCGGCCCCCATCCCGGAGAAGTACAGGGGAAACGCCATCAAGTCCTACGACGGCCGATCAGACCCCCAGGAACACTTCAGCCGCTATCAGAACAACATGCTGATGGTGAACGCGTCCGACGAATACATCTGCCGTTGGTTCCTCTCTACTCTCGAGGGGCCAGCGTACGAGTGGTTCAACGCACTCCCTGAGGGGAGCATCGACTCATGGCAAGATCTTGCCCAACGCTTCCTCACTCACTTTGCCGGGAGGAAGCGTGCGAAGAAGTATTTCACCCACCTCCTCTCCGTCAAGCAGCACCACGAGGAGTCCCTCCAGTCATTCATTGATCGGTGGACGAGGGAAACCGAAGAGGTCGAGGGGTCCGATGAGCGCACCCTCCTCGCTTTGTACCAGGGAGCCCTCCGCAGCTCCCCGTACGCTAGGAGCCTTATCACCGACCCTCCGAGGTCGTACGCCAAGGCGCTCTAGCGCGGAGGCTTGTACGCCGACGCCGACGAGCTCCATAATCACAAGAAAGAGGGGGGCCACTCCTCCAAGAAGACAAATCCTTCGCCGGCCCCGGGTCCGTCCCCGGCCGGCCAGGGTGCCCAGGGCCGTCACGGCTCTGGCGGACAGAGTAAGAAAGATCGCCACTGGCGGCCGAGGTTGGAACGGTCGGGGGTCTCCCTCACTCACCCGGTCGGCACCATCCTCGATTATGCCGAGAAGCACGGCCTCATCGGGAAGGCTCCTCGGCCGGCCGAGGAGATCCTTGCCATCCAGCAGGGCGGCACATACTGCCGGTTCCACAAGAACTCATCGCACAACACCGACGATTGCATCACCCTGAAGAAGGCCATCGAGCGCCTTATTCGCCATGGGGAACTCTCCCAGATTGTTAAAGGTGGCCCACGCAAAAACACATGGGTAAACACCGGCAAACATGGGGGCGAACCCTCTGCGAAGAAGCGGGAGATTGGTAGGCTCAGCGACGACGAGGACTTCGAAGAGCCCCCGCCAAAGAAGAATCACATTCACCTCATCGTAGGTGGAAACACTGGGGGGGACTCCGCCACTCAGAGAAAGAAATGGGCCCAATCCCTCTACATAGGGGAGGTGTCCCACGTTCCCCCCCAGCCGAAGAAGCAGCGGACGGAGGCGATCACCTTCACCGACAAGGATTTGCCTCCGGGTACGGGATCACACAGGGACATCCTCGTCATCCGGTGTGAGATCGGTGACTCCATCATCCACCGCACTTACATCGATACGGGGAGCTCCGTCAACGTGATGTACCTGGATACTTTCAGGCAGCTGAAGCTGGACAGAGCTCTGCTGAAGCCGATCAAGACACCGTTATCCGGCTTCACCGGGGACTCTATCGACGCCGAAGGCACGATAGTCCTCCCCATGGAGGTCGGTGACGGCCCCCACCACGCCAGGATTGACATGGAGTTCATGGTGGTCAACCTCCAGTGCGCCCACAACCTGATCTTGGGCCGGCCAGCGCTGGAGGACTTGGAGGCCATCATCTCCATGAAGCACTTATGTCTGAAGTTCCCCACCAATGACGGCATCGGCTACGCTAGGGGAAACCAGAGGATAGCCAGGGCGTGCTACCTCAAACTGACGAGGCCGGCCGAGAGGGAAGGCCAGAGGATAGACACCATCACGGCAACCGTTGCCAAGGACGAGGAGAGACCACATGCTGAGCCGGCCGAGGAGGTCGAGGAGGTCCCTCTGAATACCTCCCGGCCGGAGCGGGTCCTCAGGATCGGGAAGCAGCTCCCCCAGGACCAACGAGACACCATCCTCCTCGTCCTACGGTCGTACGCCGTTGTCTTCGCCTGGGGCCCGGACGATATGCCAGGCATCAGCCGCCAGGTGATCACTCACCGGCTGACCGTCGATCCGGCCTCCGCGCCCGTCAAACAGAAACGGCGCTACTTGTCCGCCGACAGGCGGGACTTCGTCAAAGGGGAGGTCGCCATGCTCCTCTCAATCAAGCACATTAAAGAGGTAAAGTACCCAACATGGTTGGCCAACGTCGTCCTCGCCCAGAAACCGCCGACGTTCAGAATGTGTGTTGATTACACTGACCTGAACAAGGCGTGCCCCATGGACCCGTTCCCTCTCCCCAACATTGATCAGCTGGTGGACGAAACGGCGGGGTGCGAGTTGATGTCGTTCCTTGACGCTTTCAGAGGGTACCACCAAATCTCCATGCATGAAGATGACGCCGAGAAGACGGCATTCATGACCCCAGAAGGAATCTTTTGCTATCTCGTCATGGCCTTCGGACTAAAAAACTTCGGCGCCACCTACACTAGGATGGTGGCCAAGATCTTCAGAGCGGTCCTTGGCCGGACGATGGAGGCGTACGTCGACGACATGATCGTCAAGAGCAGACAGGCCTCCTCCCACGCCGATGACCTCCGGGAAATCTTTGAAATCATGAAGGAGTTCAGGCTCCGGCTCAACCCCAAGAAGTGCGCCTTCGGCGTCCAGGGTGGCAAGTTCCTCGGCTACATGGTCAGCCGGAGAGGCATCGAGATAAACCCGGAGAAGACACAGGCTATCATCAACATGGAGCCGCCCCGTAACGTCAAGGAAGTACAACGACTGACGGGGCGCCTGGCGGCCCTGAACCGGTTCCTCTCCAGGTCAGCCGAGAGGGCACTCCCTTTCTTTCAGATCATGCGTAAGGCCAACAGCTTCAAGTGGACGACAGAGTGCCAGGAGGCATTCGACGAATTGAAGAGGTACCTGTCGTCCCCACCCGTGCTCTCCAAGCCCAAAGCCGGCGAAACCCTCTTCTTGTACTTAGGGGTGAGCACGTCGGCCATCAGCTCCGTGCTCATCCGTGAGGACGAAGGGGTGCAGAAGGCCATCTTGTACATCAGCAAAACGTTCAGGGAGGCCGAGCTCAGGTACTCCCCCATTGAGAAGACGGTGTTGGCCATCGTCCATACGGTAAAGAAGCTGGGGCACTACTTCCAGGCCCATGCCGTCCATGTGCTAACCCAGCAGCCTCTCGGCGCACTCATGAGGAGCCCCACCAGCTCCTCTAGGATGGTGAAATGAGCAATCTTCCTCAGCCAATTTCAAATTGAGATCAAGCCGAGGCCATCTATCAAAGGGCAAGCCTTGGCCGACTTCGTCACTGAATGCACGGCAAGGGAGACGGCCGTCGCCAACCCCGGGCCGGAGCCGGACGATACATGGATCCTATTCACCGACGGCTCGTCGGCCGCGAAATCATGTGGTGGCGGCGTCGTCCTCATATCCCCTGAAGGATTCAGAGCTTACTATTCCATACGCTTCAACTTCAGGGTATCCAACAATGAAGCCGAATATGAGGCCCTCCTCAGCGGTCTCAGCTTCGCTGCCGGCCTCAAGGCCAAGCACCTCAAAATCAAGTGCGACTCCAAACTAGTAGTGGGCCAGGTGGAGGGATCGTACGAAGCAAAGGAGGGTCGGATGCGACAGTACAAACAAGCAGCAGAGGAGCTGCTGAAGGCGTTCGAAACCCACGAGATCACACAGATCCCAAGGGCCGAGAACGCCGAGGCCGACATCCTCTCCAAACTCAGCTCGGACACCCCGGAGCACATCTCCCGGCTGGCCAAGATCGAGGAGTTGAGCATGTCCAACATCCATGCCAGCCCCGTCTTGTGCGTCCAACAGCGACCAGAGGACTGGATCTCCGACATCGTCACCTTCATCACAACAGGGGAGCTACCCCCGGACGAGGAGAGGGCCAAACTCGCCAAATTCAGGGCCCCAAGCTACACCATCGAAGATGGCAAACTCTACAAACGGTCCTATAATGGCACTCTCCTCCGGTGCCTGCACCAGGACGAGGCTGGCGTGGCCATGGAAGAGGTTCATTGTGGTGTTTGCTCCTCGCACCAGGGCCCTTTCAGCATGTCCCGGCGTCTCGCCGTCCAGGGCTTCTTCTGGCCGACGATGGCACGAGACTGCGCTGACCTGGCCAGGAAAAGTACCACATGCCAGGTGCTCCAGAAGGCCCCTGGTCGGCCAGCCGTCAACTACGCCCCCGTCAGCACCGCAATTCCATTCTCTAGATGGGGGATTGACCTGGTCGGCCCCCTGCCCAGAGCCACCGGGAATAACCGCTACATCATCGTCGCCGTCGACTACTTCACCAAGTGGGTCGAGGCGGAACCCCTGGCCAGCATCACAGGGGCCAGATGCCAAAAATTTGTTTACAAGAACATTGTCACACGCTTCGGCGTCCCCCAGGAGATTATATCAGACAACGGCACCCAATTCGAGGCAGCCCCTTTCCAGGAGCTCCTCCGGGAGTTTGGGGTGAAGCATCGTTTCTCTTCCGTTGCCTACCCTCAGGGCAACGGGCAGGTCGAGAACGCCAACAGAACAATCATGGAGGGGCTGAAGAAGAAGCTCCAGGCCGCAGGAGGTAGTTGGGTCGACGAGCTCCCCAACATCATGTGGTGCTACAGAACCACGCCGAGGAGGGCTACAGGTGAAACGCCTTTCGCCCTATGCTACGGCTTCGAGGCAAAGGCGCCCACGGAAGTTGCCATCCCCATCCGACGGGTGAAACAATATGAGCCTGACGCCAACGAGGAGAACATGAAGATTGACCTACACATGGTCGATGAGAGGCGTGAGCAAGCTTACGTCCGAGCAGAGAACTATCGGCGTCAAGTAAAATCATACTATGACGCCAAGGTACATTCCCGGGAATTTCAGGTGGGGGACTACGTCCTCCGCCGAAGGGAAGCAAGCCAGCCGACAGAGGGTGGCAAGCTAGCATTGAAGTACGAAGGGCCCTACATCGTCTGTGCCGTGGTCAAACCCGGCACCTACAAGCTTAAACGCCCGAATGGGTCCAATGTACCACGAACGTGGAATGTACACCATCTGGTGAAGTTTTATCAGTAGTCCGAAGGAGGTGCAGACGGCGAAGCCCTCACCCCTTAACGGGTTACTGATTGAACGCCACCCTCGGCCTCGAGCCACTTATGAATAAAATCATGTTCCGCCTGATTTTTTCTCTGGAATTTAAAGTAAAGAACGTTAGCAGGTGCCCTCATCGGCCACCTCAGAGCAAAAGGCTCAGGCATGGCCGACGGGGCCCCTTGCACTTGCAGCCTACGATCGACAAGATCAGGCGTTCCATTGTATTTTGTATCAGCAAAGGGCTCAGGCCTAGCTGAGAGAGCACATCGTCCTGGCCCCGTAAGCCTAGAAGTGAAACGCTCAGGTATGGCCGACGATGTCCCCAGGACGAGGGGCCCGCAAACGGCCCACGTCTTGAAACGGGAAGCTCACCGCGTCGTCCACACGCCAGATCGCAGGACGACAGGCCTGAAATCATGGCCGAGGTGACAAAATCCCAAAACTCAGGGATGGGCAACGACAGCCGTTGGAAACCGACCAAAAGTCTAGCCCGCGTCATAAATAGGCGACGGGACCCGCCCTGAGACCACGAACGTTATAAACGAAGTCCGAACCGGCCGAAGGACGAGCACACCCTTCGGCCGAGCACACCCTTCGGCCGGCTAGTGTGCACGGCCGTCGGCTTCCCTCTTTTTCCCTTATATATATATATATATATATATATATATATATATATATATATCAGTTGAACACAGGCCCGACTAGGCCAAGTACATATCAGTTGAACACAAGTGTAGTACCACTGGCAGGTAACATGGACGACACGTCCACACACCACAAGGGAATGGTCACGGCCGAAACACACGCCTATAAAACCCTAACCGAATCCGTTGGGTGACACGCGAGAGGTAACCTTCATCGGCCACAGTCCTTTGAAGCACCAACGCTTGGTATGAAACAAAGAATCACAATCCTGAGGATGACCAGGACGAAGCGGGCACTTATCACACCCACAGAAGAATCAAGCAATCAAGAAACAATCCCTACTTGCAACAGCATCCCGGATAGCCGTTACAGGCACTGGAACCCAGGCCGTTGGTCAAGCGAAAGCTCTTTGGGAATTTGTTCAAGTGTCTACCAAACACTTAGAGAAAATTCTAAAGAAAAAGTTCCTCAAGAAGGAACTATGCCTTAGCCGATGAAGGTAGGGCCTTCTCTTGGGGAAAGCAAGGGGCACCCTCATCGGCCGCAAAGCCAGACCTTGGCCGATGATGGTAGGGCCACCTCCTAGCCGGCAGCGGTACCACAAAGAAGGAACTATGTCTTACATTTACACTTAAATGGAGGAACTCTAGACAAAGCGGGTACCTGTATACTCCAAGGTCGTTAGCTACCTACGCCTTGCATGTGTACTTAGAAAAATTCTAAGTTCAAAAAGGCAAAAATCCAAGGTGCCCTTATCGGCCACATCACGAGGATCCAGGCCGACCTTCCTGATCAGATCAGAAGCAAGTGAACACGACGGCCACGAAAAGTACTGGGCCGACAACGACACTGGTTCAACACTTGGGAAATCTCCCAAAGCATTTTTCAACAATGAGGAGAAATTCAATACCAGGACGATAAGAACACCCATCCACTTGAAGTTAAACACTTAGAAAAATTCTAACAAAAAAGAAGAATGGGACAACGCCAGGACGGAACGGACACCACGGTCAGGGACGGAAAGGGAAGCACTTAAGTGGACCCAAAACACTTAGGAATAACTTAAGTGTTATGATAGTACAGCAACACCGGACAGGCCGACCAAGCCACCAGGCCGGAAAGAAAGCAACTACGTGGACCCAAAACACTTAGGAATTTTTTGAATAAATCCTAAGTGTTATGATAGTAAAGAAACGACGGCCAGGCCGACCAGGCCACCGGACGGGATGGACTACCTCACGGACGTAGCGGACACTCACGGGTGACCCAAGTTGTAACCTTGACACTTAGACAAATTTCAGAATTGAAATGGAAAAGGAAAATAAGCATACAAGGAATTCATGGCCGAGCAGGGCAGCAGAATTTTTCATTTATAATCAATTCAGTACAATTGTGGGCGCTTCGGCCATTACATCAATTGGGCACAAAATGAAAAAGCTAATTACAAGGGAGCGGGGAGCAGCCGATCAAGCCTCTTGGGCACCTCCATCCGCGGCTGGCTCTTCGACGTCCTCGGCTCCCTCCTCAGCCTCAGCCTCCTGGCCGCCGGCAGCCGCAGCACTGGTGGCATCGTCCATGAAATCAAACTCCGTGTAATCCGGCTCGCCGAGGGCGGAACTCTCAATGGGGGACTCCCGCTCTGACAGAGGAAGCTTGGCCTGCTCTTCGAGATCTTTCATCAGCTTTGGAAGCTTCAAGTTCCGTCTAGCCCACCCGGATGTGTAATTCATGGCCTTCAGAGCATGAGATAGCCGCCGACACAGGAGCCTCTGCATCCGCTCCTGGCCCATGTTATAGTACACGGCCATCTCCCTGCTGAAATACTCCTGGCCGGTGGGGGAGTTCATCCCCCAATCTTCAAGCCTGGCGGCCACCACCTCATAACACCAGGGGAGCCGCTCATCGGCCTTCCACCCATCGGTCAAGAACTGCTCAACGGCCTCATCAGCAGCCTTCACAGCGGCAGCCTCGGCCTCAGCTTTCGCCTTCACGGCCTCCTCGCTCTTGCGCCGCTCGGCCTCAAGCGCCCTTTGGCTCTCTTCGAGTTTGGCCAGGGCATTGTCCCTGGCTGCGGCGGCCCCGTCGGCCTTCTGTTGCAAGGCCTTGGCATCCTCCCGGAGCCTATCCAAGCAAGCGACCGCCTCATCGGCCGAGGCAGCTTTCTGCTCCACCTCTTTCGGACGAGCTATCTCCCGGTACTGCCTCTTATGGCTCTCCATAAGCATGAAGGCACCCTGCATAAAAAAGGAAAACAAAACTCAGGCAAAGGACTCTACACGGACGACGAAAAAAACGGCAAGCAAAAGGAAAGGAACTTACTTGGACGAGGAGGTCCATCCCGCCCTCGTACACCTTCACGTCCCCGAGCCTCTTCAGGTAGGCCCTATCTTTGGCCGGCATGGCCTGAGCCAGCACATCGTGGCCGAGGACAATGTCATCAAAAACACCCCCGCCGACGGGGTATTCCACCATCTTCTGGTAGGTGGCACCGGCAATCTCCTTGCCGGCCCTCTTCGTCCGTGGCTCCTGGACGAGAGGTAGCGATTGGGCGGCAACGCTAGGAGCAGCAGTGAGGTCCACAACAGGACCACTATCGTCCACACTGGGGACGGTGAGAGTGCCGGCCTCAGTAGCCTGTGAAGGAGACGGTGCCCTCTTCGTCTTCTTGGTGACGTTCAGGCCGACCTCAGTCAACTTCTTCTGGCCGTCAGTGGGAGGCCTCTTCTTCTTCGACTGGGCAGGCTTTGGGGCCGCACCAGCAGTAGCCCCACCTCCCCCGGCCGCGGCACGCCTGGCCGCCTCGGCCGCCTTTGCAGCCAACTCCTCGGCCGCTTTGGCCTTAGCAATTGCCATGATGGAACGACGATCCATGACAAAATCTACACAAAGGAAAAAACAACAGATTAGCAAGGCAAAAGAACAAATCATAAAGAAAGAAAGCCGAAGAAATAATTACCATCGGCCTCAGCAGGAATGCCCAAATCCGGGCCGTCGGCCTCTTCAAAGGTGGTGGTCATCCTCGGCCAGAGTTGGATATCATCCTCCTTATCGCCATACACATGGTATCTCAAGAAGCCGAGAGCGGTCATCTTGTATTCAGTGATATAATCCTTCACGCTCCTCGGCCCCCCTTCCAAGAAAGCCTCCACCTGAGCGTCCAAGATAGAACTCTTCGGCGGGTCATGCAGATTGAACCTCCCGGTATGGCCGAGTGAAGGAAACTCGGTGCCACTCTCACCAAGGGATACAAAAACGAACTTACTCTTCCACCCATGGATGGACGAAGGCAAGTCCGTGAAACTCCTCTTCTTCGGCAGCTGTTAAAGAGTAGCATAGGCCGCACAGTTTTTGTGGCTTCCTCGGCCGATCTGATACAGATTCATGAATAGGGCCGTCGTCGGCCTGTAGCCCAGCTCCTCACAGCGGAGCAAAAACCCCACCATCAAAGAATAGCTGTTCAGCGTCAGCAAGGCCGGAGGGAGCCCTACCATGTCAAGGTATTCAGTGATGAAGGGGTGAAGGGGGAACCTCAGTCCCTTGGCGAAACTCATCGGGTATACTCCGAAGTATCCCGGTGGCGGATGAAGAACATGGTTCGTCGGCCTGGGTGCCCTGACCCGCCCGAACGACCCCACGTACATCTGGGCAACCAAGTAGTCGGCCGCGCTGCTCTCCAGCTTGATCAGAAAGATGTTTGTGAGATCCAGGTAGGAGACGCCAGGCCCACTCTTCGGCCTCCTTATCCTCTTCGGCCTCCTTATCCTCTTCGGCTTATCGGCTCCCTTAACGGCGGACACCGGCCTCGGGCACGGAATAACAGCTGAAGTGGACACCCCGTCCACCACTCGGGACGCAGTTGCGTCCTCACCTTTTGAAGATGAGGCGGACTCCTCGTCCTCACCTTCGTCGTCCACCGGCTCCCCGGACTTATAAGGGCTTAAATGTTCTATCTCCTCCTCGAACTCCTCGAGCACCTCATAGTCGAGTGACCTAGTGGAGGGCTGGTCGTCGTACGGATAGTAGTCTTCGTTCAAACTCTTCATCATAACAACTACTACGAGCCTAAGAGGAATCACTTAGGATCTAAGGGTGTTCAAACGCCTAAACACTAGATCACTAGCCTAGGAAGCAAAGTATGCAAAGTACAGAAGATGGCGATGAACACTAACCTTGAACACGAAGAACACGAAGAACAAGCTTGGGAGTTTATCTCTCTAGAAAATTGGCCAACACTTCGACAATTCAGAATGCAAATAAGGTTTCTCGTCGGAGGGGGAGGGGTATTTATAGAACCCCCCACCCAACGGTCACTACACGTGGCACCCTCCCAATGGCCACATCAACGGCCACCAATGGGAGGCCACCACGTCACCAACGGGTCAGGCCCAACCCACATATCAACAGCCCACTGGCAAAACAGACTCCACGGCCTATACACTTGCCGGCTTCACGAGTGCCAGCAAGCGCCCACAACGTCCTATTTGCTTGCGAGGTTCACAAACGCCAACAATAAGGAGACGACAACGGCCAGGAACGTAATGAACGCTCGTAACGGCCACAGAACCAAAGGAACAAAGAACCCACAGCCATCGGCTCCTCGTAATGACCCTTGATGATAACTCTTTACAAGCGATCTGCGCACAAGGGTTCTCCCACAGGGTTACCTTGGCCAGAAAATCGCCATGAGAGTTGGATTCAGGGGCACCACGAAGAGGCCGCTTCGGCCAGGGACTCAATCAACTCCTTCACCCCTCACACTCTTCGGCCTGAAGCAGTGGGGGACTGGGGGACTACACCGGCCTCAACAAAACAAAAAGGAACAATACAACATGAATGTAACCACAAAGCATGGCCACATCGTCCATGCATCACCATGGCGCCTCATCGGCCGGAGGCACATAACATCATCAACAACGGCCAACAGGCCACCTAAGGCAAGGACATTCATCATCCCCTGCCAACAGTTAACCATAAGGGGCTCTTCGGCCAAGAACACGAAAGCAAATCAGCGACGGCCAAAAAGAGTGTGCAAACACCCTCATCGGCCACCCAGAGGGAAGGACACCATCGTCCTCGAAACAAGGTTCAACCTCAGTGGCCTCGTCGGCCCAAAGGTAAACTTCAACCATCAACGTCCAAGAAAGGGAAAGCGCGCCTTTCAAATGGCCACCATTGAAGCAGGACACTCATCGTCCCCAAACGAACACATCAAGGAAACAACGGCCTCCCCGCCCACAGCGAGAAGCAGGTAACGGCCAAAGCACTATTCAGGATCACCAAAATGGAAACAGCGCCAATGCCGCAACAACTAACGGCCTGGGAATGCCCACATCGGCCAAAAGCACTAAAGCACGGGAATCTACTCTCCTTCACTTCATCTACGTCTCAGCTTAGAGAGTGGGGGACTCCTGATGGAGTATATGGGTCTGAGCCCCTGGACCCACATACTCGGAAGAACAGAAAGCACAAGACACAGAGTGGCGCCCTCGTCGGCCAAGGGACCCCCGTCGGCCAGGAAGGTGCCAACTCAGATTATGGTCCTGAAGCCAAGGGACCCGGGTGCCCTCGTCGGCCGCGCCCTCGTCGGCCGTGCCCTCGTCGGCCGTGCCCTCGTCGGCCACGCCCTCGTCGGCCACGCCCTCGTCGGCCACGAAGACTCCACAGAACCAGATTCTACACTTACTCATTTGTACAGCCCATTAGTGGCTTTGTATTCGGCCCAGTAGCGGTCCAGTTGTAAATGGGCCTCCCAAGCCCAAGGCTTGGGAGCCCAGCCCGTATTTTCTCTATAAATACTCCCCTTGGGAGTAGTTATAGGGGTTGGAAATTCATTATATATATCACTTTATCTCTCTAGCTCTCACTTCTCTCTAGGAGTTAATACTCTATCATAGTCATATTCATGTCATTACCACATTTTAATGTCACTGATCAAATTTAATGTCACTATCGAATATCATTGTCGCCACCACCGATGTCACTGTAGCCACCGCCCGTGTCACTGTAGCAACCGCCCGTTTCACTGTGGCCACCGCCCGTGTCACTGTGGCCACCGCCCGTGTCACTGTGGCCACCGCCCGTTTCACTGTAGCAACGCCCTGTGTCACTATGGCCACCGCTCGTGTCACTGTGGCCACCGCCCGTGTCACTGTGGCCATCGCCCGTATCACTATGATCACCGCCCGTTTCCGACAGTAATTTCAATGACCACCGCCGCCGGTGGTGGCTCTCACCTAACAATAACCTTCCCCAGCCCTCCCCCAACCCTCCCCAGAAGCCATTGCAAAGCCGCATTCAACCATCACACCCAGCTCCCACCCACTACAACACTTGCATTCCTCCACTGCACCACACCCCAAGGCCCCAAACTGGCACACAAACCTTTTCCGACCCCCTCCTCTGTCCCGACCCCGTTCTTTGCCCCAGGCCCCTACACTCATCCCCTTTTTCACCCCTCCCAATTTCCGCAGCCCCCTCAAAGCCTCACAACCCCCATTACCATCCCAAAATCGTCCGCTCATTCCCTACATGTTGCCTCTGTCCCCAATCGCGCCTTCACCTAACCTAATTCTCCATCCCAACATTGTTGAGTCTCTGCTCGAACCTGAACCGCCGATCTGTCGTAGGTAGTCATCATAGACGGTTGTTGAAAAACGGTCTCGTCCATTGCAATAGGCCGGACGTCTTCGGCAGAAATCGACGTCGCTCGCCATGCCAGAAGGAACTCAGATGTATTTCCATGACCCCAAATTTATTGGCCCACCAATTGGAATAGGAGGTGAAGAAGGGAGAATCAGATAAGGAGACGGGGACAATGACTTACCGTGGTGCACTCGTGAGCTGCTCTGGCTAGGGGGGCTGCGACGGGCTGCAGAGGGTGCACGTCGGCGCTGGTAGTTGACCGATGAGCAATTGGACGCAGGAGAGGCAACGAAGCGGCAGATCATGAGAACAAGTCACTTATGTGGAAAATATTAAAAAGGTCCTACTTTTGGAATGCAAAAGTGTAGTAGTAATGGGGAGGGCATTATTTCTATTTAGATTACCATACCAAGTTAACCACTTTTCTATTTTGGGGAAGCTGCAAATAGTAATAAATCATAAAACAGAGATAATACTAGCTATTAAAGCTTTTTTAAGTAAAATTTGTACGAATTTACCTCTAATCTAACGTTTATGCACATTAAGATTGCTTCATTAAATGGAGGAGTGTGGTAGGGAATAAAAGGAACGAACTAACCTGACAGAAAAATATTTGTATTACTTTCAAAAATAGAAAGAAGACGCATATGATCCAATATCTTATACTTCCTCCATCCAAGCCATACAAGCTCTAACTAAAAATGAATTATTTATACTTCCTTTGTGGTAGGGAATAAAAGGAACGAACTAACCATACAAGCTCTAACTAAAAACTCTTAAAAACACATCACATATCTCTGAACAATATTTCACAACTCTTTTTTGTTGTATTATGATGATCCAATATCTTATACTTCCTCCATCCAAATTTGAATTACAAAAATTGACTTTTTGAATAAAACAAGATTCATTTTATTCACTTAATTAGGACATGAATTATTAATTAAACTTTAATTTAGATTTTGCAACTTTGTAGAGATTTTAATGTAGTTTCTGAATATGTAAATTTTAATTATTAAAATTGAATTAATTATCAATAAGGCGGATTCAACTTTTATAATATTTGACCAAAAAATGTTGATTTTGCAGAACAATATGGGATGAAGGTAGTGGCCAACCCTGGCCTTGGCCCAGTCTAAATTTTAAAAATATCTACATATTTTTAGTGTAAATAATTCAAAAACATTCTTTGTATCGGTTCAGTCCTGTCCAGTGTCCTGGCTCCACCCTGGGTAGTACTAGGTATATTTGATGATAGAAAAGCTTTACAAACATTTAGGAAAAAAATTAGATTATACAAATCTTGGAGGAATGTGAGTTGAAGCTTGAAGAAAGCTTCAATGATGATCCGAGAGAAAAATGACTACTAAGTGTGTAGAAAGTTTCTCTTGTCATTTTTGGATATGAAGAAAGTTTCATATACTCCCTCCGTTTCTAAAACAAGTTCACCATTGCCTTTTTGGGTTGTTCTCAAATTAAGTTCTCCTTTCCTTATTTGGCAAATTAACTACATTAAAACAATGCCAAACACTGCAAAATAATGTCAAATAAGAGTGCTTATACAGTGCAACACCGTATACCGGTACGGTTTTTTTTTCCTTTTGTTTTTAAAAAATGGTAATAACTTTTTTATTTTTGATCCGATTTTTATAAAATTTATATCAACATTTTTTATTTTTCATGATCTTTCAAATGAGACCAATATTGCCTATGTAATTTTAACATATTATCATTTGCGTGTAAAATATGTAACTTTACGTGTTAAAATATGTAACTCACGTTCAGTCAGGCCAAATGCAACTCATGTGTATAAATATGTATCTCTACGTGTAACAATATGTAACTTTACGTAAAAAAATATGTAACTCGCGTTCAGACAGGTCAAATGCAACTCGTGTGTATAAATATGTAACTCGCGTGTATAAATATGTAACTTTACGTGTAAAAATATGTAACTTTACGTGTAAATATATGTAAGTCGCGTTCAAGCATGTCAAATGCAACTCGTGTTTATATATATGTAATCCGCTTTTAAAAAGATGTAACTTGCTTATAAAAAGATGTAACTTGCTTATAAAAAGATGTAACTTGCTTATAAAAAGATGTAACTCGCTCATAAAAAGATGTAACTCAATGTATTATCAAATGTAACTGAGGCCACTGATCCACTCCCAAACAGATTCGATCTTCTATTTCACAAACCTATCATCTCCCAAACAGATTCGATTTTCCTTATAATCCAATACTCAATAATATAATAGTTCGATAATTTATTAAAATTACATAAGCAATATTGGTCTCATTTGAAAGATCATGAAAAATAAAAAATGTTGATATAAATTTTATAAAAATCGGATCAAAAATAAAAAAGTTATTATCATTTTTTAACAACAAAAGCAAAAAAAAAAGAGAGAGAGTCAAGATGCGTCGTTTTGCAACCGGGCGCACCATCCTCATGGTGCGTCGATTGCACCGTATAATCTGCGGTTAAATAATGTCCAAACAGTGTCTCAACAATTTCAAAACAGTAAAATTCTTAATAACTGTGAAAAGCAACTGTGAACTTGTTTTAGAAACGGGTTGAGTATGTCTTTAATTTCCTAGTTGGATATGTGGTGGAATTTGAATATTTTCTCGGAATCCCAAATAAATCATAGTCCATACTTTTGCCGTTTCAAAGGTTTGACCTTACGAGATTGACTTGGTCCATCAAAAAACGAGGAAAGCGGGTCGTGTGGCACCGACCCGTGTAGGATACGAGAATTCCTGGTTTGGGATGGATGGATTCTAAGATTGGTCAGATTCGGGATGCCATATTGCACGGGTTTGGTACATTTGTACGCTTCATTAGTTCGCATACTCGTATTATATTTTACATTCATTTTAAAATTGTATTCTCTAGAAATACTTTTCCCAAAAAAAAAGAAGAAAAAAACTCTAGAAATTCCGAACACATAAAATTAATTGACACGATTGCCCATTAGAAACAATATACTGTAAATAATCCCCCCACTTTTAGGGATACTCAACTTCCTGTCAAAAAATTACGAATCAAATGACAATGAAACCCAAATGAGCTAAAGTAAAATAAATGGAGTGAGATCTAAACTCCCCACAATATTACTAGAATACTAGCTAAGCCACAAAGGAAAAATATGGATTATGTTTTGACAAATTTTATGGTATGATACATGAGTTAATTATCAAATTAGGACTAAAAGTAACTCAATTTGCACAAATGAGATCAAAAAATAAACTATGTTTTCATAAGACTACTTATGTGTATCTTGGACAAATATATCCTTATAGCTATTGAAATGTTTTAATTCATAATAAAATAATAAAAAATAATAAAAAAATTTAAAAATTAATAAAAATATTTCGATAATAATAATTTAATTTTTTTTCAAAAAACAATCAAGAAAAAAAATTTAAAAAATTAAAAACTAAAAAAAAATCACCACCGCCTCTGCTGCCTGAGCACCACGACCTCTAGTCACCAGGGGAAAAAATGCAAAATTCATTATGAATTCCATATTTATGGCAGAAAACAATGAAAATGTTGGCATTCTCAAAGAGAGATATACCATTTTTGGCATTTTCAGAAAAAAAAATGAAAGTTTTTAGGAAAAATGACATTTTTTCACCAGGCGGAGGTGGTGGTGCAGGGAGGTAGTACAGGCGGTGGGAAAGACATCCATATTTTTTTATTTTTTTTATGGAGTTTTACTATTTTTTATTAATTTTAAAAAATAATGATAATTTTTTTTTAATATTTTATTTTCTAAATATTTATAAATTTTTTAATTATTTTTCTACTATTTTTTGAAATTTTTTCGAATTTATTATGAATTAAACATTTAATTATGACTTTTGACTATTTTTAACTCATATTTAAAGGAAGAGTAAGAAATAAGAATGGAATGAAAAAATAGGTATGCGTCCAATAGGACTAGTATGGTCCTATTTTGAAAAAAGTGTCAGTTTTTCATCTCTCCAGCTCAGACCACACTCAAACAACACACAATCAAGCACCACCAAAAGGGACAGTCACACTCAGGCCAGCCGAGCTATCTCAACGCACACCATGGTTAGAAGGGGAAGCTCAAAGAGAAACAACACAGAAGAACCGAAGGAGGAGAGACAGAAAGTCTCTCTCGTTCTCTCTAACCTCACTCTCTCTCTAACCGTAGATCTCACCTCGCTCAAGAGCAAGAAGAGGGACTTAAGTACCAAGGGCTGCAAGGGAACCCTAATAGAGGGTTCGAGAAACAGGGCTAGCGAGAAACACATGGGTCGGTGACAAGAGGCAAGCAAACAGGCCCAACAAGAAAAGAGAGGAGTGCCAAGGCTTTATGGGCCAATACCTCCACAAAAAGAAACATAGCAAGACCTATTTTGAGATTTTGTCAATGTTTTAGTCCTATTTGGAGTAATTTCCATATGATACATACCATGTTTACACGGATCAATTAGAATATTGTAATTGAATACTTTGAATATAAATAAATGATGAAATATTGATCTCGACCAATCAAATACTGTATTCACCTTTTATCTTTTTAGCATGTAAAAAAAAAAAAAAATGAAATCAACTCGCATAGACAAAAGTAAACGAACATATGAACCTAGCTAAATATGTAGTACATAACCATAAAGGTTGCGGTGGGGAAACAAAGACTCCTGGAATGGGTAGGCAAGTAGGAAAAAGAACCTGAATTTTGGTGCATGAGAAACGGAGATTTGGCAACCTTCATAAAAGGTAGATCACAGTCATGCTCATCAGCACCAAACTAGGACCAACGACTACTATAAAATGACATGCAGCCAGTGCAATCATATGCACAAAGTCATTGCATGCATGCAATATATCCTAAAAACAACAAGAGACAATTCTCAAGTAATTAGAAAGAGTAACATCATCAGGTGTTGAGCAAGCTAAGCATGGGGCCTTTAAAGCAGCACCACATTTGTGTAACTTTTCTAGTGTCATTGATGATCTTCACTCTTTCCTCAGCAGATCCCTCAATTGAATTTCTGCCCTATGATGATGATGCTATATCATCCACACTGAAGCCAATGGCGCCTCCACCGAAGTCGCCGCATCCTCCTGCACCAGCCCCATCCAAGCCCACACATTCATCGAAACCTCCCGCACCCGCACCCGCACCTTCTAAGCCGACGCATGCATCAAAAGCTCCCGCGCCCGCTCCGTCCAAGCCAACACATGCACCTAAAGCTCCCGCGCCAGCACCATGTAAGCCAACACATGCATCGAAAGCTCCCGCGCCCGCACCTTCTAAGCCCTCACACACATCAAAAGCTCCCGCACCCGCACCATCCAAGCCCACACACGCACCAAAAGCTCCCGCGCCCGCACCATCTAAACCAACACATGCATCAAAAGCACCCGCGCCTGCACCATCCAAGCCGACACATGCATCAAAAGCACCCGCGCCTGCACCATCCAAGCCAGCACATGCATCGAAAACTCCCGCCCCAACACCATCCAAGCCGACACATGCACCTAAAGCTCCAGCGCCAGCACCGTCTAAACCCACACATGCATCGAAAGCTCCCGCACCCGCACCTTCTAAGCCAACGCACGCATCTAAAGCTCCCGCGCCCACACCATCTAAGCCAACACATGCATCGAAAGCTCCCGCACCTGCACCATCCAAGCCAACACATGCATCGAAAACTCCCGCGCCCGCACCATCCAAGCCAACACATACACCTAAAGCTCCCGCTCCAGCCCCATCCAAGCGAACACATTCACCGAAAGCTCCTGCACCCGCACCATCCAAGCCCACACACGCATCAAAAGCTCCCGCACCCGCACCATGCAAGCCAACACATACACCAAAATCTCCCGCGCCCGCACCATCCAAACCCACACATGCATCGAAAGCTCCGGCGCCTTCACCATCCAAGCCAACTCATACAATGAAATTGGCACCACATCGACCAGCACCCTCACCAAGGGCACCGTTGCATACACCCCCACCAGCACCAAAACTCCCACCGCCAACACCAAAGCTTGGACGAAGGCTTGCATTATTGCCACCACATCCATCACCCAAGCCGGCACCTAAGCCAGCTCCCAAACCGCCAACTCCAAAGAGGAGCTAGATCATATATGCGCTTATTTAATATTGAATGTCCATACGTCTAAATAAATTAAGATTGCAATAATGCAAACTCAATGTGAGTTGCTTGTGGTGTTATTATTTACCTCGATCGCCATGGTGGCGGGGTTGTATACTTGTATTAAAGGAAATTCTTGAATCATACTTGGTTGTAAACTTTCTCGTTCTCTCATCTCTTGTTTTAGAAGCATATATTATAATCAAGAGAAATGGTGCTAAATAGGAGCTTAACTTATGGTATGTAATTAAATAAGAGCTTGACTTTTTTTACTCCTAAATAGGACCTAATTTTAAGAAGTTTCCAAAATTGCCCCTATTAACTACACTTACGTTTTTCTCTCACGCCAAAGCTTATCTCTTCCTAACAACCTCGCCAAAACCTCTCTCTCCTTCATCCATAGCTACGCAGGGCAGCTTCAAGCCTTCAAGGTCCAGCACTGTACAAATTAATGGAGGAGTTGAGCTATAGTGGCATTGTAGTTGTGGCAAGACAGAGAAGATGAGGTGTTGCAGTGTCCCGGCAGTTCGACGGTCCGGCGGTGCAGCAGTCCAGCGGCTGGGCAGTGAAGCGGTCCGGCGGTGCAGCAGGAGGCCTTGGTGCATTCTATTCTCCTCTCCTTCCTCCTCCTCCTCCTCCTCTTTTTCTTCTTCTTTCTTCTTCTTCCTTCCTCATGTTTCAGCTTTTTCGTTTTGATTTCTTACGGTATGAATGTACGGTAAGTGCTTTGGTTTGTTTAATGTACTCGTATATGTTAATTACGTTTTCATTATTATTTCTTGATTAACTTTAATCAATTGCTAAAGGAGGCTGAAATGGATGGCTTGACAGCTGGAAGTCTGGAACACAAATTATAACAAATGCTAAAGGAGACTTAAATGCAGGCTTTTACAAGATACTCCGTATATGGTTGCGTCTCTATCTTTTCTGTTGAGATCAAATCTACTACAGAAGGCTTGAGCTGTGGTTTAACAAGGGGATGAAACAGATTTACATTGAAGCTGGTTGATATTTAATTCATTCATATCCAGAGAAGGCCATTACCTTCTCTCTTGATTGACAAAAAGTGTAACATTGTAAACTTGTAAAATTGTAAACAATAACATTATATTACATTGTCATCGTTTATATACAATGACATTTCATCCTGCTTGTGTCCTTATTTTCTTTTGATGCTTCTATTCTCTGTATGCTAGATCCGTTTTCTATGTTTTTTACATTCCCTAAATTTGCATTTGATTTGTATTTGATTAACCCCATCAAATTTGGAATGGACAATACAGTAGTTGCACGATAATATTCAGACCATTGAAAGGGGCGTCTCTTGAATTCAAAAGAAAAATATGATTTCCTTGTATCCTTCCACCCTTCTGTCATGAAAGCAAAGAAATAAGGAATGTATTTTATTGTCATTGACATTCTTATGACATTGTTATTGACATTCTTATGACATTGATTTTTATTGACATTCTTATGACATTGTTATTGACATTGTTTTTTAGTAACATTCTTATGACATTATCATTCTTATGACATTGTTTTTTATTGACATTCTTATGACATTGTCATTGACATTCTTATGAGATTGTCATTGACATTCTTATGACATTGTTATTGACATTGTTTTTAGTGACATTCTTATGACATTATCATTCTTATGACATTGTTTTTTATTGACATTCTTATGACATTATCATTGACATTCTCAGGGATGGACTGGGCCGAGCCGAATCGGACCGGCCCGCTACTGTGCTTGATATTGATATTCTTATGACATTGTGGTTGATATTATTTCTAACATTACAATATTCTAAAATAATGATATTGATTATGACATTGTCATAATTTTTTATTTTGAGAGTGACAGGATTAAATAGCAAAACCATTGCAGGACCTATTACTTCCTCGGACCAATTAATTCAATGTGAACATCTCCAAAATATGACAAACCAAACCAATGGCTGTGGTGCATCTTCAATCTCCGTACAAAATAATTGTATTACTTGCACTAAATAAATTTGCAAATAAAAAATAAAAAATTGAGATGTAAGCCAACAACAAAAAGCAACTAGTTCAAGACTGCTACAGTGCTACTAGTGCGGAAATCCTTTCTTATTTCTATTGATGAGGAAATCCTTTCTTATTTCTACGGTGCTACTAGCACTAAGACGAGCTCATAAAAGCAGGCATACGACACCGAAGAAATTCGCAAACAAAGAGGAAGAGATGGAGAAAGGTGGAGGAGGAGGGGGGCTAGGGGAGGAGGATCGGAGGAGGAGACTACTCGCCGGCCTGATGTCGGCAATTGCTCCGGTGATGACTTTCACCGCTATAACCCGGCAGAAACCAGCGGCGAATCGCAGATAATTTTACCTGCGGGTTGCGACCAACCAGAATAATTGCTCCTTTGAATTTGTTTGTTAAATCTCGTCGGTACCAGACTTGCAAAAGCGGATGGGTGGTGTCTTACCAGAATTTGTTGGGAAACGGAAGGGTATTTTTGTCTCAGAGTTTAAAATTGGTCCTATTTAGGAGTTTAAAAACTTTGAGTCCTATTTAAATTCGCCGCTCCACTTTTAATCCTATTAAGGTCTATTTCCCTATAATCAATTAGGAATTACTCGTATCATATACGTAGTATATAATTAAAGTAATATATGCTAGAATTAAAGTAGCTTAATATTTTAATACTCCGTATAAGATTAATATAAATTATAAACCATGCTAGAATTAGATAGCAGGCAAAAGTATTTTACAATTTTGAGTAAGGCAGCAAGCTAGTGCACTGCATATACGTGCAAATATACAAGTAAAGCAGCATATAGCATGCAAATAATAATACAAGCTAGTGCAAGACATAGTGGGTACAAGTTTTTCTAAAATAATACAAGACAAACTTTGGACAATGTTTTTAATTATTATATTTGTATATAATTTTAAAAAATTATACTATTTATATCGTACTATAAATAGTAAAATACTATTTATAGTGGTACACTGGTACAATGTCAAAAAAGTTACTGAGTATAAAAATGAACATAATCGTACTATAAATAGCCAAATATTAGTGAGTTTAAAAACATAGATAAGAAAGTCACAAAAGTCACGAATATAGTCATTACATATATAGAAATTGCTCTAAACAGGAGCAAAAACGTTTTGAAATACCAAAATAGGAGTATATGTTTTTTATTCCATGAATATGAGTAATCTTCCAAATTTGGGAAAAAATGTCATGTTTAAAGCATAGTAATGTCAATCTTGACAGAAATTTACTCTTATTTAAGCAATAAAAAACATGATAGTACTATTTTAGAATTTCAAAACTTTTTTACTCCTATTTAGGGAATTTTCTCTTCCATATAAGAGTCTCATGATATTGATGTCCACATCTTTGGTGTACTAATATGTACTCGTATATGTCATTGTTTCCAAAATACTATCCTCTCTATAAATCTCAATCTTAGAATTTTTACTTTAATATTCTACATGTCAGGTAAATTTGGCAAAATACAATTAATTAATGAAAGAAGACCTGGCTTGAAATCTTTGAATGGAAGAGGAGAAAACGATGAAGAATCTATATCTGTATACTCGATATTAAGGATTTTTTTTAATAAGACTGAATTTTTTTTGGTCTAGTATTATTTGGTCATGTATGTTTAACTCTGGCCTGAAATGGTCTGGTGAGGGAGATGTCTAGTTTTTGTACGTGTAGTTTATTATTATCGAAGCCTGATCAAGTATAGTTTGTTTATGTCTGATCTGGCATGTTATAATATGATTTGGTCTTGTCTGAAACTGAAACCAATCCAAGTAAAAACATCCTAAGAGTTTATGCTTTTTAATAAAATATTAAGAATTTCAAAGTCCATAATTTCTAATTATTTCCTCATTCATTAAATGAATAACATACTCCGTAACAGGTTAGAAATGTTGCTAAAAAAGTTTCCTAATTCCAGATTTAATTTCGCCTAAATCTTAATACACATAAACTCATATATATGTTTTAAAAGCCCCAATTATATTGAATACCTCTAGAATCTGAAGAATTTATTGGGGTTTTAATCATTTATTCTTTTATTGGGACTAAATAAGTCCTATTTTCGGAAATAAATTAAATATACGAAGTACTTAGTCTTATTTGTGAACTTTGTGTATGTTTTGGTGTGTATGTTTTGGTTCTAGAGCAATTTCTAGTAGTCTAATTTCTAATGAAAAGTCGTTTACATGTACCACTATATAGAATGCACAATACACAGCTGGTTGAGGTACCATTTAAAAAATGAAGTATCGGATCTACCATTCACATGATTGGTCCAAATCATTATATATATCATTTTTAATTTAGAGTTAAATAATTCAACTTCAACATTCTGATTAATCCATGTGGACAAATGTATGATAACTTATGGGTACCATAGGATCTACTTATCTCAAATGCATATCAGAGTCCACAATGCTGGCTATTAATTACTTCTCTGTATAAATGCATGTATGCATAAATGCGTTTAAAAGCGAAGAAACGATAAGCTAATTAAGAGAATGTGAAAGTTTAGTACGTCTCAAATTCATTTCCAAAGTCAACCTTTTTCGTTAACCAATGTTAAAGGTAAATCCTTCATATTGATAATTAAATCAATTTTTAATAATTAAAAGTTACATATTCAGAAACTACATTAAAAACTCTTCAAAGTTGCAAAATCCAAATTAGAATATAATTAAAAATTGACATCCGAATTAAGTGAATAAATTGAAACTGTTCGGCCAAGAAAAGTCAGTTTTGAAAATCAATTTGGGACGGTGGTAGTATAAATTCAAAGTTTTCCATTTATACAAACCCGTCATCCGTAGCACAATGTGAATAATGACCTCATAAGAAAACAACTAATGTTGCAACTTAAAAAGAACAGATTGATGTAGTATGTGAATAAAAAATGTTTGAGTTTATAAATAGGACTATCATTATTTTATTCATAAAACATGACTCATTCACTTGTGTTTTGGGAAGTTTTAATCAATTTATTCTTTTGGATGGGGAAATTTACCCTAAATACGAGTGAAAACGTTCAGAAATTCTAAAATAAGATTGTTATGTTTTTATTTCTAAAATAGGAGTACGCAACTAATGTCATGTTATGACAAAACAGACTTTAAATTAAACATAAAACATAACAATATTTTTCAAAATTGACAGTAATTACACCTATTTGGAAAATTCAAAACGTTTTTACTTATATTCGAGGGGAATGCTTCCATTCTTTTATTAGGAATAAATAAGTCATACTTCGGAAATAAAATAGGGTGATTGACCAAAATACGGGAAAAGCGGTAGTCGGATTGATGAGTTCCGACTGGGGATTCTCTTTGGTCGGATTTCCAAAATCCGACAGGAATTGTGTTATTTTTTTCTCAACTGGCAGCTGTTTAATAGGGTGAGTGCTTAATTAATTCAAAACATTTTCACGCCACCGTTTAAGTGAGTGCTTAATTTATTCAAAACATTATTTGTTCACTGTCGGATTTCTCTCTTCCGACCATATTTTTTATTTTAAATAATGTCCAGTTTTGATTTATAAATTTATTGATTTGTTTAATTGTATTTCTGAATTTGAAAATGAAATTTATGAATTTTGATTTTTTCAATATCAAAATATTGGTTTTTATCTGATAAAATTTTACCTGATTTATTTTATCTGATAAAATTTTATCTGATTAAATTTATCTGATAAAATTAATCTGATTATATTTGTCTGATTGAATTTAACTATTTATATAAATCTGATTATATTTTTCTGATTAAAATTTATTGTATTCAATCTACTTGATTATATTTATGTGATAAAATTAATCTGATTAAATGTATGTAATTATATTTATTTGATAAAATTTTATGTGATTGAATTTATCTAATTATATTTAACAACTTCTTCATACACAATAGGAAAAAAGAACCAATATTACATTAGTAATTCGATTCAACACAAAAATTGAACAAATTATACATAACAGAATTACTCAGATCCCCTCCTTCTAGCACACAGATCCATTTCATTAGTAAATCTTGATCTCTGTGGCCTACCAGTTGTAGCCGATCTACTATCCATGATAAAATGACGAATCCAGAAATGAGGAAACAAAATCATCCGACTGTGTGGAGTACAGATAAAAATCATAATATGGCGGTGGTTGATCAAATGTAACTAGTTCGAAATTACTAAATTCGAAATTGTACTCTAAATCAAAATTGAACTCAATTTATAAATTCAAACTCCCTCCATTCCGTTGGAAGGTTCTCATAGTAAAAGGAAAGTGAGAACCTTCTAATGGAACGGAGGGAGTAGAATTTAATACGATTTTAAGGCATCAACTTACAATAATGATGGTGATGGTGATGATGATGTCGCTGATGATGATTATGATGATGATGATGTTGCTGTTGATGGTGATGGTGATGATGTTGATGTTGATGATGATGGTGATGCTAATGTTGATGGTGATGTCGGTGATGATGGTGATAGTGATGTTGATGATTATTATTATGATGTTGTTGAATATGATGATGATGATGATGATGAATATTATGATTGTGGAAGGTGTGTGGAGCACAGTACCAGAGATCCGAAAGGTGCGTATCAGTAACTGCCTCGGGCCCTACGGGTCGGGGTGTTACAATGATGATGATGATTATTATTATTATGATGATTATTATTATGATGATTAATATGATGATGTTGATGATGGTGATGGTGATGATGATGTTGATGATGATGATGTTGATGACGATGACGGTGACGCCCTGGTGGAGCATCTCTTCATCACCTAAATCCATGGCCAACCGCTCAAGCCGTTCTTTAACGTTCTCATAACCCGCCTGGTTGGCGAGCTGATACACATCGTGAATGCCCTGCTTCTGCATAAACTTATCTAATTATATTTATCTGATAAAATTTTATCCGATGGGATTTATTTGATGAAATTTTATCCGATGGAATTTATTTGATTAAATTTTATTTGATTGATTTTGTCTGATTAAATTTTATCTGGTTATATTTTATCTGATTAAATTTATCCGATTGAGTTTATCTGATTAAATTTTATGTCTTAATACCCCCGCTATGTCTTCATGGTAAAATGACGAATCTGCAAATGTGAGAAAATATGTATCCGTGTAGAGTACTAATAAGAATCCAATATTTATAAATTTATAAATAATTTCCATATTAAAACAAAAACATTAATAACAATTAAAAAACATAATATGATACCAATATTTTATACGAAGTATATATTTTTTATTTATACATAAAAACGCAAGATATTTTAAAAACATCTCCTAGTCGGATTATGTAGTTCTGACAAGGGATGTATCTATTAGTAGAAAGTTAGCAACGAATTATTACTTTTGAATACTCTTGTCGGATTGCCCAATTCCGACAGGGTATTCACCCCTAATTTGGAAGCCCTCTCCTAGTCGGATTTGGCAAATCCGACCTCCGTAATTTAGTAACCAAATTGGAAGTTCCGCATTTTGGCTTGTCAGACGGGAATATCCCGTATTTTGGTAATTTCCTCAATAAAATACTTAGCCTTATAGAATCAATTTCTATTATTATTCTAATGAAAAGTCGTTTACATGTAGCACTACATATAGAATGCACAATACAGTGCCGGTTGATAAAATGGAGTAGAAATTAGCATCTGACCAAATTTTACTGGTTGACAATGATCTTAAACGCATATCAGATCAGACGTTCACGATGCTAGTAATTAATTACTTTATGTGTATGTATGCAGTATGCATCTATGCGTTTAAAAGCAAAGAAACGATGTATAAGATAGAGAACGTAAGAGTTTACTATAATTCAAAGATTTCCGTCAATACAAACCCGTCATGCGTAGCGCGAGTTGAATAATGACCTCAGAAGCAAATCATCAGAGTTTCTTTATTGAAATCTTATGTTATTAAGACGTACGAATGCATTCAAGCTTAATTAGCTTATTCTATTTCATTTTTGGAGAGGGCTTAGGTGCCGGGTTGGGCGATGAATGTGGAGGCAATGATGCAAGCCTGCGCCGCCCAAGCTTCGGTGCTGGTGGGGGCGGATGCAATGGTGCCCTTGGTGATGGGGGTGAGGGTTTGGGTGAGGGCTTCGGTGAGGGTTTCGGTGTGGGCTTCGGTGAGGGTTTCGGTGTGGGCTTCGGTGAGGGTTTGGGTGATGGCATCGGCGAGGGTTCGGGTGTGGGCATCGGTGATGTTAGCAATGAGGCAAGCCTTCTTCCAAACTTTGGTGATGGTGGCTTGGGTGCGGCTTTTGGTGCCGGCTCAGATGAATGTGGCAACGGAGAGGCCTTTGGTGCTGGCTTTGGTGAGGGTTTGGGCGCTGGCTTTGGTGCTGGAGCTGGTGGGAGTGATGCAAGCCTTCGTCCCGTCTTTGGTGCGGGTGGAGGTGGATGCAATGGTGCCCTCGGTGAGGGTGTGGGTGGATGCGGTCCCGGTCTCGGTGCGTGCTTCGGCTTCGATGGTTCAGGCGCGGGTGAACTTGGTTTGGATGGTGTAGGTGCTGGAGGTTTCGGTGAATGAGGCGGCATGGATGGCGCAGGCACGGGTGGATGTGGCTTGGATGGTGCTGGTGCTGGTGCTGGTGGATGCGGCTTGGACGGTGTCGGCGCCATCGGCTTGAGTATGGACGATGTAACATCTTCGGCTGATGAAAGGCTGAAGATCATCAATGAAACTAGAAGAGTTACACTAATGTGCTGCTTTGAAGGGATCCCCATACCTGATGATGTTCTGATCTTGTATGTTTTTTATTTGAGAGTTGTCTCTTATTATTGTTTGTTTGAAATAGTGCATGCAATTGCGTACGTTGTGTTATGACAGTGCACTGGCTACATGCCCGGCCTTTTATACTTAATATTGGTCCAAACTCTAGTGTTGGTGATCCACTTTTTAAGAAAGCTAGCAACTCTCCGTGTCTCTTGCACCAAATTTCAGGTTCTTTTTGCCACTTGCCACTCATTACCAAGAGTTTTTGCCTCTCATCACATACACATTAGTTACTATACGATGCAACCGTCCCACAGTGCCCATATACCATCATGGGTGGGCTTTGTTATTTTTTATTTCTCCTTTTCTTAAAATGTTATTAATAATTTTTTTATTTTTGATCCGATTTATATAAAATTTATATCAGTTTTTTTTATTTTTCATGATCTTTCAAATGAGACCAATATTGCCTATGTAATTTTAACATATTAACATTTGCGTGTAAAAATATGTAATTTTACGTGTTAAAATATGTAACTCACGTTCAGTCGGGCCAAATGCAACTCGTGTATATAAATATGTAACTCTACGTGTAAAAATATGTAACTTTACGTAAAACAATATCAAAATACGTAGGTGACGTGCACTCGTCGTTAGGTGCACTCAAAATAAATAATCAATACGACACAAATACGTAGTATAGTGTAGTAAGGTTCGTATACACAGGGAAAGGAATACTTTTCTTTTATAATAGTGGTAAAAAAAAAGGGGGGTTTAGATTTGTTTGTTTTAACAACACTAAGATAAACAACCTATATGAGTTTAATGCAATGAGATGGGGACTTGGTCTTGCTTTTATCCACTTAATGAAATGTTCGTCGATCCCGGTTATATCTTTAACTATCTTCCTCTCGAATACTCAATCGAGGAGTATATCCAGTTCATCGAGGGTAGTTATTAATAACGAGATGCGTTCATTAATAAAACTTACTATCGAGTCAATATAGAACAAGCGCCGTATATTAACTTGATAGTAGCAATAAACTTAAGATGAAAACGTTTGAGATTGATAACCTCAACACAAGCGGTTTATTGGTTTAATCAATATAATTAATTCCCCTTGGCATATTAACCATGAGATGCATGCATTAATATTCCAAGTTTACTACCGTTGAAAGAACCGGATTAATAACAAGCGTATTAACCGATTGATTCTAGTAATAATTAATATGAGAAACAATACTAGTTGATACTTTAAGTAATGTTTAAGATATTAACATGAAATATGAATAGGAATTAATCAATACTCAAGGAAGAATATTAAAATATATGAATCCTACTATGATTAATATCAAGATGTTAACTAATTGTCATCTTAGCAACACTCCCCAATATAATCATAGAGGAAGAAATAGCTATTACTATGATCAATGTCAAGATGTTAACTAATTGTCATCTTAGTAACACTCCCCAACTTTGATATAGAGATAGTATTTTGAAAGAAAGAATTAATATTCAAGGAAGAAGATTAAAGAAAATAACTCACAACTTACAAATTCATTAAGCTTCAAAGTAGCAAAACCAAGATGGAAGAGTTTAGCTCCTCATTTGGAGACTAAACATGATGAAAAATATAAAGAAAGAACTATTCTATACTGAGCTTAGATGTACAAAGGGATTGGATATCTTTTTGTGAAGGAAAGGGGGTGTATTTATAGGTTTTTGGGATGAGATTCGGGTACTCGATCGGGTATATACATGGTACCCGATCGAGTATGTGTGTAACATCCGATTCGAGGCATACTCGACCGGTTTCAGGCTATTTTCTAAGTGTATACCCGATCGAGTATATATGAATACCCGGTCGAGTATGCTTAGAAAGTGATATTCGGGCTATACTCGACCGATCTTCGTTTGCAATTTAAAGGCATACCCGATCGGGTATGTCGGTCTACCCGATCGGGTATAGACATAGAATCGTGGCCAAAATCTTCCCTGCATGTTCCTTTGTCTTCGGATCTGATCCGATTTGAAGTTCCAACCTAATACCCGATCGAGTATAGCTAATACTCGACCGAGTATAGACCAAAATTCAGGATCTTCTTTTGTCTTTGAACTTTTGTACCTTCTCTTCACTTTTTGGGTTCACCAACTGTACTTTGGGTGACCAAAACCTGCTTAAGCTCAGAAAATGTCTAATCTAACCTATTTACAAGAATTTAACAATCTAATCTATTACACCAAAAGTGTGTAATTTCCAAAGTAAAAGTCAAGCAAAACTAATTAAAAACATAAACATAGAAATGGAAATTACGAACGTATCAACTCCCCCACACTTAAACCTTTACTCGTCTCGAGTAAGATCAAATGTTTACAAGTGTCAATGTTTGTCCAAAAGTTCCACAGTTCAACAAAAAGATAATACAAACACAAAGACCACCAAGGATTACAAAAAATGAGTTTTAAACTCAAATCACAAAAGAACATCTTGGGTTTAATGGCCTCCTAGTGTTGTCTTCTTTTCTCCTCCTCTCTTCTTCTTTATCTTGAATCTTCATATTCTTCATAAGGATACAATGAGTGCCTGCAAGAACAAACATTTCTCTCATATCTCTCATTTTGCCTAGGAGCCTTTTCAGGTTTTCATCCTAGCACCTCTTTTCATTTTCCATTCTCTCCAACTCACTCATTTTTTTATATAAGCCTTTTTTTTGCTTAGATTGCCCATTTTGTTGGGTTTTCAACCTAACTAGCATTTATTTTCTTTTGTTTATTTTTTTTTTGTACATTTTTTTTGAGTGTAAAAGTTCAAAAGAATTACATGCATAGTGCTAGGTACAAATGAGAATTACATACCATCATGAGTGTCTCCCCCGCACTTGAATCACGCACTGTCCCTAGTGCCCGCCTTCACCTCCGTAGTAGCTCCCTCCAAAACCGCTCCCTTGGCCACCATCTCCCATGTAAGTGTCCCCGCCATCTCCGCCGTCGTACCCTCCACCACCGGAGCCAGATTTTCCAAAGTTACCCCAATGAGTGGGGTCATACCATGAGGGTGGTGGAGGAGGGTTCGCCATGGTGTGGAAGGATCCCTGCTGTGCCATAAACGAGTACATAGGCCCGTAGAACCTATGTTGGTCTTCCTCATACCGGTGTCTATCGGCCTCCCGGAGCTCCTCCAAACGTTGAAAGCCGGTCCTTTGCTCATCCTCCAATCTTTGAAAACCGGCTCTTTGCTCTTCCTCTAATCGGTTGAGCCGGTTGTCCATTTGAGCTATTCCCGTAAGAAGTTGTTGTTGACCCTCCAGAAGTTGTTGAAAGAAGTCGGGTGGTGGAGGGTTTTGGCTTTGTTCTGGGAAATCATGGCTCATGTTTGGATGGCTATGGAGTTGCTCGTAGGGCTCGTCATCGGGTTGGTTTTGGGGGAGTTCCTGTTCCGGTTCTTGAAGATGTGGTGGGAGGGCGTTTGGGAAGAGGTAATGTTGATCCGGCCTGCCTGTTTTGAAGTGGAGTTGGGGGAGGTCTGGGTTGGGCAAGAGGAAGTATTTGAGGGGTTTGGGGTGGATGTGCCAGTTGTACATATTTTTGGGCCTTTCTTCACCATAAACGGTGTGTGAAAAAGAAGTACAGCCCGAGTGGCCTAGCCAAGATATGTTCATTAAACAGTAGTCGGGTATAGGAGAGTCATCCGTATACCCGAACTTTGTGGCCAAGTGCATAATCACCCCTCCCACTACGATAGCACCCTTTGCCACACTTTCCTTCTTTAGATGAGCCCACATGAGATTACAGAGGTTGAAATCCACGTGGATACGGAATAAGGCAACCGAGATGAGGCATACATCCCCCATCCTTGTATGATGGTTGTTGGGACGTCCAAGAAAAGAGTTGGCAAGGAATTTCAAAAAGAGGCGTAGGACTGGATGTTGGACATGACTAATGTATAGTTGGGAGGAGCTAAATTTGGTCTCCCCGGTCATCTTGGTCCATAGGGTGTGGCCGAAGGCGGTATTGTCGGATATAGACTTTTGGTACGGGACCGGAATACCAAAGTGTTCGGCAAACTCAAGTTTCGTGATGGTGTGATTGTGATTAAACAATCGAAACCTGAGTTTATCATCTCTAAAGTCCTCCTCATTGTTCTCAAAGTGCACCGAGCTTAGGAATTCATAGATAATTTTTTCATTGGAGTTGTATTTCATTTTGAAAATTTTATCCATATGCAACTCATGAAAAAATTTCTTCATTATTGTGTATACTCCTAATTCCTTTAGAGCATCAAGGCATAAAAAGCGGGAAGGTTTGACTTGCCTTTCAATTGTGGACAAGAAGCGTGTGCGTTGTTCGTTGTCCACGAAAAGGATGTCCTCGTAGCCCGGGATGATTGTCCTAGTGCTTGAGCTCTGCCCTTTCTCTTTCCTTGGAGCCATTTGAAGTGATTTTGGCCTTTGAAAACCGAAATTGGAATGGTGGGGGTAGGGTTTTTTGGACCTCTGAAAGTTGGGGGAGAATGGGATTGTTGGGTATGAATGTGTAGAGGAGGATGAGGGGAGTGTTTTGGCGTTGGAATGGGTGGATTTGGTGAAGATTTGGAAGAGATATGGTAGAGAGAAGGTGTAAAAATGGGGTTTGGGCGTTTTTTGTTCGAGATGGGGTTGGGAATTTGGGGAAGATGAAGTGTTTTGGGGCTGATTTGGGGTTATAAGACCCGTATACCCGATCGAGTATGTGCTGGTACTCGGTCGGGTATGGCTGGAAAGTGAAGTTTTTGAGCGGCCTGCCTCCTGTACTCGATCGGGTATGGTGGGGTTACCCGGTCGAGTATGCTTAGAAAATGAACTTTTTGAGCAGCCTGTCTCCTGTACCCGGTCGAGTATTCCTCCATACTCGATCGGGTATGTGCTTTTTTTTTCATTTTTGAAGCGTGTACTCGGTCGAGTGTGGGAATCAGTCCCCTTCAATTTTAGCATTTCTAGCGATACTCGACCGGGTGTATAGTGATACCCGGTCGGGTATTGCTTATTTTTCAAATTTTGAATGCTCCCTCGATCGAGTAGTGCCCGGTCCCTTTTCTTTTTGCTCATACCCGACCGAGTATAAGGTTATACTCGATCGGGTATGTCCCCAGATGTTCAAAAACCTGCAAAATTTTTTTTATTTCTTTTTTTTTTTCAAAAACCCATGATTAGTGCCCTCCCTCTCAACCTCTCAAAGACATAATTGAAAACATTGACAGGGGGGGTTAACAATAAAAGAAAAATGTACCTTGCTTGGGTTGCCTCCCAAGAAGCGCCTTAGTTAACGTCGTGGCACGACGTTATTCATTTTTTTTTGTTTTATGTGGGATCATGAGTATCCCTTGTTTCACTTTTTAAGGCCCTATTTGGCCATTTTTCATTTTTATTTTTCGGCCTTTTCCAGTAAGGCCGGGGTTTCTTTCTCAAAAGACATCTGATTTTATCCGCTTCTTTGAAAAACAACGGTTCTTGTGGTTCAACAACATGTAAAGAACACAGAGTTGGATTTTGCATTTGTTTTTTCGTAGAGTCCAAGATGTTGAACTCCACTTTTTGATCATCGAACTCTAAAGTTAGTGAACCACTAGAAACGTCAATTTTTGTTTTTGCGGTCTTCATGAAGGGTCTACCCAAAAGGATGGGTGTTGTTTGGTCATCAGTTCCCATTTCAAGGACATAGAAGTCAACAGGAAAGACCATATTTTCTACTTCTATTAGCACATCTTCTACTACACCCCTTGGGTAAGTACTAGAATGATCTGCCAATTGAATCACTACACCTGTCTGATGTAGTGGGCCAAGTTGTAGAGTTTTGTAAACAGAATAGGGGATGACATTTATAGATGCCCCTAAATCCAACAGGGCCTTAGGAAATGTGGTGTTTCCTATTTTGCAAGGGATAGTGAACATGCCTGGGTCGTTACATTTTTCGGGGAGTTTCCTCTGAAAAATGGCCGAGACGTGTTCACTAACTCTAACCTCCTGTTTCCCTTTCAATTTATCTTTTCTTTTTGTTTTGCATAATTCTTTTAAAAAATTAGCAAAACGAGGGACATTTTTCATGAAGTTAAGAAGCGGAATGTTTACCTCACACTTTGCGAAGGTTTCATAGATGTCGGCATCTTTTCCTAGCTTCTTTGTCTCCTTCAGCGCCTCAGGAAACGGGATTTCTTGTTCATATGATGAAGGTGGGAGAAGCTTGGTTTCTTTGTTTTCCTCCTCCGGTGGGACTACTTTTCCAGGGTCCACACCCTCAGTCTCTTCATCATTCTCTTCTGCCTCTTTCAACGTGGCACCACTTCTCAACGTTATAGCATTCACATGTTGTCTCGGGTTTTGCTCCGTTTGGGATGGGAGTTTACTCGAGTCCTTTGTTTGAAGTTGGTTCACGGCATTTGCAATTTGACCAACTTGGGTTTCCAAATTTTTAATGCTTGACTTTGTCTCATGTTGAAATTGTACCATGGTTTGTTGAAATTGTCCCATGTTTTGTTGCATGGTAACCATGCTTGAGGTCAAAGTCCGGATCATGTCATCAGTTGACATACCACATTGAGAAGATGAGTTGGATTGTTGAGGGTTTCCATACCTCAAGTTAGGATGATGCCGCAATCCAGGGTTGTAAGAATTTGAGAATGGATCATACCTCTTCTGTTGGTGGCCTTGGAAACCCAAGGCGTTGACTTGTTCTTCTTGGAGGGATGGGCATGAATCAGTGGGGTGCCCGGTTGCTGTGCAAATGCCACAAGCTTTGACCTCCTGAGTGTTAGGTTTCAGAAGAAGTTCTTTGACAAGAGAAGTCAAACTGGCAACTTGGCCTTCCAACGAGGTGTTGGATTCTGCTGCGGCAACCCTTCGAGTTGAGGATCGCCCACTGTAATGTCTGGAGTTCTCGGCCAATTCTGAGATGAGATTCCTTGCTTGAGAAGGGGTTTTGTTAACAATTCCCCCCTCCACAAGCCGCATTCACCATGCGCCTATCTTGATCCGCAAGACCATCATAAAAATAGAGGATGAGGTCTTGCTCGGTGTACCCATGATATGGGCAACTAGCACACAACTTTTTGAAGCGCTTCCAATATTCATACAATGTTTCATCTTCTTTTTGCTCAATGTTGCTTATTTGTTTTTTTAAAGAAGATGAGATTGAGGCGGGATAGTACCTATCCAAGAAGCATTTTTTCATTGCTGCCCATGTGTCTATACTTCCCGAAGGAAGATAGAATAGCCAATCCTTTGCAGTGTCTTTGAGGGAGAATGGAAAAGCCCTCAATTTGATCTGTTCTTCCGAGACACCGCTGGGGCACATGCTTGTGCACACAATATGGAACTCAGAAAGGTGTTTGTTCGGATCTTCTCCTCTTAAGCCATGAAAGGATGGCAGTAGATGTATGAGCCCAGATTTTAGCTCAAATGTATTACCTTCATCGAGTGTAGGGAAGGTAATACATAACGGTTGTTGATTGAGATTTGGAGCAGTGAGCTCCCGTAGTGTTCTTGTCTCAAGAGCCATGGTTATTGACTCTTCGGTCTCGCTAGAATGAGAACTAGCGCTGGATGAATCTCTGATAGATGATTCCTCTGAGTCGGTATTAGAAAATTTACTTTTCAACCGCTCGAAAGTTTGTTCTATTTCTGGGTTTGTTTGATATATGATTTTGTTTATGGAGCGATGTCTAACCATAAACTCCACTAAGCTCAGAAATAGAAGAAATAAGAACTCTTTATATTTTTTTTTTGTTTGGTATATATATTTTTTTTTTATTTTTCTTGATATGAAATAAAAGAAAAATTTATTGCCGTTCCCCGGCAACGGCGCCAAATTTGACGTGCACTCGTCGTTAGGTGCACTCAAAATAAATAATCAATACGACACAAATACGTAGTATAGTGTAGTAAGGTTCGTATCCACAGGGAAAGGAATACTTTTCTTTTATAATAGTGGTAACAAAAAGGGGGGTTTAGATTTGTTTGTTTTAACAACACTAAGATAAACAACCTATATGAGTTTAATGCAATGAGATGGGGACTTGGTCTTGCTTTTATCCACTTAATGAAATGTTCGTCGATCCCGGTTATATCTTTAACTATCTTCCTCTCGAATACTCAATCGAGGAGTATATCCAGTTCATCGAGGGTAGTTATTAATAACGAGATGCGTTCATTAATAAAACTTACTATCGAGTCAATATAGAACAAGCGCCGTATATTAACTTGATAGTAGCAATAAACTTAAGATGAAAACGATTGAGATTGATAACCTCAACACAAGCGGTTTATTGGTTTAATCAATATAATTAATTCCCCTTGACATATTAACCATGAGATGCATGCATTAATATTCCAAGTTTACTACCGTTGAAAGAACCGGATTAATAACAAGCGTAGTAACCGATTGATTCTAGTAATAATTAATATGAGAAACAATACTAGTTGATACTTTAAGTAATGTTTAAGATATTAACATGAAATATGAATAGGAATTAATCAATACTCAAGGAAGAATATTAAAATATATGAATCCTACTATGATTAATATCAAGATGTTAACTAATTGTCATCTTAGCAACACTCCCCAATATAATCATAGAGGAAGAAATAGCTATTACTATGATCAATGTCAAGATGTTAACTAATTGTCATCTTAGTAACACTCCCCAACTTTGATATAGAGATAGTATTTTGAAAGAAAGAATTAATATTCAAGGAAGAAGATTAAAGAAAATAACTCACAACTTACAAATTCATTAAGCTTCAAAGTAGCAAAACCAAGATGGAAGAGTTTAGCTCCTCATTTGGAGACTAAACATGATGAAAAATATAAAGAAAGAACTATTCTATACTGAGCTTAGATGTACAAAGGGATTGGATATCTTTTTGTGAAGGAAAGGAGGTGTATTTATAGGTTTTTGGGATGAGATTCGGGTACTCGATCGGGTATATACATGGTACCCGATCGAGTATGTGTGTAACATCCGATTCGAGGCATACTCGACCGGTTTCAGGCTATTTTCTAAGTGTATACCCGATCGAGTATATATGAATACCCGGTCGAGTATGCTTAGAAAGTGATATTCGGGCTATACTCGACCGATCTTCGTTTGCAATTTAAAGGCATACCCGATCGGGTATGTCGGTCTACCCGATCGGGTATAGACATAGAATCGTGGCCAAAATCTTCCCTGCATGTTCCTTTGTCTTCGGATCTGATCCGATTTGAAGTTCCAACCTAATACCCGATCGAGTATAGCTAATACTCGACCGAGTATAGACCAAAATTCAGGATCTTCTTTTGTCTTTGAACTTTTGTACCTTCTCTTCACTTTTTGGGTTCACCAACTGTACTTTGGGTGACCAAAACCTGCTTAAGCTCAGAAAATGTCTAATCTAACCTATTTACAAGAATTTAACAATCTAATCTATTACACCAAAAGTGTGTAATTTCCAAAGTAAAAGTCAAGCAAAACTAATTAAAAACATAAACATAGAAATGGAAATTACGAACGTATCACACACCATCACGAAACTTGAGTTTGCCGAACACTTTGGTATTCCGGTCCCGTACCAAAAGTCTATATCCGACAATACCGCCTTCGGCCACACCCTATGGACCAAGATGACCGGGGAGACCAAAGTTAGCTCCTCCCAACTCTACATTAGTCATGTCCAACATCCAGTCCTACGCCTCTTTTTGAAATTTCTTGCCAACTCCTTGCTTGGACGTCCCAACAACCATCATACAAGGATGGGGGATGTATGCCTCATCTCGGTTGCCTTATTCCGTATCCACGTGGATTTCAACCTCTGTAATCTCATGTGGGCTCATCTAAAGAAGGAAAGTGTGGCAAAGGGTGCTATCGTAGTGGGCGGGGTTATTATGCACTTGGCCACAAAGTTCGGGTATACGGATGACTCTCCTATACCCGACTACTATTTAATGAACATATCTTGGCTAGGCCACTCGGGCTGTACTTCTTTTTCACACACCGTTTATGGTGAAGAAAGGCCCAAAAATATGTACAACTGGCACATCCACCCCAAACCCCTCAAATACTTCCTCTTGCCCAACCCAGAACTCCCCCAACTCCACTTCAAAACAGGCAGGCCGGATCAACATTACCTCTTCCCAAACGCCCTCCCACCACATCTTCAAGAACCGGAACAGGAACTCCCCCAAAACCAACCCGATGACGAGCCCTACGAGCAACTCCATAGCCATCCAACCATGAGCCATGATTTCCCAGAACAAAGCCAAAACCCTCCACCACCCGACTTCTTTCAACAACTTCTGGAGGGTCAACAACAACTTCTTACGGGAATAGCTCAAATGGACAACCGGCTCAACCGATTAGAGGAAGAGCAAAGAGCCGGTTTTCAAAGATTGGAGGATGAGCAAAGGGCCGGATTTCAACGTTTGGAGGAGCTCCGGGAGGCCGATAGACACCGGTATGAGGAAGACCAACATAGGTTCTACGGGCCTATGTACTCGTTTATGGCACAGCAGGGATCCTTCCATACCATGGCGAACCCTCCTCCACCACCCTCATGGTATGACCCCACTCATTGGGGTAACTTTGGAGGATCTGGCTCCGGTGGTGGAGGGTACGATGGCGGAGATGGCGGGGACACTTACATGGGAGATGGTGGCCAAGGGAGCGGTTTTGGAGGGAGCTACTACGGAGGTGAAGGCGGGCACTAGGGACAGTGCGTGATTCAAGTGCGGGGGAGACACTCATGATGGTATGTAATTCTCATTTGTACCTAACACTATGCATGTAATTCTTTTGAACTTTTACACTCAAAAAAAAAAAATAAACAAAAGAAAATAAATGCTAGTTAGGTTGAAAACCCAACAAAATGGGCAATCTAAGCAAAAAAGGCTTATATAAAAAAATGAGTGAGTTGGAGAGGGTGGAAAATGAAAAGAGGTGCTAGGATGAAAACCTGAAAAGGCTCCTAGGCAAAATGAGAGATATGAGAGAAATGTTTGTTCTTGCAGGCACTCATTGTATCCTTATGAAGAATATGAAGATTCAAGATAAAGAAGAAGAGAGGAGGAGAAAAGAAGACAACACTAGGAGGCCATTAAACCCAAGATGCTCTTTTGTGATTTGAGTTTAAAACTCATTTTTTGTAATCCTTGGTGGTCTTTGTGTTTGTATTATCTTTTTGTTGAACTGTGGAACTTTTGGACAAACATTGACACTTGTAAACATTTGATCTTACTCGAGACGAGTAAAGGTTTAATTGTGGGGGAGTTGATACGTTCGTAATTTCCATTTCTATGTTTATGTTTTTAATTAGTTTTGCTTGACTTTTACTTTGGAAATTACACACTTTTGGTGTAATAGATTAGATTGTTAAATTCTTGTAAATAGGTTAGATTAGACATTTTCTGAGCTTAAGCAGGTTTTGGTCACCCAAAGTACAGTTGGTGAACCCAAAAAGTGAAGAGAAGGTACAAAAGTTCTAAGACAAAAGAAGATCCTGAATTTTGGTCTATACTCGGTCGAGTATTAGCTATACTCGATCGGGTATTAGGTTGGAACTTCAAATCGGATCAGATCCGAAGACAAAGGAACATGCAGGGAAGATTTTGGCCACGATTCTATGTCTATACCCGATCGGGTAGACCGACATACCCGATCGGGTATGCCTTTAAATTGCAAACGAAGATCGGTCGAGTATAGCCCGAATATCACTTTCTAAGCATACTCGACCGGGTATTCATATATACTCGATCGGGTATACACTTAGAAAATAGCCTGAAACCGGTCGAGTATGCCTCGAATCGGATGTTACACACATACTCGATCGGGTACCATGTATATACCCGATCGAGTACCCGAATCTCATCCCAAAAACCTATAAATACACCTCCTTTCCTTCACAAAAAGATATCCAATCTCTTGTACATCTAAGCTCAGTATAGAATAGCTCTTTCTTTATATTTTTCATCATGTTTAGTCTCCAAATGAGGAGCTAAACTCTTCCATCTTGGTTTTGCTACTTTGAAGCTTAATGAATTTGTAAGTTGTGAGTTATTTTCTTTAATCTTCTTCTTTGAATATTAGTTCTTTCTTTCAAAATACTATCTCTATATCAAAGTTGGGGAGTGTTACTAAGATGACAATTAGTTAACATCTTGACATTGGTTATAGTAATAGCTATTTCTTCCTCTATGATTATATTGGGGAGTGTTGCTAAGATGACAATTAGTTAACATCTTGATATTAATCATAGTAGGATTCATATATTTTAATATTCTTCCTTGAGTATTGATTAATTCCTATTCATATTTCATGTTAATATCTTAAACATTACTTAAAGTATCAACTAGTATTGTTTCTCATATTAATTATTACTAGAATCAATCGGTTAATACGCTTGTTATTAATCCGGTTCTTTCAACGGTAGTAAACTTGGGATATTAATGCATGCATCTCATGGTTAATATGCCAAGGGGAATTAATTATATTGATTAAACCAATAAACCGCTTGTGTTGAGGTTATCAATCTCAATCGTTTTCATCTTAAGTTTATTGCTACTATCAAGTTAATATACGACGCTTGTTCTATATTGACTCGATAGTAAGTTTTATTAATGAACGCATCTCGTTATTAATAACTACCCTCGATGAACTGGATATACTCCTCGATTGAGTATTCGAGAGGAAGATAGTTAAAGATATAACCGGGATCGACGAACATTTCATTAAGTGGATAAAAGCAAAACCAAGTCCCCATCTCATTGAATTAAACTCATATAGGTCGTTTATCTTAGTGTTATTAAACCAAGTAAATCTAAACCCCCCTTGTTATTATTTATATAAAAGAAAAGTATTCCTTTCCCTGTGGATACGAACCTTACTACACTATACTACGTATTAGTGTTGTATTGATTAATTATTTTGAGTGCACCTAACGACGAGTGCACGTCAGCGAGCAAGTGGGACGTTGTGGGCGCTTGCTGGCATTTGTAAAGCCGGTGAGCGTGTGTAGGCCGTAGAGTCCGTCCTGCCAGTGGGCTGTTGATATTGAGTTTGGTCCGTGGTGACGTGGTCGCCCCCCATTGGTGGCCGTTGGTGTGGCCATTGGGGGTGTGCCACGTGTAGTGACCGTTGGGTGGGGCGTTCTATAAATACCCCCTCCCCTCTGACGAGAAACCACATTTGCATTCTGAATTGTCGAAGTGCTGGCCATTTTTCTAGAGAGATAAACTCCCAAGCTTGTTCTTCGTTGTTCAAGGTTAGTGTTCATCGCGATCTTCCTCATTTTTCATACTTTGCTTCCTAGGTAGTAGTTATGAAGAGCTTGAACGAAGACTACTACCCCTACGACGACCAGCCCTCCACGAGGTCGCTTGACTACGAGGTACTCGAGGAGTTTGAAGAGGAGATAGAGTGTTTAAGTCCCTACAAATCCGGAGAGCCGGTGGACGAGGAAGGCGAGGACGAGGAGTCCACCTCCTCTTCAAAGGGTGAGGACGCAGGTGCGTCCCGAGTGGTGGACGGGGCGTCCACTTCAGCTGTCATTCCTTGCCCGAGGCCGGTGTCCGCCGTTAAGGGAGCCGCCAAGCCGAAGAGAGTGAGGAGGCCGAAGAGTGGGCCCGGCATCTCCTATCTGGATCTCACCAACATCTACCTGATCAAGCCGGAGAGCAGTGCGGCCGACTATCTTGTTGCCCAGATGTACGTGGGGCCGTTCGGGCGGGTTAGGGCACCCAGGCCGACGGACCATGTTCTTCTGCCACCACCGGGATACTTTGGAGTATACCCGATGAGTTTTGCTAAGGGGTTGAGGTTCCCCCTTCACCCTTTCATTACTGAGTACCTGGACATGGTAGGGCTTCCTCCGGCCTTGCTGACGCCGAACAGCTACTCCTTGATGGTGGGGTTCTTGCTCCGGTGTGAGGAGTTGGGCTACAAGCCGACAACGGCACTATTCATGAATCTGTACCAGATCGGCCGAGGAAGCCACAAGAACTGTGCGGCCTACGCTACTCTTCAGCAGCTGCCGAAGAAGAGGAGCTTCACGGATTTGCCTACGTCCATTCATGGGTGGAAGAGCAAGTTCGTGTTTGTGTCCATTGGTGAGAGTGGCACCGAGTTCCCCTCTCTCGGCCATACCGGGAGGTTTAACCTGCACGACCCGCCGAAGAGCTCTATTTTGGACGCTCAGGTGGAGACTTTCTTGGAAGGGGGGCCGAGGAGCGTGAAGGAGTACATTACTGAGTACAAGATGACCGCCCTCGGCTTCTTGAGGTACCATGTCTATGGTGACAAGGAGGATGACCTCCAACTCTGGCCGAGGATGACCACTACCTTTGAAGAGGCCGACGGCCCGGATTTGGGCATTCCTGCTGAGGCCGATGGTAATTACCTCTTCGGCTTTCTGTCTTTATGTTTTGTTCCTTTGTCTTACTAATCTGTTTGTTTTTCCTTTGTAGACTTTGCAATGGATCGTCGTTCCATAATGGCTATTGCCAAAGCGGCCGAGGAGTTGGCTGCTAAGGCGGCCGAGGCGGCTAGGCGTGCCGTGGCCGATGGGGGCGGGGCTAGTACTGGTGCGGCCCCAAAGCCTGCTCCATCGAAGAAGAAAAGGCCGGCCACTGACGGCCAGAAAAAGTTAACTGAGGCCGGCCTGAGCGCCTCGAAGAAGACGAAGAGGGCTCCTTCCCCTTCTCCGGTTACTGAGGCCGGTACTCTGGCTGTCCCCAGCGTGGACGATAGTGGTCCTGTCGTGGACCTTACTGCTGCTGTTGATGCTGCTCCATCACTGCCTCTCGTCCAGGAGCCACGGACGAAGAGGGCCGGCAAAGAGATTGCAGGTGCTACCTACCAGAAGATGGTAGAATACCCCGTCGGCGGGGGTGTCTTCGATGACGTCGTTCTTGGCCACGACGTCCTGGCGTAGGCCATGCCGGCCAAGGATCGGGCTTACCTGAGGAAGCTCGGGGACGTGAATATCTACGAGGGCGGCATGGACCTCCTCGTCCAAGTAAGTTCTCTGCCTTGTACTGTGTACTTTTCTCGTCGTCCGTGTAGAGTCGTTTGCCTGATTTTTGTTTTCCTTTTTTCTGCAGAGTGCCTTTATGCTCATGGAGAGCCATAAGAGGCAATACCGGGAGATAGCTCGCTTGAAAGAGCTGGAGCAGAAGGCTGCCTCGGCCGACGAGGCAGTAGCTTGCCTGGATCGGCTCCGGGAGGATGCCAAGGCTTTGCAGCAAAGGGCTGATGAAGCCGCTGCAGCCAGGGATGATGCCCTGGCCAAGCTCGAGGAGAGAAAAAGGGAGCTTGTGGCCGAGCGGCTCAAGAATGAAGAAGCCGTGAAGGCGAAAGCTGAGGCCGAGGCCGCCGCTGTTAAGGCTGCTGACGAGGCCGTTGAGCGGTTCCTGGCCGAGGGGTGGAAGGCCGATGAGAGGCTCCCCTGGTGCTACGAAGTGGTTGCCGCTAGGCTTGAAGATTGGGGGATGAACTCCCCCGCCGGCCAGGAGTACTTCAGTAGGGAGATGGCCGTCTATTACAACATGGGCCAGGAGCGGATGCAGAGGCTCCTGTGTCGGCGGCTGTCCCGTGCTCTGAAGGCCATGAACTACACGTCCGGGTGGGCCAGACGGAACCTGAAGCTGCCAAAGCTGATGAAGGATCCAGAAGAGCAGGCCAAGCTTCCTCTGTCGGAGCGTGAGTCTCCTATTGAAAGCTCCGGCCTCGGCGAGCCGGATTACACCGAATTTGATTTTCTGGTCGACGCCACCAGTGCTGCACCCGCCGACGGCCAGGAGACTGAGGCCGAGGAGGGAGCTGACGAGGTCGAAGAGCCAGCCACGGATGGAGGTGCCCCAGAGGCTTGATCGGCTACTCCCTGCTCCTTTGTAATTTGCTTTTCATTTCTTTGTCTAACTGATGTAATGGCCGAAGCGCCCCCAATTGTAATGAATTGATTAAATGAAAGAATTTTTGCCGTCCTTCTCGGCTTTGAATCCATTGTATGCTTGTTTGCCATTTGTCATTTCAATTCTAAAATTTGTCTAAGTGTCAAGGTCACAACTTGGGTCACCCGCGATTGTCCGCTACGTCCATGGGGTAGTCCACCCTGTCCGGTGGCCTGGTCGGCTTGTTCGTCGTTGCTTAACTATCATAACACTTAGGATTTTTTCCAAAAATTTCCTAAGTGTTTTGGATTCTTGTAGTTGCTTCCCTTTCGGCCTGGTGGCCTTGTCGGCCTGATCGGTGTTGATGCAGTATCATAACACTTAGTTTTTTGGATCCACGAAGTTGCTTTCTTTCCGTCCTGGTGGCTTCGTCGGCCTGGCCGGTGTTTCGTTGCTATCATAACACTTAGGAATTTTTTTCAAAAATTTTCTGAGTGTTTTGGGATCCACTTGGGTGCTTTCCTTTCGGCCTTGACCGTGGTGTCCGCTCCGTCCTGGCGCTGAGTCTCTCCCCATTATTGGCAGATGGTTTGGGTGATTTGCCAAGTGTTGAACCAGTGTCGTTGTCGGCCTGCATTCCTGTGTTGTGGCCGATAAGGGCACCTTCACCTTAGTCTTTTGGACTTTGAATTTGTCCTAAGTACATATGCAAGGCGTAGGTAGCTAACGGCCTTGGAATATATATGTACCCGCTTCGTCTAGAGTTCTTCCACTTGAGTACTTGGAGAATTTTCCAAGTATAGATGTTAGGCATTTACTTCTTTGCGGTACCGCTGTCGGCCAAGGTGTGGCTTGTGGCCGATGAGGGTGCTGGATAAGGAATGGCTTTCCAAGGAGATGGTCCTACCTTCGTCGGCCAGCCATGGTTCCTTGTTGAGGAACCCTCTTTTTTTTCCTTCTCAGGATTTTTTCTAAGTGTCTGGTAAACACTTGAACCAATTCCCAGAGAACTTTCGCTTGACCAACAGCCTTGGTGCCAGTGCCTGTATCGGCTATCCTGGGTGCTGTGGCAAGTAAGGATTGTTTCCTGATTGCTTGATTCTTCCGCGGGTGTATGCAGTGCCCGCTTCGTCCTGGTCATCCTCAGGATTGTGATTCTTTGTTTCATACCAAGCGTTGGTGCTTCAAAGGACTGTGGCCGATGAAGGTCACCTCTCGCGTGTCACCCAACCGATGCGGTTAGGGTTTTATAGACGTGTGTGTCGGCCTTGATCATTCCCTTGTAGTGCGTGGACGTGTCGTCCATGTTACCTGTTTGTGGTACTACACTTGTGTTCAACTGATATGTACTTGGCCACATTGGGCCTGATTTGTGGGGATTTTATTTTTCTTTGCTCGAGGCCGGCTTGTGTACACGGCCGTCGGCTTCCCTCTTTTCCCCTGATATTATATATATATATATATATATATATATATATATATATATATATATATATTTTCGGGGGTATCCTTCTTTCAGGCTTCGGCCGAAGGGTGTGCTCGTCCTTCGGCCGGTTCGGACTTCGTTTATAACGTCCGTGATCTCAGGGCGGGTCCCGTCGCCTATTTATGACGCGGGCTAGACTTTTGGTCGGTTTCCAACGGCTGTCGTTGTCCATCCCTGAGTTTTGGGATTTTGTCACCTCGGCCATGATTTCAGGCCTGTCGTCCTGCGATCTGGCGCGTGGACGACGCGGTGAGCTTCCCGTTTCAAGACGTGGGCCGTTTGTGGGCCCCTCGTCCTGGGGACATCGTCGGCCATACCTGAGCGTTTCACTTCTAGGCTTACAGGGCCAGGACGATGTGCTCTCTCAGCTAGGCCTGAGCCCTTCGCTGATACAAAATACAATGGAGCGCCTGAGCTTGTTGCTCGTAGGCTTCAAATGCAAGGGGCCTCGTCGGCCATGCCTGAGCCTTTTGCTCTAAGGTGGCCGACGGGGGCACCTGCTAATGTTTTACTTTAAATTCCAGAGAAAAAATCAGAACATGATTTTATTCATAAGTGGCTCGAGGCCGAGGGTGGCGTTCAATCAGTAACCCGTCAAGGGGTGAGGGCTTCGCCGTCTGCACCTCCTTCGGATCACTGATAAAACTTCACCAGATGGTGTACATTCCACGTTCGTGATACATTGGACCCATTTGGGCGTTTAAGCATGTAGGTGTCGGGTTTGACCACGGCACTGACGATGTAGGGCCCTTCGTACTTCAATGCTAGCTTGCCACCCTCTATCGGCTGGCTTGCTTCCCTTCGGAGGAGGACGTAGTCCCCCACCTGAAATTCCCGGGAACGTACCTTGGCGTCATAGTATGATTTTACTTGACGCCGGTAGTTCTCTGCTCGGACGTAAGCTTGCTCACGCCTCTCATCAACCAGGTGTAGGTCAATCTTCATGTTCTCTTCGTTGGTGTCAGGCTCATATTGTTCCACCCGCCGGCTGGGGATGGCAACTTCCGTGGGCGCCTTTGCTTCAAAGCCGTAGCATAGGGCGAAAGGCGTTTCACCTGTCGCCCTCCTCGGCGTGGTTCTGTAGCACCACAGGATGTTGGGGAGCTCGTCGACCCAACTACCTCCTGCGACCTGGAGGTTCTTCTTCAGCCCCTCCATAATTGTTCTGTTGGCGTTCTCGACCTGCCCGTTGCCCTGAGGATAGGCAACGGAGGAGAAACGGTGCCTCACCCCAAACTCCCGGAGGAGCTCCTGGAAAGGGGCTGCCTCGAATTGGCTGCCGTTGTCTGATATAATCTCCTGGGGGACGCCAAAGCGTGTGATGATGTTCTTGTAAACAAATCTTTGGCATTTGGTCCCCGTGATGCTGGCCAAGGGCTCCGCCTCGACCCATTTGGTGAAGTAGTCGACGGCGACGATGATGTAGCGGTTATTCCCGGCGGCTCTGGGCAGGGGGCCGACCAGGTCAATTCCCCACCTGGAGAATGGAATTGCGGTGCTGACAGGGGCATAGTTGACAGCTGGCCGGCCAGGGGCCTTCTGGAGTATCTGGCATGTGGTGCACTTCCTGGCCAGGTCAGCGCAGTCGCGTGCCATCGTCGGCCAGAAGAAGCCCTGGACGACGAGACGCCGGGACATGCTGAAAGGGCCCTGGTGTGAGGAGCAGACGCCACAATGAACCTCTTCCATGGCTGTGTCGGCCTCGTCCTGGTGCAGGCATCGGAGGAGAGTGCCATTATAGGACCGTTTGTAGAGTTTGCCATCTTCGATGGTGTAGCTTGGGGCCCTGAGTTTGGCAAGTTTGGCCCTCTCCTCGTCCGGGGGCAGCTCCCCCGTTGCGATGAAGGCGGCGATGTCGGAGATCCAGTCCTCTGGTCGCTGTTGGACGCACAAGACGGGGCTGGCATGGATGCTGGACATGCTCAACTCCTCGATCTTGGCCAACTGGGAGATGTGCTCCGGGGTGTCCGAGCTGAGCTTGGAGAGGATGTCGGCTTCAGCGTTCTCGGCCCTTGGGATCTGAGTGATCTCGTGGGTTTCAAACGCTTTCAGCAATTCCTCCGCCGCTTGTTTGTACTGCTTCATCCGGCCTTCCTTTGCTTCGTACGATCCCTCCACCTGGCCCACTACCAGTTTGGAGTCGCACTTGATTTTGAGGTGCTTGGCCTTGAGGCCGGCGGTGAGTCTGAGACCGCTGAGGAGGGCCTCATACTCGGCTTCGTTGTTGGATACCCTGAAGTTGAAGCGGATGGCATAGTAAGCTCTGAACCCTTCAGGGGATATGAGGACGCCGCCGCCGCCGCATGATTTCGCGGCCGACGAGCCGTCAGTGAACAGGGTCCACGTATCGTCCGGCTCCGGCCCGGGGTTGGCGACGGCCGTCTCCCTTGCTGTGCATTCAATGACGAAGTCGGCCAAGGCTTGCCCTTTGATGGATGGTCTTGGCTTGATCTCAATCTGAAACTGGCTGAGGAAGATCGCCCATTTCACCATCCTCGAGGAGCTTGTGGGGCTCCTCATGAGTGCGCGAAGAGGCTGCTGGGTCAGCACATGGACGGTGTGGGCTTGGAAATAGTGCCCCAGCTTCTTCACTGTGTGGACGATGGCCAGCACCGTCTTCTCAATGGGGGAGTACCTGAGCTCGGCCTCCCTAAGTGTCTTCCTGATGTGGAAGATGGCCTTCTGCACCCCTTCGTCCTAACGGATGAGCACGGAGCTGATGGCCGACGTGCTCACCCCTAAGTACAAGAAGAGGGTTTCGCCGGCTTTGGGCTTGGAGAGCACGGGTGGGGACGACAAGTACCTCTTCAATTCGTCGAATGCTCCCTGGCACTCCGTTGTCCACTTGAAGCTGTTTGCCTTACGCATGATCTGGAAGAAGGGGAGTGCCCTCTCGGCTGACCTGGAGAGGAACCGGTTTAGGGCCGCCAGGCGCCCCGTCAGTCGCTGTACCTCCTTGACGTTGCGGGGCGGTTCCATGTTGATGATAGCCTGCGTCTTCTCCGGGTTTATCTCGATGCCTCTCCGGCTGACCATGTAGCCGAGGAACTTGCCACCCTGGACGCCGAAGGCGCATTTCTTGGGGTTGAGGCGCAGCCTGAACTCCTTCATTATTTCAAAGATTTCCTGGAGGTCATCGGCGTGGGAGGTGGCCTGCCTGCTCTTGACGATCATGTCGTCGACGTACGCCTCCATCGTCCGGCCAAGGACCGCTCTGAAGATCTTGGCCACCATCCTAGTGTAGGTGGCGCCGGAGTTTTTGAGTCCGAAGGCCATGACGAGGTAGCAAAAGATTCCCTCTGGGGTCATGAATGCCGTCTTCTCAGCGTCATCTTCATGCATGGAGATTTGGTGGTACCCTCTGAAAGCATCGAGGAACGACATCAACTCGCACCCCGCCGTCTCGTCCACCAGCTGATCAATGTTGGGGAGAGGGAACGGGTCCATGGGGCACGCCTTGTTCAGGTCAGTGTAGTCAACACACATTCTGAACGTCGGCGGTTTTTGTGAGAGGACGACGTTGGCCAACCATGTCGGGTACTTCACCTCTTTGATGTGTTTGATTGAGAGGAGCATGGCGACCTCCCCTTTGACGAAGTCCCGCCTGTCGGCGGACAAGTAGCGCCGCTTCTGTTTGACCGGCGCGGAGGCCGGATCGACGGTCAGCCGGTGAGTGATCACCTGGCGGCTGATGCCTGGCATATCGTCCGGGCCCCACGCGAAGACAACGGCGTATGACCGTAAGACGAGGAGGATGGCGTCTCGTTGGTCCTGGGGAGTTGCTTTCCGACCCTGAGAACCCACTCCGGCCGGGAGGTATCCAGGGGGATCTCCTCGACCTCCTCGGCCGGCTCCGCATGTGGCCTCTCCTCGTCCATGGCGACGGCGGCCGTAATGGTGTCTATCCGCTGTCCTTCCCTTTCGACCGGCCTCGTTAGCTTGAGGTAGCAAGCTCTGGCTATCCTCTGATTTCCTCTGGCGTAGCCGATGCCGTCATTGGTGGGGAACTTCAAGCATAGGTGCTTCATGGAGATGATGGCCTCCAAGTCCTCCAGCACTGGCCGGCCCAAGATCAGGTTGTGGGCGCACTGGAGGTTGACCACCATGAACTCCATGTCAATTTTGGCATGGTGGGGGCCGTCACCGACTTCCACGGGGAGGACTATCGTGCCCTCGGCGTCGATAGAGTCCCCGGTGAAGCCGGATAACGGGGTCTTGATCGGCTTCAGCAGAGCTCTGTCCAGCTTCAGCTGCTTGAAGGTGTCCAAGTACATCACATTGACGGAGCTCCCCGTATCGATGTAAGTACGGTGGATGATGGAGTCACCGATCTCACATCGGATGACGAGGGTGTCCCTGTGTGATTCCGTACCCGGAGGCAGATTCTTGTCGGTGAAGGTGATCGCCTCCGTTCGCTGCTTCTTTGGCTGGGGGGGAGCGTGGGATACCTCCCCAATGTAAAGGGATTGGGCCCATTTCTTTCTCTGAGTGGCGGAGTCCCCCCCAGTGTTCCCGCCTATGATGAGGTGGATGTGATTCTTCTTTGGTGGAGGCTATTCGAAGTCCTCGTCGTCGCTGAGCCTACCAATCTCCCGCTTCTTCGCAGAGGGTTCGCCCCCATGTTTGCCGGTGTTTACCCAAGTGTTCTTGCGTGGGCCACCTTTGACAAACTGGGAGAGTTCCCCTGGCGAATAAGGCGCTCGATGGTCTTTTTCAGTGTGATGCAATCGTCGGTGTTGTGTGACGAGTTTTTGTGGAACCGGCAGTACGTGCCGCCCTGCTGGATGGCAAGGATCTCCTCGGCCGGCCGAGGAGCCTGCTCGATGAGGCCGTGCTTCTCGGCATAATCGAGGATGGTGCCGACCGGGTGGGTGAGGGTTACCCCCGGCCGTTCCAGTCTCGGCCGCCAGTGGCGGTCTTTCTTACTCTGTCCACCAGAGCCGTGACGGCCCTGGGCACCCTGGCCGGCCGGGGACGGACCCGGGGCCGGTGAAGGATTTGTCTTCTTAGGGGGATGGCCCCCCTCTCTCTTGTGATTGTGGAGCTCGTCGGCGTCGGCGTACAAGCCTCCGCGCTGGAGTGCCTTGGCGTACGACCTCGGGGGGTCGGTGATGAGGCTCCTAGCGTACGGGGAGCTGCGGAGGGCTCCCTGGTACAAGGCAAGGAGGGTGCGCTCATCGGACCCCTCGACCTCCTCGGTCTCCCTCGTCCACCGATCGATGAATGACCGGAGGGACTCCTCGTGCTGCTGCTTGATGGAGAGGAGGTGGGTGAAATACTTCTTTGCGCGCTTCCTCCCGGCAAAGTGAGTGAGGAAACGCTGGGCGAGATCCTGCCATGAGTCGATGCTTCCTTCTGGGAGCCCGTTGAACCACTCGTACGCTGGCCCCTCGAGAGTAGAGAGGAACCAACGGCAGAGGTATTCGTCGGACGCGTTCACCATCAGCATGTTGTTCTGGTAACGGCTGAAGTGCTCCTGGGGGTCCGACCGGCCATCGTAGGACTTGATGGCGTTCCCCCTGTACTTCTCAGGGATGGGGGCCGAGAGGACCCTGTTGGTGAAAGGGGTCCTAGTCCTGACCTGGATGATGGGGTCACCCCGCCCTTCAGCCAGCTCCCTCTCCAGGGCGCTAACTTTGTTCATGAGCGCGTTGAGGCCGGGGTCGTTGGAGGCGCCGGCCGTAGGGATGTTGGCCGACTGCTTGGCCTCCATCTGAGCCAGCCTCCTTTCCAGCTGGGCGATGACCTCGTCCCGGGGGTCCCTATTGGCCGCAGCGGTGCCCGGCTGGTTCCTTAGGCGCTCGTTGTGAGCCGCGTTGATCTGGTGACGCACGTCATCCTCGTGCAACTTCCCCTTGCCCTTATCCGGGCGGGGCTGGTCCGCTGTCCGGGAAACAGACCCCAAGCTTTCCCTTGGCGAGCCAGGACGAGGATCACCAATCCGTCCCGCCATCCTCTCCGAAACAGGACGACGGCGCGTGTCACCTAGCCTATTGAAGGCAGAGGCTTTTCCACGCGCTGGGGTCTGCCCGGGCCGAAGAGGGGAAGCAGGGTGGGAGTGGGACGACGCCGTGTCCTGGGGCACCACCCCCTCGTCGTTGCCAATCTGGACAGCCAGCGGTTGGGGTTGAGGAGGTTGAGTGAAGTTCCCCCCAGTCCTTGGCAAGAGTGCGCTGAGGACGGTGGGGTTCTGAGCCAAGCTGGCGATGATAGCCGATAGTGCGGCCTGGACCTGAGGATCTACGGACGGAGAGGCCGCGGCCATAGGCTGGGTCGGGGCGTGATCCGTCTTTTCAGCTCGCTTCTTGTCCAAGCCGAGGTGGGCATCAGGGGCGCCGCCGTTGAGTTGGTTGCGGAGGTCCGTTGTGAGGTTGAAGGCCTCCTGGAAGAGATCTCCTCCGCCGGCCTGGTCGGCCGTGGCGTCCTCATCGTGCTCCCTGGGCTCTTGGTCCTCAGGGATGACTTTGCTGACGAGGTTGCGGTTTGACTTAGTTCTCCCCATGATCAGTGGTTAGCTGTGCTTGGTAGCGACGAAGGGTGCTAACTTGATTGTTCTAGCTCTCAACGAGAGCACCAAATGATAGAGTATATCTAGAGAGAAGTGAGAGCTAGAGAGAGAAGTGCAATAATATGCTTCAATAGAATGATTTCGTAACCCCTATAACTACTCCCAAGGGGAGTATTTATAGAGAAAATTAGGGTTGGGCTTGGGAGGCCCATTTACAACTGGACCGCTACTGGGCCGAATACAAAGCCACTAATGGGCTGTACAAATGAGTAAGTATAAAATCCGATTCTGTGAGGTCTTCGTGGCCGACGAGGGCGTGGCCGACGAGGGCGTGGCCGACGAGGGCGCGGACGACGAGGGCACCCGGGTTCCTTGGACTCAGGACCATAATCCGAGTTGGTCCCTTTCCGGCCGACGGGGGCGTCTTGGCCGACGAGGGTGCCACTCTGTTGTCTGGTGCTTTCTGTTCTTCCGAGTATGTGGGTCCGGGGGCTCAGACCCATATACTCCATCAAATCCAATAATCATTTATATAATAGTTCCATAATTTGTTAAAATTACATAAGCAGTATTGGTCTCATTTGATATAGATCATGAAAAATAAAAAATAATAATATAAAATTTATAAATATCAGATATGAAAAAAAAAAGTTACTACAATTTTTAATAATAAAAGGAATAAAAAATAATGGAACCGAGCCACAATACTTCGTCGTTTCGCAACCAGGCGCACCATCCTCATGGTGCGCCGGTTGCACGGTATAATCTGCCCATACACATCCTTTGCGGGTTTTAACCAAGTTAGCTTCCTTTCGTTTTGTGCCACCTGGATCTCAATTTTGCATCTACTAAAATGTCAAGAAATTGCTCTATGTAATAGTGTAATACTATATGCACCAAGCTCAGTTCACAAATACGGATTAATTATTTTGTATTTTCAAATTGTGATTTATTTAATTCTAACAAAAGAATAGGAGGATGACGTGCACTTTGTCACGGTGCGTCAAAATAAATTCAATATTACCACTTATACGTAGTATAGTGAAGTAGAGTTCGTATCCACAGGGAAATGAATACTTTTCTTTTTACAAACTTAATAAATAAAAGAAGGGTTTTGGTGTTGAATGATTTAATTTAATTAAAAACTAAGATGAACAACCTATATGTGTTTTAATTCAAAGATAAAAGAATTTGGCATTGCTACTTTCCACTTGTTGATATATTTTAGTCGATCATCGTTATATCTATAACTTATTCCCTCTCGAGTACTCAATCGAGAAGTATATCCAATTCATCGAGGGTAGTTATTAACAACGACCGTTCATTAATAACTCTTAATATTAGTCAAGTATAGAACACCGTCATATACCGACTTGATAGTAGCATTTAATCTCTTAACTCCTTGATGAAATCAACTGAGATTGATAACCTCAACACAACGGTTTTGGTTTAACCCACAAAATTAATCCCTCTTAAGTTTATCAACCACGACCGTGCATTAATAAACTGAAGTTACTTACTTGTGAAATCATCAACGTTAACCATCGGTTCGTTGATCGTTTCTAGTAATAATTAATATATGAAACAAAACTAGTTGATCCTTTAAGTAATGTTCAAAATATCAATATGAAATATGAATATGAATTAATTAATATTCAAGGAAGAATATTATTAAAGGAGATGAATTCTACTATAATTAATATCAAGATGTTAACTAATTGTCATCTTAGCAACACTCCCCAACATTAATATAGAGGAAGAAAATACTACTCTAACTAATGTCAAAATGTTAACTAATTGTCATCTTAGAAACACTCTCCAACATTAATATAGAGATAGTATTAAGGAAATAACTAATAATTAATATTCAAGGGAAGAAGTTAAGAAAATAACTCACAACTTTAATAATCAACAAGCTTCAAGAGCAACACCAAGAATTGGAAGTTTAGCCCCTCATTTGGAGACTAAACATAGCTAGAAAAAGATAAAGAAATGCTATTTTAAACTGTGCTTAAGAGTATGGAAGAAGGGATGATTTTTAGAGAAGAAAAAGTGTGCTATTTATAGGTGTTTTTCAACACCTTTGGCCGGGTACCCGACCGGGTCAAGTACTTACCTGACCGGGTCCGGTCAAAATCAAATAATCTGCCATATTCTGGTGATCTTCGCACGCCGGATTGTCTCCGGTCACTTCTCACCCGACCGGGTGAGGTATAGGGCCCGACCGGGCCAAGCAGTTTCCTCGCTTCTTCGGTTGTTAAATCTTGCTCGACCGGGTGGGGATTTCTACCTGGTCGGGTTTTGCTCCTGGGCAATCATTTTTTTTTATTTTCTTCTCTTCAAAGTCCTCTTTTCCAACACCATAAATCCTAAATCTACTTTACAACTTACAAATGAAGATTAAAATACAATTACAACTAAAATTTCACAAATGTTTACAAACTAAATAAAATTAAACGATAAACAATACACACAAATAAAACCTAAAAACATATACTTATGCACTACTAATTAGTGCATAAATGTTTTCAAACTAAATAAAATGTCAAACAATCAACATAAATCAAACATAAAAACATGCAATTATGCACTACTAATTAGTGTGCATCAAACACCCCTACACTTAAACCTTTACTCGTCTCGAGTAAATCAAATCCAGTCCAAGAAGTCCTTAAAATGACAAGAGTATCAACACACACATCCACGAGTGTTTATAGAACAACGTAACACAAAGTATCCCCAAGGATAAAAGAGTAAGAAGGGGTCTTCAACTCCAAATCTCCTATCAAATTCTTTTTTTTTCATTGTTACCCTTAGGATCCTGCAAAAATATTCTTTCTCTCGTTTCTCTCATTTTGCCTAGGTGCCCTTTCGGGTTTTTATTCCAGCTTCCCACATTTTTCTGTTTTAATCCTCACAACTCACTCTTATTTTTGCTTTATTTTTGCTTAAGTTGCCCTTTCAGGTTTTCAACTTAACAGGCTTTTATAATTTTTTTTTCGAACAAGGATAAAGAGTATGAATGTGAGTATTCAATGGAACTCTCTCCCCAAGCTAACCAAAGAAATGTCCCTAGTGCTCATCTTCAAGACGTCATAGAAGATGAACCCTTTTTGTGGTGCCGTTTCTTTCTTTGTTGGTTGAGCAAAATTCTGACTTGGTGTAGATGGAGTTAGGGAATTCGGGTTTTGTTGGTAAAGAAATGCAAAAAAAAAAATGGAGAGAGTAAGAAGAGTATGAATTTAGTTTGTGGATTTGGTAGATGGTTGAGGTGTGAAAGTGTAACTGATGGAGTATATGGCCCGGGAACACCCGGCCCACAGACTCCTACTACTCCAGTGAAAGCCCAACAGGCCCAAAAGGCCCAACAGGCCCAAATCACAGCGCCCAGAGTACTAAGCAGCCCGCAAAGCGGACCAAGGGTGCCTTCGGCCCCCGGCCGAAGGCTCTAAACTCCCACAGAACGGGTTTTCCAAGCAAACTAAGAAACTGGGAGAAAAACGGCAGAAAACAGTAGCCCTCGGCATCTGGAGCCCTCGGCACTCAGGGGTCCTCGACACCAAGGGCCCTCGGCTAGTCCTCTGCAGCCGAGGGCACCCCTCCCGACATGATATCCGCCTCACATGCGTACAGATCACCGTACCCTGTACCGACGTCCCATCCAACAGCCGCATTTAATGCGGCCACATGCGGCTGCCAACGCCAACCAGTTGAGGTGACCTCTCGGCCAATGGGCGCTTGACACGTGTCCCTGTCCGGCATTTATTGCTACTATAAATAGCACCCCATTTCCCCATTTGTAATCACGACATTCATACTGAATACACTCTCTCTCTTACTTACTTGTGCTCTGACTTCTCTCTAAGTTATTCTCAGCAATAACCCTTCGGATATATACCCCCCGGGTAGACTATCCATCATTTGGTGCTCTCGTTGAGAGGTCGAACAATCAAGTAAGAAACCCTCCCCCTTCGCCAAACACTAGCCCTCTACCAAAAATGGTGAGAATAACACGTGCCAACTCCAAAAACGTGGAAGACAAGACCCTGGCCCTCGGCGATGTCAACGCCCCCGAAGCCTCTCACAGGGCTCCCGAGGGCGGTGTCATCGCTGGGCTGGAACAGGCGGCTGTCGACCTACGCCTTCAGATCCAACAGAATACCCCCGATGCCCGCCTCGGCATCGAGGCCAAGAAGAAAAACCGGAGCGACGACCAAGTCAGCCCTCCGGTCCTCACCATCGACATTCAATCGGCGCTCTCCGCCTTCATCCAAGCGCTCACTCAGAACCCAGGTGCCTTCGGCACCCTGGCTCCGGCTCAACCCCAAGTTGGGGAGAACATCATACTTCCCCCTCTGCCACACCCCTTCGGAAACCCCATCCCTCGGGTTAGGAATGACGAAGGGGTAGTGGCCCAAGATACGTCCTCCCAGGAAGTTCAGTCCCGGGACCGCCACAATAACAACAGAGAGAGGCCCCGCACTTCCGCCCTCAACCGGCTCGGAGGAGGGCCAGACCGCCGAGGGGTCCAAGACCGCTTCGGGGGGAAAGCACTCCAAAGGCCCCAGGAAAGTGGAGGGTCTGTCTCGAGGGCAGACGAGGAGCGTCCCCCTCGGGACAAAGGCAAGGCACCCCTTCATGCCGATGATGCTCGCCACAAGATCAACCAGGCCCACTCGGCCCGGGTTCGTTCGCAGGGGGCGGAGACCCTCCCGAAGGATCCCCGGGACGAGATTATTGCGGCCCTCCAACGCTGGCTTGACGAAATGGAGGCCAACAAAGCTCACGCCACCACCTCCACCCCTCATTCAGACCTCAAATACGAGGCCATGATGGCCAAAATGGAGGAATTACAGAAGAAGGTGGCCGAGGGCTCCGGGGAACCCGTCATCCAGCTCCGGACCCGGACGCCATTTACCCCAAGGGTATTGACAGCCCGGATCCCGGAAAAATACCGATGGCAACACATATAACCCTACAACGGGAAGACGGACCCCCAGGAACACTACAACAAATACCAGAACAGTATGATGATGGTGGGGGCGTCGGACGAATATTTGTGTCGTTAGTTCCTCTCCACCTTAGAGGGGCCGACATACGAATGGTTCAACCGGCTGCCCGAGGGCTGCATTGATTCGTGGCAAGAACTCGCCCAGCGATTCTTGACACAATTTGCCGGGAGGCGTCGCACGAGGAAGCACTTCTCCCACCTCCTAACCATACGCCAGAAGAGGGATGAGACCCTTCGGGACTTCCTGGAGCGTTGGAGGACGGAAGCCGACAAAGTCGACGGTGCTGATGACGGGACCCTCCTGGCCCTCCTACAAACCGTCATCTGCACCAGCAACTTTTCAAGGAGCCTCATCATTGAACCCCCCCGCGACTACATAAGGGCATTGCAGCGGGGGGACCGATATGCTGAGGCCGAGGAGGTGGAGAAATACCACCAGCATCCAGATCAGCAACCCCCGAGGGCTGACAACAAAAACAACCGAGGGCCGGGGGCTCCTCCAAATCACCCCAAGGCTTCAGGACCCTCTGATGACCGCCCTCGGCAAGGCCAAGCCAAGCTCGTGGGAGGTTATAAGAGCAGCCCTAAGACTTGGGCATAGCCCATTCTCCTGGACCGCCCCCGGACACCATTGACGCACCCCGTCAGCATTATCCTTGATTTTGCCGAGGAGAGGGGCCTCGTTGAGCGCGATTCTCGCGCACCCCCGGAGGTACATGCTATCAACCCTCAATTCCCATACTGCCGCTTCCATCGGCACTAGGGGCACAGAACCGATGACTGCCACCAGCTAAAGACGGCCATCGAGAGATTGATACAAGCGGGGCACCTGTCCCAATTTGTTCAGAGCCCTCGGCAGGAGGGACCTTCTCATCAGGGGCCTCCCCGAGGACACCACACGAAGGTGAACGCTTGGGTGAACCCGAATACCATCCCCCTCGGCAAGAAGAGGGAGATCGGAAACTTGGAGGAGGAAGAGGAGGAGTACCCCCACTACCAGGAGAAAAAACGCCACATCCTCATGATCACCGGTGGCAATACAGGGGGCGATTCCACCAGTCAGCGAAAGAAGTGGGCTCAATCGCTTTACGTGGGGGAAGTCACTCATATGCCCCCGGTAAAGCGACTGAGGGAGGAACCAATCACCTTCACCAACGCAGATCTCCCTCCTACTTCTTCTCCTCACAGGGATGCCTTGGTGATTCGGACTGAAATAAACGACACCATCATTCACCGAACTTACATTGACACGGGCAGCTCCGTCAATGTAATGTACCTCAGCACCTTCAGAGAGCTGCATCTGGAGAGGGGGTCCCTTCGGCCCATTAAGACCCATCTTGCCGGCTTCACTGGCGATACTATTGATTCCGAGGGGGTAATAACCCTCCCGGTGATCTTCGGCGACGGGCTCCATAGAGCCCAGCTCGAAGTGGAGTTCGTCGTCGTCAACATCGACTGCGCCCACAACATCATCCTCAGCCGGCCAGCCCTCGAGGACCTCGAGGCCATCATCTCCATAAGGCACCTCTGCCTCAAGTTTCCCGCCGAGGGGGGCATTGGCTTCTCCCGGGGGAATCAGAAAATCGCCCGCGCCTGCTATCTTCAAGTCACTAAGAAGGTAAGTAAGACGGAATTCCGTGTTGACACCATCACCGGAACCATCGACCAAGAAGAAAGAAGGCCGAGGGCTGAACCAGCCGAGGACGTAGAAGACTTTGCGCTCGATCCGGCCCAGCCGGAGAGAGTCGTGAAGATTGGAGACCAGCTCCCTGAAGATCTGAAGACCGATATCACTGACGCCCTCCGCGCCTACTCCACTGTTTTTGCATGGGGGCCGGAGGACATGCCGGGAATCAGCCGAAGGGTCATCACCCACCGCCTCTCGGTGGACCCCTCGGCAAAAACAATACAACAACGAAGAAGACCCCTCTCCGCCGAAAGGAGGGAATTTGTGAAGAAGGAGGTCACCATGCTCCTCTCTATTAAGCACATCAAGGAGGTAAAGTACCTCTCATGGCTGGCGAACGTAGTCCTCGCACAGAAGCCTCCTACCTTCCGCGTGTGCGTGGACTACACTGATCTCAACAAGGCGTGCCCTATGGATCCATTCCCCCTACCGAATATTGATCAACTGGTGGATGAGACCGCAGGATGTGAGATCATGTCCTTCCTCGATGCCTTCCGAGGGTATCACCAAATTTTCATGCACGAGGAAGACGCTGAAAAAACTGCCTTCATGACTCCCGAGGGCATATTCTGCTACCTAGTAATGGCCTTCGGCCTAAAGAACTCAGGGGCCACTTACACCCGGATGGTGGCCCGAGTCTTTCAAGCCGTCTTAGGGAGCACCATGGAGGCCTATGTTGACGACATGATCGTCAAGAGCAAGCAATCTTCCAGCCATGCTGACGACCTCCGGGAAATCTTCGCCATCATGCAGAAGTTCAACCTTCGGCTAAACCCGAAGAAGTGCACCTTCGGCGTCCAAGGGGGCAAATTCTTAGGCTACATGGTGAGCCGAAGGGGTATTGAGGCCAACCCCGAGAAGATCCAGGCCATCGTCAACATGGAGCCCCCACGCAACGTGAAGGAAGTTCAACGGTTGACGGGCCGCCTGGCAGCCCTCAACCGCTTTCTATCTAAATCAGCGGAGAAGTCTCTACCCTTCTTCCAGATCATGAGGAAGACGGCTGGCTTTCTATGGACTCCAGAATGCCAGGGGGCTTTCGACGAGCTAAAACGGTATCTATCTTCACCCCATGTGCTCTCAAAGCCCAAGGTAGGGGAGACCCTCTATCTCTATCTTGGGGTCAGCCTGGCGGCCATCAGCTCCGTTCTCATCCGGGAGGAAGACGACATCCAACATGCCATCTTCTATGTAAGCAAAACCCTATGGGAGGCCGAGCTCAGGTACTCTCCTGTGGAAAAAACGGTGTTAGCCATCGTTTGGACCGTAAAGAAGTTGGGCCACTACTTTCAGGATCACCCGGTTCAGGTCCTCACTCATCAACCCCTCGGCGCCCTCATGAGGAGCCCCACCAGCTCCTCCCGCATGGTGAAATGGGCTATCTTCTTGAGCCAGTACAACATTGACATCCGCTCAAGGCCTGCCATCAAGGGCCAAGCCCTGGCGGACTTTGTGACGGAATGTACCGCAAGGGCAGCCACGGACGGGGAGCCCTCGGCTACCTTGGACGACTGGTGGACCCTCTACACCGACGGCTCCTCCGCGACCAAAGCATGCGGGGGAGGGGTAGTCCTCATTACTCCCGAGGGCTTCAGAGCCTACTATGCAATCCACTTCTCCTTCAAAGTCTCCAACAACGAGGCCGAATATGAGGCCCTCCTATGTGGCCTTCGGCTGGCTGCCAACATGAGGGCTCGGCAGATCCACATTAAATGCGACTCCAAGTTGGTCGTTGGCCAAATCTCCGAGGAATATGAGGCCAAGGAGGGAAGAATGAAACAGTATAAGGAAGCGGCCAAGGAGTTGCTTAAGGTATTTGAGGCACACTCTCTCACTCAAATACCGAGGGCTCAGAACTCCGAGGCCGACATATTATCTAAGCTCTCGGCCGACTCCCCCGAGCACATCTCCAAAATTGCCAAAATTGAGGAACTCAGCCTCTCAAGTATCCATGCAAGCCCCGTTATGAACATACAACAACGCCAAGAGGATTGGATCTCAGATATCACCGCCTTCATCTCCACAGGGCAGCTACCCGAGAATGAGACCCGCGCTAAACTGGCAAAGCTGAGGGCTCCTAGCTACACCATCGAAGATGGAAGGCTCTACAAACGATCTTACAATGGCACGCTACTTCGGTGCCTTCATCAAGATGAAGCCGAGGTCGCAATGGAGGAAGTGCACAGTGGCACTTGCTCAGCTCACCAGGGACCCTTCTCCATGTCCCGAAGGCTCATTCTCCAGGGCTACTTCTGGCCAACCATGGCCAGAGATTGTGCTGACCTTGCCCGGAGGTGCACCGCATGTCAACATTTCCAGAAAGCCCCCGGCAGGCCAGCGGTCAACTATGCCCCCATCAGCACATCTGTCCCCTTTTCTCGATGGGGGATAGACCTTGTGGGCCCTCTGCCGAGGGGTACCTCCAACAACAGATACATCATTGTGGCCATCGACTACTTTACCAAGTGGGTGGAGGCTGAACCCCTCGCCAGCATCACAGAGGCGAAGTGCCGTCACTTCATCCTCAAGAACATCCTCACAATGTTTGGCGTCCCCCAACAGATCATCTCCGACAATGGGACACAATTTGAGGCATCCCCCTTCTGTGCCCTTCTGGAGGCATGGGGCATCAAACACACCTTCTCCTCCGTTGTCTACCCTCAAGGCAACGGGCAAGTAGAGAATGCCAACCGGACCTTGCTCGAGGGCCTCAAAAAGAAGCTGGAGGCCGAGGGCGGTGGCTGGGTGGAAGAACTCCACAACATCCTTTGGGCCTACCGCACCACCCCTCGGCGAGCAACAGGTGAAACACCCTTCTCCCTCTGCTACGGTTTTGAAGCCAAAGCTCCTACGGAAGTCACCCTTCCCACCCGGAGGGTGATCCAATATGACCCCGAGGTCAACGACAGCAACATGGCCCTCGACCTCCACCTCATTTCAGAACGCCGGGAGCATGCCTTCATCCGGGCAAAAAATTACCGAAGGCAAGTCAAAAGCTACATCGACGCCAAAGTTCGCACCAGAGAATTCCAAGTGGGGGACTATGTCCTCCGGAGGAGGGAAGCCAGCCAACCGACCGAGGGAGGCAAAATGGCACCAAAATTCGAAGGTCCCTACATCATAGCAGCCATCATCAAACCTGGAACTTACAAGCTCAAACGTCCCAACGGGAAAGAAGTCCCTAGGCATTGGAATGTACACCACTTAGTTAAATTTTATCAATAATGTAAGAGCGGCCAAGCCCTCATAACTAGTGAATGTACTATCCTATGGCCCAAGGCCTCCAATTTCGAAGAATGAAGATACATTCAAGACACCAAGAACAAAACACTTATGAGCGGCCAAGCCCTCATACCAACTACAGTCCCCAGGCCTCACCTCGAGAAGAACCCCCTCCGGCGTCAAGTGCCGAGGACAGACACCATCAACACCTACGACAACAGTGAAAACACCATGTGTTTTCAGTCAAGACCCCTCGGTACCAAGTACCGAGGGAGGGAACTCCTATCACCGACGACAAGGAACGCCATGTGTTGCATCTCCGCCCTCAACATCAAAGATAAGAACACCAAGTGTTCCTACAGAGGACCCTTAGGCACCCAGTGCCGGGGGTACACATCTCCGCCCTCAACATCAAAGATAAGAACACCAAGTGTTCCTACAGAGGACCCTTCGGCACCCAGTGCCGGGGGTACACATCTCCACCATCAACATCAAAAATAAGAACACCAAGTGTTCCTACAGAAGACCCCTCGGTACCAAGTACCGGGGGCTACATTTCGAAACTAACACCAAGTGTTGTTTCTAAAAGCCGTACCCCACGAGGACGCATATACCGAAGGCGCCACCATCGGTGCCGGCGGCACGTAGTGCCCCCGACCATTTGCAACTAGTGTGCAAATGAAAACCCTTCCTTGAAACGCTTTCCGCGTCACTACCCCCAGGGTATGACAGGCATGAGAAATGCCCAGGATTCGACTTTCAAAAACGGAACGCTATCCGCGTCATCACCCCAAGGGTATGACAGGCACGAGAAATGCCCAGGATTCGACTTCCAAACCGAAACGCTCCCCGCGCCACCACCCCAAGGGTGTGGCAGGCCACGGACTATGTCTAGCGCCGAGGGGACGACTTTCAAAAATGAGGCGCTTTCCGCGCCATCCCCCAAGGGGAGGCAGGTTTCAGACCACCATATCTTGTGCCCAGGAAACGACCCTCGATCCCCTCGGAACTCGGAAGGTTAACCCGAGGGAGGAGAGCCATTGGTGTATTCTGATGGTCTCCTAATAGGCCCAGCCTTACCAAGAAACCAAGTTTCTTGATGCCTTCCCTTCACCACCAACCAAAAAAAAGGGGGGTGAAGGGGAGTAGACTCAGCGAGAAATCAAAGAGTACACTCCAACAGATCACAACATGCCGAGGGCTCCCCACGGGAACACCTCCGGTAATTGAAGGCTCCTATTTCCCGAAGGATACTACTCAAACAAATATCATCAAGAAACGGCTAAGTCCACTGCCTGGTCACCTCCGGTCACACAAGCACCGAAGGCTTCAACAATACAAAGGGACTGGACTATCCAAGGTCCACTAAACGGTACTTCAAACAAATACCGAAGGCATCTGTTATGCACTAATACCGAGGGCCCCTACCCCATTACAAGGGACACAACTGGCTAAGTAAAACTCTACAACTTTTCAAAGTGTATGCCGAGGGCACACACTCCTCATTGGCTTTCTTCACAACAACAGGATTCCACACTTTTCCTAAGTCCACACTTTTGGAAAATGACAGCAACCGGAGGCTATTATGTCACCAGACAACCGAAGGCATCTATTACAAATCATCAAAAGCCAACCGAGGGGGACTATTCCAAAATATTTGCCCCTCAGACAGATTCCTCACTGACCGAAGGTTCAACATCCACGACACACTTTGAGATTTTTCTAAGTCCCACATATTTGGCCCTCGGCCAAAGACTCATACAACACAAGGGCCTCACGATCACCCAAAGGGTCCTATTCATATACCCGGAGGGATCTATATCCGGAAGCTCAACATCAATTTACGCTTAGAAAATATTCTAAGTCCTAAATGAGTAGCCCCCGGGCATCTCGCAAAAGTGATGCTGAGTCAGAGGGCACCTATCACCCGAAGGTGACACAAGGAAGCAGCACTTAAAAAAAAAATCTAAGTCCTGAAGATGGGCCCCCGGCCCAATCAATATTACAGCTAAGGGAATATGACAGCCGAAGGCCATACATCAAGAAGGGATGCCATCTCCCGAAGGCTCCCAAGGGAAAATCTACACTTAGAAAATTTTCTAAGTCCTACATATTTTTCCCCCGGTCAACTACTCATACATCAAGAAGGGATGCCATCTCCCGAAGGCTCCCAAGGGAAAATCTACACTTAGAAATCTTTCTAAGTCCTACATATTTCACCCTCATCCCAAGGGACCTAATAGCCAAAGGCTACCTATCAATCAAAGGCTACAGTACACAGGGAATCAACACTTAGAAAAATTTTCTAAGTTCTAGCTATTGCTGAGCCCTCGGTTGTATATCCAGCAGAGGGTGCCCAACTACCGAAGGCTACAACCATATTCAAACACTTAGAAGATATTCTAAGTCCTAGACATACATTCAAAAAGGGCGAAGGCATACACTCAAGAAAAAACGGAGGCATACATTCAAGAAGAAAGGAATTAGAGAAAACAAGCCATATATACAAAGCCCGAAGGCAATCACTCATCCATCAAAAAGAAGGGATTCAAATGTATTTGTTACAGAGCATGGCCAAAGCCGAGGGGTGACAAAGGTTCATTACAAAGATTTTTTCAAAAATTGACTAAGTACAAATCTTCTCTGTGACTTCAGCATCATTATCTCCGGGGGCATCTTCTACGGCGGCTTTGGAGGAGACTTCTTCCCCAGCAGCATCACCTTCGACGGCTCCGCCCCCATCATCCCCCATCATCACAGAGTCGTATATCGTCGGCCGCTCTTCGCCCAAGGGGAGGGGAACTCTCACATCTGGTTGCAATGGAGGGAGGCCGTATGCTGAGGGGTCAAATTGGTCGAGGGATACGCCAAAATGCCTGGTGAGCCTCCAGTAAATCAGATGTTGGGTGAAGAATTCACCCCCCTGGTAGTAGGCGTCGCCCCTATCTGTCAGCCAGTCAACCCCGGGGCCTTCTACCCAAGCATCCACCGAGGCCGCCACCACGGAGGTCACCCACTCCTTCTGGCCCTCGGCCCTCCAGCCCTCGGCAAGGAACTCATCAACTGCCTCCCCTCGGGCCTTGGCCACAGCTCCCTCCTTGGCGGTTTGGGCTTCATCGGCAGCTTTCTTCGCCACCTCGGCAGCAACCCTCTCGGCCTCTGCCTTGCCCTCGGCTATGCCATCGGCCTTGGCTTTCTCCGCCGCCGCCTTCGCCTCCCGGAGGGCCTCCTCCAGCTGTGCAGCATGCTTCATCGCTTTAGAGTTCTTGCGAATCAGCCCCTCCATCTTCTTGTCTTGCTCGGCCTCGTGAAGGCGCCGTTCCTCACGCCTCCGGGCCTGTTCCCCGAGGGCTATGCAGGCCTGCAAACAATGATCAAAGGAGTTAGATCATTCCCCGGAAAAAACACTAAATTGATAAGAGAAGGAAACAGGAAGCAGATACTTACAGTGAGAGAGGACCGGAGGATCCTGTTCTCGAGGGCATCATCGTCGTATGTCTCGAAGACTTCCCTGTCCATCTTCGAGGTGATGCCCCGCAGGAAGGCCCTCGGCTCGGCAGTACCTTGCATCAGTGAAGCACCGGGGGCAAAGGAGAGTTGACGGATCTCCCGGGGTAATTCCTCCGGGGGGAGGTTCACCGGAGCCTTCGGGGTGACCGAGGCCAAAGGCCCATCAGTGGAGGGCATGTCATCAACAATTATGAGGGGGGCCGCCCCCTCAACAGCGCCCCCGACGGCTTTCTGCTTCTTGGTAGGGGGCTCCACCCCCTTACCACTCCTCTTCTTCTTCACGGCCGCCTCAGCCTTCGACCCCCCGGTCCCCTCAGCCGCATTGACATCCTCAGCAGAAGGCTCTACGACCTTCGGGAAAAACGCATCGGCTGGCCTCTAGCCCGAGGGCCCCTTCTCCTTTGCCTGGGTTTTACCCTTCCTCTTTGCAAACAGAGCATTGGCATTCATCTTGCTACCTGCAAAGAACGACAACAACAAGTTAAAAGGTTAGAACCGAGGGGTCAGAGACACAACGACAAACATGACAAAAAAATTTTCTAAGTACAAAAATCTAAAGCCCTCGGCTACTACCTCCTGCTCCCCCGAAGGCTTTATCATAGAGGGGATACTTCTCATCGGTCTCCCGAATGAACCGATACCTCAGGAATCTGAGGGCATATAGGTCTTCCTCGAGGATGCACTCCTTGATGGTTATGTTCTTTTCCCGACCCTCTGGAATCTTGGCAATCTTCAGGCCATCCTCCTCGAGGGCGGCACTCTTGACCTTCACGTGGCGCCGAAAGCGATTCCGCAACTCCCTCGGGAAAGGGCTGTCGGTCAGTCTGATATAGCACCATCGCTCTCTCTACCCTTTGTTGGAAGAAGGGGCCTCGGTGAACAGTTTGAACTGGGCTATCTGCTGTAAGTTTGCATAGCCCTCGGCATTAGTATGGCCCCCCCGACATAGGTTAAAACTTTGGAAGAATAACTCCAAGCTCGGTGTAACCCCCCGGAGTTTGCACAGGTTCACGAACCCAGCTATGTATGAGTGGCTATTGGGGGTCAATTGACAGGGGACCAGGCCAGTGTACCTCAGGTACTCCCGGAGGAACGGATGGAGAGGGAACCGGAGGCCCATTGAAACCGAGAGCACGTGCACGGCTATACATCCCTCGGGGGGCCGGGACAACACGTCATCAGGACCTGGCTCGACTACTACGGCCGAGGGCCCTACATGCAACTGGGTGATGTAGAAGTCCGCCTTGTCAGCTTGGGACTTAATCTCCAGAGCGGCGGAGTCCAGGAAGGAGTGACCCTCCGGCAGATCAACTGGCCCCCCTTGATCGACGGCCTTTACTTTCTTCTGGGGGCCAGCCTTCGTCTTCCTCCTCTTTTTCCCGGGGGCTACACTTAACGGCGTCGGGTCCAGTGGCCTCGAGCTACTTGCTTCCCCAGAACCCCGGGGGGGAAGAACAGCGACAGTAACTGTAATGAATAATTGTATTTAGATTTTGATGATGCTATATTAATTAGGACTTGAGAGTACCCCTATTTTGAAATTATGTATTAGAATTTTCCCTTGTAAAGTTCTTAGCATAATCGACTACCAGAAGGCCTCTCTACCAGAAGACCTCCTGACAGAAGATTTTGGTTCTCTGTCAAGGAACAGAAAACCTCAGGGTCTCTATTACCCTTTAGTTTGACAGAAACCCTCTTGGTTCTCTGTAAGCTACTATCAACAGAAGTGCTCAAGACCTTCTCTGATCAGTTCTCTGCCAAAGACACCAGAAGGCCTGACACTTAGAAGAATTCCACAGAACCGGGAATTCAACTAAAAGATTCCCTCAACGGCTAGGAGTATGAAACGGAAAAGCTACAGTGCTCGCATTAAATGCTCATTTAATGCTCCCCATGCTCCGTGGAGTAATTGCAGATGATTGGCCGCAATGTCATGATTACTTTATCCCAAAATAGTAACCCGCCAACTTTACCGGGTCCTACTGGTCAAGTCAACTGCTCGCGCATTAAATGCAGTTGTCCTCCTACTCCTCCAACGGGAAGACAACCTCAGTATAAAAGATACACTACGAAGAACAACCGGATAACTTTGCAACTTTTGCAAACCATTGCTACAACTCTTCATACAAGATATTCAAACTCTGAAAAGCAAAAAGCCTCCTTGAGATTCAAACTCATTATCTTCTACAAGAGAAGGCAGAAGTTGGAAAAATACTTTTTCCAACTCAAGCAAAGTTCCAAGTGTTCTTCAACTCTTCAAGCTCATCACATTCAAATCTTTTGTAACGAAGCTAGTTGGAGGAACCCCAGTTTCAACAGAAACTCTTCTTGCTACAAGAAGGACGTCCAAGTAACTGGAGTAGTGAAGTGGTGATACTTCAAGGAAACTCAGTGAAAGGACCAGTCTTAAAGGAAGCCAGGCAGTGCATCCCAGGAGACATCTAGGCTTGAAGAAGACGTGGAGTGCTTCTTAAGTGCTAGGACTAAGGCTTTGTAAACAGAAGTTTTTACAGCTTAGTGGAACAGTGGACTAGAGGAACAAGTTGTTCCTTGAACCACTATAAAAATCCATGGTGTCGTGTACTTACTGCTTTAATATCTGCACTTAGATAGAACTGTCTAACTCCTTGGACTTGGTATCTGTGTTCAGCAGAACTTGTTCTACGAGTTAACAGAAGGCCTACTGCCTTTGCTTCTCTGAGGCTAAATCAACAGAACTCCCTACCAGAACCCCATCCGCTGCCAGTCTGTTCTGTCAACAGTACAGGCTATTCTGTAAAATCTGGTACTTAGTTTAAAAAGCTAAAAACCAATACAGTTTATTCACCCCCCCCCCTCTAGACTGTATCCAGTACAACCGGGACCAACAAGTGGTATCAGAGCCTCCTTGTTCTAATAATCTCTTAGGTTATTTGCTGAACAAAGATCCACTTGTTTTTCTGTTTGACCTCATTTCTATCTGATATAATGGATCACTCCTTGTCCAAGAATCTTATGTTTTCAGATCTTAAGTTTGATGACTGGAGGATCCGGATGAAAGCACATCTCTGTGCCCTGCATGATGAGATGTGGGAAGTTCTAGACATTGGCCCCTTCACAAGCTTCCAGAAGGTCAATCCTGAGCATGCTATAGACAACACCAGACCCCAGATGATCAGTAAAGCCAAGTCAGAATGGACCACTGAAGAGAGGAGAAAGTACAACCTAGACAATATTGCTAAGGACATCCTCTACAAGTCCATTGATGATAGGTACTTCAACAGAATCAAGAAGTGCAAGACTACTAAGGAAATCTGGGATACTCTTGAGCACATTGGAGCTGGTGATGAGCAAGAGAAGGACAACAAACTGACCATAGCCAACAAGAAGTTTGATGACTTCAAACTTCTCCCTGGTGAAAGCATCTCCAAGATGTATGACAGGCTCCTCACTCTCACTGGAGAGATCTCTGAGCTTGGCAAGGAACTCACCACCAAGGAGATCAACCTGAAGGTGTTGAGGGGACTGTCCTCAGCATGGAAGATGAAGGTGGTTGCTGTCCAAGCCAGCAAGGATGTAAAGACTTATCCCACTGATAAGCTCATTTCAGATCTCAAAGCTCATGAGTTTGAAATGATTGAAGAAAAGGAAGATGTACCAGAAGAGAGGACCACTACAGCCCTCACTGCCAGCACATCAAAGGTAAATGATTTTGACCCTTCAGTACTTTTATCTGATGAATATATGGCTGCCTTTGCCAGGAGATTCAAAAAGTTTATGAAGAATCCCAAAGATGGAAGGAGTCCATCTTTCAACAGAAAGCCATACCAGAAGGTCAAATCAACAGAAAGCAGTGGAGAGCTTCTCTGTTACAATTGCAGACAACCTGGTCACTTCAAGGCTGATTGTCCCCATCCAAGGGTGTCCAAGAAATAAGGGCTGGATGGAGAAAAGAAAAAGTACGAGGACAACTCCAGAAGGAGAAAGGCACTTGTGACAGAACAGCTAGAGAAAGACCCTCTGTCTAAAACAGAATCCAGTTCTGACTCAGATTCTGATGAGGCCTTCTGTTGCCTTGATACTGAGACAGAAGACCTTTGCCTCATGGCTCATTCTGATGATGAGGTAACCTCTACTTCTGAATCTAGTTTTTCTTCGGTAGGCTTAGCTTTTGATTCCGATTCAATGTCAGAATTTTGGGAAGAGTTTAAGGCCATACAAGCCACTTATTCTTCTGTAACAGAAGAAAACAGTAAGTTGAAAGCTGAAATTCTTGACTTAAAGAAGGAGGTTGAGATCAAAATCAATCTTCTAATTATGGAAAGAGATCATCTGGAGACTGAAAATGTTTCTCTTCTCAAGAGAATAAGAGAAATAGAGCCTCTCGAGATTAAGTACAAAGCTTACCAGAAGGCCCAGTCTTCCATGGAAAAGATTGTGCTTGATCAACAGATTGGCACTGGTTTTGGTCTTGGTTATGGCTCAACAGAATCAGGTGAGCCTTCTGTAATGCCTAGGACCAGAGTTGCTAAGGCAGACAAGGTCATAGTGCCACTGATTTCTAGCCCCATCTGTCAAGCTGGTGTATCTGGCACCAAGGTTGTTCATGAGGAAGTCAGACCAGAAAAGGGAAAGATAAAGGTTCAACAGAAACCCTTTTTGAAAAATAATGAACCTGGCAGAAAACCTATCAACAGAAAAGGTTTTCAAGATAACAAAAATAAAAGACCATTCATTGACAGACAACCTCATGTCAATCGTGCCAGAAATGATCACCAGAAGGGCAAATATCAAGAGAGAGTTAACTTCAGGCAGAAGAGGTTGGCTGGTCAACTTCAGAAGCCCAAGGTTAACCGTCCCTCTGCTCTTGATAGTATATGGGACTTCTTTCCAACACAAAAGGCTATGCAAAAGTATGTAAACAAGAAGCATGACCCTCACAAGCATCTGCCCAAAGTGAATCACACTTCAGTTTACTACAACTACCAGGTGGACAATGGGTACCACCCACCAAGGTTTCACTTGATGAGACCAAAATGGTACCAACTACCCAGACTCCATGACCCCCAGGACCCAGCATTGCTTGGGTACCTAAATCTTTCTTTTGATCTTGCAGGAACTGTGTGCTGGAGCCATCTCTGAACAAGAATGGTTTATTGATAGTGGATGCTCCAGGCACATGACAGGTGACATAAGTTGCCTAACTGAGTTCCAGAAATGCAAAGGACCTAGAGTTACCTTTGGAGGTAATGACAAAGAAGGTCAAACAAAAGGAAGAGGAAAGCTGATAATCATTGATGATGTCTCATATGTCAAAGGACTGAAGTTCAACTTGCTAAGTGCTAGCCAATTCTGTGACAAAGGCTACACTGTTGAATTCACAAAGGACTTCTGCTATGTGAAGCATGAGACAACGAAGGAAGTGGTTCTTACAGCATCAAGGAAGAAGAACATCTATGTAGTTGATTGGAACACTGCAAAAGATGGAGTTTGCCTGATAGCCAAAGGAGATTCAAAACTGAGCTGGGACTGGCACAAAAAACTCAACCATTTGAATTTCAAAACAATCAACAAACTGGCCAGAGAACACATTGTAGAAGGGCTACCAGACATTGTGTACAAGAAGGAGACCCTCTGCAGTGCATGTCAGAAAGGCAAACAAGTGAAGAATTCCTTCAAGCTCATTGCTGGAGATCTTTCTACAAGCCCTCTAAATCTGATTCACATGGATTTATTTGGACCTGTTGAGACTCCAAGCGTTGGTGGCAAGAAATATACCCTAGTCATGGTTGATGACTACTCCAGATATACATGGACTGTTTTTCTATCAAAGAAAAATGAAACTCTTCAGAAGTTGCCATCTCTGTTAAAGCAACTTCAGACTGAGAAGAACTTGAAAGTGAAGACAATCAGATCAGACAGAGGAACTGAATTTGTCAACCAAGTCATAAAGGACTTCTGTGATCAGAATGGAACTTTTCATCAACTTTCTGCCGCCAGAACCCCTCAACAGAATGGCGTAGCAGAAAGAAGGAACAGAACCTTAAAAGAAGCTGCAAGAACAATGATTGCTGAATCTGGACTACCTATGAGATATTGGGCTGAAGCAATCAACATTGCATGCTATACTCAGAACAGAAGCATGATCAACAAGAATCACCAGAAGACTCCTTATGAACTCTGGAAGGGAAGAAAACCTAACATCAGCTACTTTCATGTATTTGGATGCAAGTGCTACATTCTTAACAATGGAAAGGAGCATCTGAAAGTCTTTCAAGAAAAGGCTGATGAAGGAGTCTTTATAGGCTATTCAAACACCAGTAAAGCCTATAGAGTACTCAACAGAAGGACTCTACATGTTGAAGAATCTATACATGTGAAGTTTGATGTAAGCACCTCTGTTAAAGAGGTAACAGAGATTCTCAAGGAAGTCAGCATAAAAGACAGAACACCAGAACCAACAGAAGAGGTAGCAGACAATCCTGCATTTCCCACACCTGCACCAAACCCCCTTCTGTTGAATGAAGATGAAGACTCTGAAGATGAGGAACCAGAGAGACCAAGACAGCAGCTGACAGAACCAGACCTGACATGGTTAAGAGATCATCCTCCTAACCAAGTGATTGGTCAAATCAGAAGTGGAGTTCAAACCAGATCCACATCTAGAAGAGAAGCAATGCTTGCCTGCTATATATCTCAAATGGAACCTATGACTGTTGAAGAAGCTCTTGCAGACTCAGATTGGATCAATGTTATGCAAGAAGAGCTCACTCAGTTTGAAAGGAACAAAGTATGGGAACTTGTTCCTAGGCCAAAGCACCAGAATGTCATTGGAACCAAATGGGTATTCAAGAACAAAGCTGATGAAGATGGCAACATTGTAAGGAATAAAGCAAGGCTAGTAGCTAAAGGATATTGTCAAGAAGAAGGAATAGATTTTGATGAGACCTTTGCACCAGTTGCCAGACTTGAAGCCATCAGAATCTTTCTAGCCTATGCTGCCTACAACAACATCAAGGTCTACCAGATGGATGTCAAGAGTGCATTTCTAAATGGAGATCTTGAAGAGGAAGTTTATGTGGAACAACCACCAGGTTTTGTCATTCCTACTCAATCTTCTTGTGTCTACAAGCTTAAAAAGGCCCTCTATGGTCTTAAGCAAGCTCCCAGAGCCTGGTATGACACATTGTCCCTTTTCCTGGTGAACCATGGGTTTACTAAAGGAAAGGTTGACAAAACTCTATTTCAAATCTCTGTTGCTAATCATATTCTGTTAGTACAAATATATGTTGATGATATTATATTTGGTAGTACTAATCCAGAACTGTGCAAGAAATTTTCTCAAGTGATGCAGAGACAATTTGAAATGAGTATGATGGGAGAACTCAGTTACTTCCTAGGACTTCAAGTCAAACAAGTTCCAGAAGGGATCTTTATCAATCAAGGAAAGTATACCAGAGACCTGATCAAGAAGTTTGGAGTGGAAGGCAAATCCTCAGTGAAGATTCCCATGAACACTTCACAAGGAATTGGTCCAGATGATGAAGGAAAGGATGTAGATGCAACAACATATAGAGGAATCATAGGATCTCTGTTGTATCTAACTGCAAGCAGACCAGACATCTCATTCTCTGTTGGAATCTGTGCCAGATACCAATCAAAGCCCAAGGAAAGCCATCTAAGTGCTGCAAAGAGAATCATCAGATACATCAAAGGAAATCCAAATGCAGGCCTATGGTATCCCAAGGGAGGTAACTTTGAACTAATTGGTTATTCTGACTCAGATTTTGAAAGTTGCAGACTAGACAGAAAGAGCACCTCTGGTCACTGCCAATTGCTAGGAGGAAGGCTTGTTTCCTTGTTTAGCAAGAAGCAGAACTCCATCTCAACAAGTACAGCTGAGGCTGAGTACATTGCAGCTGGGAGTTGCTGTGCTCAGCTACTCTGGATGAAGCAACAACTGAAGGACTATGGAATTCAAGCAAAGGAGATCAAGCTGTTGTGTGACAACACCAGTGCCATTGCTATCACTCAGAACCCAGTTCTTCATTCCAGGACAAAGCACATTGAGATCAGACATCACTTCATCAGAGATCATGTTGAGAAGAAGCACATTTTCATGGAACATGTGCCAACAGAGGACCAGCTTGCAGATATCCTGACAAAGCCTCTTCCTGAGGCTAGGTTCAACAAACTGAGAGAGGAAGTGGGAATGATGGATGAGATTCCAAGGGAAAGTTGAAAAGGAAGGCCCTCTGTTGCTCATTTGCTGTTGACAGAATACCTGTAGCAGAACCCCTTCTGTCAACCTCTTCTGATCCCTACCCTGGCAGAACACCTCAGCAACAGAACCCCCCCCCCCCCCCTCTACAGTAAAACCTCCTCTTATGTCTATCAGAAGGTTGTGGACTTAGAAAATTTCTGAAAACCGGGTGATCTAGTAAATTATTAAAGGACTTTTACCCTTTTACCCTTAAAACGGTATCAAGCCGTATAATATTTACTGCGCCCCTTTTTACATTTATTGGTATCTTGGAACCGTAAATAATTCCAAGCGTCCACTAACCCAAACCCATAAATTCCCCTTTCGCAAACCTAAACTGCTACTTCTCTCAAACTCTCAAACCTCCATAGCTCTCAAGCTCTCTTCAAACTTTCTCTGCTCAAATGGCTTTCATCAACATTAACGACCTCACCAAGGAGGAAATCAACACTTTAGTTTCAAACATCTACACAGGGATGAACTGCGACCTCTCCGCACTCCCTGAACTCGCTGCAAACCACGAGACGATGATGAAAATCATCAAGGGAATGGAGGACTCCCAACTGAACAAAGTGGTAGGATATCACTTTGATTCCTACAGCACAAGAGACGTAGCAGAGTTTTATCTCAACGCTACATATGAAAGGGAGACCATTCGGTCAAATGTCAATGGTGAAGACATTACCCTCACTCCTGCAGACCTCAACGCCCTCTTTGGCGTAGTGGAGGACCCTCAAGAAGAAGAAACTGAAGGTTTCTTAACTCTGGACAGTGTCAAGGTCACTGTGGACAACTTTGTCCAACTCTACTACCGACCTGAAATGGGTAGAGTTCCTAAGCTTTACATGAAGAAGAACCTCCTTCTGAGCGACTATGAGAAGTTGGTAAACATCCTGCATAGTTGTGTCTGGAGCAAGAGCACCTCCACAGATGACATGAACGTACTGAATGCAAAGGCTGTCTTTGCAGTTCATCATGGGATGAACATCATCTGGGGACAGGTAATTGTCAAATCCCTTGTTGAATTCATCAAGAAGAAAGACAAGGAGACCGGTCTGTTCAAAACCCCCATGGGTTATGGTCTCCTAATCTCTGAAACCTTGCTCAAGGCAAGGATAGGGCTGAGAAACCCTATTGAGGCAGACTACACCAAGTTGCTCTTCCTCAACACTTCAAGTGACAGGAAGGTTGCTCTCAAGGCAGAGCAGAAAAGGCTCAGAACCCTTGAGTTCAACAGAGAAAGGCAACAACAGAAGGTTGTTCAGCCAAAGAAAGTCACAAAGAAGCAACAGAAACCTCCTACCCCTTCTGATTCTGAAGAAGAAATGCCTTTGGTGAAGAAGGTGGTCAAGAAGGTTCCCAAGAAGAAGACCACACCTGTCAAAGTCCACAAGTTGGTGGCAAAGAAATCTGTCCTAAAGAGAAAGGCACCTTCACCTATCTCTACAGAAAGCACCCCCTCTGCCTCCCCCATTGCAAAGAAGGCCAAGATTTTGACACCTGCAGCACAGGAGAAGCTGGAGGACTCTGTCACCTCTGCCCCAGCCAACAGAAATGCTTGGCACGACAAGAGGATTATCTTTGAGTCAAGTGACTCAGAAGAAGAAATAGTGGTGCAGGATGCCACTACTCAGGGGGAACCACATTCTTCTCCTCCTGCCTCTGCAAATGATCAACCTCTGGTGGTTTCTTCACCAGAACACCAATAAGATAGCAGAATTTCAAGCCCTGCAGAACCCCTACTGAACAACTACTCCACCCCTGATAGGGAATTCATCAGGGTTCTGGCATGGAGGAAGTGGAGAGTGGGACCTCTCACTGAGCTACTGAAGAACTTGTCCCACTTCACCTCTGAGGAAGATGAAGTACTCAGATGGGCTGACACAGAAGATGTGGAACAATGCCTAAGTAAAGACTTCCTTCTTTCTGTCCTCCAGAAGAAAAAGGAGAAACACCGAGGAAAGGCTCCTCTGTTCAAGAACTCACCAGAAGACCATGTGAAGGCTCTTCAAGAGCATGAGATGGATGACTTTGATGCTTGGTTAGTTGAGAAGAAGAGGAAGGAGTCAATGATCAAGTTTCGCCACAGTGCACATGGAGAAGGGGAACCCTCTACTGCAAATGATCTACCCCTGGTCATGGAAAAGCTTATCAAAGAATGGAGGGATTCTCTGTTCACAGAAACTGTACTAGAGGTAATTCCCACAATCATTCCTTCTCCCCCTCCCTCTCCTAAAAACACTTCTCCTCAACCCCAACAGAAATCCCCCTCACCCTCACAGAAAACCATCTCCCAACAGAACACCCCCTCACCTCTTCAGAAACCCTCCTCTGCACAGAAAACCTCTTCACCCAAAACCAAAAACCCTTCTCCCTGCAAATCCCAACCCTCAATCAGATCCAGATCACCATCACCTCCACCCTCTCCTCCACGACAACAGAATGCTCCCTCACGCCAATCTTCACATCAACAGGAAAACCCCTCCAACAAGAAATCCAGAACTCCAACCCCCTCTTCTCCAAAGCCTTCACCACAAGATGCAGCCATTCCTCTCTCCCCTCAACACTCTGTGGCTTCTACTCCCAACAAGAAACCTATCTTCAAGGTTCACTCATCTACTAGTGATAATGATGGGTTCCTGACTTTCTCCATAGCTACTGACCTTACTTCCAAAAGGAGGAAGACCCCTCCCCAGAATGAAGAACAACCCAGAAGGCCTCCTATGCCTAGGTCAAGAGGTCTAGGTATGCCTGGGTACACAGAATCCAAAGAAGCTAAGCCCCAAATCTCCTTCAATCAGTTTGTCACTGCAGCTGAGGACTTTGGTGGTAAAGTGCTTGATGGAATGGATCAACTGGCTGAGATCAACACTAAGCACCATGAACATATCACCTTTGTACATGATCATCTTGAGGCTGGACTTCAACACATCTCAGAGAAGGTTGAAGCACTGACTCAGACACTGGTCACCTTCATGGAATCATCATCTGCAAAACTTGATGCTGTTGCCAGAGAAGTTGATGGTGTCAACTCTGTTCTCTACTCCCAATCTCAGACTCTCAACAAGCAGAATAAACAACTCAAGGATATAACAGAATCCCTTGACATTGTACAATGGTATGAAGACCAATCTGCTGAGAAGTTTATGCAGCTACAACTCTTAAACAATGATCACAAAGATCAAGTGGCCAACCTGATCAAGAAGGATCAAGAGAGATATCAGAAGCTGATACTCCTCGAAGCTAGCTCTCAGGACATCAAGTCTGCTCTTGATCGTCAACAGAACTTGATAGAAGGTCTGACTTCTGTCACGCAAACCTTACCAGAAGCTCTTGAGCAGATTGCCATCTCCCAGGCAACAGAGTTCCAGGAGATTGCTATGATGATCTCTGACCTAGATAATGCCAAAAAGGGGGAAATGGAAAAGGATCCTCAACAGAAGAAATTGCCTCCTAGGCCAACTACTCGACCTTCATCTGATATTGATCCTACCCCTTACTTCCAGGCCTCCCAACAGAAAAAGAGAGAAGCTGGCACTCCGAGACCTTCTTCTCCTCGCAGAGGTTCTACCAAGAAGAAGAAGCCCTTGAGCTTAACTGAGTGGAGGCTTGGAGGCTCTCAAAGGATTGACAGAGCGCAATTTGAAGAAATACAACAGAAGATGACCCCTACTCAAAGACAGAATCTCTATCTTGACAGAGACGGTCATATAAGGGTCATACATGGTGGTTCCTTGGAAGAAGCTGAATATTGGTTTCACAAGAGAGTACTCCCAGGCAAGGATGTACATGAGGGAGTACTTCATTATCTGAATTGCAAGCTCTCTCCCATTTGGGCCTCGTGTCAAGCACCAGGAAATTTGGCTGGCATAAGAGAAGAAGTGAACACTGAACTTAAGAACCTGAAAGAACAAGATCGAAGAACCAGAGCTGAAGCTGAAAGGGAGAATCTGTAATTCCCTCTAAAACTTCTCTTAAACTCTTGATATAATAAAAGAATACCTCTGCCTCTTCTAAGGTCTCTTTACTTCTACTCCTTGTTGCTTACTGTACTTTATTTTATTCTGGTACTTGTTTCTTTTTGAACTGCTATCTGAATGTACCGCACTCTTACTATTTTCCTATGCCAAGTTGCCCACCAAGATTTTAATGAAAAGTTTTAAACTTTAAATTTTTATGGTGAAGGCACTTCTCTGGAAATAGTTAAAGGGTTTTGGCATCATCAAAAAGGGGGAAATTGTAAGGAATAATTGTATTTAGATTTTGATGATGCTATATTAATTAGGACTTGAGAGTACCCCTATTTTGAAATTATGTATTAGAATTTTCCCTTGTAAAGTTCTTAGCATAATCGACTACCAGAAGGCCTCTCTACCAGAAGACCTCCTGACAGAAGATTTTGGTTCTCTGTCAAGGAACAGAAAACCTCAGGGTCTCTATTACCCTTTAGTTTGACAGAAACCCTCTTGGTTCTCTGTAAGCTACTATCAACAGAAGTGCTCAAGACCTTCTCTGATCAGTTCTCTGCCAAAGACACCAGAAGGCCTGACACTTAGAAGAATTCCACAGAACCGGGAAGTCAACTAAAAGATTCCCTCAACGGCTAGGAGTATGAAACGGAAAAGCTACAGTGCTCGCATTAAATGCTCATTTAATGCTCCCCATGCTCCGTGGAGTAATTGCAGATGATTGGCCGCAATGTCAGGATTACTTTATCCCAAAATAGTAACCCTCCAACTTTACCGGGTCCTACTGGTCAAGTCAACTGCTCGCGCATTAAATGCAGTTGTCCTCCTACTCCTCCAACGGGAAGACAACCTCAGTATAAAAGATACACTACGAAGAACAACCGGATAACTTTGCAACTTTTGCTAACCATTGCTACAACTCTTCATACAAGATATTCAAACTCTGAAAAGCAAAAAGCCTCCTTGAGATTCAAACTCATTATCTTCTACAAGAGAAGGCAGAAGTTGGAAAAATACTTTTTCCAACTCAAGCAAAGTTCCAAGTGTTCTTCAACTCTTCAAGCTCATCACATTCAAATCTTTTGTAACGAAGCTAGTTGGAGGAACCCCAGTTTCAACAGAAACTCTTCTTGCTACAAGAAGGATGTCCAAGTAACTGGAGTAGTGAAGTGGTGATACTTCAAGGAAACTCAGTGAAAGGACCAGTCTTAAAGGAAGCCAGGCAGTGCATCCCAGGAGACATCTAGGCTTGAAGAAGACGTGGAGTGCTTCTTAAGTGCTAGGACTAAGGCTTTGTAAACGGAAGTTTTTACAGCTTAGTGGAACAGTGGACTAGAGGAACAAGTTGTTCCTTGAACCACTATAAAAATCCCTGGTGTCGTGTACTTACTGCTTTAATATCTGCACTTAGATAGAACTGTCTAACTCCTTGGACTTGGTATCTGTGTTCAGCAGAACTTGTTCTACGAGTTAACAGAAGGCCTACTGCCTTTGCTTCTCTGAGGCTAAATCAACAGAACTCCCTACCAGAACCCCATCCGCTGCCAGTCTGTTCTGTCAACAGAACAGGCTATTCTGTAAAATCTGGTACTTAGTTTAAAAAGCTAAAAACCAATACAGTCTATTCACCCCCCCTCTAGACTGTATCCAGTACAACCGGGACCAACAGTAACCTTCGCCCTCTCCTTTTCCTCTTCCTCCTCAGCAACTTGGATGGCGAGGGCCAACTCCTCATCTTCGGCGGTTCGCTCGAACTCCTCCGCCTCGGCCTCGGCCACCAGATCCTTCTGCACCTCGGTGGCGAGAGCTGCATCACCACCATCCGAGGGCTGACTGCTACTGGACTCCACGTCGGAGATGCTTTCATCCTCGACCGAGGGCGCCCCCGAGATGTTTTGAGAGTCACTCTGGGACGACATTCTGACTCTAGTTTGAGGGCTCGTAGACGCTAGTGGTTTCTAAGTATTCTATCTCCTAGCCTAAGGGCCCAATATAGCTAGCTAAGAGGTGAGATTCGAATGGAAAACTGACCTTGAGAACAAAGGATTCAACCGAGGGCGGCCGTTTCTCTCTCTAGAAATTTTGGCAGAGCTTCGCTAAGGATGTTGGATGCGTAAAGAGGGAATGGCATTGGCTTGGGGTATTTATAGGTGCTGGAATCCGGGCTTGGGCCCGGGAACCGGGCCTCCGGACGGACCGTCATCATTACGCACCGTCGTTTCACCCAACCAGTGACGCCCGCCCACGAGCAGCCAACGGCTACACTCCACGTGTACCCCCCCCCAACGGTTATAAACTTGACGTTACAGATTCCCAACGGCTATATTTCCAACGGCTATATTCTGGGAGCCTCCGGATTTTCTTACATCACTCCACTTCATCAAGGAGAGCCTCCGGGTACACTTACCCAGAGACGCCCCCGGTTTGTGCCCCACACAGTACATAACAGACGCCTTCGGGATCACTCCTTCAGAAGCCCAAGGCTTCATGACAGGCCCCCCCTCGGGGATTCCCCCTCAACACTGTACGGACCGGGTAGCCCCCGGGGGGTATGCATCATTGACGGATAGCCTACGGCGCACAGGTAATGGGAGCCCTCGGATATCCCCATCACCAACTAATCAACAAGCAGGGGACCCCCCGGTGACAATTCAAATACTGCCCCCATCCTTCACGCCCTCGATCCCCAGATTGAGAGGCTCCCCTTCGACACCCCCAGGACATCAACAGCAAGCCTTCGGCCAATCAACACATGAGCCCTCAGAAGAGAGAGCCTTCGGCATTACCGTTATTCTCCATTTGTGACCAAGGTTTCACATTTTCGATTCATGTTGGGGGAATTCGGTGCACTCTTTTTCCCTCATTAGGATTTTTTCCCGCAGGGTTTTTCCTAATGAGGTTTTTAACGAGGCATCCCCCCAAAATGAAACGAAAAGCGTCAGCCTTCGGCCCACAACAGCAACGCAACTACTCTACTCCTTTTCACCACTTTACAAGTGCCTCAAGGAGTGGGGGACTGGAGGACCCCCTCGGGAAAATCATTAAATCACAAAATTGGTGAAAGATTCCAAAAAAACGGCAAAGCAAGCCCTCAAGTCCCGACATGTGGGTAACTGAGGGACTGCCTTCGGCAGGGACATGCAAGCGACAAACCAACCTCAGAAGACACAAATTACTCCTTTTCCCTCAAGTACCTTTCAGCAAAAGGAGTGAGGGACTCCTGATGGAGTATATGGCCCGGGAACACCCGGCCCACAGACTCCTACTACTCCAGTGAAAGCCCAACAGGCCCAAAAGGCCCAACAGGCCCAAATCACAGCGCCCAGAGTACCAAGCAGCCCGCAAAGCGCACCAAGGGTGCCTTCGGCCCCCGGCCGAGGGCTCTAAACTCCCACAGAACGGGTTTTCCAAGCAAACTAAGAAACTGGGAGAAAACGGCAGAAAACAGTAGCCCTCGGCTAGTCCTCTGCAGCCGAGGGCACCCCTCCCGACATGATATCCGCCTCACATGCGTACAGATCACCGTACCCTGTACCGACGTCCCATCCAATAGCCGCATTTAATGCGGCCACATGCGGCTGCCAACGCCAACCAGTTGAGGTGACCTCTCGGGCAATGGGAGCTTGACACGTGTCCCTGTCCGGCATTTATTGCTACTATAAATAGCACCCCATTTCCCCATTTGTAACCACGACATTCATACTGAATACACTCTCTCTCTTACTTACTTGTGCTCTGACTTCTCTCTAAGTTATTCTCAGCAATAACCCTTCGGATATATACCCCCCGGGTAGACTATCCATCAGTAACTATGAAGGGTTTTGGGGTGTTGGGTTCGATTTTGGGAAGACGAAGGGGATGATTCATTATTTTTTTGAGAAATGGCTTGGTTTCCAAAAAAATCGAGATACCCGGCTGGGTGGGGTAGTGTACCCGGTCGGGTGTTCCATCCCAGGGATCGGGTTATGATATTTCCCATTCACCCGGTCGAGTTTCTTTTCCCAGGGGTGGCAGTAGCTCCCCTTTGTGATAACTCGGTCGGGTTTTATGAAGCACCCGGTCGGGTATATCAAAGTTTTTCGTTTTATTTTCTGCCTCGCCCGGGTGACATGGCGGGTGATGAGTTTTATGAATGGACCCGACCGGGTTGGGTTTCATACCCGACCGGGTTCAATCCCCAGGTCTTTTTTTTTTTGAAAAGTGCAAAAATAAAATAAAACAAGTAAACGTACCTTGCATGGGTTGCATCCCAAGAAGCGCCTCCTTTAACGTCGCGGCACGACGCTATTTTCTCTACTTCAATCTTTCATGTTCTGGTCATGATGAACCATCCTCTGCACATTTCTACCCCGGTGAATCTTATAGAAGAGCTCAATTCGCCGACCACCCATTTTGACAATCTTTTCAGGATCAAATATCTGGATTCCTATTGCTTTATGTTGTAAGAGCGAGGGATATTTTGTACCGATTAGCATGGTCAATGGAAAGGGTTTTGATCTTGGTGGCATAAGAGGGGGTATCAAATGATTACTTAACTCCACTGTCATTTCCTGCATATTTGTGAATGAAAAGAAATCCAAATGATACTTTCTCGGTTTATTCGCGACCACTACAAGTACATTTGAATTACCCTCACATTCGCTGAAGATTTCGTCTTTGACCTCCTATACCCTTTGTGTTTCCCTTAGAGCCTTAGGAAATGGTGGCATTGTCTCAGGAATGGCCGGTGGTGGAGTTGAGTTTTGAGGTTCCTCCTCCGGTTGAGCTTTTTCTGCAGGCTCCTCTTCCTCCTCCTCCTTCTCGTGGATGTAGTTCACAACGCTTGGCATTTGTTTTATTTGATTCTCCAAGTTCTGTTCTTTGAGCGCTGTTTTTTGCGGGTATTGTGACATATCTTGTTGCATTTTTGTCACATTGATAGTGAGAGCTCGGATCATGTCTTCAGTTGACATGTTGGAATAAGAACTTGAGTATGGGTTATATGTGTTGGAGAATAAATCATACCTCTCTTGGAAACCAACATCATTACTCTGTTCAAAGTATTCTTTTTGAAGCTTTGGGCAAAAATCCGTAAGATGCCTTTGTGACATGCAAATGTTGCAGGCCTTGGTATCTTGAACTTTTGAGCATAAGAAAAACTCCTTTACAAAAAACGTCAAGCTAGAAATTTGACTCTCTAGCGATGATCTGTTGGTATCCATTTACTCATGTGAGCTCAGAGAATAGAAAAGGTATTTTATTTTATGTTTTTGTATTTTTTTTTATTTTTTTTTATGAAATAAAATAAAAAGAAAAATAATTGCCTTTCCCCGGCAACGGCGCCAAATTTGACGTGCACTTTGTCACGGTGCGTCAAAATAAATTCAATACTACCACTTATACGTAGTATAGTGAAGTAGAGTTCGTATCCACAGGGAAAGTAATACTTTTCTTTTTACGAACTAGTAAATAAAAGGGGGTTTTTGGGATTGAATGATTTAATTTAAAAACTAAGATGAACGACTTATATGAGTTATATGTGTTTTAATTCAAAGATAAAAGAACTTGGCATTGCTACTTTCCACTTGTTGATATATTTTAGTCGATCATGCTTATATCTATAACTTATTCCCTCTCGAATACTCAATCGAGGAGTATATCCAATTCATCGAGGGTAGTTATTAACAACGACTGTTCATTAATAACCCTTACTATTAGTCAAGTATAGAACACCGCCATATACCGACTTGATAGTAGCATTTAATCTCTTCACTCCTTGATGAAATCAATTGAGATTGATAACCTCAACACAACGGTTTTGGTTTAACCAACAAAATTAATCCCTCTTAAGTTTATCAACCACGACCGTGCATTAATAAACTGAAGTTACTTACTTGTGGAACCATCAACGATTAACCATCGGTTCGTTGATCGTTTCTAGTAATAATTAATATATGAAACAAAACTAGTTGATCTTTTAAGTAATGTTCAAAATATTAATACTCGGTCAAGATGTTCAAATTGTCATCTTAGAACCACTCCCCAACATTGATATTGAGGAAGAAAATACTACTCTAACTAATGTCAAGATGTTAACTAATTGTCATCTTAGCAACACTCCCCAACATTAATATAGAGATAGTATTAAGGAAAGAACTAAAAATTAATATTCAAGGGAAGAAGTTAAGAAAATAACTCACAACTTTAATAATCAACAAACTTCAAGAGCAACACCAAGAATTGGAAGTTTAGCTCCTCATTTGGAGACTAAACATAGCTAGAAAAATATAAAGAAATGCTACTCTAAACTGAGCTTAAGAGTATGGAAGAAGGGATGGTTTTTAGAGGAAAAAAGTGTGCTATTTATAGGTGTTTTTCAACACCTTTGGTCGGGTACCCGACCGGGTCAAGTACTTACCCGACCGGGTCCGGTCAAAATCAAATAATCGGTCACGTTCTGGTGATCTTCGCACGCCGGATTGTCTCCGGTCACTTCTCACCCGACCGGGCCAAGCAGTTTCCTTGCTTCTTCGGTTGTTAAATCTTGCCCGACCGGGTGGGGATTTTTACCCGCTCGGGTTTTGCTACTGGGCAGTCAAATTTCTTGTTTTCTTCTCTTCAAAGTCCTCTTTTCCAACACCATAAATCCTAAATCTACTATACAACTTACAAATGAAGATTATAATACAATTACAACTAAAATTACACAAATGTTTACAAACTAAATAAAACGATAAACAATACACACAAATCCTACTTAAAAACATATACTTATGCACTAATAATTAGTGCATATAAGAGGACTTCAATGTTCTTCTTTCTATAAAATGAATGAGGCCTATTTTGAGGGAAATAATAATAGTTTTATTTGAAGAAATATGATAGTCTGATAGGCTCCGATCCTATTCAAAACTAATTGTCATCTTAGAACCACTCCCCAACATTGATATAGAGGAAGAAAATACTACTCTAACTAATGTCAAGATGTTACCTAATTGTCATCTTAGCAACACCCCCCAACATTAATATAGAGATAGTATTAAGGAAAGAACTAAAAATAAATATTCAAGGGAAGAAGTTAAGAAAATAACTCACATCTTTAATAATCAACAAACTTCAAGAGCAACACCAAGATTGGAAGTTTAGCTCCTCATTTGGAGACTAAACATAGCTAGAAAAATATAAAGAAATGCTATTCTAAACTGAGATTAAGAGTATGGAAGAAGGGATGGTTTTTAGAGAAAAAAGTGTGCTATTTATAGGTGTTTTTCAACACCTTTGGTCGGGTACCCGACCGGGTCCGGTCAAAATCAAATAATCCGCCATGTTCTGGTGATCTTCGCACACCGGATTGTCTCCGGTCACTTCTCACCCGACCGGGTGAGGTATAGGGCCTGACCGGGCCAAGCAGTTTCCTTGCTTCTTCGGTTGTTAAATCTTGCCCGATCGGGTGGGGATTTCTACCCGGTCGGATTTTGCTCCTGGGCAGTCAAATTTCTTGTTTTCTTCTCTTCAAAGTCCTCTTTTCCAACACCATAAATCCTAAATCTACTATACAACTTACAAATGAAGATTAAAATACAATTACAATTAAAATTACACAAATGTTTACAAACTAAATAAAACGATAAACAATACACACAAATCCAACTTAAAAACATATACTTATGCACTACTAATTAGTGCATATAAGAGGACTTCAATGTTCTTCTTTCTATAAAATGAATGAGGCCTATTTTGAGGGAAATAATAATAGTTTTATTTGAGGAAATGTGATAGCCTGATAGGCTCTGATCCTATTCAAAAAGTTTGGACAAAAATAAGCTTTGGATATATTGGAATTGATAAAATTATAGTGGATCCGATGTGGCTGAATTGATTGAGTTGACTTAATTATGAAAAAAGTTATATTTAAAGTATATTCTATAACTCCATTTGTTCCGCAAAGATTGTTCCATCTTTCCTTTTGAGTCAATTCCACTAAATCATTCTTACGTTATACTCTCTTTATCAATGCTAGAGGAACAAGATTACTAATAAAATAAAGAAAGAATTATATGAAAATTGCTAAAATAGTCTTCTTTAGCGAATTTAATCAACCGGGTAAAGAAAGCAACTTCAGTAAGTGCAGGTCAGTGCGTTAAATAAAAAATTACTTATTAGGTAAAAATCAGCTGATAAATCTGATCAGTCGAAAACATGAGTTATCAAACACCCTTAAATAACGTTTTGATCATTTTCAAAACTAGGGGCGGAGCCAAGGCACTGGGCCAGACTGGGTCGGTACAAAGAGTATTATTAGAAAAAAATTTACACGAAATTTTTTACACTAAAAATATTAGCATTTTTTTTAATTTGGGGTGGACCAGGGCCTAGCCTAGGCACCCCTAGCTCCGCCCCTGTTCAAAACTATTGTGTTTAATTAGTCGAGAGATAAAGGAGTGAGGAACACTAGAGTTCTAGAAAATCGATCACGAAGTACATTGAGATGAATGACTTTTACATGCATGGCTCTTGATTGCAATGGTTTTGGAGTGTTTAAGTTTTTACTTTTAATTAGTTTTTACGGTGTGTTGTTGTGGTAATTGCACATTTACGCCAACTCCCGCAACCTTTCATTTTTCTAGTTTATTGTAATTTATTAGTTTTAGAAGATCTTGAGATTGAATAAATTAGGGGTGGGCGCGGTCCGGAACGGTCCGGTAAACTAGTAAAACCCGTAATAGAACTGTTCGGTACCATGCCATTTTCAACGGTCCAGTACGGTCCGGTTTCAAGGATAGAACTGTTCGGTACCATGCCATTTCAGAACGGTATAAAACGGTACGTACGGTACAATGTCAAACACATGCTAAAAAATTTGAACAAATCTTGCAATTGGTAGATATCTATCTTCACACCAACCAACTCACATGAAATATTGATATAAATACAAGAAATTGCATATGTAGTACTAAAATTCATAAATACACAAATAGTGCAACGCAACTAAGAAAAAGTATAGCAAAACGATGACGCACGAGATAAATATCATCTTTAATTTACTAAGATCATGTGAAAAATAAAAAAGAATATCATCAAATTGTTCAATATAATAGAAATCTTCAATGTTCTTCTTCATTCTAGGTTAAATATTACATATTAATATCTAATTTAATTTATAGTTGAACCTTGAGAGCTAAGATTTAAACCATATTAATTAAGTTGTAAAATTGCGCAAACATGATACCACAAAACACTACAAAAAAACTCGCTCTTTGTCACGGATTTTTGTCACGGATTACGGCTGTGACAAAGTTGTCACGGGCTTTGTCACGGAATATTGGGATTTGACACGATAATGTGTTGTCACGGATAGGTCCGTGACAAATTTACTCCGGCGACCGGTTTTTTACTCCGGTGAATACTTTTTTTGCTCCCGGGCATTTGTCACGGACATATCCGTTACAAATCCGTGACAAATTTCAAAAAAACTTTGTCACGGATCCATCCGTGACAAAATCCGTGACAAACTTTAATTATTGATTTTCCAGCGGTAACCTTTAATAATACAGTACGAAAAAAGGGTTGTCACGGATTAATCCGTGACAAATCCGTGACAAATTTTTTTATATAACCCAACCCCATTGTCCATTACAATTGCAAGAACAACACTTATCAGTTCAAAAATTCGTAGATTCGAGTGATGTAGTATTGGTTTAAAGATTGAATGATGTAATCCGTCAGTTCATCATTTTCCCAGTTTATGCAGATAAGGTATGTCATTTTAACTAATTTCTTTTAATTGTGTAATAAATTAATTATTAGCTTAATTAGTGAGGTTAATTGTTCATTTATTTAAACTATTAACGTAATTTAGTGAGGTCATGTTAATTTTCATATTATTAACAATATATTATTAAACTATTAACGTAATTTAATTAAATAGTGATTTGTAGTGATTTAATTAAGTTACATTTAATCTAAATGAGTTTATATCACCAATGATTAGGCCGATTTTTTTATTAGCAATTATTGTTATTAATGCATAATTTAGGATGTGTAGTGATTTAAGTATTAGCTAGCTTATTATAGATTAATTAATTAGTGACTTGTAGTGATTTAATTAAGTTAGCTAGCTTAGGTTATTATCACCAATTATTGTTTATTAGCAATTATTGTTAATGGGATGCATAATATAGCTAGGATTGAAACTTTATTATTATTTAGTTTAGTGTGAATTATTATTGTGAATTATTAATGAGATAATATTTAACAATAATATTAGTTAAATGTAAATTAATTAACTAAGTTAAAACATTGAGGAATTGGGTTTAGAATTTGAGTTGATAATATTAGTTAGATTTAAATATTAGTTAATTGAAATGGGTTTATAACCAATGATGATGATTAGGTTTAATTTGTTTATTAGCGCGCAATAATTATTGTTAATGCATAATTTAGGATTTGTAGTGATTGAAGTTAGGATTCAAACTTTATTAGTTAAGTGTGAATTATATATTATTGTGAATTAATGATATTTAACAATATTAGTTAAATGGAAATTAACTAATTAATAAGTTAAATTAGTTAACTTTAGTATTGTGAATAAATGCCATTAACGTAATAACTTTAATTAGTATTATATGTTAGTTAATTATTTAATGTGTACTATTAGATTTTCATAATTTTAGTATTGTGAATACATGCCATTAACGTAATATTTTAGTGTGTTTGGTGCACAAATTCTAATATTGTGAATTAGTTAATAATTAAAATGATTAATGCCATTAACATATTACTATTAGTTAATTAGTAATTTTAATTGAACGTTAGTTAATTTTAGTGAACTTTATATTAGTAAATTATTAATTCCGGCCAACTTAATGTTTCTAAATATGAATTAGTCATGATTGAAAAGTTGGTTAATTCAAATTATTAATGCCACAAATATTGTACTGCTTTTAGTTAATTAATAATATTAATTGAACGTTACTTGATGTACTTATATAATATTTTGATTATAATATATATACAGGCATAATGTATAGACAAAACAGAAGTTGGATGTACCAAAAACATCGCGATAACTATGGAATACGCAATGAATTTTTTTAATGGTGTTGAAGATTTTATTAAATTTGCACAAGAACAGAAGAATTATATGGATGGCGATAAAATCATATGTCCATGTACAAAGTGTAAAAATCTTCAATTTAAAGATGTCGACCAAGTTGTGTGGGATTTGTACGAAAAAGGTTTCGTTGCCAATTATTATAATTGGACTTCTCATGGCGAACCTTTCGATCCATCACTTTTACCACAAACAGTAGGTTCATCTCGTAACGTCCCTACCGAGATGAGTGGATGGGGAGACTATGATCAAATGACGTGGGATCAAAGAATGGCATATGATGTATACGGTGCTTCAACGATTCAGTTTAACCCCCCACAGCCATTTAACGATCTTCCCGAAGCTTCGACCTCGTATCAACCCGATGCGGATGAAGATCCGACCTTTTATCAGCCTGATGCGGATGAGTATCTGAATTCTCATGTTCCTCATATTGAAGACTTAGCTGAAAGATTTCAAGATGTTTTAAAAGCTGCCGATCAGCCTCTGTATGCTGATTGTGAGGGATACTCTCAGCTATCCGCCGTTACAGAGTTGATGAACATTAAATCTGAATACAGTCTCCCTGAATCTTGCATGTCTAGGTTATTGCAGTCATTTGGAGGAATGTTACCGCGTGACCATAATCTTCCTAATTCATATTACAAAATGAAACAATTAATGTCTCAGTTGGGGCTTCCTTGTATATAAATTGATGTGTGCCCAGAAGGATGTATGTTGTTCTGGAAGGATGATGTGGCACTTGAGAGCTGCAAGTTCTGTGGTGGAGAGAGATACAAGCCTGTTCCTCATAGACAAAAAAAACCACGAAAAAGGTCTGCATTGTCTAAATTGTTTTACCTCCCTCTAGCTCCACGCCTGAAGAGGATGTATGCTTCAAATGCTACTGTGAAACACATGACGTGGCATGTTGAGCACGAAACCAAAGAGGGTTTGATGTCTCACCCTTCCGACTGTGAAGCTTGGAGACACTTTGACCGTTGTCATCCTCAGTTTGCAATGGAGCCACGGAATGTGCGACTGGGATTGTGTTCAGACGGATTTGCTGCTTTTGGAAAGTTTGCGAAGAAATTTTCATGTTGGCCAGTCATGCTAACTCCTTATAATCTTCCTCCCGACATGTGCATGAAAAGTCATTTCATCTTTTTAACTTTAATTTGTCCAGGTCCCTCGGATCCTAAAAAAAGGATAGACATCTATCTCCAACCCCTGATCGAGCAGATGAAAGAACTTTGAGCCATTGGGACACCAACTTATGATGTTTCAAGAAATGAAATGTTTATCATGAAAGCTGCCATCATTTGGACGATTAGCGACTTCCCTGCTTATGGTATGCTTTCAGGATGGAGCACACACGGTCTTATGGGATGTCTGATATGTATGGAGAAATCAGATGCCAATTGGCTCAAATTTAGCGGAAAACCAAGTTACTTTGATTGTCACCGCAAGTTTCTGTCTATGAACCATCGATATCGAAAGGACAAGGAGTCTTTTATTGCCGGAAGAGTGGTACGAGTTCTCCCTCCTCCAAGACTTACAGGTGAACAAGTTTTTAACTGGGTTTGACGTTTTCCTACGGCTGTGCAATAACCCTACGGGGAGCCAAATGGGTATTGTGATACCCATAAGTGGACAAAGAGGAGTATATTTTGGGAGTTGCCATATTGGAAAGACCTTCTCATTCGTAACAATTTAGATGTCATGCACGTTGAGAAGAACGTCTTTGACAATATATTTAACACGGTTATGGATTTTACCCACAAAACCAAAGATGGTCTTGCATCTAGAAAAGACATGACAATTTGGTGCGACAGACCCGAACTCGCCGTCGATCTAGAATATGTGGGTAAAAAAATTCCAAGAGCAGTCTACCAACTCACAGCCCCACAAAGGGAATCAATATTAGAGTGGCTTGTTTCTCTAATTTTTCCAGATGGCTATTGTTCTAACCTGTCAAGATGCGTGGACCTGGACAAACAAACAATGACGTCGAGCATGAAAACTCATGATGCTCATGTAATCATGCAACGACTTCTGCCGATTGCACTGAAAGAGATGCTTCCTGCAGAAGTCTGGGGCTGTATTACCGAAATCAGTCAATTGTTTCAGTCGATATGTTCCACCGTTTTGGATGCCGAATCCCAGAGGAGACTAGAAGACACTATTCCTATTCTGATGTGTAATCTGGAAAAGATACTGCCCCCATCATTTTTTGATGTAATGGAACATCTTCTAATACATCTTCCGTATGAGGCTTTGAATGGAGGGGCCGTCTTCTATCGTTGGATGTACAGATTTGAAAGGTTAGTCATAATTTCATTTATAAACGATGATTTGTTTAATAAGAACATTTGTTTGTTTACAAATTTTATTTTGCATGACAGATTTCTGGGAGATTTGAAAAAGAAAGCGACCAACAAGGCACACATTGAGGCTTCAATTTGTCAAGCATATATTCAACAAGAAACCTCAACGTTTTCATCTTTTTATTTTGAGCGTGAAGTCATCAGTAAAAGAAAGAGACCTGCTCGGAACGATGACATTGGCAAGGATTCATATGATAAAGTAGTTTCTATTTTCAACTACCCAGGTAGAGGTAAAGGAGCTGCGACTTACCGTTACATCGTGGGCGGAGAAATTTAAATTGCACATACTTACATCCTCATGAATTGTCCGGAAATCTTACCATTTTATAAGTAAGTTGAATTGGTAGTTACATTTGTAATATAGCTAATATTTTTTTAATAATTAGAGTGTTATAATAATATCTTTATGTTTCAATTCACAGTGAATTTAGAGCGTCTTTATTAGCATTTCCTGATGATGCAATTGATGCAATGGTGGACTCTGACTTTGCATTATGGTACCAACAGCAGGTATATATATATATATATATATATATATATATATATATAAATACATTATATATACTATTACCTAATAATTTTTAATCATTACCTAATGTGATCATGTTTTAATTTGCAGATCAGGTACCGTGGGATTAACGACCCTCTATTAGTATCATTATCGTGGGGCCCTTCTTCCTATGCAAAGGTTTGGCATTCATATGTGATAAACGGTTATACGTATCACACAGTCGAATATGGAGAAGGTCGACCAACAATGAACAGCGGGTTATGTGTCCCGGCCATCGGTTCTGATAACTCGGAAACCAATTTTTTTGGTTTCTTGCATGAGATTCTCGAACTTCAAATGCCTTCTGGTTTGCAAGAATTAACATGCGTGTTGTTTCGCTGCACATGGATCGACCCTACACGTGGTGTGAGAAAAAATTCAAAGTATAATATAATTGACGTCAACCACTCTCGTGTGTATCAGAAAAATGAGCCATTTATACTCGCTCAACAAGCAGCTCAGATTTATTATGCAGAGTATCCTTCAACGAGGCGCACACGGAATCCTTGGGTGTGTGCCATTAATATCCGTCCGAGCAAAATTGTAACACAGGCTCAACACAAGGATATTGACTTTGATGCTTTTCAGCAAGATTTTTTCCAACCTCCGCCTATTACTGACACGGTCAACCATAATATTCAGTTAAGTGACCCAAATGGCGGAGATGTTGAAGTTATGCCTGAAACACACCTTTCGCCCCCTATACCTCAAAATGAGCGCGAAATTGAAGAGTTATATATACAACAACTGCACGATGACCAGGAGGAAGAAGAAGAATGGATATATGATGATAAAGATACAAAAGAAGAAGTTGGCTATCAAGAAAATACTGATTCTGATAGCGATTAAATGTATAGTTAACAACCAATGTAATTACTTTTAATTGAACTATTTTAATTTGAATTTTTAAGTTTCTTTCGTCATTATTATATTATTCCAAGATAGTTAGGTATGTAATTCGCAACTATAATTTCTAAACAAAATAATTATTCCATATTATATTGTAAAATAGCGATTAATTAATTAATAAAATTATGTTTTTAAAATTATTCAATCGAAAATTAGTGGTTCATTATTATCAATTCGGAAATTTAAAATTAATTAGGTAATTCGAAAATTGAAAATTATTTAAATTTTAAATAATTCGAAATTTAACATTATTTAAAATTCGGAAATTAGTTTTTTAACATTATTTGTTATTAGTTTTTTAACATTACAAAATTTTAAAATTAAACAATCGAAATTTAATAAACAAGAACATGAATTTATTTATTAAATTTAAAAACTAAGTAGAAAACACACAATTTTTTATCATTTATCACATTCAACAACTCACAATACAGATAAACAAATAAACACAATATTATTCATTAGCGTCAAAGCTTTCATCTAGAGGTCTATCAAGTAGCTCGTTAATTCTTTCTGCAGCTTCCGCGTTTATAGGTATCATATACTCTGAACATTGTTCTGCACGTAAAAGTGCCCTACACAAGTTTTTCCCTCGTGAAACGTTGTATGAGTCTGATCATAGTCTACAATATCGCCAAAGCTTTCAAGCGGTCTACTCATCAGCTCACGGATGTTTTGAACTGCTTCTGCATTTCGAGGCTTCATCAACTGTGTAACTTGCTTTAATCGTTGTACACTTCTACTGATCAACTTCCACACATCTGGTTCTGGATTAGCCATTTTTCGCACTGAAAAAATGGGGCTCTAAGCACATATTTATACTTAAATTTGTCACGGATAGGTCCGTGACAAATTAAAGTATCCGACGCCTCGCCTGAAAAAAGGCTGAAAAGCTTTAATATTCCCTGGACCGGTTTGTCACGGATCCATCCGTGACAAATCCATGACAAAATTCAAATTTTTGAATTTTGTCACGGATTTGTCACGGATGGATCCGTGACAAACCGGTCAACCTACCGCTTCTGCTGCCTCGTCTGCCGTTCCCTGACGTCTCGACTGTCGTCCCGCAGTATTCAATTTACGATGATTTTGTCACGGATTAATCCGTGACAAATTCAAAATTCAAAATTCGTATTTACTTTGTCACGGGTGTTGTCACGGATGGGTCCGTGACAACCCCTAATATATAAACAACGCTTCGCAATTTTTTCCTTACGCTCCCAAGCAAACCCTAACCCTCTCCCCTCCCAAACGCACTTCTGCCTTCTCTTACACCCGTCGACCGCCACCCCTTACACTTCTGCCTTCTCCTACACCCGCCGACCGCCACCGCACACAACCGTCGAAGCCTTCTCTTACACCCGCCGACCGCGTACAGCTCTCCGGCCACCGTGGATCATCTTCGCCTCTGCCGCCGTCCTTCGAAGCCGGTCTTCACTCCTTTCCATTTCTTGCCTTCTTTTCCTTCATTGAGGTTATATTTCTAACTCTTTAATTTCCGAATATTTTATAATAAATGTTTTAAAATGCCAAAAATAAAATGCATGTTTTTCTTAATATTGTTTAATTGTTTAATTTAATGTTTATATGTTAATAAGTTGTCATGCATTCAATATGTTTATATGTTCATATCTCATATACGTTCTATATGTTTATGTGCTTACATACTCAAATATTTCCATATACTTAAATTATTGGAAATGATTTAAAATGCTACTGTTTGTAATATTATACACTCAAATTTCTACTTCTTTGAAAATGCATGCTAAAAATATTTATGTTTCAATGATTTGTTCGTATATTCATATGCATTCATTTTTTATGTGTTTATATGATTATATATTCATATGCATGTTTTCTCTCGTAATTTAAAAATGCATGCTCTAGATTTATTGTTTCATGATTTGTGTATATCATTTATTTATATTTTCTCTCTTAATTTAAAAATGCGTGCCTTAGATTTTGAATGTTTATAAATTTTTGAGTTTTTCGAATATTTATTAAGAATAGTAAATTATTAAATATTTAGTCAAGGATATTTTTGAGTTTTTGAGCTTTTGTTAATTTCGGATATTTATTAAGAATAATAATTTCAACTCCACAAATTTTCGCCCCCTCATGTTACACTTTCAAAAAAGTTAACATGTCTAACCCAACAAAATCATGAAACAGTTAATTATTTTATTTATGTTTTTTCGGAGATTACTATCTATTGTTTATAAAACTTGATAAAAACTGATTTTTAAATAATTTCGGATATTATAATATTTTATTTTAAAAAACAGTTTATGTAAAAAACAGAAATTAAGTAAAAAAAAATCTATTGAAATTATATTTTATATAATTTCGGATTTTTAATAATAAACTGTTTCATAGGTAAAAAACAGAAATTAAGTAAAAAAATGTATTTTATAGATTAAAACAGAAATAAAAAAACTAAACAAACTGTTTTTGTTTATATAATACTCCCTCCGTTCCTAAATAAACTTCCAACTTTCCTTTTTCGACCGTTCCAATTAAAACTTCCACTTTCCCTTTTTGGTAAAGAATTTGTGGTTCACAACATTTCTTACACATTTCTCTCTCCTCTGCACAACTTTCCACCACACAATATCCGCTATCTTAAACTTTGTGCCAAACCCATTTAGAAGTTAAAATGGGAACGAAGGTAGTACAAAAATGATTTCATATGTTTCATGAAAAATTGATTTTATAGGTTTCATGAATAAACAAAAAATGAAACTGATTTTATAGATTTTATGAAAAAATTGATTTTATAGATTTCAAAAATCAATTTTTTCATGAAACATATGAAATCATTTTTGTATTATATAAACAAAAACTGATTTTTTAATTCAAAAACTGAGTTTTTACAAAATCAGAAAACTGTTTTTTATAAATTAATACAAAATACAAGGTGTAATAAACTGTATTTTTCTAAATTAATGCAAAAAACTGATTTCCGATGATTTATAATTTAATATGAAAAAACTGATTTTATTAGTTTAATACAAAAAGTTTGATTAATTGATTTTATAAGGTTTGATAAAAAATATACATAACACAAGTTACCTCCATAACATAAAAATCATACAAAAAATTGATTCGACCCCTCATATTAAACTCAAGTTTAATATGTTCTATATATTAAAGTTTTATACCACACAAAAACACCATAAAATAATTTTATAAGGTTTGATAAAATAATACCTAACACAATTAAATTCAATAACATAAAAATCATACAAAAAACTCATTCTACCCCTCATATTAAACTCAAGTTTAATATGTTCTATATTTCAAAGTTTGATAAATACCTAACACAATTAAATTCAATAACATAAAAATCATACAAAAAAACTCATTCTACCCCTCATATTAAACTCAAGTTTAATATGTTCTATATTTCAAAGTTCGATAAATAAATAGGAAACTGATTAAGTTTAAACCATTATACCAAACAAAAACTCCATAAACTGATTTTATAAGGTTTGATAAAATAATACCTAACACAATTAAATTCCATAACATAAAAATCAAACTAAAAACTCATTCGACCTCTCATATTAAACACAAGTTTAATATGTTCTATATATTATTTCTCAATAATTTTAGATGAGTGAGCACGAACGCCGCCTTTCCACCATTGCTCGTCGTGGGCGCCAGAATTCACAACGGGTCTCAAACGCTGATCGTGATTTCAATGATAATATCAATGCCGACGAAGGACATGCTCATGACGGACATGTCCAAACTCCTCCCTCTGAACAATCAGACGCTCATATCAGCGTGCATGGGGAGGGGACATCAACCTCTCATGCACCTCCTCCATCTCGTGCAATATATGCCCCCCCCCCCCCCTCTCACTCAAGAAGAGCGCCACAATCCCGGTTCGCTTGAGGTGACACCTCAATCAATCCATAGGTAATAAAAAACTAACACTGTCTAATATGAAATAGTATAATCTCTACATCTAAGAATTAATACAATAGTTTTTATCAATTATCAATTTTTTTTGAAGCGATCCCGAGGTCTTGAATAGAATCAAGGGTATTGTTAGTGGTCATTTCACGGGGCCTTGGTCGACTTATGGTGAGGTTCCGGCGGCCACTCGTGAACTATGGTGGCGGTTGTTCAAGGTAGAAATAATTTTTTTTGTTACATTTTAATAACTTAAATTTAACAAATGATATATCAATGTTTTTAATGAAGGCTTCCCATCGGTGGCATTTTGCCCTAGACCAAGCTATTCTCAAAGAATACAATTCTAGGATTTCTGGGTGGTTGAGACCCACTTTTAGGACCGCCCGGTCTACCGGTCGAAAGCCAAGATTCCTTGGCGATGATGTGTGGGAGATGCTTTGCCGCCATTGGGCTACGGATCCCGCATTTTTGCTGAGAAGCGAAACAGCCAAGGCAAACCGGAACTCGGAAAAAGCCAAGGAAGTTCAATGGCACGGGGGCCGCAAACCCCAAATTCAACATAAAAAGATCTGGTAAACTCTAATTAGTTAAAATTATTTCCATTCCATTCCCTTATGTATATATATTTTTATTAACTTTGAAATTTGTGTAGGAAGGATCTGGACCCGTGAAAAAACGGGTCACGCCATTGAAACTCATGGCACATTGTTGGACGAAGAAGGGTGTCATGCCGCCTCCCCGCCTTTCTGAAATTGAAGTAAATAATGAAACTTCAATAATTCAATAAATTTTGAATTTTTTTGATCTCTTATATAATAAACTTTTTAACTTGTAGAAAAAATATGAGGAAGAGCGGGGGAAGAGAGTTGATGAGCTAGGTGATTCTGATGCCGAACTTGATGAAAATCAAGAATATGACGCCATCTTGGCGGCGACCGGAGTTTACAAGGGCCGGGTGTCGCTTATGGGTTCTGAAGGCTTACGGATCCTGGAGAAGTCCAAAGGAGCTAGCTCATCTTCTCATTCGGCGTATGATGATCGGGTTACCCGCCTCGAGAAAGTAGAAACTATTGGAGGAATGTGAAGCAGAGGCTCGAAGGCGGGATGAAGAAGCTCGGATACGGGATGAAGAGGCAAGAAGAACGAGAGAAAGGTTGGAAGAGATGGAACGACAAATGCATATGTATAACGCCACCTACCGCCCATCCATGCACATACAGCACCCCGAGATGACTCCACAAATTCCCTTCGCGGGCAATATGGGCAATATGGACAGTAGGGGTTTTGCTAATTATAGCCATATCTCCAACAATTTTCCATATGGATATTATGATGATACCCCTTTAGCGACTCCCGGAGCTAAAGCATACCGTGGCAGCAGCCGTGGTGGCAGTCGAGGCAGCCATCGTGGCGGCAGCCGTAACCACGAAAGGCAACCCGATCATCGTGAGGAACTTAATGATGATGATGATGATGATTATGATGACCATTGATAGTTAATTTGTAATAACTAGTTTATTGACATTTTAAGGATTTTTAAATTTTGATGGTTACTGTATGAATATTAATTATTTTTGTTATATAATGATGGTTTGATTGGTTTATTATTTATTATGATAAATAATGTTTAATGGTGATTAATGATGATTAATGATGATTGTTTAATTATTTATTACAAACAATTATTTATTAAGATTAATGATGATTGTTTAACTATTTATTAAAAACAATGTTTATTAAGTTTAAATTTTTTAAAAAGCGCCTAAATTTTAATGGTTATTATTTATGAAATAAACTTTTGAAATAAACATTCAAAAAACAAATGCGCTGAATTTTTAATTTTTTTTAAAAAATTAAAACTTTTGTCACAGACTGTTCCGTGACAAAATATAAATTCAGTTTATTTTTTATACCCAAAACGCTGAAAATAACGTATTTTAAAAAAAATGTTTTGTCACGGATGAGATCCGTGACAAGTTCAAAATTTTGAATATTTTTTTGAAATTTTTAAAGTACCCGCCCACCTGTTTCGAAATTTTTCAAAATTTTTTCAAAATCTTTTGTCACGGATATGTCCGTGACAAAATTAAAAATTTGAATTTTTCAGATCGTTTCAAATACCCGCCCACTCTATTTCGAAAACCTTTTTTTAAATTTGTCACGGATATTTCCGTGACAAATAATTATTATTTTTTTGAAAAATAAAAAAATTTATTCACGGATGTGGCCGTGATAAATAAAAGGCGATGGAGTTCCGGTGAAGTGTTTTGTCACTGACGGTGGCCGTGATAAATCCGTGACAAACGGTGTTACAGATTAATTTCCGTGACAAAAACGTTATCACGCCCCTGGTGTCACGGATTTTTTCCGTGATAAATCCGTGACAAAAAATCATTTGTCACGGATTTTTTGAACTACCGTCCGTGACAAAATCCGTGACAAAGAGCGAGTTTTTTTGTAGTGAAAAGTCATGTACACTACATTACTAGAAATGGATAATCCTCAATGATTTCTAAAATTTTAATATTCTTTCAATACATATCAAAATATAACATAAATTATCTAAAAATGAAAAATAACAATATATATAATATAAACACACACATTTAGCTAGTTTAGGATAATACATATGTGGGCTATAAAATTGTTTTTCTATAAAAGAGATCTATTGGTATAGATAAATTATAAAAAATTCAAATGCATTGTTTTCGAACGGTTCGGTCCGGTATTTTTCGGTTCTCAAAATCTAGGACCGGTCCCGTACCCGTTTCAAACGGTTCGATTTCGGTACGGGACAAAAATCTATAGAACCATTTAAATACCCAGTATTCGGTTCGGTACCATTATGGGACGGTTCGGTACCGGTTCAGATCGGGTTTTATGCCCACCCCTAGAATAAATCACTCTACAAAAAAGGAGCATGAAAGATATCTTACAAAATCAAAGGAAGGTGCAGGGAGCAAGAAATCATGGAAGAAAGGTGATTTGGTGTCAATCACAATGTACACATCCAAACATTGTACTTCGTATTATGAAGAAAAACTTTTAAAACACAAATACAATCATTCAAATTTGGAGATATAGATTCTACAGATTAGTTATTATGAATGTTTTTACTTGGACTTATTTCAGTCTCAAATCGGACCAGATCAAACCACACTAGAGTTCAACACTTGTAAAATACAGAGACCAGACATCTGCGATGTCAGATCAGACCATATCACACTATACTAGATCAGACCACAAAATTTGAGTCCATGTAAATACATCCTAAAATTTAAGTCCATGTAAAATTTCCTCTTTGATTATGTCTTGAATGAAATTCCTATTTATGGGAGATCAAATTTCGTGTTATGGACCAATAGTTTCGGCTGTCACCAAGAGTTATAAAAGGAGTAAAGGACTCAAACTTCTCTTCTTCAAACTCTATATATTTAGAATAATGTATCTAGCCAATTTTAGGATGTAAGTTCATTCTTTTGCACAGGTATCCCAAGTCTCCTGCATTCTCAACGTGTGTCTTAGCGTACTTAAGTGGGCACGAATTGTTTACTTTCAATTGTTAAGTTTATTTTCGATTAATAACCTTGAAATATATTTTTCGGTACAAATATCATCATTGATAATTTGCAAAATCTTATATAAATCGTTGAGTTGTACAAGTTAACCATTTATGTAGACTTGAAAGCCTTTTATTCAAAAGAAGCTAAGCAATACCGTACCATTTTTAAAAATTGGATTACTTATGTATACAGAGAGAAATATTCCTGTCAGGAATTCCAGTCGACTTTTTTGATGAAATTTTTATGGCATGTTCTTCGTCAAGTCTAGTTTATTCACAAAACAGTTTAGCTAAAAATTCAATGAGGAAGGTTGTCAAATAAATTTTTGAACGTTAACTGTGTTTTATATAAATATTTTGTACGCAGTTATCATTCAAAAATCATTTGACGATCTTCCCGATTGAATTTTTAGCTGAATTTTTGTGTGGATAAACTAGACTTGATGAAGAACAATCCATAAAAATTTCATAAAAAAATTTCAAAGGGAAGGTCCCCAAATTCCACATTCTGGACGGCGGTTCTGATAAGGAATTCCTGACTGGAAGAGTACTCATGTCAGGCCAGCCTGACTGGGTAGCCGTCCGGTCTAGCCCGTTTGAGGGCCTTCCCGGTGGAAGTTTTCCATGAAATGTTCTTAGAATCTTTTCATCAAGTCAAATTTACCCATCCCAAATTTGAGCTAAAAGTTCAATCAGAAAAGCAATCAAATAATTTTTTGAACAATACTGCGTTGTGTATATATATTAACTGCGCAGTGTTCTTAGATAATTTATTTGACTGTCTTTCCTATTGATTTTTTAGCTGAAATTTGATATGAGTAAACTAGACTTGATGAAGAACATGGTAAAAAACGTTCATCAAAAAATTCCAACAGGAAGGCTCTCAAAAGGGCTCGGCCGGACGGCGTGTCCTGTCAGGCCGACCTTCATAGGATCAGCGAGTTATATTGCTTTTTTGAGGGTGATTGACTTTAATTCTTGTTCGAGGGCTGACGATTGCATGTGATTCTTTTGTCATTTTACTCTCTATCTGAATATTGTGATATGAATTTAAGCCTCCTTCTTCCAAAAAAATACGGAGTATGAAGATGCCATATTATTCGCCATTTATTGAATGGGAAAGAAAATAAAATGGAGTACTCCATAATGGAAAGTGTATTTAAATAAGTTCTATTATGGTCCATTTCCAATGCGACCAAATAAGGAAAAACATAATTATGGCATTATGCATTCCCACTTACGATTTTCCACCCCACATCCCATTTGAATTTCCCATTTGAATTTCCCATTATTCTCACCTACCAGTTGTTGCCTCAAAGAAGGGGCAGGCAAAAGAACACATGTTTTATTCCACTGTTTTTCAACTTCCTTCTCGAAAGTGGGCGGCCACTATAATTATGGCATTATGCCTAGGCTTTTTAGGACTCGCTCATTATATACTGATCCATATTCCCCACCAATTCAGTTTCGCTATATTCCGTCGTCGGAAGCCGGTCAAACCACCAGATCATGAGTCAAACCGCCGCACTGATTCAGGGCTCTGCTCCCACCCTCTTCTCCCCTTACCAGATGGGGAGGTTCAATCTTGCCCACAGGTTAGTCGTCAGTATATATGGCTATTTCATTTCTCTTTTCACACTTGGATGGAACTTTTCATTTAGTGCTTCCTGAGTCGATTTCTTGTTTTCATTTGCTGTAGTTTTCATCAGTGATATGGTATCCCCTGTTTCAATGAAATTTACAAATTTACATGTAAAGTTATGGTTCGTGGACATTTTGCGTTATTGCGTACATTGTCTTGATAAATAATTTTATAATAGGGATAATTAAATCACGGAAATTGTAAGAATAGGGAAAAATGTCATATTGTAAAATTGAATCCAAGTGTCATGTTTGTGAGAGGTGTCATATTTTTTAGATGAGCGTTTGAAGAGAGAGTGCACAAAGAAATATGATTATCACTCTAGTGTTTTCAATGACTTATCGGGTGTTTGAGCACAAATAAAATCAAAATCACTTTTTCAACATTTAGTATCTCTCGACTTGTTTCTATGAGTAATTTGGAGCACTTAGAAATACTTCTGCACTTTTATTCAAACAATCTAATACCATGTTTATGTTTTTTATCCTTCAACGAGCAGAAACAGTTTTGAAAAGCAGATTCAAAATAGTGATGTGTTTTGGTGTCAGATATATTGAAATTAGTAGCTTAATTCATGTTGTAACTTTGTAGGGTGGTGTTTGCACCATGCACCAGATGCAGAGCTTTGAACAACATACCACAACACGCACACGTCGTGTATTATTCGCAGAGGGCAACCCATGGTGGATTGCTTATTACGGAGGGAACTATGATTGACCCTACATCGGCTGGGTATGTACTCGTGATTTTTTCCTAATCTCGGATTTCATTCATCAAGTTATGACGGAGTAACACTTTTGAATTCTAATTTTGAGTTCCAATAAAACTTTTAGGACACATTTACTTCACGGGTTACTAAACGGTGTTTATTAAGATTCGCGTTAATAAGCGACGCATAAAAATAAGCAGTGTTGTAAGCTCATGTTTACTTCAAATGATTTAAAACACCGTTTAACATTAAAATGTCCAAAATAACTCTATAGATATATAAACACACAAACATTCATGAACACAAGTATATAATACAATATGTGGGTCGGCCGGGGTCACCTCGTACACTTAGTCGCTTACCCACACCCCTAACCCCTACCCCGCCCTGTACTCACCCCTCACCCTAACCTCAATTCCACACCCTTGACCCCCACCCCTTTCCTACGCCTACCCTTACCACGACTTTACCCTCCACCCCTACTCCCACTCATACCAACCTCCCACCCATATGAGGTAAAGGGGTAGGGGTAAGGTAGGGGTGGAGTATGGTCACGTCAAGGGTGGGGGTGGGGTCGGGAGGTCGGGGTCAGTGGTGGGATCGATGTAGGGGTAGGTGGTAGGGTCGAGGTAAGGGGTACAAGTGGGGGTAGGGGGTAGGGGTCGGGGGCAGGTGGGGGTGGGGTCGGGGTAGGGAAGGCGGCGGGCTGGGGTGGGTGGGTCGAGGTAGGGGCAGGGGTAGGGTAGGGGTGGGTTCGGGGGTCGGATCAAGGTAGGGGAAGGTGGTAGGGGGTAAAGGGGTAGGGGGTGAAGGTGGGGGTGGGGTAGGGGCTGGGGTGGTAGGGTATGGGCATATGGTGAGGATGGGGGTGGGTCAAGGTAGGGGTAAGGTCGGGGTAGGGAAGCGGGGGTACAGGGTGGGGTCGGGGTTGGGTAAAGGTAGGGGTAAGGTCGGGGTAGGGAAGTGGGGGTACAGGGTGGGGTCGAGGTTGGGTAAAAGTAGGGGAAGGTGGTAGGGGTAAAGGGTTAGGGTAAGGGGTGGGGGTGGGGTGGGGTGGGGTGGGGCAGGTGGTGGAGGGTAGGGTCGGGGTATGGGTAAGGTGGGGGTGGGGTATGGTCGGGTCAAGGGTGGGATGGGGTCGGGGGGTCGGGGTAAGGTGAGGTAGGGCGGGGTAGTGGGGGTAGCAATAGGGTAATGGCAAGAGGTAAAGGTAAGGGTAAATTCGGAAACTAAAAAATCTTAAAGTGTCGCTTAATTAATACATGGGGATGATATGCTTAGTAAGCGGCACTTTAAGCGCCTCTTTCGGTTAATATGCAATGTTTTAAGCAACTTGTGTGTTTACTTCAGATGTCTTACTAACCTAACTATGACTTTAGCAGTGGATTAAACGTCTCTTTAGTGTGTTTTCTAAATTGTAACTAATGGTGCTTTCAGAAGCATATACTACGCTGAGCCGGTACAAAGAATTATACGAATAAGTAAAATTTTTATTACTACCTTCGCCCCTTAAAACTTTGCCAAAGTTGATCGGTACGGAGAATAATAAAGTAAAAACTGTGTGGTTGAGGTTTGTGCAGAGGAGAGAGAAATAACAGAAACTACAACATAATTGATTAAAGGGAAAAATAAATAAAATACCCCAAACTTTGAAGGGTGTGAGATGAACACCCCAAACTTGCGTACATAATTTAAATACCCCAAACTTTATATAAAAAATTATTTTAGCACCATAGTCAAGTATTATTTCTTTTTAAAATGTAAGTTTATGGTGTTAATTACATAATTTAATATATTTAAGAATTCATGAAGACACAATTAACATTCTAAATTTATTGCGAAATAAATAATGTGATCCCAAATCTATATAATTGCAACACTTTTAATTTGTTATTCTAAATTGGACTATGGTGACATTTTAAAGGTGCAATTAACTCAAAACATTTACATTTTTGAAAGAAATAATACATGATCATGGTGCAAAAATAACTTTTTAAATAAAGTTTGGGGTATTTAAATTACATATACAAGTTTGGAGTATTTATCTCACATCCCTTCAAAGTTTGGGGTATTTTTATTATTTTTGGGGATGTCCCAATTCAAAAAGGAAAGATGACAAAGTTTTAAGGGATGGAGGGAGTATGTTTGACTGAAATGAGAAATAAAAAATAAAAACTATGGGAAGGGACAACGTTTTTAGGATAAGTAAAAGCTAAAAATGACAAGGGACATTTAATTTCACGTTTTGGTTATTTGTAGATTTCCAAATGTGCCAGGGATTTTTACCCCAGAGCAAGTGGGTGGATGGAAAAATGTAGTTAATGCCGTCCATGCTAAGGGTGCTGTTATATTTTGCCAGCTTTGGCACGTTGGTCGTGCATCTCATTATGGTAATGTGGTTCATTTTTACCCTTTTGGTATAAATCATCCATCTTGCTTAAAAGAAATTGGTTATAATTCAATGGCGTGTTTAAAATTAATTGGAATGTAGATGTGTTATGATGTTTTTAATTGGACTGTAATTTGCTGGTCTGGTCTGGTCTGGTCTGTTTAAGTCTGGTCTAAACTGGTCTGGTCCGGTAATGGTCTGGTCTCTGTGTATTTTATAACTACGAAAGTCAAGTCTGGCCTGGTCTGTTTAAGTCTAAGTCTTGTCTGGTCTCGTCAGAGATTGAAATCAGTCCAAGTAAAAACATCCTTATAACAAATATTTCGAGAAAATCTTAAGCTTCATTGTGGAACGTACTATATCAATTTCGGAGTACGGAGTATTATTTATTTTATAATGTTTTAAATGGTGTTCCTAGTCTCATTATGTTTTACTCCAAATGTGTTACATGCTCAGTAATATCAAATCCAATGTAAAAAATTGCACTCCGCCCCTTTCGCTCGTCCCGTACATACAAATGACAAATCCAATAGTTGTTCGGAGTAGTTATTAACACACATTTTGGAACAATCCAAATAATAGATGTAGCTTGTGGGCTTGTGGCTTGTGGAGTCTATATAACAATATGCAATAATCTTATTGATACCATTTTATCAACCTGCATTGTGGTTACAGTATATCAACCCCTGGGAGGTGCACCAGTTTCTTCCACAGAACAACAGATTACCGAAAAATGGTCTTTACTCATGCCAGACAGTTCTTATGACCATTTCTCGAAACCCCGTGCTTTATCCATCGATGAAATCGCAAAATATGTTGATCTGTATCGGGTTGCAGCACTCAATGCTATGGAAGCAGGTTCCTTGTCATCCTTCATTGTGATTGTCATCATTTTGGTGTCTTTTTATGAAGAGATGCGATGACTCTTGAACAATTCATATTAACATATATTTTGAATTAATTGGTGTATAAAATGTGCAGGTTTTGATGGAGTTGAAATTCATTCGGCACACGGGTATTTGATTGATCAGTTCTTGAAAGATGGGATAAACGACCGCACAGATAAGTATGGTGGATCTGTTCAAAACCGTTGCAACTTTTTGCTGGAAATTGTTGAAGCAGTTGCCAATGCCATTGGAGCTGACAGACTAGCCGTTAGGATATCCCCTGCCATTGACCATAATGATGCCACAGACACTGACCCCCATGGCCTAGGCCATACAGTGGTTGAGAGGCTCAACCGCTTCGAAGCCGAGTTCGGGTCGAAATTGGCCTATCTCCACGTCACCCACCCGCGGTTTGTGTCTCGAGGAGAAAGGCCGGATTTGGACAAGTTTGGTGGTGTCGAAAAAGAAGCCTTGCTGATGAGCTCCCTTAGGAAGGCTTACAAGGGAACTTTTATGGCTAGTGGTGGTTATACAAAGCAACTTGCGAAAGATGATATTGAGCATGATAAGGCTGATCTGGTGTCATTTGGGAGGCTTTTTATAGCGAATCCAGATTTGGTGTTGCGTTTCAAGCTCGACGCGCCACTCAATAAGCACGATAGGTCTACGTTTTATACTTCTGATCCTGTTGTTGGATATACAGACTATCCTTTCCTTGATCATGGTTGTGAAACCTCTCTATCTGTGCATGCTTGATTATGTACTGTTTGTATTAGAAATGTTTTAAATGATCATTGTGATGTGATTTTCCCCAATTCGACATTTAACATTAAGCTTTTCAATTTATCATTACAATGAGTGCTCGTATTCAATTTATAAAATATATAAGGATACACTGTTACTAATACTAGTATGTAACCCGTGCGATGCACGGGAACAAATACTGTTTTTAGGTAAAAAATGTTTGAAATAAATTGAAATTAGGGAGTAGCTGTATTAAATAAAAATGTAATACATGTATAACTTAGCACAAAACGACATTTATATTTGGTATAACGAATACAAATGCAATACGAAAATGATTATATTACAAAAGGTAGAATTACACATTTTGAAAAACCTCGAGATACATCACGTTTATTGTGGAACTAGTTTGGATGTCTTCGTCGTTGCATATCAATATTTTCAATTCTTGGCGTGTGGTGCCTCGTGACACAACAACATAGATTTGATAATGACAAAAAACAGGGGTCCTTAAAAACAACCCTACGTGAGAAAGCCATTGACCCTGACTTTTAAAGAACTAAAAGTTACTCCCTCTGTTCCTATATTGTCTCCTCCTTTAATCCGACACGGGGATTAAGATAGTGAGTTTTGTGTGGTGGAGAATTGTGCAGAGGAGAGAAAATTGTGTAAGAATTGTTGTGAACCACAATTTTTTACCAAAAAAAGAAAGAGAAGATAATTTTGGAACAGATGAAAAAAGGAAAATTTGAAAATAAATAGAGACGGAGGGAGTATTAAAAGTTACATATTCAAAACTAATATTAGTGTTTTTTTAAACAATGGATTTTTTCTTGAAAATATACAAAATTGAAATTCTTCTCATTTAAACCATTAAAACTTATTGGATAGATATTTCATGCGGCCCATCTGGAACTCACTTGTCTGGAACCCTCTATCTAAGCCTAGGAATCTATGATTCTATCCATCACATTTCCTTCCAGCTCTTATCCCTTGCTCTCATCACCCCTTATCCCTTGCTCTCATCGGCAAGATGTTCACTTTGAAATCGTTCCTCCGTGTGTCAGCTACTATATATTGCATATGTTCATTGCTGATTCTCCTGACTCTAACTGACCTCTTCGCCGTGATCTCTAAAGACCTAATTTTTCTCCATTTAAGAGTTATAGCAGGTAGCTTTGCCGTTCCAGCTCCAGGACCGTGTGGAGGAAATCCATTTAAGGTCATAGCCCATAACAGTTCGGCCTTCCCAGCTCCGGCGGAATACTCAGTGAGCTCAGAAATATACTATATTTTAAAAATTATTTTAAGGGATTATATAATTTGTTTTGCTCTTCACTTTAGTTGTAACTTCATCTCCCGCTTGATGTATTATGAGATTTAATGTAAGAATCGTATGTCTTTTCTTTGATTTAAAGCTAAACCTAAACCAAGACTATTGAGTAATCAATAATAAAGTAATAAAAGAGATAAAATAATTGATACGAAAATATAAAATGAGCTCAAACAGAACAATAATGTGCAAATGATGTACTGTATTTTTGATTCTAAAATAGACAACTTTTCTCTCTATGTTACATACTATCTGCCTATCCTATCCTTCCCAGCTTACTGAGTGTATTAAAGGTGTATATATGTGTGTGTGTGTGTATGCATTGTATTTTTCTCTTTTTTTCAAAGTATGACTTAATACTGGAGGCTTAATACTGGAGAATTATTTTGAGATTGTTGGTATTATATTTGAATAATCATTATTGTTTTTTATGCACATCACTACAGAGCATTTAGGTGTGATGTTGGTGTAATTTGAAATGTTTGTGCTGATTTCAGTCAAAATGGAGGATGCTAGAGACTTGATACTCAAGCAGGAAGCACACCAAGGCATTATACAAAAGATAAGAATATATTCACTTATATGATGAAATAATTGTAGTGTATGTCTATCTTTTGATCATTTGCACTAAAATGAAGCATTCATAATGTGTTATTATATGTTTATTGCAGATTAATGAAACTGGATGTGATTGGTTGTTCATTTTCAAGTACTTTATCCATCACAATTGTTTTTTTGAGCAATAGTTAAAGAAAAGCATCATGAAAAAGTGCAAGCTTTTCAACATAAAGGTGCAAAATTCTAGTTTCTGAGTCTTTTGTTTGCTATCTATTATAAACTCATTTGTCTGATCTATGGCCTTCTGCTTTCTGCCATGCTTATTTTTGGAAATAATTTGGGGTTGTATAGTGAAGGATACGTAAGCAAACATAATCTTGAGGCATGGAAGCAGCAAAGATTATGTAATGAATTTCTAAGTTGAATCCATTTTTCAGAATACTAATGGGGTCAAAGCACCTAAAATAATGTGGTCAAAGTATACAATAAGTGTATGTGGCTATATGTGTGTGTATTTGTTTTTAAATCTCTTTGTAAGCTATATACGCATCTTAAGTACAAATACACACAAATGCATCCTTAATTTGGATTTTTAACTAAAAGTCATGTCAATTTGTTTCTGAGTTGGAGCTATTTCACTTCACAAACCTGATTCAATACGGACATATATACGACAAACTCATGTTTTCTACCTGATTAAAGGTTCATCACATCTATGGCATGATTTTAACGTAAATCTATCTTCAAGCTTTTAAAAAATTCTGTAACTATCTACCTCTAATAACCTCAGAAACATAAAATAACTAAATATATCAGGAACATTGTCCTCCTTTTATCTTACACTTATTAAAATACCTGGACTGTTATTCTCATTCTGCCTCTTCATAGTATGGCCGCCAGTTAGCTTTCTCATTGGATCTGTTCAGTTGTCTAATTTCAGAACCTGGGTAGCCGGTGCTTGAAGGGGGAATACTCAATTTTTGTGTGTTGTATACTCAGAATTATGTTGTAGTATTTTTATGTGAATTCACCTAATGTAATCGTGCTTGCACTCTGTTGTAACCCCCACTCCTCCAAACAGGCGTGGAACTTCCTTGAAGAACTTTAATACGGAGTATGTATTAAAAATTAATATTATTAATACGGAGTATTATTTAAGCGTGTGGAAATATACTGATATTCGTGCTCCTGAGTTTTGATGGCTAAAGTTCTTAATCTCGCCGCATATAAATATTGAGTTTAGTGGGTTAAAACCGCTGATAAACTGCCATTTTGTGTTCGTGCAGGTTGACATGCAACTGGCCCATTATGCACTTCGCATGCCCTATAGTATTGCCACGTGGTGGCTACAGAGAATAGACAGGATTTTAATGATCGTGCAATAGTAGAATTTGTATTTAACGATCAATTGACACGTGTAATCTTTAATGGTCAGATCTGTCCATTTGGTTGTCACGATGGAATCAGGCGGGAACAGGTTATCCCAGTCGATTCCATTGTTAAATATATACATATTTTATAATATGACCAGTCTTATACGAAAATGCATTAGCTGGATTCCCATATTTTATAATTATTTATGTGTAGAACCTCTTCTTTGAAAAAAAATTAATTGTCAAATAAAAGAAAAATGATTGACATTATTATATAATTTAAAGATTTTAACAAATTTACTGTAAAAAGGATTCCACGTTTGAATAATTACTCCCTCCGTCCCATAAAATTCTTCCACTTTCTTTTTTGGGCCGTCCCAAAAAATTCTTCCCATTTACCATTTTTGGACAATTTGCGTGATTCATATCAGGGTCGGCCAAAGGGGGAGTTACCCTAGACAAGTGTCTAGGGCCTCCAAATTTTAGGGGCCTCTAATTTATAAAATAAGCTTATTAATATTATTTAGGAGACTTTGTCCGGCCGTCAATATTTGGGATAGTTTCCTTTGTAATTTTTTGATGATTTGTTTTTAGAATCTTATTCATTATGTCTAGTTTACTCATACCAAATTTCACCTAAAAATTCAATCGCGAAGACATTCAAATGAATTCTTGAAGATAACTGCGCAGTTAAAAGTGCAGTTATCTTCAAGAATTTATTTGAATGTCTTCCATGTTGAATTGTTATCTGAAATTTGGTATAAGTAAACAACACTTAATGAATAAGATTCTCAAAAAATTTCATCAAAAAATTCCACTGGGAACTGCCCCAAATGGCGACGGCGGGACAAAGTCTCTTCTACAAGGCTTATTTGACCTTTTTGGTTAGTACGTGGGCTTATTTGCTCCTTTTTCCTTTTTTTTCTTTGTTGGCTAGGGCATTAGGGCTAGAGATTTAGGATAATGAGTATTCTAAATATATTTGAATGCTTATTGAATAATTGAAATTGTAATTTGTTATTTTAATTCATCGAAATATTGAACATACTTATAATTTTTTATATTTGATTAAATTTAGTGAATTAAATTTATATCTATGAACCATTAACTTATATTTAGTGATAGTATTATTTTGAATGAAATTTTATGTTTTGTGATGATTGGAAAACAAAATATGAATCAAGATGTACAAAGACAAAGAAAAAAATCAAGAAATGATTTGGTCATGAAATCACTTTCCGGCTCTATCGATCGGTATGTTGTATGTAAGCACAAAACCTTCTCCCTCTAGGGCTCTTTGTATTTTTTCATCAACTTTGATCTTCTGATTTCGAAGAATATTCTCACTGTGTTAATAGTATATGATGTATTTTATATGTAATTTACTTATATTTAATTACTATTTTTTATATCATTGGGTTAAATAAAACATATTTAAAACAAAATTTCTACATGACCGTCTAGGGCCTCATAATTGCTCTAGCCGGCCCTGATTCATATTCATTTCACCTTTTTCTTACACAACTACAACCATACATTTCCACTTTATTCCACTTTCTTAATCTCTGTGCCAAATCAAAGTGGGAAGAATTTTATGGGACGGAGGTAGTATAACCAGGGCCGGCTAGAGCAATTATGAGGCCCTAGACGGTCATGTAGAAATTTTGTTTTAAATATGTTTTATTTAACCCAATGATATAAATAATAGCAATTAAATATAAGTAAATTACATATAAAATACATCATATACTATTAACACAGTGAGAATATTCTTCGAAATCAGAAGATCAAAGTTGATGAAAAAATACAAAGAGCCCTAAAGGGAGAAGGTTTTGTGCTTACGTACAACATACCGATCGATAGAGCCGGAAAGTGATTTCATGACCAAATCATTTCTTAATTTTTTTCTTTGTCTTTGTACATCTTGATTCATGTTTTGTTTTCCGATCATCACAAAACATACAATTTTATTCAAAATAATACTATCACTAAATATAAGTTAATGGTTCATAGATATAAATTTAATTCACTAAATTTAATCAAGTATAAAAATTATAAGTATGTTCAATATTTCGATGAATCAAAATAACAAATTACAATTTCAATTATTCAATAAGCATTCAAATATATTTAGAATACTCATTATCCTAAATCACTAGCCCTACTGCCCTAGTCAACAAAGAAAAAAAAAGGAAAAAGGGTCAAATAAGCCCACATACTAACCAAAAAGGTCAAATAAGTCTTTGTATAAGAGACTTTGTCCGGACGTCGCCATTTGGGGCAGTTCCCGGTGGAATGTTTTGATGAAGTTTTTTGAGAATATTATTCATTGAGTCTTGTTTACTCATACCAAATTTCAGCTAACAATTCAACGGGGAAGGCATTCAAATAAATTCTTGAAGATAACTGCGCTTTTAACTACGCAGTTATCTTCAAAAATTCATTTGAATGTCTTCCCGATTGAATTTTTAGGTGAAATTTGGTATGAGTAAACTAGACATAATGAATAAGATTCTAAAAAAAATCATCAAAAAATTCCAAAGGATACTATCCCAAATGTTGACGGCCAGACAAAGTTTCCTAAATAATATTAATAAGCTTATTTTATAAATTAGAGGCCCCTAAAATTTGGAGGCCCTAGACACTTGTCTAGGGTAACTCCCCCTATGGCCGGCCCTGAGTATAACACAAATTAAAGGGTTTGACACATTTTTAAATCACATAAACTAATGCTTTAAATATCTATATCACAAACAGGTTTGGTGCACTTGAGAACATGTGTTCATGTGCTCATGGACGAATGAAATATAAAAACTTATTACTCCCTTTGTCCCACTAAAAATGAGAAAATTCGATTTACGATGTTTGGTCGGCGATAAATCAAACAGATCCCTATCCGCACTCAAATTATTTTTAGAAAAAAATTACATATTCGAAAACTACATTAAAAGTCTTACAAAGTCGCAAATGGTATGCTTTCAGGATGGAGCACACATGGTCTTATGGGATGTCCGATATGTATGGAGAAATCAGATGCCAATTGGCTCAAATTTAGCGGGAAACCAAGTTACTTTGATTGTCACCGCAAGTTCCTGCCTATGAACCATCAATATCGAAAGGACAAGAAGTCTTTTATTGCCGGAAGAGTGGTACGAGACCCCCCACCTCCGAGACTTACAGGCGAACAAGTTTTTAAGCAGGTTCGACGTTTTCCTATGGCTGTGCAGCAACCCTACGGGGAGCCAAATGGGTATTGTGATACTCATAAGTGGACAAAGAGGAGTATATTTTGGGAGTTGCCATATTGGAAAGACCTTCTCATTCTTAACAATTTAGATGTCATGCACGTTGAGAAGAACGTTTTTGACAATATATTTAAAATGGTTATGGATTTTACTCACAAAACCAAAGACGATCTTGCATCCAGAAAAGACAGACCCGAACTCGCCGTCGATCTAGAATATGTGGGTAAAAAAATTCCAAAAGCAGTCTACCAACTCACAGACCCACAAAGGGAATCAATAATAGAGTGACTTGTTTCTCTAAATTTTCCAGATGGCTATTGCTCTATTTGTTAAGATGCGTGGATCTGGACAAACAAACAATGGCGTCGAGCATGAAAACTCATGATGCTCATGTAATCATGCAACGGCTTCTGCCGATTGCACTGAAAGAGATGCTTCCTGCATACGTCTGGGGTTGTATTACCAAAATCAGTCAAATGTTTCAGTCGATATGTTCCACCGTTTTGGATGCTGAATCCCTCAGGAGACTAGAAGACATTGTTCCCATTCTGATGTGTAATCTGGAAAAGATGCTGCCCCCATCATTTTTTGATGTAATGGAACATCTTCTAATACATCTTCTGTATTAGGCTTTGAATGGATGGCCCGTCTTCTATCGTTGGATGTACAGATTTGAAAGGTTAGTCACAATTTCATTTATAAATGATGATTTATTTAATAAGAACATTTGTTTGTTTACAAACTTTATTTTGCATGACAGATTTCTGGGAGAGTTGAAAAAGAAAGCGACCAACAAGGCACACATTGAGACTTCAATTTGTCAAGCATATATTAACCAAGAAACCTCAACGTTTTCATCTTTTTATTTTGAGCGTGAAGTCATGAGTAAAAGAAAGAGACCTGCTCGGAACGATGACATTGGCGAGGATTCATATGACAAAGTAGTTTCTATTTTCAACTACCCAGGTAGAGGTAAAGGAGCTGCGACTTACCGTTACATCGTGGGCGGAGAATTTAAAATTGCACATACTTACATCCTCATGAATTGTCCAGAAATCTTACCATTTTATAAGTAAGTTGAATTGGTAGTTATATTTGTAATATAGCTAATAATTTTTAATAGTTAGAGTGTTATAATAATATCTTTATGTTTGAATTCACAGTGAATTTAGAGCGTCTTTATCAGCATTTCATGATGATGCAATTGATGCAATGGTGGACTCTGACTTTGTAGTATGGTACCAACATGTATATATATATATAAAGGCTAAAGAGTCAAATAGGTACATGAACTAACTTAAAGTGTTCAATTAGCCCCTTAAATAGGAATTTTTTGATGAAATTTTTTGAGCATCGTCTTCATTAAGTCTAGTTTACCCATACCAAATTAAAGCTAAAAATTAAACCGAGAAGGCAGTCAAATGATTTTTTAAATATAACTGCGCAGTTAAATAGCGCAGTACATTTCGGAAAATCATTTGACTGCCTTCCCAATTTCATTTTTAGCTAAAATTTGATATGAGTAAACCAGACTTAATGAAGAAGATGCTCAAAAAACATTATCAAAAAATTCCATCGGGAACCGCCCCAATTGGCGACGGCCGGACAGAACCCCCTAAATAAGGAGCTAATTGAACACTTTAGATTAGTTCATGTACCTATTTGACCCTTTAGCCTATATATAAATACATTATATACACTATTAGCTAATAATTTTTAATCATTACCTAATGTTATCATGTTTTAATTTGCAGATCAGGTGCCGTGGGATTGACGACCCTCTGTTAGTATCATTATCGTGGGGCCCTTCTTCATATGCAAAGGTTTGGCATTCATATGTGATAAACGGTTATAGGTATCACACAGTCGGATATGGAGAAGGTCGACCAACAATGAACAGCGGGTTATGTGTCCCGACCATCGGTTTTGATAACTCGGAAACCAATTTTTTTGGTTTCTTGCATGAGATTCTCGAACTTCAAATGCCTTCTGGTTTGCAAGAATTGACATGCGTGTTGTTCCGCTGCACATGGGTCGACCCTACACGTGGTGTGAGAAAAAATTCAAAGTATAATATAATTGACGTCAACCACTCTCGTGTGTATCAGAAAAATGAGCCTTTTATACTCGCTCAACAAGCAGCTCAGGTTTATTATGCAGAGTATCCTTCAACCAGACGCACACGGAATCCTTGAGTGTGTGCCATTAATATCCGTCCGAGCAAAATTGTAACACAAGCTCAACACAAGGATATTGACTTTGATGCTTTTCAGCAAGATTTTTCCAACCTCCGCCTATTGTTGACACGGTCAACCATAACATTCAGTTAAGTGACCCAAATGGCGGAGATGTTGAAGTCATGCTTGAAACACACCTTCCGCCCCCTATACCTCAAAATGAGCGCGAAATTGAAGAATTATATATACAGCAACTGCACGATGACCAGGAGGAAGAAGAATAGATATATGATGATGAAGATACAGAAGAAGAAGTTGGCTATCAAGAAAATATTTATTCTGATAGCGATTAATTGTATAGTTAACAACCAATGTAATTACTTTTAATTGAACTATTTTAATTTGAATTTTTAACTTTCTTTTTTCATCATTATATTATTCCAAGATAGTTACGTATGTAATTCGCAACTATAATTTCTAAACAAAATAATTATTCCATATTATATTGTAAAATAGCGATTAATTAATTAATTAATAAAATTAAGTTTTTTAAATTATTCAATCGAAAATTAGTGGTTCATTATTATAAATTCAGAAATTTAAAATTAATTTAGTAATTCGAAAATTGAAAATTATTTAAATTTTAATCATTCCAATTTTTTAACATTATTTCTTATTAGTTTTTTAACATTACAAAATTTTAATAAACAAAAACATGAATTTATTTATTAAATCTAAAAACTAAGTAGAAAACACTCAATTTTTTCTCATTTATTACATTTAACAACTCACAATATAGATAAACAAATAAACACAATATTATTCATTAACGTCAAAGCTTTCATCTAGAAGCCTATCAAGTAGCTCGTTAATTCTTTTTGCAGCTTCCACATTTATAGGTATCATATACTCCGAACATTGTTCTGCATGAAAAAGTGCCCTACACAAGCTTTTCCCTTGTGAAACGTTGTATGAGTCTGATTCAAAATCTACAATGTCGCCAAAGCTTTCAAGCGGTCTACTTATCAGCTCACGGATTGTTTGAACTGCTTCTGCATTTCGAGGCTTCATCAACTGTGTAACTTGTTTTAATCGTTGTACACTTCTACTTATCAACTTTCACACATCTGGTTCTGGATTAGCCATTTTTTACACTGAAAAATTGGGCCTCAAAACACATATTTATACATAAATTTGTCACGGATATGTCCGTGACAATAAAGGAATCTGACGCCTTGCCTGGAAACGGTTGCAAACTTTAATATATTCCCTGGAACGGTGTGTCACCAACGGATCCGTGACAAATTCGTTTTAAAATTCAAATATTTTTGAATTTTGTCACGGATTTGTCACGGATCCGTCCGTGAATAACCGGTCAACCTGCCCCTCCTGACGCCTTGTCTGTCGCTCCCTGACACCTCGACTGCCGTCCCTGACCACTCAACTTCCGATGAATTTGTCACGGATAAATCCGTGACAAATTCAAAATTCGAAATTCGAATGGGCGTTGTCACAGCCTTTGTCACGGCTTGGTCCGTGACAACCACAAATATATAAACAACACTTCACCATTTTTTCATTACGCCCCAAACCCTAACACGCCACACTTCTCTTCTCCCTAACGCTCCCAAACAACTCGTACACAACGACCACACTTCTCCCTTCACTCTTACACGCCGACCGCCACCGCACACAACTCTCCACCGCAGTCCATCTCCGCCTAACACGCCACAATAAACCCTAACGCTCCCAAACAACTCGTACACAACGACCACATTTCTCCCTTCACTCTTACACGCCGACCGCCACCGCACACAGCTCTCCACCGCAGTCCATCTCCACCTTCTGTCGTCGTCCGACGTCCGTCGCCGTCTAAGCCATCGAAGCCGCCACTCCTCTCCATTTCTAGCCGTCTTCTCCTTCATCGAGGTTATGTTTCTAACTCTTTAATGTTTGTATATTTTATTATAAATGTTTTAAAATGCCAAAAAATGCATGTTTTTATTAATATTGTTTAATTTAATGTTTATATGTTTATATGTTCCTATGCATTCAATATGTTTATATGTTTATATCTCATATATTTTCAATATGTTTATATGCTTACATACTCAAATATTTCATTGTACTTAACTTATTGTAATGGATTTAAAATGCTATCGTTTGTAATATTATACACTCAAATGCATGTTCTACTTCTTTGAAAATGCATGCTCAAAATATTTATTGTTCAATGATTTGTTTATATGTTCATATGCATTCATTTTTTTATGTGTTTATATGATTATATATACTCATATGCATGTTCTCTCTTAATTTAAAAATGCATGCCCTACATTTATTGTTTCATGATTTGTTTATATGCTTAATCATTCAATTTATTTTTTTGTTTATATAATTTTATAATTAAATGCATGTTTTTGTATTCAAATCATTGTAAACATGGTAAATGTTTTATTTTGCCGTCTTTGATATTTTTATATACTCAAATTATGTTGTATTTCTTGAAAAAGTATGCTCTATTTCTTGAAAATGTATATGCTTTTGTTAATTTCGGATATTTATTAAGAATATTAATTTCAACTCCACAAATTTTCGTCCCCCTCATGTTACACTTTCAAAAAAGTTAACATGTCTAATCCAACAAATCCATGAAACTGTTAATTAAATTTTTTTTTATGTGTTTTCAGATATTATTAACTATTGTTTACTATTATTAACTATTGTTTATAAAACTTGATAAAAACTGATTTTTAATTAATTTCGGACATTATAAATAATTTTTTTAAATTAATACAAAAACTGATTTTATAAGCTTGATAAATAAATACGAAAAAACTGAAATAATACAAAAATTAATAATAAACTGTTTCATAGGTAAAAAATTGAAATTAAGTAAAAACACTATATTTTATAGATTAAAACAGAAATAAAAAAACTCAATAAACTGTTTTTTTTAATATAATACAAAAATCTGATTTCATAGGTGTATGAAAAAACTGACTTTATAGGTTTCATGAGTAAACTGTTTTTTTTTATAAAATAATAAACTGTTTTTTATAAATTGATACAAAAACTCAAAAAACTCAGAAAACTATTTTTTATAAATTAATACAAAATACAAGGCGTTAATAAACTGTATTTTTCTAAATTAATGCAAAAAACCGATTTTATAAGTTTTATAAATTAATATGAAAAAACTGATTTTCTTAGTTTAATATAAAATAACTAAATATAAAAAGTTTGATTAATTGATTTTATATGGTTTGATAAAATAATACATAACACAAGTAAACTCCATAACATAAAAATCATACAAAAAACTCATTCGACCCCTCATATTAAACTCAAGTTTAATATGTTCTATATTTCGAAGTTTGATAAATAAATATGAAAAAACTGATTTTACTAGTTTAATATAAAATAACTAAATATAAAAAGTTTGATAAAAATCAAAATACAAAAATAGAAAAAACTGATTTTATAAGTTTTATAAATTAATATGAAAAACTGATTTTATTAGTTTAATATAAAATAACTAAATATAAAAAGTTTGATAAATTGATTTTATATGGTTTGATAAAATAATACATAACACAAGTTAATTCCATAACATAAAAATCATACTAAAAACTCATTCGACCCCTCATATTATACGCAAGTTTAATATGTTCTATATATTATTTCTCAATAATTTTAGATGAGTGAGCACGAACGTCGTCGTTCCACCTCTGGTTGTCGTGGTCACCAGAATTCACGACGGGCCTCAAACGCGGATCGTGATATCAATGATGATATCAATGACGATGAGGGACATGCTAATGACGGACATGTCCAAACTCCTCCCTCCCAACAATCAGAAGCCCATATCGGCGTGCATGGGGATGGGGCATCAACCTCCCATGCACCTCCTCCATCTCGTGCAATATATGCCCCCCAACTCAAGAAGAGCGCCTCAATCCCAGTTCGCTTGAGGTGACACCTCAATCAATTCATATGTAATTAAAAACTAGCACTGTCTAATATAAAACAATATAATCTATGCATCTAAGAATTATTACAATTGTTTTTATCAATTATCAATTTTTTTGAAGCGATCCCGGGGTCTTGAATAGAATCAAGAGTATTGTTTGTGGTCATTTCACGAGGCCTTGGTCGACTTACGGCGAGGTTCCGGCGGCCACTTGTGAACTATGGTGGCGGTTGTTCAAGGTAAAAATAAATAATTTTTGTTACATTTTAATAACTCAAATTTAACAAATGATATATCAATGTTTTTAATGAAGGCTTCCCATCGGTGGTATCTAGCCCTAGACCAAACTATTCTCAAAGAATACAATTCTAGGATCTCGGGGTGGTTGAGACCCACTTTTAGGACTGCCCGGTCTTCAGGTCGAAAGCCAAGATTCCTTGGCGATGATGTGGGAGAGGTTTTGCCGACATTGGGCCACGGATCCCGTATTTTTTATGAGAAGCGAAGCAGTCAAGGCAAACCGGAACTCGGAAAAAGCCAAGGAAGTGCAATGACACGGGGGCCGCAAACCCCAAATTCAACATAAAAAAGATCTCGTAAACTCTAATTCATTAAAATTATTTCCATTACATTCCTTGATGTATATTTTTTTTAAATAACTTTGAAATCCGTGTAGGAAGGATCTAGACCCGTGAAAAAAAGGGTCACATCATGGAAACTCATGGTACATTGTTGGACGAAGAAGGGTGCTGGAACGCCGCCTCCCCGCCTTTCTGAAATTGAAGTAAATAATGAAACTTCAATAATTCAATAAATTTTAAATTTTTTTGATCTCTTGTATAATAAATTTTTGAACTTGTAGAAAAAATATGAGGAAGAGCGGGGGAAGAGAGTTGATGAGCTAGGTGATTCCGATGCCGAACTTGATGAAAGTAAAGATGATGAGGCCATCTTGGCGACAATCGGAGTTTACAAGGGTCGGGTGCCGCTTATGGGTTCTGAAGGTTTACGGATCCTGGAGAAGTCCAAAGGAGCTAGCTCATCTTCTCATTCGGTGTACGATGGTCAGGTTACCCGCCTCGAGAAACAATTGGAGGAACGTGATGCAGAGGCTCGAAGGCAGGATGAAGAGGCTCGGATACGGGATGAAGAGGCAAGAAGAACTAGAGAGACGAGATGGAACGACAAATGCATATTTTCAATGCCACCTATCGCCCATCCATGCACATACAGCACCCCGAGACTACCCCACAAATTCCCTTCATGGGCAATATGGGCAGTATGGGCGCAGCAGGGGTTTTGCTAATTATAGCCATCTCTCCAACAATTTTCCATATGCATATTATGATACTCTATCCCTGACTCCCGGAGCTCAAGCAAACTGTGGCAGTAGCCGAGCTGGCAGTCGTGGTGGCAGTCGAGGCAGCTATCGTGGCGGCAGGCGTGGCCACGGCAGGCTACCCGATCATCGCGAGGAACCTTCTTATGATGATGATGATATTTATGATGACCATTGATGGTTTGTAATAACTAGTTAATTGACATTTTAATGTTTATTAAATTTTGGTTACTGTACGAATTTTAATGATTTTTGTTATATAATGTTGGTTTGATTGTTATATAATGTTTAATTTATTATAAACGATGTTTATTAAATATAAATTTTTTAAAATGCACCAAAATTTTAATGATTTAAAATGTTTATTAAATAAACTTTTAAATTCTAATTACAAAATGCGCTGAAATTTTAATTTTTTTTAAAAAAATATAAAAAAGTTTGTCACGGACAGGTCCATGAGAAAAAATAAAATCAATTTATTTAAAAGAGCGCTGAAAATACCATCATTTTAAAAAAAAAAATCGTTTGTCACGGATTCAATCCGTGACAAGATCAAAAAAATTGAATATTTTCGAAAATTTTAAAGTACCCGCCCAGCTTGTTTCAAAATTTTTCCAAAGTTTTCAAAAATTTGTAAAAATTTTTGTCACATATTTCCATGACAAAATGAAAAATTTGAATTTCGCATCTCATTTCAAATACCCGCCCAGCCTATTTCGAAAACTTTTTTTAAAATTTGCAAAAACTTTGTCACGGATTTTTCCGTGACAAATAATTAATTTTTTTTAAAATAAAAAAAGTTAATCACGGCTGTGACTGTGACAAATAAGGGCGGTGTAGTTCCGGTGAAGTGTTTTGTCACGGACGGCGGTCGTGACAAATCCATGACAAACAGTGTCACGGACCGTTGTCCGTGACAACAACTTTGTCACCCCCCTGATGTCACAGATTTGGTCCATGACAACGTCCGTGACAAAAATTATTTGTCACGAGTTTTTTGAATTACCGTCCGTGACAAAATCCGTGACAAATCGCGTGTTTTTTTGTAGTGAAATAAATTGTTGAACCAAATTGCGTTGTTTATATATATATATATATATATATATATATATATATATATATATAAAGAGAGAGAGAGAGAGAGAGAGAGAGAGAGAGAGAACTTATCCTGTCCGAACGTTCGAACAGGAGGCACCGTCCGAACACCGCCGTTCGGGACGGTTCCCGGTGGAATTGTTTAATGAAATATTTATGGTATGTTCTTCATCAAGTCTAGTTTATCCACACAAAAAATCAGCTAAAAATTCGATAGGGAAGGCCTTCAAATGATTTTTTGAAGTTAACTGCACCAAATTATACATAGAAAAATGTAGTCAACTTCAAAAAATCATTTGAAGGCCTTCCCAATTGAATTTTGAGCTGAAATTTTTTGTGGATAAACTAGAAAGAACATACCATAAAAATTTTAACAAAAAATTCCACCGTAAATCGCCTCGAACGGCGGTGTTCGGACGGAGGCCCTGGTCGAACGTTCGGACTTGATCATTTGTGTGTGTGTGTGTGTGTGTGTGTGTGTGTGTGTATATATATAAGAGATAAGAACCTGTTTATATCCTCAAATGATATGATATGAAGTCATTGCAGCTTTACAACATTTTAGAGCAAGGGATAAGAACCTATTTCGCCATACTACAAGCTTTTTCTGATGTATTCAAAATCTCATACTACCTCCGTCCCAAATTGATTTGCAAATTTGACTTTTCTTGGTCAAACAGTTTCATTCTATTTGCTTAATTAGGATGTCAGTTTTTAATTATATTATAATTTGGAGTTTACAACTTTGAAGATATTTTAATGTAGTTTCTGAATATATAAATTTTAGGGAAAAGTACGGATTAGATACCTCTGGTTGTGGGCGTTTTCACTTAGGGGTCTGTGATGATCTTTGTAACAAACGCAGCCTCGTGTTTTGCTACCGTTACCACCCGTGGGGTCTATTTGACCTGGCCGTTAATTAAATGCGACGTGGCATATATTTTTTTCCAAATAGGCTCCAGTGTGGCCAATGGCATAAAGCTCTTCCCAACCGGAACCAAAAGCGACCTTATCCTCCTCCTGGACAAAAGCATCTCCCCATCCAAACGCAACGCTCTCATCAAATCCGGGTGGAAGCTCCGATTCATCAAGAGGATCCGAAATCCCAGATCCGAGAAGGGCACCTACAACGAATACAACTACAGCAAGTTCCGGCTATGGCAGCTCACCGGCTACGAGAAGATCATATTCATCGACTCCGACATCATTGTTCTCCGCAACATCGATTTCCTCTTTGGATTTCCTCAGATGTCCACCTCCGGGAACGACGGATCTATATTTAACTCCGGCGTGATGGTGATAGAGCCCTCCGACTGCACGTTCCAAATGTTGATGCAGCGCCGGGAGGAGATCGTCTCCTACAACGGCGGCGACCAGGGCTTCCTCAACGAGGTGTTCGTCTAGTTGCATAGGTTGCCGAGGAGGGTGAATTTCCTGAAGAACTTCTGGTCGAATTCCTCCACCGAGTCCGGATTGAAGAACCAGCTATTCGGGTCGGATCCTCCCAAGCTTTATGCCATACACTATTTGGCCACGCTGGAGCCTATTTGGAAAAAAATATATGCCACGTCGCATTTAACTAACGGCCAGGTCCAATAGACCCCACGGGTGGTAACGGTAGCAAAACACGAGGCTGCGTTTGTTACAAAGATCATCACAGACCCCTAAGTGAAAACGCCCACAACCACAGGTATCTAATCCGTACTTTTCCCTAAATTTTAATTATTAAAAATTAAATTAATTATCGATAGGGAGCATTGATTTTTTTTATTGGTTGACCAAAAAATGTTGACTTTGCAAAACAATTTGAGACGAAGGGAGTAGTAGAATACTGAGAAGTTGAGTGCCAATCCCTTGGTCCAATAAAAGGTGGAATCTCCCACCCCAGGAGCCCCCCACCCCGACCCGACAGGATGGTGAAGAGGTTAATCACGGTGACTCAGTCAGCAAAGCGGCGGTAGGTCTTATACACGTGCGCACCAGAGGTTCAGCCTTATTTCAGGTTCTGTAACCTCCACACGGCCGCTGCGGGTTTCGAACCTTGGTCACTTGGTCCAATTTTCCCACCACTCGACCAACTGAGCTACCTGTGCGTGTTTGAGTGCCAATCCCAATCGTATAGGATGTGTAGGTGCTAGATGTGCAACTGCAATCTCCTGTGTATTACAAAAATATGTTCTTAATTTAATGGCAAGCAGCTTGAAGAGAAGTGTTTCCTAGATACGCTGAGAGCCGCTTTGGTATTTTCGGCTTATAAGACTTATCAGTCGGCTTTTTCACCATACACGTAACTTTTGATTTCGCGCGCTGAATTGTGTAATAAGCAGAAAAAGTAAGGTTGAAGTTACTTTTCTGGCTGTATTGGCTGAAATTACTGTAGAGGATCATTTTAGCTATTTGATAGTATAAAATTGTTATTGTTTATGTTTGTAATTTTCACAGGTTTTATTTGTTGTTGTTTGGGAAATTACACACTTTTGGTGTAATACTTTATTTTTCCTAGTTACTTATAATTTGTATAGATTATGGATTTTCCGAGCTTAAACTAGGTAAAAGATCATCAAAAGGATCCTGGAAAGGTCAAGGACAGTGCAAGGGAACAAGAGAAACTGAAAATTTGGGAGAATAGTCAAAAACCCGACCGGGTTTTCCAAAAACCCGATCGGGTTTGACTTGACCCGAAGATCAAATCTGATTTGTAGGCAATTAAACGTGAAAGGCGAAGATTTGTCAACGATTTGTCTTTTACCCGATCGGGTAAATCAAAAACCTGATCGGGTAGATGTGACTAATGAAGATTCTGGGCAATTACTCAGGAAACCCGATCGGGTTTCTGAAAAACCTGATCGAGTAAATGACCCTGCCACCTTCAAACACCTATAAATACGGCTCTTTTGCTTCCCATTTGATTACGTATTCACATATACTCTTAAGCTCATTTTAGAATAGCATTTCTTTATATTTTCTAGCATATTTAGCCTCCAAATGAGGAGCTAAACTTCCATTTCTTGGTTTTGTTCTTGAAACTTGTTGATTATTAAAGTTGTGAGTTATTTTCTTAACTTCTCTCCTTGAATATTAATTTTTCCCTTAATCTATTTTTATATTAATGTTGGGGAGTGTTTCTAAGATAACAATTAGTCAACATCACAATATTAATTATTACTAGAAACGGTCAACGAACCGATGGTTAATCGTTGATGGTTTCACAAGTAAGTAATTTTGGTTTATTAATGCACGGTCATGGTTAATAAACTTAAGAGGGATTAATTTTGTTGGTTAAACTGAAACCGTTGTGTTGAGGTTATCAATCTCAATTGATTTCATCAAGGAGTTAGAAAGATTAAATGCTACTATTAAATCGGTATACGGCGTTGTTTTATATTTGATTAATAGTAAGGGTTATTAATGAACGGTCGTTGTTAATAACTACCCTCGATGAATTGGATGTACTCCTCGATTGAGTATTCGATAGGGGATAAGTTATAGATATAACAAGGATCGACTAAATATATCAACAAGCGGAAAGTAGCGAAGTCAAGTCCCTTTTATCTTTGAATTAAAACTCATATAAGTCGTTCATCTTAGTGTTTAATTAAATTAAATCATTCAACCCCAAACCCCCCCATTAATTACAAGTTTCATTTAAAAAGAAAATTATTCCTTTCCATGTGGATACGAACTCTACTACGCTTTACTACGTATAAGTCTTAGTATTAAAATTATTTTGACGCACTACGACAAAGTGCTCGTCAAATTTGACGCCGTTGCCGGGGAAAGGCAATTAATTTTTCTTTTTATTTCAATAATATACATATACACACACATATATATTAATACTTAATAAAAGTATAAAGATTTCTATTCTTCTGAGCCGTGTTCGAGTATATGGTTAAACACCGATCTATAAACCAACTCACCTACCAAACAAACCCCGAAATAGAACAAACTCTCGAGCAATTGAAAAATAAATTCTCAAGCTCTGACTCAGGAGAATCATCAAGTGCTAGCTCTCATTCTAGCGAGTCCGAAGAGCCAATAAATATGGCTCTTGAAACAAGAACGTTAAGGGAGCTCACCGCTCCAAATCTAAACCAACAACCATTGTGTATTATCTTCCCTACACTCAATGAAGGTAATACCTTTGAGCTCAAATCGGGGCTTATTCATCTAATTCCTTCCTTCCACGGGCTAAGAGGAGAGGACCCGAACAAACATCTCTCGAAATTCCATATTGTTTGCATAAGCATGTGCCCAAATGGAGTCATCGATGAGAAAATCAAACTGAGGGCCTTTCCATTCTCACTCAAAGACACCGCTAAGGATTGACTTTTCTATCTTCCTTCGGGATGTATAGAAACATGGGCGGCTATGAAGAAATGCTTCTTGGAAAGATACTATCCCGCTTCCATCTCATCATCTTTAAAGAAGCAAATCAGCAATATTGAACAAAGTGATGATGAATCACTTTATGAATATTGGGAGCACTTCAAAAAGCTTTGTGTCAGTTGCTCATACCATGGGTACACAGAGCCAGACCTCATCCTCTATTTTTATGATGGTCTTGCGGAACATGATAGACGCATGGTGAATGCGGCATGCGGAGGGGGCATTATCAACAAAACCCCCTCTCAAACAAGAAATCTCATCTCGGAGTTGGCCGAGAACTTTAGGCATTAAAACGGACGGTCCTCAACCCGTAAAGTTGCCGCTGCAGAATCATCTTCATCTCTAGAAAGTCAAATGGCCAGCTTGACTTCTTTGGTTAAGGATTTTCTTTTAAGTCCTAGAACCCAAGAGGTCAAGGTCTGCGGCATATGCACACAGCAAAGGCATCCAACCGATTCTTGTCCAACTCTCCCAGAAGAACAAGTCAACGCTTTGGGTTTCCAAACCCATCAACAAAAGAGGTATGATCCACACTCTAACACTTATAACCCCGGGTGGAGAGATCACCTCAATTTGAGATATGGGAACCCTCAACCACAACAAAATCAGCCCTTTCAACAATCCTTCCCAAATCATCAAAGTCAAAGCCTCAACACTAACATGTCCACGGAGGACATGATTCGAACTCTTGCTACTAGCATGAGTACTTTGCAACAAAACGTGTTGCAATTTCAACAAAAAACAAAGTCAAGCATTCAAAATTTGGAAGCTCAAGTTAGCCAAATCTCGATTGTTGTGAGCCGACTTGAGGCAAAAGACTTGGTTAAACTCCCATCTCAAACGGAGCAAAACCCGAGACAACATGTTAATGCAATTATGTTGAGGAATGAGACAACATTGAAAGAGATGCATGAGGAAGAAGAGCAAGCTCAAAATGGGGTTGATCTTGGAGAAGATTTTCAAACGGACAAAGAGGAACCAACGAAAACTAAATTCCCTCCACTCTCATCATATGAACCACTCCCTCCATTCCCTGAGGCGTTGAGGGACACAAGAAAGGTGGAGAATGATCGAGACCTCTACGAGACCTTCGTCAATTATGAGGTAAACATCCCACTCTTCAAACTAATCAAAAGTGTTCCGCGTTATGCAATGTTTTTAAAAGAACTATGCACCATAAAAAGAAAAAATAAATTGAAGGGGAAACAAGAGGTTAAGGTTAGTGAACGTGTCTCAGCGATTTTCCAGAGGAAACTACAAGAAAAATGCAACGATCCAGGCATGTTCACTATTCCATGCAAAATAGGGGACACTTTATTTCCGAGGACCTTGTTGGATTTAGGGGCTTCAATCAATGTTATCCCATATTCATTATATAAGTCCCTAAAACTTGGCCCAATGCTTGAAACTGGGGTAGTAATCCAACTGGCGGATAGGTCTAGCACATACCCAAAGGGCATCGTAGTGGACGTACTAGTAAAAGTTGAAAATCTGGTCTTCCCTGTTGATTTCTATATTCTTGAAATGGAAGCCGATAACCAAGCTACACCCATCCTTTTGGGAAGACCTTTTTTAAAAACTTCCCAAACAAAAGTAGATGTGTCTAATGGTTCATTAGCTTTAGAGTTCGATGACCAAAAAGTAGAATTCAACATCTTTGATTCTACGAAAAAACAAATTAAAGACCAATCTCTTTGTTCTCTAAATGTTTTTGAACCACAAACACCGAATGTTTTTGTTGAGAAAGAAATTGAGAAAATTCCACTTTTTGAAAAAGAAGGACAAATTGAGCATAGGGAAGCACCATCGATAGGGGAGAAATTTCTCAAATTTTCAAAAGGAGAATTGGTCCCTCCTGGGATTAAGTGATAACAAGGAAGAAATCTCGGCCTTACTGGAAAAAGCCGATGAAGAAAAATGACACAAAGGACGTTCACGATCCCACATAAAATAGAAAATAAAACAAAAAAAATAAAGTCGTGTCGCGAAATTAAATAAGGTGCTTCTTGGGAGGCAACCCAAGTTTGTATTTTGAATATTTTCATTTATTTAGAGTGTGTGTGCAAAAAAAAAGAAAAAAAAGTTTTCATAAGGCCTCGGAAAAACCCGGCCGGGTAAACACAAAACCCGATCGGGTAAAAGGCTTAAACATCGTACCCGAGGACGGAACCCGCCGGGTAAACGCTTAAAATCAGAAAATCAACGTTTACCCGATCGGGTATGTCTAAAACCCGACCGGGTAAATGGGGAATTTTGCCACTGCCAGGCCCTATTTCAAAAAATCCGTTTGGGTATCATCCCCACACCCACCGGGCTTACTGAAACAAAAAAAAAGTTAAAAACTGGGAAAAACCTGATCGGATAATTGAAAAACCCGACCGGGTAAACGAGAAAAAGAGCCACTGCCACAAAAAATCAGGAAAACCTGTCCGGGTTTTTCATTTACCCGATCGGGTAAATGGGTTTTTGATACGTTTGTAATTTCCATGTGTATGTTTGTGTTTTTAATTAGTTTTGCTTGATCTTTACTTTGGAAATTACACACTTTTGGTGTAATAGTTTAGTTTGTTAAATTCTTGTAAATAGTTTAGATTAGGTATATTCTGAGCTCAAACAGGTCTTGATCACTCAAAGGACAATTGGTGTACCTCAAAAGTGGAAGGAAGGTGCAAAAATAAAAAAGAAAGAAGGATCCTGAAATTTTGGTCTATACTCGGTCGAGTATTACCTATACTCGATCGGATATTAGGTTGAAACTTCAAATCGGATCAGATCCGAAGACAAGGGAACATGCCAGGAAGATTTCAGCCACGATTAAATGTCTATACCCGATCGGGTAGACCGACATACCCGATCGGGTATGCCTTTGAGTTTTAAACGAAAATCGGTCGAGTATGGCTCGAATATCACTTTCTAAGCATACTCGACCGGGTATAAACATATACCCGATCGGGTATACCTTTGGAAAATAGCCTAAAACCGATCGAGTATAGCTCAAATCGGGTATTACACACATACTCGATCGGGTACCATGTATATACCCGATCGAGTACCCGAATCCCATCCCAAAAGCCTATAAATACACCCTCTTTCCTTCACAAATGATCATCCAATTCCTTTGTACATCTAAGCTCAGTATAGAATAGTTCTTTCTTTATATTTTTCATCATGTTTAGTCTCCAAATGAGGAGCTAAACTCTTCCATCTTGGTTTTGCTACTTTAAAGCTTAATGAATTTGTAAGTTGTGAGTTATTTTCTTTAATCTTCTTCCATGAATATTAAATCTTCCTTTCAAATACTATTTCTATATCAAAGTTGGGGAGTGTTACTAAGATGACAATTAGTTAACATCTTGACATTGTTTATAGTAATAGTTATTTCTTCCTCTATGTTAATATTGGGGAGTGTTACTAAGATGACAATTAGTTAACATTTTGATATTAATCATAGTAGGATGCATATTCTTTAATATTCTTCCTTGAGTATTAATTAATTCCTAATCATATTTCATGTTAATATTTTAAACATTACTTAAAGTATCAACTAGTTTTGTTTCTCATATTAATTATTACTAGAATCAATCGGTTAATACGCTTGTTATTAATCCGGTTCTTTCAACGGTAGTAAACTTGGATTATTAATGCATGCATCTCATGGTTAATATGCCAAGGGGAATTAATTATATTGATTAAACCAATAAACCGCTTGTGTAGTTGAGGTTATCAATCTCAATCGTTTTTCATCTTAAGTTTATTGCTACTATCAAGTTAATATACGGCGCTTGTTCTATATTGACTCGATAGTAAGTTTTATTAATGAACGCATCTCGTTATTAATAACTACCCTCGATGAACTGGGTATACTCCTCGATTGAGTATTCGAGAGGAAGATAGTTAAAGATATAACCGGGATCGACGAACATTTCATTAAGCGGATAAAAGCAAAACCAAGCCACCACATCTATTAATCAAACTCATATAGGTTGTTTATCTTAGTGTTAATTGAATTAAATCAAATCAAACTTAAAAAACCCCTTGTTACTATTTATATAGAAGAAAAGTATTCCTTTCCCTGTGGATACGAACCTTACTTCGCTATACTACGTATTAGTGTTGTATTGATAAATTATTTTGAGTGCACCTCACGATAAGGGCACGTCAGTTTTTAACCCAATTTTATCTCAAATTAGTTCGGACCAAGCTCCATCTTCCCCAACTTTCAAACTAATCTTCCCCAAGACCCATAGCCACAAAATTCCGATCCCTCTTCCAAATCATCCCAACCCATCACCAAAAAAAAAATCTCCTCATCTCCGTCATCACTCTCATATAATCGAAACCCAATACCCTCCCCCAATCCCTAAACTTGAAAAACTAGCCCAAACCTCCTCAAAATCTCAATTTCTCAAGAACATAAATACTCATGACTACCAAGGCGAGGATGAAAGCAAGGAGCACTAGGGACAATGTTCGAAGTAAGTAGAGGGGAGTCACTCATTTGGTATATACTCATTTTTTACCTTGTAACTTGCATTATTTTCTTAAAAACACAAAAAAAACAAAAAAAAATAAAAGAAAGAAAAATGCTAGTTAGGTTGAAAACCTAAAAATTGGACAATCTAAGCAAAAGTGGCTAAAATGAGTGAGTTGAGAGAAAACGGAAAATAAAAAGAGAGGCTAGGATGAAAACCTGAAAAGGCTCCTAGGCAGAATGAGAGGAAATTTTATCAGAGATTATACAGAAACTCATTTCATTTGGGAGTTTTTGGGATACAATCAATGAAAAGAACATTTGTCGTTGAAGATCATGAAGACCCTCTCTTCTTTGTATTTTGAGGTTGGATGAACAAACTGAACGTTTTATTCCTTTGAAATTATCTGTTCAATGGATTGTGAGCTGTTATGTGGACTTTTACTCGAGGACGAGTAATGAACTAAGTAGGAGGGAGTTTGATAGTATAAAATTTTTATTGTTTATGTTTGTAATTTTAACTAGTTTTATTTGTTGTTGTTTGGGAAATTACACACTTTTGGTGTAATACTTTATTTTTCCTAGTTACTTGTAATTTGTATAGATTATGGATTTTCTGAGCTTAAACTAGGTAAAGATCATCAAAAGGATCCTCGAAAGGTCAAGGAAAGTGCAAGGGAAAAAGAGAAAGTGAAAATTTGGGAGAATAGTCAAAAACCCGACCGGGTTTTCCAAAAACCCAATCGGGTTTGACTTGACCCGAAGATCAAATCTGATTTGGAGGCAATTAAACGTGCAAGGCGAAGATTTGGCAAAGATTTGTCTTTTACCCGATCGGGTAGATGTGACTAATGAATATTCCGGGCAATTACTCAGGAAACCCGATCGGGTTTCTGAAAAACCCGATCGGGTAAATGACCCTGCCACCTCCAAACACCTATAAATAAACCCCTTTTCCTTCTCATTTGATTACGAATTCACATATACTCTTAAGTTCAGTTTAGAATAGCATTTCTTTATATTTTTCTAGCATGTTTAGCCTCCAAATGAGGAGCTAAACTTCCATTTCTTGGTTTTTCTCTTGAAGCTTGTTGATTATTAAAGTTGTGAGTTATTTTCTTAACTTCTCTCCTTGAATATAAATTCTTCCCTTAATCTATTTTTATATTAATGTTGGGGAGTGTTGCTAAGATGACAATTAGTCAATATCTCAATATTAATTATTACTAGAAACGATCAACGAACCGATGGTTAATCGTTGATGGTTTCACAAGTAAGTAACTTCGGATTATTAATGCACGGTCGTGGTTAATAAACTTAAGAGAGATTAATTTTGTTGGTTAAACCGAAACCATTGTGTTGAGGTTATCAATCTCAATTGATTTCATCAAGGAGTTAGAAAGATTAAATGCTACTATTAAATCGGTATACGGCGTTGTTCTATATTTGATTAATAGTAAGGGTTATTAATGAACAGTCGTTGTTAATAACTACCCTCGATGAATTGAATATACTCCTCGATTGAGTATTCGAGAGGGGATAAGTTATAAACATAACAAGGATCGACTAAATATATCAACAAGCGGAAAGTAGCGAAGTCAAGTCCCTTTTATCTTTGAATTAAAACTCATATAAGTCGTTCATCTTAGTGTTTAATTAAATTAAATCATTCAACCCCAAAACCCCCCTTTAATTACTAGTTTCATTTAAAAAGAGAATTATTCATTTCCATGTGGATACGAACTCTACTACGCTTTACTACGTATAAGTCTTAGTATTGAAATTATTTTGGCGCACTACGACAAAGTGCTCGTCACTATTTTTCATATAATTTTTTATTTTTTATTAATAACAAATATTTTATATATAATTTTTTCAAGAATCAGCAAAATCAGTCAATACAGCCACTTCAGCCAGAACTTCATAAATTTCAGTAGAATCAGTCAATTCATCCAATTTTAGTGTCACTAAACGGGCTCTGAAAATGGATGAAACCTAGAACACACCAAAGTACTAAACTTTAGTTTGGTATAAGAAAAGTCATATAATGCTAGCTGGGGAATGGGAACGACCAGGTTTAAAACACAAAAAATGACAATATATCTCTTCAGAAATAGTTCAATGGGGGAATTGGGAGGAAATGTTAATTTATAAAAATATACAAAAATATTACATTTGCTAGACTTGATGTCTTCTATGTCTTCCCAATTGAAGTTTTAGCTGAAATTTGGTATGAATAAACTAGACTTGATGAAGAAAATGATCAAAACATTTCATCAAAAAAATTGTTCTAAATTTGAGTCGATATTTAATCCATGTTTAATCGTTGATATAATTTTTGTTCTAAATTTGAGTCGATATTTACATTATATGTTCTAATTTTGTTGAACTGTTTCATACCATATTTAAAACATGATTCATCATGTTAGGAGTTAGAATATAAGGTACAAATAGATATGCAATAGATCTTTGCAAAGGTGATTACTGGAATACATGGGAAGAAGATAGTTCTTTGCAAATTGCAATGGATCTCAGTGTGTGCTCCTACATGGGAAGAAGACAGTTCTTTGCAAATTGATCTGTGCTCCTATAGGAAGGCTATCTCCAGAAAACTGCAGGGTTGCTGCGCTGCCACAGGATATCTCTACTCCCGCCCATCTATAGTGGAAAGGATAGAGAGGCTATTTTATAAGCTGGACACTTCGCCTTGGACACGAGGCCGAGCCAAACGTCTAGTCCAACCCTATTGGATTGTCAATATGAGATCAAGTACACTCATAGATTGTCTCAAGTTTACCCTGTTCCTCTTTACAGTTTCCGGCCTTTGCTATTCAAATGGATTCCATGGCCATTAGATCTAAGAAACATAGTTTATACCATTCATAATAAGTCTTACAATTATATTGTAAAAGCAGTAAGTATTTGTATCTTTTTCCATAAGCCACGTGCTCACATATACATTAACAGTGACTTGTGTATATTAGGTTTTCCAAACCTCAAAGCCATGTAGTAACATAGTATAACCAAACATCAATTTATGACAAACTCCACTGGTCATTATACAAAATGCAGCTACTGCTAAACTAGCTGACACTAATCACCAATAATGATGTGCAAAAGCTAAAGGACATAGGAGAGCATGACAACTTTCAGAATGATTTTTTTCTAACAGCTTTATAAAGATTCTGGTTGGGAGGATTGAGGACTTACTCTTTGAAGCCCAAAGCTTAATTACCTATGGGCAAATATTTGACTGCTTGGAGGATAGAAAATTAGAAAGACAGTAGATCACTAGGTTATTCCCTACTGGGCTTAGCCACTTCGCTCACATGGATATCTGTGTCATAAAGAATCTTATCATATGTTGCATAGATTTCTCATCTGTGGGAAATTTTCAAATATACCACAAAAAATGGCAGAAGTGGTCAATTAACATCAAAGAAAAATTCATGTTTGCAAGTCTCTTCACAAGGGTACCCAGCAATTCAAAAGGTTAAATTTATCTAACTCAAAATATCTAATGGAGGATGAAAGTGGTAAGAAAATATAGAACTTAGTAAGTGCAATTTGTTGCGATCTCTTTGTGGTTCCAAGAATCTTTGGGAAGACATCAATTCATTCAATGGTCTCCATTGTTCTTTCCATTTACAATTTTCTTTACTATAGAGAGAGGTTCTATATTGGGAATTACAAGAAGTTCTTAATTTCAAAAATTGGAGATGTTATAAATTCAGCCTGTCATGTTCCTTTATGCTATCACATGGCGGCACATATATAATTTATAAATTCTATTGACAAAATATGGAAAATAATAATAGAGAACTGGTTTCTTTTGCATATTTATGGAAAATAGGACTTAGGCACTCGCAATTTTAATGAGAGCCAGTTCCGAACAGATCATTCGAACGAAATGGAACTAAATATGTACAAAAAGAGAACAGATTCTTAGAATACTTGAATCCATAAACAGAAAAAACTGCATACTACACAAAACAAAGCATCCTAGGAAAAAGCATATATTCAGATTACAGGATTGATGTGGTCTGATTTACCAAAAGTGAGGCAAGTGCATCTCTGGTCTTCTTCCCACTGTTATCAAACTCTACATCATGGCACATTGGAAACTCATCACTTCTCCTCAAGAATTGAGCACTTTCATCAGGCAACGGTTCACTACACTTGATACAAAAATTGTGCAACAAACAACACGAGATAAAAACGAACGGAAATGCCTCGTCACATTGTCCCTTCCATTTATCAGCCACAAGTTTCCACCTCATTCTAATCCTCCTAAAGGATTTCCTCAGCACATTCATCGCCCTGCCATGCACTGCATTAAAAGCAGCTTCTGCTGGACTTAAGTTGCCTTCTTCAGCTGATCCAGGGTAAGGGGTGAGAAGCCAAGGTAGCAGAGGGAAACAAGAGTCACCCAATATGTACTGAGGGATTGATTTGCCATCGTCCAATTCAAAAGATGGTCCCTTTAAGTATTCATTTGATTCTTCCACACCAGAGAAGAGCTTAGATTGCCTCAAAATGTTCCCAGGGTTCATGGTGCACGGCCACCCGGCAGAAACATCCAAGAACCTTCCTTCAGAGTCCACCAATGCTTGAACTACGAAATACTTTCCGTTATCATCAAACTCAAACTTCTCCAGTCCAAGAACTCCACAGCAGTTGGGGAGTGAAATCCATCCGAACCCAACGATGGTCCGATTGATGTCCGACATAAACTCAAACAAATAGCTGAGCTTTTCGTTGATTGCTTTGCAGACGGCGTAGAAGGCGCGGCAAGCTGTGGCAGAGTCAATGCCGAAGCGTCTAGAGAGAGCGGAGAAGGAGGCGCCGTGGGCGAGGCGTAGGAGGGTGGCGGCTAGGGCATAACTCGAAGAGAGGGGGAAGATGTGAGTTATAGAAGAGCTGAGAAGCCGGAGAAGGAGCGTAAAGGAGGGTTTGGTCAGATTGAAGAAATGGACCCAACGGGGATCCGAATCGGAATCAGCGGAGGCGAGGAAGCGGTGGAACCAGCAATGGGAGTCTGAGGAATTGGGGGCGTTGGGTACTGACATGGCCGGCGGAAGAGGCGGAAGAGAAAGGAGAGAAAATAGATTGGAGACGGAGAGAGAGGTGGAAGCGAGGAGGGACTCGAGGGAGAGCAATTGGTCAGGGAGGAGTTGGAGGTCGTGGCGGAGGAGGAATGAGTAGGCGGAATTTGCGGTGGAGACGAGGGATGGGATTACCTTAGCTAGCTGGTTATCGGGATCGCGGATCGGAGGATGGGATTTCTCTGTGGTGGTTTGGGAAATCTTCTTCTTCTTCCTTTGCTGGCGTTTTTTAGTAGGGGTGGTCCTTCGAGTAGCAGCACCGTCGACGGTGGTCATGGTGGTGGCGCGACTGTGCAGGTGGTCTAAACAAGTAGAATACGGAGTGTGAAAATAGCGACTTACGGCTGATCGGGCCCACCTATATATAGTCCGTATAATTTGTTAACTTTATTAGTGATGTGTAGGTGATATTATTGATATACACTTAGGTCCAAAAGTTTGAATGCCCAACTCAAGGCTCCTCACCTCGACATGACAGGATGGTGCGGAGGTTAATCACGGTGACTCATTCAGCAAAGTGGTGGTAGGTCTTATACACGTGCGCACCAGAGGTCCGACCTTATCTCAGGTTTTGTAACCTCCACACGACCGCTGCGGGTTTCGAACCTTGGTCACTTGGTCCAATTTTCCCACCACTCGATCAACTGAGCTACCCATGTGGGTATATTATTGATATACATATAATATACATAAGTAATAAATAATAATTATAAATGAAACTATAGTTATCACTCATAATTAGTACGATTTATATATTAGGATAAGGAGGAAAAAATGAAGCATATATAATATGATTTCGAAACACTTATTGAGTTATTTGTAAACATTTGAAGCATACAATAAGATCTACGAAGACTAAACATTTTGAAACACGTTTTGTAAACAACATTTGTAGTGCGGTCAATCATTTCCCCATCTTAATCATAAATCAATATTTTCAAACTCTTACAATTTGTCACTCTATATATGGCCACATACGATTGACCATGTGTAAACATCGGTTTCCTTTAATAAGAGACCAACATGGGTCAAAGATTGTTCCTGACTCTTATTTATTGTCATCAGATAAGAAACCATGACAGGAAATTGCCTTCTTTGAAACTCGAACGGTATTCTTGCATCCGATGGAGTTAAACTTAACTTTGAAATGACAACTTCTAGGCCAACATATTTCGTGCCTAAAATTCTTGCTCCAAGGATGTGATTTCCAAGCCGGGTAACAATCAACCTTGTTCCATTGCATATCCCCATTGAAGGATCAATATTTCTTAAAAGCATTATTGGAATACCAACCTTGAGGATTAACTTGTGGTTAGGAACTCCAGATGCACGTATTCTGTTGAGTAATTCTGGAGTATGCAAATCTGCCAAAAAATCCGCATTAGAGTCTGATATGCAAATGTTGTCTGAACTTAAATATGTCCTTGATTCTTCGTTAACATTCAAAAAGGTCATGTATTCATTAATCGAATTGATCACATCAAGAGTTGGAGGCAAGATTGCACGCTCTTGCAAGTACGTCGGGTCGTTGGTAATATTCTCAAAGTCCGAATAGGTGCTTTTTACAATTGTAGCAATGGGATCGTCTCCGCACTCTAACAAAATGTCGCTAGGAATTTGAACATCGGCAAAGCCATCATTATCTTCACCTACAGTACCATCCCCCAAGATGGCAATCCACCTTGCAAACTCTACCAAATCTTCATATTTGTAATCGTCTATCAAGGATTGCAATCACATGTTCTTCGTTAAATGTAATACAATGCACTCGTGCCAAAGATATGAAGAATTAATCATTGTGTTGACTATGTCTGGTCTACGACCTTTTGTAATGATTGGTAAAATCTGTCTAAAGCCTCCTCCGAATACAATTGTTTTCCCTCCAAAAGGTTTGTGAGAACTAAAGGAATGGGTGAATGTGACACCGTACCCAGATATACTTGAAATTAAAATTCAATATGTATTTGAATTTCCTAGCGAATAATTGTGTGTAAAAGGATGATGTTTTAATTAATGAATGAGTAAATAAATTATTTAATTTATCGGGCCCATAGTATTGAGAATGAGCTACCAAATATTTAGTTGGGTCATCATAATAATTATAGAAGTCTAATAAAATGCAAACTAACATTAAGGAAAATAATTGGGCAACCCAAGTTATATTTTGACTCAATTAAGGTCCATTTGGGGTCCTATCTTAAGTGTTACCACAGTCGGGAGACTCATAAGTTCTCCGATTCGGACTTCACTCCTACACGTGATCACAGTTTCAGGTAGAAGTTAGAGCTTGCTACCAGTGCCCGGTGCCTCAGGAAGATCTTGGAGGGAAGACTTGGTTCGTGCTTCCTCCGTTTCTGATTTTAAAACAATATTAATAATGCTCATGGATATTATTTTCGTATAAACTATTTGGGTGCTTGCATGCCTAAGTTTCCCAAATGTGGCTTGAACATTTGTTATATTACTTCATCTGCTTAAATGAATATTTTACATTATGTTTGTTTGTGGATGTACTATGTGAATGATATTCATGACGCTTAGTATGATACGAATACGTTGGACTATGGTTGACTATTCGGACCGTATGGCGGTAGTTGACGTGTCCGGGTAGGTCCGGGGCGTGATAGTGAATTTGAGGATGTCCTGCAAAGTTCTGCCTAAAGCTTCGAAACAATACGTGTGCATCGTTGGAGCCTCGTCCCATATAATAAGCTTGCACCAAATTATCAACTGCGCTAGTGGACTCCCTTGTTTGATGTTGCAAGTGGAGTTGTCATTAGGATTGATTGGTATTGCAAATCTTGAATGTTCCGTTCTGCCACCAGGTAATAGTAAAGCCGCAATGCCGCTTGAAGCAACATTCAGAACAATTTACCCTTTTGAGTGTCATGCAGCAAACACTGTTTTCCACACAAACATTTTCCCTGTGCCCCCGTAAGCATAAACGAAGAATACACCGCCTTTGGTTGATTTAACTGATTGCATAATGGTTGTATATTCCTCATGTTGCTGATCATTGAGAGCATTTGTGCATTTCTCATGCTCTTCACGTAAGACGGCACGATCCTATTGCAATTCGTCATATATAAGCCTATTCTTAGACATCGATGGTTCACTTATGGCCGGGAATGGCATTAACGGATAGTCCTTTAAGCTCTATGTGGCCCATGATTAACTTTTGAATGTCCGCAATTCATTCGATCTAAAGTGTGATGTTGTTATGTTTGTTTACTTACTGAGTATGATATGAACTATGTTCATGGACGCCTTGTACAATCACGTGATTGTGACTTGCGGGTGACGTCACTTGAATGTGCGGCGGTTGTACATGCGCTTAGATGCGGTCTGGGGCGTGACATATTTATACTGGTGTCATTCTTATTTAATACTTATTTTAGTATAATACTGATTTTAACACTAATTTAATATTGGTTTCATTCTAAGTTTGTTTTTTAAACTAACCTATCATACTTACATGAACCCTATTATCAAAGTTATTTGGATAAATTCAACACTTGGTTTTTAGAACTAATATGTCATACATATAGCCATACGTGCATGTTTACCTGTATGAATCCTAATTACTGTCTTTAACACTTTAGTCCATTTTTTTTAAATAATAGTGGTTTCAAACTAAATTTGTTTTTCAAACTACGCTCTCATACTTATATGAACCCTATGATTAAACTGACTTGGATGAAATCAACACTTTGTTTTTAAAGCTAGTCTGTCATACTTATTTAATACTTCGTTTCAATATTGGTTTTAACCTTACTTTGTTTTTAGACTAAGGTGTCATACTTGTTTTAATACTTATTTAATGTAATACTGCTTTCAAACTAACATTTTTTTTAAAACTAAGCTGTTTTTATATTTATTTCATACTTGTTTAATACTTATTTAAAGGTTGGCTAACACTTATTAATAGTTCAAGTATTCTGGTTTAATTACTTTTTTAATAATGGTTTATAAAGCTAATATGTGATACATATAGCTATATGTATGTATACTTGTATCAATCCTAATTATTGTTTGTCCAGGGCAATAAGTAGATGTTGTGACACTTGAACATAGGGTTACCTGATTCCCTGCCAGCCAAATTAGTGGCCTTCGGAACTGCGTGGTTGGGTAGCCCGCACCACATCAATCATGAAATCTACTTCAGCCCACATTGATATGATAATAGAAGCCCCAAAATGCAATTTTTCCTAAACGTTTCTATTGCAATCATTTTAGTGTAATTATAGGTGATTTATCCCTTCATAAATCAAATGTTTGCATGAATACCTTGATCAACCACCTCTTCAGCAAACCTTACGGTTGATTATTGTAGATTTTGTCAGCCTTCTCATTTTAATGAATCGTATTTAAATGCATATGCATAAGTACATTGCATAAGTTGGCACATTCTATGTATGTGGATGCTACTTTTCTTTATATGTTATACATTTGTAGAGTCCTTTTCGGGTCAGGCGCGCCTGATGGGAAGCTTTGTGCGGACTTGCCTGTTTGAGGGTCTTCGCGGTAGAATTTTTTGATGAAATTGTTTTAGCATTTTCTTCATCACATCTAGTTTGTACATACAAAATTTCAGCTCAAAATTCGACCGGATAAAGCAGTCAAATAAATTCTTGAAACATATTGCGCTTTATATATGCACAGAATGTGCAGTATGTTTCAAGAATTTATTTCACTATCTTCCCGATCGCATTTTGAGATGAAATTTGGTATGTATAAACTCGACTTGACGAGAAACATGCTCACAACATTTTATCAAAAAATTCTACCAGGAACTCTCTCAAACAGGCAAGTCCGCATGGCGCTCCCTGTCAGGCGCGCCTGACAGGATATTTCCTCCACACTTGCATATTAATAACATAGAAAGTTTAAAAAAAACATTACACATCCATGAAATAGGAAAAATCCATGTATCATAAAACTGCATTCATTAAGAAATTAAGTTCATCAGTCATCATTACATGTCATTACATTGAATGTTGTTACAAAAAAAAAAGAACTCATGTAATTTCAAATACATATTCATGAATGTGAACAAAATGCATATTTCTTGATAAAAGGATTAGGTTATTAAAGTATGTCTTTTCCAACCAATCAAACTGCATTCCCACAATTGTGTTGTCATTAGAATACTTTCTGTTAAGACAAACAATTCGACCAGATCTTCTAGGTAACACACGACATGCATCAAGCCATGTTTAACATTGTTTGCATATAAACTCCCCAGTAACCTTGTTCCTGTTACATGGCTTCATGCAGTAATAGTGAATAAAATTGGAATTACACCTATAACATTATTCCAGCACAAAGCCCCCACTATGTTTACCACGATCGTGACATTTAAGTAAAAGTTGTAGTAGTTAAACCCTCATTCATCTCTCATGCAGTTCAATGTGGACATAAAATGACAAAACTCAAATTTACTAAAAATATATTATGTTTTTGGGTTCAAGAAGTGTCATTTTTATTTATATTTGATATTTAATAAATTTTTAAGTATTAAAAACAAACAAACTGACCTCTAAATTTCAATAAAATTTAGTGTTTATATCTCCAACATAATTAACTTACTGTCCATGACATATACTTCCTATGTCAAATTGCCTTTGTCATGTATGTAGTAATCCACATTTTTATTGCCCATGCACCTATTGCTCTAATATAATTGCCATTGTAATTTGCTTGTTAAGTATTTTTAAATTTTTTATAAGGCATTGACCATTATTACACTCTCTTGTATTACGCTTGTGCATTTAATTCCCTTCCGTTCACTTACTTCCTTCTCATGCATTTTCTTCACATTTTTAGGCTTTGCTTAGTATTTTATTTTATGATTTGATTTCATATACACACATATAATTGTCATTTTCCCATTTACGGATTTATTTAATGCTTGATATATGTTAATGACCATGATTACACTGTCTTCATTTTACTGCCTGTTTAGTTAATGCCCAACCAAGAAACATTCCCCCCTACGTTTTTAATTCTATTTTTAATTTTACTGCCTATATAATGTAATGATCTAATTTAGCATACAAGCATGTAATTTTCATTGCTATTTGTGTTAGTATTTTTTTCATGTTTTTATATGTTATTGACCATTATTCCCATGCTTACTAAATAGGTTTGACCTGGTGCACACATGACCCATTGATGTACGACAACATAATAGTCGTCAAGCCTCATCAAAAATTATTGCCGAGCTTATCAAAAATGAGTATGGCGATCCATCAAAGAAGCCTTACTCGCCACACTCAGTTATGATTGAGATATGCAAAGGAAATATGGCATTTTTCTGTCATACAAAAATGTACATGCTGCCTTACAGTTGGACATAATCGAAAGACCTGTAGAAACTCTATCCCGCCACACATGAGATAATGAAACATCCCTTGTGGTTTTTCCTGTTATTTCTTAATTGTTTAGACATTGTTGCTCACGCATTTTATTAAACTTTTTACTTTATAATTACTTCCGTGTTATTGGTATTTCAATGCCTTCATCATAATATACAAATTTAATTGCCGCTGGAAGACGCTTAAAAAACTAATGGTTGTATCATAAGCATCGTGGGAATTTTAAACTAGCACATGTGGTGTTTGAATATTTTATTGATTCAAATGAAATTATAAGTTACATAAGCAATGCTCTTTGTGTTAGTTGTGTTTGTATTTAATGCCTGAATTTCTGCCATTATTTAATTGTCATATTACATTTATCAAATTAATAAAGTATCCCAAATTCTCTGCCAAACAAATTACATGACAACTTTTCATTAAAAACCAACACTTTCATTGCTCAATGGCTCACAATAGCTCAACATATATACTCAATGTCCTGAACTTTTTCTACAACTCTTACGAATACTCAACATATATACTCAATGTGGGTCCACAAACACACGTTTAAAGCAGGAGTATGCAGATTTCATACAACATATATACTCAATGTGGGTCCACATACTCCTGCAATAAAAACCAGTACACTTTTCATATGTATTACAACTAAAGAGGAAAGGAATAGTGTGATGAAAAGGTGGATGCTATTAATTTAATTCTCTCAATCCCAGATGAAGGAAATAATTGGTGACATAGCAAGGCCCTCAAACACTAGCACGGGCATAGCTGCATAAGCATTCAAACTTCTGTCATTATTACATGGAACGGTGCACTATATAAAGCAGGAGTATGCGGATTTCATACAACTCAAAAAACATCCAGATGCACACATTCAGATTGACTAGTACCTTTCAAACATTATAATTAATTTTGTTTTGTTTTTTTAAAGGAAAAACCTCCTAATGCAAACCGTACGACAGTACCTTTCTTTTGTCTGGTACTGATATGCTAGCAGTTGTTTAAAGATTACCGCCATGCATCTATTCTACCCCAAACACCTTTAATTCCATACAAATAATGCCCAATAATAAACACCATTCCAAAATACTGTCCTACCAATCTTACTTCCCTAAATATACATTTCCCAATTACTGCACTAAAGACAAAAGGTTTACTCCCCCCAAACCAATGTCGTGCCGATCACCAAAGTAAAAATAAAATTACTTCCCTGCATTTATTCTTCCTCAAACCCCTCTAATTCCATACAAATAATGCCCAAAAAACAAACACCATCGCAAAAAATTGTCCTAACAGTATTACTGCCCTAATTTTACATTGGCCAATTATTGCAGTAACTGAAACACATTTACTCTCCTCAAACCAGTGTCCTGCGGATCATCAAATTCACACAAAATTACTTCCCTGCATCTATGCTACAGCAAACACCTCTAATTCCATACAAATTATTCCCAAAAACAAACACCATCACAAAATACTAACCTACCCATTTTACTGCCCTAATTTTACAGAAAAACTTACAATTCCGTCGACCGTGAATACATGCGATTCAGTCGCCTCCTGCTCTGCTGACGATTGTTGTCATTTCTCCGGCTTCTTCATTGCTCTTCTTCCCTGCTTCGGAGTCATCATTTTGCTTCGTTAGACGCCGCCTCTCTCACACAATTCTAATGGATTTCTTCCGGTGAATTTTGCATTAATTCTCTGTACCGAAGAGGCGGTTAGTAAGGACTGCCCGTTTTGGAAGCCCAATTTACGGCGCAGGTTTCTCATTTCCTTATTTTCCGTTTCTGGGCTTTTCACCTAATTCGAAGGGCAATTACGGTCTTTTAGATGCATTAGTCCGTGCGCGGATGTATGTCATGAATGGTTTGGTCATATGGTTGAATAAAAAACACACATGGTCATATTTTGGGAAAAGTCACATGTTTTAGTATTATTGGGGTATTTTTCCCAAAAAAAAAATATTTATTTATTTCCTACAATGATAAGTATTTTCAAACGAAAATAAACTAAAATAACATGTAATTTAGACTAGAGGGAGTGTGCTGTTTGGGTTAAGAAAATTTGAATTTAATACTCAATAAGTAAATACATTACAAACAATAGTGGGCTCAAAGATTTGTGAAAGGAAGGGCACGCCAAGCATTAAAATATGCTTTATAACGTAGTAAGTTACATACTAAATAGCTCATTACTACATTGATAAATCAATTTTACAAGATTTCATATTTTGAAATTGTCGCATAATAGTCGTTTCATTACCAATACTTCTAAAACTATATATCTCTATCGAGCACACTAAGCAATCTGTAAGACAATCATCTCACATCTTATTGTGGAGATCTGTATTGATAATATTCATCACAGAGAATGCTTTTTAAGATTGACTGTTGCAACTAGTAACACTACAGTCAACTCAATTGTATGATATTTCAAGTGAAAAGAATCGTGAACTCTAAGTTCAGTCATCTTTTTACAAACTTCACGAGTACATTGTATGAAAGATAGTACTCGGATTTTTCTCATCCATTTTCTCTCAAACCTTAAAAATTACCATTAGTGTGCGTTCTTAATCAAGCTCATTGTCTCGAGAAATGTGATAATTTATGCATCAACATCAACACTTTTCTCATCAAGTGAGCAATATTAAATTGATTATTCTCCATCTTTTATATCAAAATAATGGCAAGCTCGTCGATTTTAAATTAATTCCATCATCAAATATGTTGGCAAAAACTTCGATTGTAGGAGACCACATACAAAGAACACGAACAATGGTTATATGATGTGAACCTCAATGTGTAGTTCCGTGTCGAGCTAAACCACTTTCATGAAATAATCCTCTCTTGGTTGTAAGTTCAACCTTTGCTAAAAATCTCTACCATTATTCCATATTGTTTTTTCCCAAAATTATCTTTTCTTTTACAAGAAAATCCCACCATGTTAGCTAGTAATCATGGATAAATATTTAAAGAAGACACTTCCAAACTTACTTTTTTCCGATAGCTAAACTAATCTCACTTGGTGAGCGAAACAATGAATATAAGAATCTTCCATCTATTAAGCATGCCACGCATATTAGAAGCTCTATTGTATCCTTGACTCAATTGTGGACAAAGATAATCCGTGCTTAGCAAAAAAAATCTATATCACTTTACAAAGAAAATCAATCGTGCTAACAACATATAACTAATCAACTCCAAGTAATTGATCCATTACAACAATGGTAATCGTTACATATCTTACAATAATTGTTATTTGCTCTTTAAAGAAATTACTGATTTACCTAATGCTCCATAGCTATCTTTTTTCAAGATAAAGGACATTAATTTTATCATAAATACTAATATTGAATTTAAAATTTGGACACTTATGTCCTCCCTTGATTACTAATATTGTTGGAGTTGAGATACATTCTTTTCACAAATAGAGGTGCTCGTTTTTCTGGGTACAAAAAAAAAATACAAGTATTAGTGCTAGGCTGCTAGCTAGTGGGATGTTTGATTCTCCCTGCCTATAAAAATAATAGTTCCAAATTTCTAATTATCTCATTATGTTTGTCTCTGTTAGTTTATTCAAAAATAAAGAACATGGAAACAATTTTATAGCTTATTTTTTAGTGTTATCAAGTTTTTTAGTGTTGTAATTAAATATAATATAAATTCAGTACTTCATTTTCGAAAATGTAATGATGATTATAATAAAATAAAGATACTATAAGATATCGAAAATTTACAAGCGCATATCAACCCAAACAGGGCAGAGAATCATCACCTACCCCTCACTCATACGCAACCCCAATATACATACACACAAATAGGGATGGACCAAACCGGGCCGCCCCGGGCCTGAACCGGCCCGGCCCGCCACTGTGCGGACCCGGCCCGGCCCGGTTAAGGATAGGGAGGTTCGGGCATTGACCCGGCCCGGGGAGGGGAGCGGTTCGGGCACGGTTCTGGAAATTGGCGGCCCGGCCCGGTCGGTTCGGACCCGGTTCGGGCCAACAGCTAGATTTAAAAAAAATACTTTTGGCCATCCAAACAGGCCTTAGAGTCGTTTTGATTGAACCCAAACGGCTATATAGCCGTTGGGAGCCTTCCAGGGGGTCCCGGGGTGGGTTAGGGGGGTGGGGTGGGGGTGGGGGTACAAAAAATCTATAAATACTCCATTTTTTCTGTACAATTTACTACACATCTTCTCCAAATATTCCTACTCTCTAATCTCTATTCTCTACTAATCTTCTCCATCTTCATCTTCTCAAATTTATAACTACATATATTATATTTATTATCTACTTATATTAATATCTAATTATTATATTATTGTTACTTATATTTATTTACTTATATTTACATATTACTTATATTTACATATATAATCATCTCTAATTTATTTACTTATATTTACATTTTAGATATACTTAATGTATACTTATATATATTAAAGTATTATATATAAGTGTATTACTAATCTTATAGTAATATACTTATATTATATATACTATAAACGTAATATTATATATTACTAGTTAATCTACTTATTATCTACTTATAAATATATATATATATATATATATATATATATATATATATATATATATAAAGTATATATACTTATACACTTATTATCTAATTGTTACATTTATTAATTTCCTATCATAGTAGTTAATTGTTACATTTATTATTCTCCTATAAAAACTAGTTAATTGTTAAACTTGTTAAATAAAGTTGTTAGATTGTAAAACAAATAGTTCGAATTTTGTTAATTCGAAATTAATTATTTAATTGTTAAATTATTTAATTGTTACATTTATTAATCTCTTATCATAGTAGTTAATTGTTACATTTATTAATCTCCTATAAAAACTAGTTAATTGGTAAACTAGTTAATTCGAAATTAATTGTTTGATTGTTAAAGTAGTTAATTGTTATTTTGTTACATTTATTAATCTCTTATCATAGTAGTTAATTGTTACATTTATTAATCTTCTATAAAAACTAGTTAATTGGTAAACTAGTTAATTCGAAATTAATTGTTTAATTGTTAAACTAGTTAATTGTTTCATTTATTAATCTCTTGTCATAGTAGTTAATTGTTACTTTTATTAATCTCCTATAAAAACTAGTTAATTGTTAAACTTGTTAAATAAAGTTGATAGATTGTAAAACAAATAGTTCGAATTTTAGTTAATTGGTAAACTAGTTAATTCGAAATTAATTGTTTAATTGTTATTCGAATTTAATATTTGTTATATTTTTAATATGAAGCGTGGTAGAGCTTCTGTAGATATGGGTAACCTCCGCCGCAACCGAACAAAGGATATTGCGAAGAATCATCCAAGGTCACGCAAAGGTAAGGGAGGGCCGGGGTCTTCATCTCAAACCCGAGATGATTTTGATGTGGATTACAACCAAAGATATGGGGATGCGATGTCCGATGAGCAACTAGAACAACTATTCCAACAAAATCAAGGAGGTTTTTTTCATCAACAAGACATCCCGCAAACCATTGGCGAAGAAGAGCTTGAGGATGATGATGCGGAGGAGAGGGATCCGCGAACGGTCGAGGACGAGGTTCATGGCACACCGGATGATGAGGAAGAGGAAACGGAAGCGGCTACTTTTTCCCAAGCCGGTGGGAAATCTGAATTTGTCTTTAAGACAAATTTTACAAAAGTTAAAGACCTCGAGACCGAGATACGGTACGCCACTTGCAAGCATTGCAACAAAAAGTATAACTTGGGAATTTATGGAGGGTACGGGAGTGCCACAAGGCATCTTAAGGCCAAGCACCCGGCGGAATATGCGAAATCGGACAAAGGCAAGGGAAGGCAAACACAAATTTCAAGGTTTGCAACTGGCCAACCCTTTGGTAATTTCTCCTATGATGATCAAAGACATTTGACTGGTATGTCTCATTTAATTGTTGAAGAAAATTTGCCTTTTATTTTTTCTGAAAGTCTTGCTTTAAAAGAATATGCTCAAGGTTCTGTAAATCCCCAATTTCGAAACTATAGTCGCAAAACAATTAAAAAAGAAGTTATAAGGCAATATGTTTTGGAAAAGCAAAAATTACAAACGTTTTTTGCAAACTTTGATGGACGTGTTAGTATATGTAGTGATATATGGGAGGATACTCATCATCATTTATATTATTTGGGTTTGACTGCACATTATATTGATGATGATTGGTGTATGCATAAACGTGTTCTTGCTTTTTGTGAATTTAATGATAGACACACCATTTATATTCTCATTGAGCGTATTTTAATTGAGTATAATTTGATTAATAAGGTGTTTGCAATTGGTTTTGATAATGATACTAATAATACTGCTGTTATTCCTAGATTGCGTGAATTGTGTGGTTCATCTTCTTTGATGGATAGGTTTTTTCATCAGCGTTGTGCATGTCATATTTTAAATTTATGTGTAAAGGACGGCCTAGCGGCGTTGGGAGATGCTATGGAGGTGGTGAAGGGGGGGATTAAACTTATTTGGGCTAGTAATCAACTTAAGATGCAATGGAGAAATTATTTGAAAGAAAGACGTGTCAAATATTGTGTTTTTCCTAAAGATTTGTCTATTCGTTGGAATAGTACTTATAACTTAATTAAGGTGCTTATTAGATTTAAAAACCATTTTCCTGCTTTTTTTAAAGAATATGTTAACTATATTATAAACCCGGCCGACATCGACACTTGTGAAAAAGTTTTGAATGTTTTGGTGTATTTTAATAATGCAACTCAAACTTTTAGTCATGTTTATAAACCTACCGCAAACCAATTTTTTGTTGAAACTGTTAATCTCGCCGGCGCTTTTTGTGAATTTACTGATGCCGCTTACGTTAGTTATTTTTGTGACTTCATGAAATAATAGTTTTTAAAATATTATTCCTATATTCCGCATATATATAGTATTGCATTTATTCTTGATCCTCGTTTTAGACTTGCTTCTTTGGAGCAATGTTTAGATTACTATTATGCTTCTTTTTTGGTCCATTGCCTATGTACGACGACAAGGCTATAGACCTGAAACAACAATTTCAAAAGGTTAGTAATTTATTATATCAATTATTTAATGAGTTTCGTGTACAATATGGTAACGCACCCCATCCCCCGTCATGAACATCTTCTTCATCTAAAGGAAAATCAATTTTGAAATCTGCATTTGGCAATGTTATGAAAAAAAAGTAAATCAACTCCAGTTAATGAACAAAGCTCGATCAACGAGCTTTCATTGTATCTAACATTTCCTGTTGAGTATGAAGAAGGGGATGACTTTGACGTTCTTCAGTGGTGGAAGGAAAAAAGAGAGAACGTCCCCGATCTTATCAAAGATGGCTAAGCAAGTGCTAGCAATGCCCGTATCAACAGTTGCTGTGGAAAAAGAGCTGAGTTTAGTGCGTCCGGCAACGTCCTAACGGATTATAGAACGAGATTGAGCGCAAACTCTTTTGAGACGCTTGTTTGCTTCCACGATTGGTTGAAGGACAAACGTAGAACTCAAGAAATTAGTATTGAACCCACCCGCCACTTTATGGAAGAAACAACCGAAGATGGCGGAAATTCTGATTGATTCTTATTTATTAAAAAGTGTATTTCATGTTGTAATTTTAGCTCAATTTCCAATTGTACTGCATATTTCAAATAAATACTATCCTCCGTTTTGTTTTAATCGCAGCATATTGAATTTTACACTATTCACATGCTCTACTTTGACTACATTTACGCTATTATTTTATGAAAATTATTTTTTTTAAAAATATTATTCAATTCATCTCATTTTAAATTTTCAAAATCTGATTTTTAATATTATTTTTACTAATAAAATTAAGATATGATTACGGTCAAAGACGCGTGTTGGCAAATGTGAAATGTTGACCGTTGCAACTAAAAAAGAACGGAGGGAGTATATTTTAAATTTTTTATGTCCAACTAATCTGAATTTAATTTAAAAAAAAAAATAAATAGCCCGGGCCCGGCCTGAACCGGCCCACTATCCGGCCGGGTATGCCCGACCCGGACCGGACCCGGTATCACCCCGGGCCGGTTCCGGGCCCATGATTCTACAAAAAAAGCCCGCCCGAGCCCGGCCCGGAACCGGACCGGCCCGGGTCCATCCCTACACACAAACACATACTACCTTTATCCCAAACAATTCTTACCACTTACCTTTTTGAGATGTCCAAAAAAATCTAATTTCCCTTTTTGGAAAGATTTGTGTGTTTACCATTCATTTACTTTTTTCTTACTCAATCACAACAATACATTTTCACTTAATTCCCACTTTCTTAAACTCCGATCCAAGTCAAACCGGGAAGAATGTTTCGAGATGGAGGGAGTAATACACATGACTTTTTTAGACATACTACCTCCGTTCCAATGGACTTTGCACTCTTTGAATTAGGTAAGAAATAAGAATAGTGAAAATTATGTGGTTAAAGTTTGTGAAGAGGAGAGAAAAATAAACAGAATCACAAAATAGTTACTTTAATGGGAAAATGACAAAGTTTTTTGAAACTAACAAAAAATGTAAAGTTGGCAAAGTCCAATAAGACGGAGATACTATTATATATTCGTGTAGCAGCTATTTGTTACTATAGTATCAAACTGTGGCCAAAGTATAATGTGATTTTATATACACTGTTAGGAGTTTAGGACACAATTGAGTTGTACAAAAATACATCCATGAATAATGATGAAGATGAACTCAATACAAACAAGAAGCTCTTGGTCATTGGTCGGTTTCTCATCGGCTATACAGCAACCTCTTTAATACGTAGTAGTATACAAAGAGAATCAATGCATAAGGACCCTTGTAAACCAAAGCCATTTCCCCTCATTCGTCTTTACCTCAATCTCTTTTCTGACAACAGGGATCAATAACAACCCAGCAATGAATAATGACAGAATAAGCATGAAAAAGACGCTATTCCATCCTCTAGTTGAAATATATCCAGCAAGGAGTGGGCCCAAAGCAGCTCCAGCTGAACCAGTCCCGTCTATGATTGCAGTGACAGTCGCCAATGCACGGGAATTCCCATTCGTTATGGCCTGAGTGCCAAGATCAGCCGCAACTGCCGTCGTGATGAGAGCGTAGGGCCCATTAACCAGCGAACCAGAAATGAGCATCAATGTCACATTAGTGAACATGGATATGCTTCCGTACATGCGATATAAAACAAGTGTTGGAATTGATAGCAGTAAGAATGCAGCTGACGTTATAGCTCGGGCTTCAATTAAATCGGAAATTACTCCTGCCAGGATTCCTCCAATCACCCCTCCAATATCAAATACTGATGAAATTATTCCCGCATTTTTGTGTGAGAGATGTACTCCCGCAACAGCTGCAGTTAAAGGGGGGACGGTAATAAACATAAGAACTTTGGTGAGGTGCATTTAGTTGAAACCAAGTTTCAAGGAATTGTGGGGAATGTTATTTTTAAAATGTATAGGATAAGAAGTATGTGGGAAACGCATAAAAAATATAGGAATACTTATAAATATATTTTCCACATATATGTATACATATTTTTCATATAAACTACATATAACAAAAGAAAAAATAGTCTACATGTCAAACACAAATATTATTCACATATTAGTACGTAACCAAATGTAAATTGCAATACATTCCTCCTACACACTGTTCTATGAAATGACAATGAATATGTTGCCGTGAATAAATCCTATAAAATCCATATTTCAGCCGAATGAGTTTACGTGTATTGTCAATGAATGGGTGATTGAGCTATATCATCTAAAACTGCAAGTTTATTCTCTTCAATAGGCTAAAGGATATATTACCATTTACCACATTTCACCGAGCATGCTTATATTTGCGCTATGAAATTTCAAAAAAAAACTATGTCACTCTGATTAAATACCATAAAACTCCAACCAGAAATCCAATAGAAAAATCATACTTCAGTCAATTGAGATTTGAGAGTGCTATATTGTGGATGAAGGGTAGACAAAGCTAAATTATCTAAAAATGTATTACTCCGTACTAGTTTTTGAAAAATCAGAGAAAATGGTAATATTTAAAAAAGAGAAATGCGAGTGTGACTCACTTTCATTGCAGCAAAAAGAATTGCACTATTATTACTACTATTATGATTATGAACCGATGCAGTTAATCAATATAAACATAGGCATGCAATAAGTAAGACTTAAATAACATGATGCAAGTGTTAGAGTAAACAGGTAAGCATACAAAGACATGAGTGGCTGGGTAAGCAAAGATATCTCCATAAAGGCACATCATTTTAGCAATGGCGAATCTGCAAATTGGTTTTATTCACCCTACCAAGTATATGGTTATCAAATATTGAGCAAGCATCATACCGGTGTGCCTTATGTAGAAGGGCAGCCAATACAAAAATGTGTAAGCTACAAGCTTTGAGAAGAACAGGCAGAATGCAAATTGTGCAACCCCAGGTAACTTCCATGCCTCTAAGAACCCAATAGCAACAGAGCTGCTTCCACCTTCATCTTCCCCTCCTGCTTCAGACTTCACCAATGCCACTCCCTCCACATTTGTCTCAACCACCTCTGCTGGAGTTTCAAGCCCTATATCTTCAGGGTTAACAATAAGAAACGAATAAACCGGGATTGCCACAACCACAATGAAAATCCCAGGCAACACAAAGGACCATCCCCAACCAAACCCTAAAACTGATGAGGCAACTAGGGAGCCTATAATGTTTCCTACTGAGGTATGGGAATTCCAAATCCCCATTATGAGTCCCCTTTTCGCCTTCCCAAACCAATTCCCTAGTACTGCCACCACACAGGGCCACCCTATTGACTGAAACAATCCGCACAAAACCTGAACCGCCATGAAAAAAGAAAGACTATGCACATCAAGAAAATAACCCAATCCAAATGATGTAACCAAAACTCCGCTTCCCACCATTCCCACCGTCAAGAAGAGCTTCAGATCAATGCTATCACCTATGTGACCTGCAAAATACATTCCCACCGAGTAGGATAACAGAAAGGCGAGATCAAGCTCGCCCAGCCTGTGAGGTCCGCTTGGGCCATCGAACGGTGCCCATCCGCTAGAATCCCCATCCGTCTTATGGCTAGTCGCGTTGAGGGTTTTTGGATCTGGACCGATAACGGATTTGACTATGCTTGGAGGCTTACGGGATGCGTGGAAGGCGGCGTAGGCTGTGAAGGTAAGGGTAAAGACCAAGATCTGATGAAATGTCATGGTCTTGTGTGGAGTATTGAGGGTTGGCAAGAGGCCGAGACCTGGCGGTGGCGGTTTAAACGGCGGCGGAGCAGGATAAAAGGTTTTGAGTTCCGCCATCAGTCTGGAGTACAACCCGATTTCAGTGTTAATCTGTGCAACGGTTCTTGAACAGTGATGATTTCATTTACGCGCAGTGCATACACTTGGATGAAGGCAGATCAAACTTTGATTCTGGATTTTCCGAGGGAACTGCAGGTCGTAATCCCTTTCCCTCGTTTGATTCGATTTAAACCGCGGAAAAGGCGGTGCTAACTCCCTTTACAATTTTGGTTTGAGTGAAGGCAGCTTGAAATGTGTTAATGGAAATGAAACCAGGAAGTACACAAAATAGGTATTTCGATGTTAAATCAGTATACTCCTGCACATGACGTTAAAAGATGCTGATGTGGCTATTAGAGCCGTTTGTTTTTTAAACGCTGGATTCCAACGCACCAATGACCCAACCTTGTAGTATATGTAACCCTAATTTCGTCTTCATGCCTGCGTATTTCATCCTCAAACTTCATCTATCTCTGCTATCTTGCTTTGTGTTCTCTTTGAAGGGTTATTAATTTTTTTATGACGAACCCTAGATTGTTGTTTAGTGTTCATCTTATGGGCTGAATTTACAGTCCACTTCCTCTGTTAATTTTTTGGTTTGTTTTTTCAGAATTTTGTTTTGAGAGATACAGACATGGCTCATGGAATTTGTGTATGTGGAATCCCTTTGAAGATGCTGACTTCATGGACAGATGACAATCCAGGGAGACGATTCCTTACCTGCTCAACATTAAAGGTATGACCTTGAAGTTTGCTCAAGAGTCACCTCACAGTTTAGTTCTTTCTTCACCATCTCTTTCATTGAGGCTACTTTCATCTCGGAAACACCAGGTTTTGTTTTGAAATAATTATTGACTAACCATTTGGTTGTTGCACTAGGTATTTGCCACCCTAGATTGCAGGTGTGCTCACTATTCAAAGTCTTTACAACCCATTTCTTACTACTACTTCTATTATCTATCCCAAAGTAAGTCATCCATGTGCATGTTTTATTTAAATTGGAACACTTGACCCTAAGCATGTTAGCACAGTTTTTAGCCCAATAGTAAGGATACCTGTTAGTGACAGAATATTTATCCACTGCCTCTTTGACTTGAGATTTGCATTCAAAGCCCATTCCTAATGAGAACTCAACTTTGTCATCTGTTTTGAAACTTGGTTTTCTTTCTAACGGGCTCTTCTTCTTCAGATTGTGGTCCAGACTTGTAACTGCATTCATCACTTGAGCTGAAATACTCAGTTTCATTCCCATCTTCCTCCACAACTAACTCCTCTTCATGTATGTTGTTGTCAGTAGATGTGTGTCATTTACTTTTAACAACACCCTTTTGATTAGTCACCAACTTCCTTAGCAGTACCCGACCATGTTGTAACTCCTCATCGCCTTCATTTTCAGGGTTGAATTCATCTTCAAACAATAGCCAAACTTCTGCCTCAAAAATTGGATAGCTTATAGGAAAACATATAAACGACGTTCAAAGTTGTCATCCGTTCTAAACGGGGTTCAAACTATGTGGTCTGTGGTTATGTTTATGTTAACTTCGGCCATTACTTCCTCAATACATATGGGTAAACAAATTTCGAAGATATAAATGCTTGCAGGGATGCATCGATGATGTATAGCAGAGTAAATGTAGATATCGTACCTTTCATCAGATATTTCAATCTCCGTCTTCAGATTACCACTTCAACACCTTAGTTACTCTCTCTTTAGGCCGAGAACTTCATCGTTTTTTGTCTTTGGAGTCTTCGTAAGAATAGGTTAGGGTTTCAAACGTGTAATAACCAAGCACTTAACGGGTGATGTGGACTAAAAAAGTCCAAATTGGTATTCCATTTGCCAAGTCACACGATTAACGTCTAAAGACGGTTAGTATACTGATTTAACACCGAAATATCTATTTTGTGTACTTCCTGGTTTAAGATGTAATATGAGGTACTCTTTATGCTACCGGCTACAACTTGATGTACTGAATTGACATTTTTCTCGAAATGAATTTGAATCAAGTCAAAGTATAAACGGCCTAATATTATACTCGTACTACGTATTTCGTTTCTCGGGGTATAGAACTTTATTAATACAAGTATATTAATAAAGAAGGTATGGGTGAGATTGATCATCGAAATTGCATAAAAAGGATCAAATAAGTCCTTATTGTCCGGCCATCACCATTTGGGGAGGTTCCTGGTGTAATTTTTTTAGCATCTTATTCATTAAATCGAGTTTACTCATATCAAATTTCAGCTAAAACTTCAGCCGGGAAGGCATTCAAATAAATTCTTGAAAGTAACTACGCAGTTATCTTCAAGACTTCATTTGAATGCCTTCCCGATTGAAGTTTTAGCTGAAATTTGGTATGAGTAAACTAGACTTAATGAATAAGATGCTCAAAAAATTTCATCAAAAATTCCACCGGGAACCACCCCGAATGGCGACGGCGGAACAGAGTCTCCTATATAAGGACTTATTTGACCCTTTTTATGCAATTTAGAGGATCAATCTGACCCTTAACTAATTAATAAAGATTCAAAAAAATTACAATGAAAGAAAGAAAAAAAAGAATACAAAATAAGTATCTTTTATTTATTTTGAAATGACTACAAAATATATATTTCCTGAAAACTGTGCACGAGAAAAAATCAATATCGTCGTATAAAGTTATAAATTGTTCTGATACTGAAGTGGACATTCTTCAACTACGAAATAAACGCATCAAATAAAATCACAAATTCATCCAAATTACCAATACCTCTAACCTAATGAATTGCAGATAGGTTTTAGAAAATTTGTGATCCAAAGATTTGCGGATTGTAATACTCGAGGGAACAATGCATAGCAGTGTGGGAGGTTGTCCTCGGTGGTTAAAAAACCAATGACTCAATTGGAACTCCTTGATGAGCGATCACCTTAGCCAAAGTGCGTACTTCGCGATTTAGATAATAATTTTCAATGATTTGTCGAGATTGTCTTCTTGAGTACTGTCTTGACATTGAAAATGATTGTTTATTTAGGTGTCTTCTTATAGTCTACCCATTCTTAACATACTCATGAACCTATTGCTTAATTAGGTGTGTGTTATTGTTCAATACAACATTACTTCTTGCAAAATCCAAATTATAGTTAAATCAAGAAATGATATCGTAATTAAAGGAAGAAAATGAATCTATTAGATCCAAAAGTCGAGTTTTTCCCCGGAATAATGCTAATTAAATACATTATTCCCGAAAAACTGCCGGGTTAAGAATAATTCCCAAAATACTGCTGGAATTAATCACGGTTAAGGAAAGCCGCCACTCCAAGTGGCGGCTCTTGTATTACTTCACAAAAGCCGCCGCTCCGAGTGGCGGCTCTTCTCTTATAGTACAAAAACCGCCACTTCAAGTGATGGCTCTTCTCTTACGTCCCATTTTGTGCATGCATAAAACGCAGTATGTTTCAAGAATTTGTTTACCTGTCTTCCCGATTGAATTCAAACTCCTCGCCGGAATTCTCACACCGGAAGTTAGTATGGACTCCTGCTTCAACTTTTCTATATAATAAGGTCTTTGCTTAATATTCGTAGGTGAAAGAGCAAGTCCCAATCCAATGGGGTCGATCTATTCTCCCATTTTGGGTAAAACAAAACAAAATTTTAATTTTAGTAAAATGGGCCGCCGCCTTTAGTCATGCATTGTGTATAGTTGAGGCATTTCTGGGCCGCACACGCCTAGGCGGGCTTATGCTGCGCCTTTTGGAGCCTTTTAGAACACTGAGTGAGGATGCTAACATAACTTTTTAGGTAAGTTGAGAGTATATATATTACATACGACTATTTGCCCAAAATGCTCATCTAATCTAAGTCCATAACTATAAGACCATCTCAAAGAAATGATTTTCTAGTATTTGAAATGTGATTGTTACATATTAAATTTTAAATAATTCAAAGCATAAAAATGATTCATCAACAATAATATTGGGAGATTTCAACAAATAGGAGCAAAACGTACGGATTTTCCAAAACTAAGACCGAAATTCGCGTAAGACTCAACTACACCTGCATTGACCACAATATCCTTACATTTAGGAAATATCACACATTAAATAGATAAAAAATAGACAATAAGTAGACAATAAATAAACACTTTTTCTTCTTTCCTGTGGTCAAACTTTTCAGATCTGAGATTTGCTGTGGTGGAATCAAAGGTGATGACGCCGGAAGCGGCATGGGTGGCGGCGGACGAAGTTACAGTGACACAAGATCCGGCGGTGATGGTGGAGGCCTTGGCAGCGAAGCTGTTTGATGGTGACGAGGTGGCGAAGATGTTTGGCGGCACAGGCACGGTGGCGACAAGGTCTGGCAATGGCGGCGGCGGCGTCTGGCAACGGCGGTGGTTTGTCGCGACGGCCGCAAAATCGAAAATGGGCAGCGAACAAGGAAGAAGGTGGAGGCGTTGAACTTCAATCGGCGAATCTGGGAGCAAAGCCCTGAAGGGCAAATTTGGAAAGTTAGAAATAGGTTTCCTAATCTAAAACTAAATATGTAATATGAATGGAAAAAATATTAGCAGGTATTATTTTTGTAAAAGAGCAAATTTCTCCAATAATATTATTTTCAGAGCAATGGTTTCATCTTGGAGACGCGTATATGTGCTATGTAAATATAAAAGGAAGTTCTTAGCTAGAAGTACGCATTTCTTAGTCCTGTTCTTCGCTCCCTTCTCCTTCGCGCTTCTCACTCATATTCCACCGATCCAGATCTGATCGAAGCAAATATAGTAGATAGACAGAAAAGCAGAGGAGAATTTAATCCAAGCACATCATAATGGCGGTGGTTTCGCCTCTGGCCAAGTATAAGCTTGTGTTTCTCGGCGATCAATCGGTCGGAAAAACTAGCATCATCACTCGCTTCATGTACGATAAATTCGACACAACCTATCAGGTTTGATCCACGTATATCCTCTATTTCTCGCAATTCGTGGCCTTTTCCCGCTCGATTTTCACAAGATCACCATACCATTTGTATTATGGGCTTCTGATCTTGTGGGATGAAGAATTGAAGATCACGTATACGAACAAAATGTCACCTTGTTTTTGGTTAGATTAGCATGAATGTCGTTGGCAGTTTATGATTTCTTGTATGCTCTGCCCTTATTTTTTGACTAACTGGTAAAACACATTTGTATGTGACCCGATTATTGAGAAGAAGAAAAGAGATATTTCTAGAGATCGCAATGGGGCGGATCAGGTACGGGTACACATAAAACCGAAACTGCCCCGTTGGATAAATGTTTGCCCCACAATCGCCCCATTACCCGTTCGGGTAATTTTTATTTGAACCGTACCTGCCCCAATGGGGAATCGGTTTATCCACGGGTACCCGTTTGACCAAATGATACCAAATAACCAATTTGTAACCCTACTTGTTAATGTAAACATCCTTCCGGCATTGTTTCCGATGCTTAAAATCGGCGGAAATGGACCACAAACGGTTAGAAAACATTAGTCAAGTACCAAAAGTGGACAAAGTGAAAGACGTGGACTAAATGTGAAATTAGCCCTAAACTCGTAGGACCAAAAGTGGAATTAATTTTATATTAAAAGCACCATAAAACATACAAAAGTAAATATTCAAGTAATCAAGCAATTTTAGTCCTAAATTCATTAGTATAACAAGCACCTAATATCTCTTGTAACATAATAAAAAAGTAGTAAAAAGAAGAAAGAAGGAACTAAGTCGAATTATTGATAATGAGAAAGATTAGAAGGCACCGACGGTAGAGCCAAACTGCAGACCTAGCATCGTTCCATCCAGAAGAATTGAATAGAGTTGTTCTCACTGTTAAGAAGCGGAGTCTTGAGCCATAAATCCGTAATACACTGAGTTAGGGATGTCAGTGTTTTTGAAGTGGGCCTCTCGTATATTATTCTTTATATGCTTATATGAGATATACGATTTAGTGTACACAATTTAACATATATACTTATTATTCTTATATATAAAAAGTTATAATTTCTTAATAATGTTACGGATCGGGTAACGGTGCGGACACCCGCACCATTAGTGAATGGGGCGGTTTTGGGGCGTATAACGGGGTGGATTAGTATAAAACCATAACTGCACCATTATCCATTTAAAAAAATCGGGTATTCCCCGCCCCGTACCCGTTCCCCAGTCAAATCGGTTTTACCCAGATTGACCAAATCGGTTTGGTGCGGTTATCCAACAGATCGGTCGAAATTGACATCTCTAGATATTTCACCATTCTACACAGTATAGGTTTGCAAAAAGTAAAATCATAAAAATGATTAGAGATGTGTATGGAACACTCAGGTAAAGAGTTAGTGGAATTCAAATTAAGAAAGTCACAAAAGAGACAAAACATTACGAAAAATGAAAGATTGTTCAACAAAATGCAGGTTATCTTGATACAATGTTGCACGGAAAGAATGAGAAATGATACACGTACTGGGCACCATCTTTCAATAGGAAAAAGTTGGGTTTCCATAGAGTTTCTTTATTTTACGTATTCCTGCATCTTCTACCTCCTCTCAAGTGTTTGCCTGCAATTTAAAATACTATACTCCCTAAGAACAATAGATTACCAATAATCCTTTTGCAATTGTTCATGAGTTTTGTGATTGTTTTCCAGACATGCATGTTTGAACCCACTAAATATAATTGTGTATTAAACCAAACAAAATATTGGCTGTGATCTTAAATTCACTAAACATCAATGCATAAGTTCCAATTCAACTTTATACTTTACATGATTTTGAAGCTTTTATGACACTTTGGTCCGATAACGCAGGCTACAATTGGTATTGATTTTTTATCAAAGACAATGTATCTTGAAGACCGAACAGTTCGCTTGCAACTCTGGTGCGTTTTACATTTACCCTTTGTTAATATGATATGATAAGTAAGTATTACAATGCAAATTGTCTTTTAACATTTCATTTCCATCTTCATGCAGGGATACTGCTGGCCAAGAGAGGTTTAGAAGTCTTATTCCAAGCTACATTAGAGATTCTTCTGTTGCGGTTATAGTATATGATGTGGCAAGTGAGTTAGTTATTTATTGGGAAGTGGTCGGGACAGAGATTCCCACACATTTCAGCTTGTTTTGCCATATTCAATATTTTCAGATAACAAAAATGTAGCTTATCGATTTTTATGGCATTTTCTTTTGATTGAAGTATGTGTTCTTCATACAATTGCTCCTGTCAAATGTGACACAATGCTTAATAAGCTAAACAATCAAATTTGCAGACCGTCAATCATTTCTGAACACATCAAAGTGGATTGAGGAAGTACGCACTGAAAGAGGGAGTGATGTCATCATTGTTCTAGTTGGAAACAAAACCGATCTGGTTGACAAAAGGTGAGGCAGAGTTTTCCTCTTTTGTCCATGTTCAGCTAAATGATAATATATGGATATGTTTGTTAATTTTTTCTCTTTACATGTATTTTCATTTTTAAAGCTGTCACTTAGCACGTATTAGCCTACTAGGTATTTCATATCATTACTGTATTTCTTTGATTTTTTTCCCCTATGATGATACTGCAATTTAACAGACAAGTTTCGATAGAAGAAGGAGATTCCAAGGCTCGGGAATGTAATGTCTTGTTTATAGAAACCAGTGCCAAGGCAGGATTTAATATCAAGGTATGTGGTAACTAATTAATTGATAAACTATTTAGTAATTATCACTTTTATTTCTTGATGGCATGGCATATATGAAGAAATGGACCTTCATGTGTTTGGCACTGGTTGGCAACCAAAAATATTTTGAAAACGGTGTCATTTTCCTATACAGTACTGATTCCTATCTTTCCTGGCCAACATTACATTATGGAAATAACGGCTTATTAACTTATTTTCTAGGAAAACATCGCTCATTATGAAGATATTCTCATACAAATAAACAAATCCTTAATTAGATCCACATGATTATAGACAGTACAATACCACAGATCATGGTCATCATAGGCCATATTAAGAAGTGCATAAACACAAAGTATGAGGTTTGAGGTTTTATGCAGCCTTTGTTCCGTAAGATAGCGGCTGCACTGCCAGGGATGGAGACCCTTTCATCAACAAAACAGGAAGACATGGTTGATGTTAATTTGAAGCCAACCACAAATACCTCTTCTGCAGAGCAACAAGGTGGAGGTTGTGCATGCTAATGTTGTTTGTACTAACAAAAAACAAAAGATCGAAGAAAAAATAGTTGGAAATTCCCAAAAGGAAAAAAGTGCAGTTGCATGATCCAGGGCTCGAGTCATGCATGTTCTCTGTGACAAGGGTTCAATATTCTTCTTAGACTGGTGGGTATAGGGGGGCAGGATTTAATGTGGTTGCTACTCTGAAACCTTATTCTCAGTGTTTTTTTTTGTTTTTATTGTTTTGTTTTGCTTACCATCCGAGTGAAGCTAGTATAGTAATATCAGCAAGTTTTGAGTTTGTATGCACAGATATGTGGAAATTTCTAGCTGGATTGAAGTATTCTAAAAGGCTGGATGTTTGAAAATAAGTCCTTAATTTTAAAAACAACCTATTGTGATAATTCTTGCTTCTAAAGGTGGAATCTCATCATGTGAGAATTTCAGATTCTGGTTTGCAGGGCCTGATCTTTCATCTTTGATCAGTTGCTCCAAATTTCACCCCATATGATGTCTTTTGTTTTTCTCACCATAGGCATAAGTTTTTGCATAGGCTATATAGAGAGTACCACCGACTCACCGAGGTGAAGATTCAAATGCCGATTGCCGAAGAGTCCAATTTGTTTATTATATATAAATGAATAGGAATAGCCGGCTGTATGAAATGTTAGTGCATGTACAAACAGAAAGAGTAAGAATGTAAGATAGAACAGATCGATGTCCTGAACTTCATAACAATGTGATATTCATAAGCGGGAATACCTTCTTAGTGTCTAATAGCCAGATTGTGAATTCTGATGAATGAATCCATCCATTTCTTAATGTACATTTATTGTGCATGCATACCAGACAGCAGTGGAACTGTGGAAGGGTCACAACCCCCCAAAAGAAATTATGAGTGTATATATATTTACAGATATCGATACTGTAAAAAAAATGTTCAAAAACGAAGCTTTGGCCCCTATAGTCTAAAATCGATAACATTTCTGACATTGTCACTGCCATATACTTGTATACAATACGGAGTAATACTGTAATACAGCAAGTTCAGCAGAACAGGATCTAATGCAAAAGGCTTACAGTAGGTTTATGCCTGAATGTTTCAGAAATAGAAAGGTTATCTCGCACAGTCGCACTACTTTATCGTATTAGAAACCCATTTTGTATGTAACCAACTTACTGTATTATTATGTTGTTGCAAGAACAATCTAAATGACATTATCGGTATCAGTGTAGTAGTCTTAATATGTTTCAAGTTGTGCAATACGGCCCAATTGACCCTTGTATTGGATAAATAATGGATAGTATGGTCAATTTGTTGTTCCAGAGAAATATGTCAAACCTGGTCAATAGACCTAATTGTACAAATATACCCTATACAATCTTAACAAAAAATAAACTAGATGCCTGATGTTTAGTCAGAATAGAAAGTAAACTTCTGAAGTTCTTTTATGAACCATTTCAATTATGAATTGAATAATGTGAACTTTATTTCATGCCCTTTCACTCGTGGAGCTAAAAAATGACGTTACATCCCTTTCTCAACAGATCACAAGAATAAGGAAACTCAAATGCATAGCTGGAGAAGGTAAAACTCATCTTTTTTTCATTAAAAGTTCAAATCCAAAACTTCCCTCAATTCCTTCAACATTCCAAATCGCTGCGCTGGATTCACTTCGATCACTTCTATGAGATATAATTTATTTATGTTCATATGTTCTCTAAACGAACAATTCAATGGCAATGAATGGCTTTATCGTGGAAATGAATTGCAGCTTTCAGAAAAGTTGTTTTGTTATCGTGTAGGGAGGGGATCTTTGAAGTTTGAAGTTTGTACACATGTGCTCAGTCGGTTAGCACCCAAGGTGCACTTAGGATGGAAGTAAGAAAGTATAGCAATTGAAGATAGAAGTGGTAATTAGGTGGGAAATGTGGAAATGAATAAGCAAACAAATCACTGAACTTAGAATGATTTTAGTTCAATTGAAATATTGACATCTCATCTGAATTTGTTTAAGTTTGATCTAATGTATGTTTAAATTTGATTTGATTTGATTTTATCTAATCTGTTTAAACATGATTTGATCCAAGACCGAAATAAGTCCAACTAAAAGCATTCTAAACAACTGTAAATTACACATAAATAAATCATGACAGATCAGACGAGTTGAAAGAAACTAGATTTGATTTAAATAGTTTAGATCAATAAATTTCAATCCAAGTAAAAACTTATTTATTTCGAAGTGAATGAGTCTTACTCTGAAGAAAATTTAGTAGTCCTCATGAGTGAACATATTTTAGAATAAATTTAAGTTCTATTTATGGAATGTTCGCATATGCATATTTATTTGTGATCTTCAAAATCTTCTATCTTCCCTTATTTACGAGTTACAACCACGTAAACAGGTGCGGCCCCAGGGTGCAACACTGCAACAGGGGCGACTGCCCTAGGTCCAAGAAAAAAGGGGGAAAAAATAGGCCCAAAAATATTTTTTTGTATGTATTGTGAGTAGACTTCTTTTTTAAATTTCTAAGGTCACTTAGTTTGCTTAAGGTTTAATTTTTAAAATAATTGTAAAGTGGCACACCTCTCTTAATTCTCTTCGGATCTCTAGGTTTAATAATCCTTTTAATTACAAAATTACCAAGTTCACTTAGTTGGCTCAAGGTTTAATTTTTAAAATAAATGTAAAGTGTCATACCTCTCTTAATTCTTTTCGGATCTCTAGATTTTATAATCCTTTAATTACAAAATTACCAAGTTATGTTTGGCCTCCCAAGTCCAAAACTCCCAATTCGCAAAGCCCATCCATTCGTTGTTTCCAAATTTCAATATCAACAAGAATAAAGAACGCTGCAAAGCCGTGAGTTCCTCAGCGGTTTGTTAAGATTTGAAGTCAATCATTCAAGGAGCTCAAACGGCGGTTAGTGACAAAAAAATTTCTTCTTTCAAGGCTTCAAACAATCTATCCGTGATAGGGGTGGACCGGTTCTGGTTCGGGCCCGGTTCAAGCCTGGGCCCGGCCGGGCCTCGGTTCATGAAGGGGAGGCTCGGGTAACCTCCGGGTCCGAGTCGGGCCTCGGTTCTAATTTTTTTTTTTTTTGCTTTTCCTAGTTAACCCCCAACCCTCTCCCTCGCCCCCAAACCAACCCTAACCACCTCAAATGGCCCAAAATACCCAACCCAACCCAAAAACTTAAAAAAAATTCAAAAAAAAAAAATGGCCCAGCCCAGGCATGAACCGGCCGGGCCAGTTCACCTTTTGAAGGGCCCGAGCCCGAACCGCCATCCCACCGGGCTGGGTGGCCCGAACCGGCCAACCAACCGGTTCACCGGGCTGGTCCGGGCCCGCACAGTAGCAGTCCGGTCCGGTTCCGGGCCGGTTGGCCCGGCCCGAGTCCACTCCTAATCCGTGATCAATAAATTATTCTTGATAAAATTGGTGAATCAGGTTAGGATAAAGAGAGAAAGAGAAGAAGATTAGAAAAGACAGGGTTAAGTTAGAAGGGATCAATGGAAAATTTTGTTTTTGTTAAGAAATTGAATCTTGAAAATTCCGCGAGAAACATTTTTAAGTAATGTTTTTCAAAATTGAAGATTCTGATGAATTATCTGATGAATTATCTGCGATCGACTATGTCTAAACAAAGGCTTAATGGGTTAGCAATTGAGCATGAGATATTTGAAAAAAATTATTATGAAGCAATTATTGATGATTTTGCTTCACAATGTTCTGCGAAAATGATTTTTAAGTAATGTTTTTCTTTTTATGTGATACTTAATTATGTTGTTACTTTTCACCAAATATATAATTTAAACAATAATAATAATAAGATGAGCTTCATTTTTATTTAATAACCAGATAATTTTATACTCCCTCCTCCGTCCCTTAAAACTTTGACATCTTTCCTTTTTTTGAATGTCCCAAAAAACTTTACCACTTTCCCTTTTAATCATTTTTTTGTGGTTTCTATTATTTCCCTCCTCTGCACAAACCTCAACCACACATAGGGATGGACTCAGGTCCGGGCCGAGTCTGGGTCGGGCCTAGGCCCGGGCAGGCCGGTGGTTCAAAAGTGGTGGACCCGGGACCGGCCCGAGTAACCACCGGGTCCGGGTCCATTATCAATTTTTTTTCCCTCTTCCTAATTAACCCCCCTCCCACCCCCAACCTCCCCCCCCCCCCCCCAAACCACACCAAATGGCCCAAAATACCTAGCCCAACCCGAAAATTAAAAAAAAAATGAAAAAAAAAATAGTTTTGGCCCGAACCGGGCCCGGGCCCGGCCGGGTCGGGCCTTGTTTTGGGTGACCCAAGCTCGGACCGGAAAACCCACGGGTCGGGCCTACACGGACCGGTCACTGACCGGGCCGGTTCCGGGTCGGGCCACCCGGCCCGAGTCCATCAATAACCACACAGTTTTTACTTTATTATTCTCCGTGTCGGTCAACTTTGGCAAAGTTTTAAGGGACGGAGGTAGTAATAAATATTATTTTAAATAAATATAGTTTATTACTCCCTCTGGTTCTTATTAAAGTTCCCAGTTTGACTTCACACATTAAGAAAATGAATTTAACTTTACTGTGGAGTGCACTGTTTGGCACTGTTTGGACACTGTTTGGCACTGTTTTGCATTGTTTTGTTTCCTAAAATGGAAGTGTGAACTTAAATAAGGGACATCCCAAAAAGGAAAGTGGAAACTTTAATAAGAACCGGCGGGAGTACTTGTCTTGAATATAAGCCCAAAATATTATATCGCTCATAGGCTCGAAAATAGACAGGACCGACCCTGCACGTAAATGTAAAAGATGTTTTAAAAATAAATGTTACTCACCCCTTTATCAATTATCTTAAATTCCAGAACCCAACCAAGCCAAACAAAATCACCAGGTTACTCTTGAAAATTCATAACTAGATATATTGATTTTTCTTTATGTGAAAAAAGATACTAGTATATTGATATTTATTATGTTCAGTAATGGGATGAGGGGGCACCGATCATGAGGCATGTGCCTATTTAAAGTTCTGATCCAACCCCTCAAATGGTGGACCAGCACTTGGGCCCATCTTCCATGAGGGATTGCAAAACTCAAAGTAAAATCACCCATCAGAACTCACATTTGAATTATTATTATATTTACAATAAGGAAAACCCTTACCTTTCTTAAAGAAAACACAGCCGGAAAAAAAAGAAAGGAAAAAGGTACAATCCTAGCTAAGCTTTAAGGGACATGCCTCAGCTAAGACGAAGCTGCTGTGGAAAAAAATTGAATCAAATGTTACCACTTTCAGCAATCTGTCTGACTCTCAACGTTAGATATATTAGTACAAGTGTCCCCATGCTCGACCTATAATAGTAAATCACAGTCAAACAATATAGCGTAGTTCCTTACTAGAAAATTAAAGAAACAAGAATGCAGAATTTTGTTGAATTTATCTTACAGAATAGAGAAGAGGAGAACCACTCTTCTTGAACTGAAAGAGGCTGAGCGCTTGTATTTCCTCAATCTGTTGGTAGCCATATCATAGCATCTCTCATTCATGCTTTTATCTATAACAACAACAAATCAAATACCAAGAAACTTGATAAGTTATCTGTAGATCAAGAAGCTTGAAGGTGAAAATTATTTCGTATTCTTTCAAGACTGGAATCGTTGAAGTTATCAATCTAACACTTACAAAGATTCACGAATTTAGGAGTAAAGTACTCCGTATTTATCATAGATAACTTTAAACACAGAAAAAAAGAAGTTTGCGATTCTAAGTCTTGAATGGACAGTTTCAATCATTTGTGTCCTAGGATTGATAAAAGAAAATGTGACTAGCAATGGAAAAAAATGTGATTTTTTATACGTAATACTTCAGTGATTACAATAGTAACTTTAGTGACCAGACCAATGATGTCCAGTTTCATACTGTAATGGCCGTGACGTATACTCACAGTAATTTTAATCACGCTTTTATCCATAAATTTTATTTTGATAAAAACAAAGGAAAGCCCTCTTGATAAAAACTCCATTTAACTATTTATAAAACAAAGATCATACATTTATTAAATTTGTACCTCTTGAGAATAACTTGGGCAACTCAAAGTTGTTATTCATCAACAACTGCATCAACTTTCCTCCCAACATAGATGTAATCTCTCTATGCACCATTCTCTGGAAAACACACAAATTACTTTATTAGTTTACAACCAGTCTAAAGAATTATCTACTGTCTATCTATATGTACATTTTCAGTATTAAAACACCAAAACTGACTTACTGCTAAAGAATCCTCCATCTTCAAGTTCCCACTAATTTCACCACAAAAGTCAGCTTTAGGGCCCTCCAGCTTCCCTTTCTCAATATCCACATCTATGTATGTGGCATGATTTTCAGCATTATTCATCTTCTGTTTTATCTGGCTTCGACAGTTTGACTGAGCATCAATGGCTGCTGAAGCTTTTTCTACCTTTGGGCATGAGAGTGTCCCAAATTGGGGGTTCATAGTATCTCTATCATGAAAGACATCATTAATTGGGCCTTCTTGGCTATGCTGTAATGAGAAAAAAACATTTTTTGAGCACACTCTAATGTCATAAATAATAGGATTGATGTCACTCAACTTAACCATAATGTCCATGAATCAGACTAAAAGAATTATTTAAGCGGAATTCTAAAACACTGAATCAAATCAATTGGCTACTTTCCAGCTTTCCTAAACCAAAGCATTGGAAACCCAAACGCGTCTCTAATATTTCAATGTGGATTCTTAACAAGAGAAGTAGGATAGGATAAGCTAAAATTGATCGAATGAAAAATGATGACCAAGGGAAAGGTCACAACAATATGCCATATATGTGTGTCTTGGAAATAATATGTATAAAAACTAAAAAGTAATAATCAAATATCTGATCTTGATGGACCAGGCTGTGGGAAGGAAAAGACATTGCACTCTGGCAGAGTTCCTTCGAGTGTGATCAAAATATAACTTCAGACCAATTTCTAGCTGTTCATCATACAGAGAAAAGAAAACCCACAGCCTCTGAATCACTCAAGTACTGACATCAGTGGCAAAGAAGTATGTATAATCCTACCTTCACTAGATAGGTACAACAGCAAATTACGAAAGTTGGATAAATAATATAAATATAAAACTCAAACTTAATCAAAAACAACACGCAATGATGAATGTTTTGTTTTTGCATTTCTCATCTCATGATTGCATCCGATTTGGATTTAGTTTATGGTGATAATTATTCCAGTTCTCTGTATAAACATAAATACATACGGAGTAGTATATGCATAATTCTGTTTGCAATAAGTAGTTTTAGTCAACTTTTTCATTTGCAGAAAGAAGAAAAAACAGCTCAAATAAAACTTTTCCATCCATCTTAATTTTTAGAACTTTTATTTTACCTTGTGATATTGCTTGACTTTTTTGCCCAGACTTTTTTGTTCACACTTACCTTCCACCTTTTTATATTTTTTTTCCTCTTTAAACTTTTCACCCCAAATATTTTCAAAAGAATTGTCCTACGTACCCCAAAAAACTATGGAGCACATAAAAGGAAAATTCTTGACATGAATTATCTGTAGCCTGTAGGACCATTTATACATTTGTTACATGTGTAAAAAATGAACATTCGTTTTTTTCCTTGTATAGAAAGTGTACTTACGAATTAAGTAATACGCTCTAAAGATGTTTGCTAAAAAAAGTACCTTCTGAATTAAATCATCCATGATCTATGGACTATGGATCGAAATGTCATATCCTACTTCTCATGCCTTATTGGTTTGTAATTAATTTTAGGCTTTTAGCTAATATTAATTAATTCTTTCTCTGTTGAGCAAGAAGCAAGGAATAGCAAAGAAGCCCTCCTTCAGTGTATTTTTGTCAATGCATTCCCTGTAGTCCTATACCTTTCACGGACCATTTCCTGATTCCCATACCCATAGCTTTCATTCATGTATGGTTGATAAAAACAGATGATATTTTACATACCAATTCTAGCTTATTTTAGTCCACTAACGCATTTATGTAATTTAGTCTTCGTTTCAAAGGTATGTTTCTCCGCTTAAAAGCAGGATTTTCACCACAACAGCTTATATAAATGTGGTTGTCGAATAAGCTTTGATTGGGAAAAGAATAGTGTATTACTAACTTTTTAAGTCAAATGGTTGAAATTAATGAAAATAACATAATAAAGCTCCACTTTTAGATAATCGTATCATGTCTAATATATTAAAAAGAGGTAATGGCCGTCGCCATAGGTCTAATACATAATCCTCGAAATTGCATAAAAAGGGTCAAATAAGTCCTTACTGTCTGGCCGTCGTCATAGGTTTTCGTTGGAATTTTTTGATAAAATTTTTTAAGCATCTTATTAAGTCTAGTTTACTTGTACCAAATTTCAACTAAAATTTCAATCGGGAAGGCATTCAAATGAATTCTTGAAGGTAACTGCGCAATTATCTTCAAGACTTCATTTGAGTGCCTTCTCGATTGAAGTTTTAGCTGAAATTTCATATAAGTAAACTAGACTTGATGAATAAGATGCTCAAAAAAATTCATCAAACAATTCCAACGAGAACCGCCCTAATTGCGACGTCCCGACAGAGACTCCTATATAAGGACTTATTTGAACCTTTTTATGCAACTTCAAGGACGGATCTGAGGCTTACCTCATACTATCGTATTAAAAATGCTGAAGATGACAATTCATAAATAGTCAAAAACTTTACTAAATTTGACCATTTCACCATTGGCTTCATCAACCAGAAACCATAACCAAACAACGGAAAAAGATACACCATAACGATAAGTCTAGGAGACTGAATTAACGATTGAACCTTCAACCTTTGCCTCTTCCTATTCGTCCATCTCGGAGGAGAATACCGGAGAAATAGAGATTCAGTTGTACACAGATGCCAGCAAAATATTGTTAATAAACAGATCCACAAACACGCAGCTAACGAATCGGAAAAATAATCTTAGAGCGCGCAGAAATCGGAGAGAAGACGGAAGCCAAGATAAAAGGCAAAGAACAACAAACAAAAGGCAGCACAAACTACACAGGATGAAATAGCCAAAGCAAAAACTCAAATACGGATTGCACTATTGCAGTATGCAAATAATTAAATGAAAAACTCACATCTACACTTGAATCCGCCGCCATTGATGAAGAGACTGCGAGTTGCAGAAGATGAAGTTGTGTAAGGTCAAGAGCTCAAACGCATTGCAGTTTCTCGGCGGCGTAAATTCGAATGCATTTGAGATGTTAACGTTGATATATAGACTCCATGGAAGGAAGCGAAGATGCAGACAGGGGAGGTGTAGGGCGCACTGTTAAAGGCCAACGTACTGCGCCAGAAAAGCTCTCAAATCACGACAAACATTTTCGCATCTTTTTTACTCTTTTCTGTGCAATGGTGCTCTTCTGACTTACTCTTTTATTTCTCTCCTTTTAATTTATATACTTTACCCTCCAAACTCATTCAAACTTTTCTTGTTATTAGGTAGGAATTTAATTCTTTTCCTGTCTAATATTTATCTTCTAGAATTCCATTGTTTCTCAGACAGAAAGAAGTACTTCAAATCAATTGGAAAGCATATTAGATTATGTGCTAACCATTTTTTCTTGCCATTTAGTAAGGAAAAACGTACTTTACTTTAAATATTACTTCCTCCGGTTCTTATTTAAGTTCTTAGTTTGACTTCACACATATTAAGAAAATGAATTTGACTTTACTGTGGAGTGCACTGTTTGACACTGTTTGGACACTGTTTGACACTGTTTGGCACTGTTTTGCACTGTTTTGTTTCCTAAAATGGAAGTGTGAACTTAAATAAGGGACATCCCAAAAAGGAAAGTGGGAACTTTAATAAGAACCGGAGGGAGTATTAAGTAGGAGAATGTTTTCACTAGAATTGAAATTTCCTACTCCTATCAGGTCTCTGTTTAGGTCGAAATGATCTGTTTAAGGTTATGTTTGGATGACCATTTATGCTCTAAATGAGCTGAAATTTAATAGACTTGGACAATTTAATTTTATCATGTCAGGCGACAGTACCCGATGAGCAATGAAACGACACCGTAATAATCATTTTAATTTTGGGTGAAATGGTATCTTGAGTTAATTGTCATGTTAGATAGTGTTTGGGTGTTTAAAGTGTAGTTTAAAATGTCACCGAGGGTCTAGGATAGGATCGATAACAATCAGGGTCGGTTTAGGGCGAAAAGGGACGTTTTCGGCACCAGGGGAATCCCAGACTGGCGTCGGTGGGACCCAGACCGGTGCCGGTCCAAAACAGAACATTAGGCGGTGGAAAGGTAGGGCAACCGGCGTCGGTCCGGGCAATTTTTGCCCAAGTCGGTCAGCACCGTATTTAAACGGGAAAAATCTCATTTTCCCCCAAAACGAAGCCCTGCTAGACTCCATCTCTCTTAAGTGATTCCAAACACTTGCTAGACTAATTCAAGCTCAAATCAAATCTATTCTTCATCAAGGACCATCACTTGGTAAGGTTTTACACTTAACATGAAGTATTTTTACTATATTTGTATCTATAGTTCTTGGTTGTGAATTTTGCTAGGGTTGATTGATTTTAGGTTGATTCTAGGAAATCTAATGGATTTTCTTAATAATAATGTTGTTATGGAGTTGTTGTTCATCTTTGATTAAAAACCCTTGTGAAATTTGAGTATCCGATTAAACCGAAATTATACCCGATTGGAGATAAGAATTTGGTAGTTTTGCTTACTCTTTGAGGTTGATAATAAGTAGATATCTAGAGTTCTTGATATTATACTAATTAGTTAGTTGATATAATCTCTTGGTTTGTGAGTTTCAATCGGTGCTAGGTTATCTAGCTACCTTGAAGGCATGTCCGAGTTATCTAACTTTCCCTCATCTTTAAGTCTAGGGATATTTTTAAAAGGCAAGAATTTAAGTTTGACTAAATGTGAAATTATGTTGATCAAGTGAAAATCATATATATAGTTGCTCATCGAAGATTCGTTGCTCGTGGATGCTGGACACGCACACACAAGAGTAAATACTCCGTAGGAACCAGGTATGTCACCACCACCTATACATGATAGTTCTAGATAAAGTATGGAAGATTAGCTAATTGAGAATTTGATATATGTGCTTGGACGCTTGAAATTTGTATGACATGAGATATGTGGATTTCTATGTATGTGCTTGAATACTTGAAGTTTATATGGCATGAGATATGTGGTGTTAATTGTGGAATTAGTAAACTATCAAAGGTAAGGTATTCATGTTCTATGTTTGATTTTGGTTTGGGTTCATATGGAACCAACATGAAAGAAAGTTATGATGATAATGAAAGTAATGAAAGATAAGTAATGTTACAAGGTAGTCGTGCCCCCAAGTAACTACCTGAGCTGAACGGAGCGGGACATCCTTCCGCAGGGAGTCCCGGCGTTGCTTCTGATGGATATGGGCTAGCTACCCAAAGTCATCAGCCCGGGCCAGGACACGAACTACAGGCTCATAAAGTCAAGGAATAAGATAAGAAGAAAGAATGATGGATAAGGAAATCTCTTGGTGTTTGATACATGAATGCTTATGTGTTGTTATCATGTGTGATTATAGTATATGTGTGGTGTATTCAACATGTGTATCTATTTATGATTAGCTAATGTTCCCTAAATATTTTAGTGGATAAAATGGTGACTTACTAAGCATTTTTGCTTATGAGAATTCTATTCTCTTATGTTCTCATGTATAGGTAATAAACGAGGTACAGAAGCCCGAGAGAATGTATGGAGCCGGTGACAATGTTTTGGATGGATTAACGGAGAAGATCGGGCAATCTATTATGTTTTGTTTTTAGTACTATGGTACTCCTATGGATTATTTAAATACTTGTTTTGAAATTCTGATCAGGTGTAAATGTTTTGTTTAAAGACAGATTCCTTTGGTTATTTGATGTTTTCATTATGAGATTTGGATATGAACATAAGATATAAAGTTTCATGAAGAGACTTTGTATCTTTATTTCCGCTTTGTTTATCGAGTCTCTTTTACGTTTGAGTATCGTAATGGCCGTATTGGAGACAGTCGTTACAATGGATGACTATTCCGAGTCCTTTCCGCAGAAAATGACCTCGATCCACAAAACATTTATACTAAAACATTTATTTTATGGTGATTTTATATTTCCAGTCGTGACTTCAACTATATTGCCAAAAATGTCTACAATATTCAGCTAGCATTTTAGTTTCAGCAACTTCTATCTAGTTCCGGACATCAGTCTCTGTGTCAAATAATAGACTCCAACTTCAGGTCGTTGTTTCAAATTAAAACATAATGTAGGTATGATCTCATTAATTTATGGTGTATGTGTAAGTTTGATTTGGTCTGGTTAAATTTAATCGCGTATGATAATGAGACTTAAACAAGTCTAAGTGAAATATGTTTACTCATATTATCATAATCATTAGTTTAAGATTTTTTTGTAAAGTTCTATTACCTCCGTCCCTTAAAACTTTGTTACCTCGTAAAGTTTGGACCATGATTCTAATTAGTATATTATTATGAAGTTATAAATTTTATACTTTAAAAAAATACTTTTAACAAAAAATATTTTCTTATAACTTTTATAATAAAGTAGTTTTCAATAAAAATACATAGTTGATCAAAGTATTAAAGATGCTAAAGTTTTAAGGAACGAGGAGTGTAATGCGCAGATCAAATTCAGTGTTTGATGACGAACAAGGTAATTGAGACATGACAGGATCCGCCATTCGGCCACCTCCATTTGAGATGCTTCCCGATGGAACTTTATATTTGATGAAGTTTTTCGAGAATGTTCTTCATGAATTGAAGTATAGATTATGGGGTGGAACTTTATATGTACACTAAGCTTTTCTCACTTGAACTAATATATATTTAATGGGGTGGGTTTTAATACATAGAAGTCTTGTAATGAAAAGTGAGAAGTGATCTAACCCCTTGATCACTTAATAAATGATGGAATAGATCAAAATTCACGATGGAAAAAATGTTAAACCTAAATGTGTAACTAATAGTAAAAGTGCATATACGATAGGTAAAAGTATACATTCACCTCATTACAGAATCACAAAGTGGTTTATATAATTGTTATTTTAATTCAAAAAGTGATGCACTTTTGTGTTACTCAAATGCACTTTTTCTCTATACCCGTGAACATTTATCATTTTATTTTCCAAAAACGTTCCAAGTATTTACATTTCTGCCACCACGTTTGTCACTTCAAAATTGATCCGATTCACTTATTTTCTCATTTTAACGGTTAAGATTACTTTTGGGAGAACTACCAAATAAGCCCTCTAACTTTCATAAAAAGTGCAAATAAGCCTTTTTATGGGAGGCTCTGTCCGGCCATCGCCATTTGGGGCGGTTTCCGGTGGAATTTTTGATGAATTTTTTTTAGCATCTTCTTCATTAAGTCTAGTTTACTCATACCAAAGTTCAGCTCAAAATTCAATCGGGAAGGCAGTCAAATGATTTTTTGAAGATAACAGCGCAGTTAGGCAGCGCGGTATATTTCAGAAAATCATTTGACTGTCTTTTCGATTGAATTTTTAGCTGAAATTTGGTATAGTTAAACTAGACTTGATGAAGAAGATGCTCAAAAAATTTAATCAAAAAATTCCACTGGAAACCGCTCCAAATGGCATCAGACGGACAAAGCCTCCGGTAAAAGGGCTTATTTGCACTTTTCATGAAAGTTCGAGGGCTTATTTGATAGTTCTCCCATTACTTTTCATTTTTCATACAATGAGTACTTTATATTTGAAACACCCTGTTTATATACGTGAATCAAGGTTTTTTTAGAAACTCTTTTTAAAACGGTGATAATTATAGAGACGTTGGTGATTTTGGAATGGGTTGGATTATTTGAACCTATTGAAATGATGAAATTTTGGACGTGACGTTTAATTATTTGAATTGGCTGAATTTTGAAAAAATGTTTAAGATATACGCTAATAAAATAAAGTAAAATTACACGGAGTATGAAAAATAGCTAAAAATTGATCTAAAAATAGCTATAAAGTTGTATTCAACAATTCCAATCAATTTTACTAGAAAAGTCTTACATATTTTTTTTACGAACAATTACATAGAGCGCGTTTGGTAGGTCGATCAGTTTTTCGGTTTATCAACCAACTTTTTCATCAAACACGTAATTTTTTATTTTGAATTCTGAATTGCGTAATAATAAGAAAAAAGTAATGTTGAAGCTACTTTTCTGGCTTTATCGGCTAAAGTTACTATAGAGGACAATTTTTAGCTATTTTACATATAATATTTTCTTTATTTTATTAATAAAATGTATTTTAAATATATTTTTCTGAGAGATCAATAGAATCAACCAATTCAAGCACACTTTCATAAATTGCACCAGAATCAGTCAATTTAAACGATTTTAGTATTACTTATAGTCTCCGTACGCGAAATAAAAATCAGCGGTTTAATAAGAAATGACTAATGAGGTGATAATCCAAAATTTGGGGGTCTTACGTACGTACTAACTCATGCAGGCGTAGAATTGTGAAGAAATCATGGATGCTGTTGGCCGGGGTTTAGTGTTTCTCCTATTCCTATTATAACTTCCAACTTTTCTTTTTTGTTCGTTCCAATTAAAATTTTCATTTTCCTTTTTTAGTAAAGAATTTGTGGTTCACAATATTTCTTACACATTTCTCCCTCCTCTGCACAACTCTCCACCACATAATACCAATTATCTTAAATTGTGTGACAAACATATTTGGAAATTGGAAGTTATAATAGAAACCGGGTATTACTTGTTTTGGTTGTTGCGAAATCATTTGTCCGGCCGGTTAGGTGCACGTGAATGTAGGAGTCCTTTTCTTGGGCCGACGCATCACGGGTCGCTGAACTGTTCGTTTTCTTCTTTCCAATCCCGTGCCCGTGGTATCACAATTTACAGCTTGGAAGCTTCAACTGGCTCCTAACAGTGAAGCCGTACGCCCGTACCTTCCTTTATAAAATTTGGGTATCTTCGGGTATACATTGCTGAACTTTGTTACTTGTTGCTTACCCATATATTTACATGGGCCATGTAGGGATGGCAACGGGGTGGATGGGGACAATTTTACATATAATCGTAATCGCTCTGTTGGGTAATTTCACTGCCCCGTAACCGCCTCATTATTCAACGGGTAATTTTTACCTAAACAATAACCGCCCCAACGGGTAAGGGGTAAAACTTCGGGTAACCGTGGGTAACCACTTTATTAATTGAGTCATTAAATTTTGATATAAAAAATAATATTTTAAACGGCGAAGAATGACAACGCCTAGACCACTCTCCACTTCAGATGCCACTTTAAAGATTCGTATATCTACAAGACGAGATAGGAAGCAACTTAAATTAATTTGAACCTAAAATACTTAATCTAAAAAATAATTAATCACGAAAAAAATATGATAATAATCAAACAAGACTATTAAAATCTATTATGAACTTTCATTTATACATTATAGTTAGTTCATCTATTGTCTATATATACACAATGGTAAGAAAATAATCTATCTTTTAATAGTTGTGAGACAAATAATAGATAAAAAATATAATAAAAATATAACTACAAATAAACGGGGCGGGTAATGGGGCGAACATGTATAAAATCGTAACCGCCCCATTACCCGTAAAAACAAAACGGGTATGTTCCCCGCCCATACCCTTTACCCGGTCAATGCGGTTTTCCCCGTTTTGACCGGGGCGGTTCGATGCGAGTATCCATCGGTTCGGTCACAATTGCCATCTCCAGGGCCATGTTTGGTGTACACAAGATATACACAAAATGTGTACATTGCCTGCGTGCATAGGCAATTGGGTATCAATTTCTGCCCTTTTCTAAATGAATTGCCTGTGTACATAGGCAACTAGGGGGGTTTTGTGTACGGTTTGTATACAACTCATGTACACTAAGCATTTTCCTATTTACATTCATACTCACCCTTTTGTTTGGTCCGTGAATCTCGTCAACAAACAAAATTGACATGTTTTTGTGCATGAACATTTTCACAGAAAAAAACATGTATGTTTTGTATGTGAACAAGATTCACAAACAAAAAATAGTTTCTCACATGGTGGGTATAAGGGTGAGTATATAAGGCATTAAGGTGGTGGGTACAAAAATCATTTTTCTATATCCTCATAAAGTCATATCTTTGTCAACTTTCTTTCCTTTTTTATCGCGGTTATAGTTTACTCTTTCTATTTTGTACAAACTTCAATCATGCAGTTTTTATTTTATTATTTTAAATGTCAATCAACTTTGGCAATGTTATAATTAAGGAACGGAGGAAATAATAATAATGAGGTAATAATAACAACAAAATAACAATGGTGACACTTAAATTGACAAAATTTGTTGAAATTGATGAAGTTCCTGCTAAAGCGGCTGAATTGACTCATGATTATGAAATATTATATTTAAAATATATTTTATTAATAAAATAAAGCAAAAAAGGAAAATATACTTGAAATAGTCATTTTCAACAATTCCATTTACTTCAGTTAAAAAATAATTTTAATCTTACATGTTTTGATTATTATCGAATTTATCGGAGGATATCAAAAGTTTTATATTTGATAAAAAATTATTGATATGACCGATAAGCTAAAGAAGAAGACTATTTAGCTATTTTCGTATACCTTCTGTTTATTTTGTCAATACCATATTTTTTTACTACGTATGTTTTTGTAACTCAGCCGTTTTAGCTTTAACTTGAACGATTTCAACATTTTTCAACATATTTAACCATTTGAGCGAGTATATGCGTTACTCAAGGCCATTTTTTAAAGGGGTTCAATAGGTTATCCAAAACAGAGGCCCCAGATTTACGGGGCCCCAAACTTTTAAAAATTTATTAGTATTATATAGTAATATTATATATTAATACTAATCAGTAAAATATGTTTAGTAAGGAAGAAAAAATATCGATCCATCATTTTTTCGCTGGTCCTTTCACTCTTGTAGTTCTCTTTTAACGAGTATTCGATTGATTGCAGTATACGTATTTAGATTGAGATTTGTTTTAACTTTTCATATTAATGTGGGGCTCAATTTTATATTTAGAATCAGAGCCTCCAAATTCATTAGACGGCTCTGGCGTTACTGAATGGGCTCTAAATATGTAATTATTATTTTCATGTAATGAATTATCACTTATGTGATTATAGAAATAAGTAAGTTAAAGTTATTTTAGGTTTTGCTGAATTGGCAGAAGACAGAAGACTATCGATATATTTTTCATATTTTAATTCTTTTCCCTAATTCAGTAGATTCAATCAATATAGCCCTTTAGCTAGAATTTCACCAATTTCACCAGATCCAACTAATTCCGCACATATGCATTACCAAATGGACTCTAAATCTAGATAGATTTTTATTGTACATTTATATGTGCCATGTATTGAATGTACAAAAATCATGTATTCCAACAATCTTATCTTATCTCACATCTTGCAATCTTATAATAGTCAATGAGGGTTATGACATTTAAGGGATGAAAAATGTTGTTGGAGTCATTTGGCTTAGTTGAGTTAGGGTTGGGTCCGAGAAACCAAACATTGAATCAATATAAACCGAATTGCAACTAAACTAAATCGAACCGCAAAAACCCGAAATAGAATGTAAAAAAACTAAACCAAACGTAGTTGTTTGGTTCGGTTTTGGTTTTGACCCTTCAAACCAGAACTGAACAGAATAAATCGAACTAATTAAAATATGAAATTTATTTTGTTAACAGTTAATGATTAATCCTAGTATCATTGATGATCTTTGATTTTTTGTGTGCTTGGAATTAATGTTTTGCGCAATACGTATCACATCTATCGATTTTATTAAATGTTAAATTATTATATTTGTGGTTTAATTTAGTTTATAAATGTATTTACACTTTCATTCCCTACAACAATATAACTTTATTGATCTATTATGTTTTTTTATGTATGTATTTTGTGGTTTGATGCACGATGGTGATATATTTTTGTTGCTTATAACTTGTAATTGTTATTTTTATGTGACATATATTCTTTATATTGATGAAACAAATAAATATTCATCTCAGTTATACTTGATAGAACGTATATGAACTTTTTTCAAACTAGTCACAGAAAATGTAAAACAAGAACATAAATATTTTTTTCAAATCATGGAAAATATATTTTCTCTTACGCATAGTCATATTATTCAAGACATATTTACTCATTCTTTTTTATCTCATTTTACTTTTTTCTAGTATGTTTTCATTTTTTATGTAATATGTTTGATTCCCCCAACTCTTATATCATTTAAAATCAAATGAAAAATATTTATTAAAAAATTGAAAAATCTGAAACAAATCGAACCAATTAAACCATGATTTCAAGTTTTGAAATGCAAAATCGAATCAAACGTTTTATTTTGGTTTTGTATTTGGTTTTGGTTCAAAACTGAAGCAAAAAACCCAAACTTACCCCTAAGTTGAGTGGTACAATACACTTTACCATTTGTACTCTATTAAAAGAACATAACTTCCCATTTTATTTCCCGTTGTTCGCAACTGCCATCCGTTCATTCTTCGTCTCTCATCATTGCCTTCAACATTGATGTTTTTACTTGGAATGAAATTTGTTGGTCTTATTTATTTAAGTCAGATCTGATTTGGCCTGCTAAATGTCTGATCTCTGTGTATTTCATAACTATGGAAGTTTGTACTGTCTGGACTGATCTGTTTAATTTGATATGATCTAGGAGTGAAAACAGTCCAAGTAAAAACATCCTACGTCACCAGTTGTCTCCATCTCTCAGTGCTTCGAACCATGCTCTAACCTCACCCAGTTGCTCCCATTGTTTTGGTCTTGTGGTGCATGTACATTGTATGTTTCCTCCATCTCTTAGCTCTCTGAACCACGCCCTAACCGCTCTGCACCCTCACTGTTTTGTATGCCTATAGTCAAATAGTAATAAGTTATCCATTGAAATTCAATATCTTCATGAACCTTATCAAATAAGTATTGGTGGATCTATTATATAACAAGTATTTTGCCAAAAAAAAAATCAAGCTAAGAGAACAACATATATTGGACTAGTGTCAGATGATTGGGCTCTGGTGTTCCATTAACTCAAGTGAGAGATATGGAGGTGATAATTCTGCAAATTCACCAATTTCACCATTTTAGTCAGAATTTCATAAATTTTAGCAAATTCAGTCAATTTTAGTGATACCAAACTGGCTCTAAGAGCCCGTTTGATAGTACTTCCATCCCATTGTATGTGTCTTGTTTTAGTTTGACACAATCATTAATAAAGTGAATGAAAAAAAAGTTGTGGTTGAGATTTGAGTATATATAATAGAGTGAAATCATGTGGACCGCTTATTTATTTCAAAAAAGAGAATGTGACACTTTTCTAGGACAACTCAAAAAATAAAGACATGTAAAATTGGACGAAGGAAGTAGTTGTTTTCGAGTTATGACCCTTATCGATCAATTTGTTTTGTCAAACACATAAGTTAATTTTTACACGCTCCATTGTGTAATACTACTACGTAGTAATTAAAAAATAAGTAAGATTGAAGTTTCATTTTTAGTTGAATTAGCTGAAATGGGTGAAGTCGACTAGTATGAATATTTTTTTAAATCTAATCTCTTATGTATTTTATTAATAAAATATGTAGTATGTTTTAAATATAACTTTTCATTTTCTTCGGATTCATCCGCTTCAGGCGAAACTTCAGCATACTTAGCTGAAACATCAATTGATGGAGAAGTCTAAAATAATTTGTAACTCATATTGGCGTTTTTTTCACGCCCGAACCATCTAAACTTCAATATGTATAAGAATCCTTATTGGTATTCAACTTCTAAGAGTTCATTAGCTCATTTGATAACAATAAAATTAGCCACATGTTTTGTAATTGTTTAAATTATGGGTGTAGCGGCAAAATTTTCTAAATTTGATAAACTATGCTTGAAAAATATCCACCGATACAACAGAAAAGACAAAAAGGTTGCTAGATAAACAATGTATGTAAATCACTCTAACTCATTTTGTATTATAGGCTTGACTTTCGAGCATGAAGTTAAAAAAAGAAAATGACTAATCAATTAGCACACATCTCTTGTAATGCACAAGTGAGAATACTAAGTACTAGTACATGATAGAGAGACGAAAAGAGGCATAGAGTTTAAAATAGTGGGGAGAGACCAAGAATATACGCACATGTGAGAAAATATAGGATATGTTTGGCACAACTAGCTAAAAAATACTTTTGTGAGCTTTTTAGTAACCATTAGTTTTTAGTGACTTAAAAGATTTTAAAAAGAAAAAGTGGTAGTTGTTTGGGAAAAAATTGACTATTTTATTTAGTTCTGCTTGGTATACAAGCTGTTAGGGCCAATTAATACTAAAAGTCAAAGATTTTTCTCAAATGTTACTGTGAGAATAATATGGAAGCGTACCCGGCCAAAATGGTAGCCCCGGGAGTATTATTTATAATAAAAGAGTCCAAGATACATCAAGATTCCTACTATAATTAGATGACCTAATTAATATTAATAAATATATTATTACACCCTCTCAAGCTGTGCAGGGGAAAAAATGCGCAGATTGTCCCGAAGAAAAGTGAAGCGTTGTAGAGAGAGACATTTGGTGAAAATATCTGCCAACTGAAGTTGAGTAGGAACAAATTTAACTTGTAAATCACCATGGGCTACCCGTTCACAAACAAAGTGATAATCAATATTAATGTGTTTGCTGCGAGCATGCTGAATAGAGCAGATAAGTAAGAAGCAGAAACATTATCACATAAGAGCTGAACCGGTTTGGCGATGGAGATGCCCAACTCGAACAGTATGGAACGAATGTGCAGAGTGTCTTGAACAGTGTAGGCGATAGCACGATATTTTGCCTCCGTAGAAGATCTGGAAATGGTGGGTTGTTTCTTAGACTTCCAGGACACCAAATTCGGCCCGAAAAAGATAGCAAACTCAGGCGTGGACCTGCTACTGTCTGGACATCCTCCCCAATCAGCATCTCAATAAGCTAGTATAGTGGGTGCCGCAGAGCACGGCTGAAGGAGTATCCCAAAAACAGATGTCCCATGTAAGTACGTGAAAATACGCTTAACAACCAAAAAATGTGTAGTACGGGGAGCATGCATAAACTGAGAAACCAGGTGAACAACGTAAGTAATATGAAGTCGAGTCATGGTTAAATACTGTAGTGCTCCAACCATACTCCGATACTCAGTGAGATCTGCTAACAGATCACCATCAGTTAGCGAATGCTTAGTACGAGTGGGAAGAGGAGTACGGACAGGCTTAAGGGTATGGAGATGAAAACGAAGTAACAAATCAGACGCATATTTGTGTTGGGACAGGAACAGACCACGAGGTGTATGAAGAGCTTGGACATCAAGAAAAAAATGCAGGTTACCCAAATCTTTCACAACAAAGGATTTATTAAGACGAGATATAAAGGAATTAATGAAAGATGGGGAGTTACCTGTAATAATGATGTCGTCAACAGAGAGAAGAAGATAAATAATGTGTGAGCCATTCATTAATTATCTGAACGACTACAAATAAAACTGATAAGCACAATAATTACTTATGTTTTACATAGGTAACTATATTTATCCGCACAAAAATATAGAGCGAAAACAGGTAAATATTCCAAAGTGTTCAAAAATGTGGAATATGGCTAGGAGCAACAAAAAAGGAGTCAAAAGTCAAAAGGGATCGAAAATCGGCACTTCTGGATAAATCGGAGGCACGAAGTTGAGAAGAAAAAGGAAGTAAACAATTTGGCGCAGTAACCGACGCCGGACATACTCCAACCGGCGCCGGTTGGATTTTATTTTCCGAAAAAAATACACATGACCGGCGCCGGTCAGGCCAGAACCGGCGCCGGTTGGGTCGGATTCTGCTAAAAACACAGCAACGTGCTAGACGATTTTTGATGGGAAAACTTCATCTTCCTCAATGCTAATCAAATATTGCTTCCATATCTGATTGTTGGGTTCGAATAGACTAAAAGATGTCATTCTTTAGCCTATATAAACCCCTCAATTCATCATGCAAATACATTCCATTCCATAGATTAATTCTTAGCTTTTATATTTTTGTTCTTGGTATTTTCTTCAAGTTCTTGAGGAGGAAAGTTCATCCTCCGAAATCATTGGTGTTTAGGTATTATTTCCTTTGTAATTTCATGTTCCATTACATTTATTATTGTATTGTGATTAATATGAGCATTAGAAGCTAATTTCTTAGCTAAGGCTAGGGATGAATTTCTATGCCCACTAGGTGTTTGATAAAAGTTCTAAACCAATAAATTGTGATTGATCCTTTATATATTGAGCTCTTTGATGTATGGGGACTGGATTTCATGGGACCTTTCCCTAAATCATACGGGAAAAGCTATATCCTTGTAGCAGTAGACTACGTCTCCAAGTGGGTGGAGGCAATAGCTCTACCCGACAACACAAGCAAAAGTGTGGGGGAATTCGTGAAGAAAAACATTTTTTCACGTTTCGGTGTGCCCCGTACCATCATAAGTGACAATGGCACACATTTCAAGAATGCCCATTTTTCTGGCTTGCTAAAGAAATATGGGTGCAATTTCCGAACCGGGGCAGCCTATCATCCACAAACCAATGGGCAAGTTGAAGTATCCAACCGAGAGATTAAATCAATTCTAGAGAAAACAGTCACCACCTCTAGAAAAGATTGGGCATTAAAATTAGATGATGCGCTATGGGCATACCGGACGGCTTACAAAACACCGTTGGGTATGTCGCCATACAGGCTTGTTTATGGGAAGTCATGCCATCTTCCCGTAGAACTTGAACACAAAGCACAGTGGGCACTCTCCAAGCTAAATCTTGAGCCTGCACTCTCAAGGGAGAGGAGGATGTTCCAAATGGCAGAACTTGAAGAACTCCGAAGGGATGCATATGAGAATTCTCGCATCTACAAGGAAAGGGCAAAAGCTTGGCATGACAAAAACATCAACCGAAGGGATTTCTACGTCGGCCAAAAGGTACTACTCTTCAACTCTAGATTTCGCCTTTTTCCCGGAAAGCTAAAAACCCGATGGTCAGGACCATTCACAATCACTGAGGTCCGACCATACGGCTCAATGATGATTCAAAACGGTGATCAAACACCATTTCTTGTAAATGGTCACCGACTTAAGCCATACATGGAGTACCATAACACCTTGGCAACCACCACTTGCAAATTGAAGGACTAGAAAGGTACGTTGCGTCCGGCCTATGACGTTAAACTGAGCGCTAATTGGGAGGCAACCCAACAACAACAAAAAAATCAATTATAAATAAGGATGTTTGGTCATGCATATTCATTTTTATTTATAAATTGAATAAAAATCAATTATAAATAAATCTGTTTATAAACATTCACATTTATTTATAATTGAAACAAACAAAAAAAAAATATAAAATTTTCAAGGACCGGCGCCGGTCGGCCACATAATCGGCGCCGTACGATTCCAGAGACTTTAGGGTGTTGGCGTTCACGCGTAACCGGCGCCGGACACCCTACAACCGGCGCCGGTCGGGCCGGTTAAAATCATACACAGGTCGCATCTCAGACCTCATTTTCGAACCCTTCCCCCCAAACTTTGAGAACCCTTCGCCGGAAAACACCCCCAAACGCCCAAATCCGCCCGCCAAAACCAAAAATCACTCTTAGGAGCTCGGATTCAACATCAAACATCACTTCTAAATCTTCTTCGCCCCTATTCGAACATCGATTCAAGGTCCATGGCACCCAAACGAGGAAAAGGTGCTAGCTCTTCTTCTTCTTCCGTGCCCCGTTTCACCTCCCCGGAGAATGAAGCGTGGTACGAGACGAGAAAGAAATGGAAAATTGTTATTGAGAAAACTGTGGATCCACAACTAAATGAACTCTACCGGATCTCCGAGGCATTTGACGTTCTAGGGTGGGCTATCATGCTCACTCTAACTGGAGCATACTACCCGCGGCTTGTGCGGGAATTCTACGCCAACATTGAAAGGAAGAATGATCTCTACGGTGACATTGAAAGCACCGTCAAAGGTACAAAAATCACGGTGAGCGAACGCCGGCTTTGCAACCTACTCAACATCGTTGACGTAGGTACTCCCTTTTCCATGAACTCTCAAGTGGTGCTAAGCGACCTTGACTATGACGAAATAAGGGCAATGCAACTGTCCGGCGTCAATGAAGATCTTAGGGCCAAGACCCTAAATGTTCGGGAGAGACTAATCGTGTACCTTCTTGGTTTCAACATCCTGCCACGAGCTAGTGACACACACCTCATCCGACGGGTAGACCTCTACCTTTTGCACAAGATGGTCACCGGGCTCGGGCAGATTCGAGGCGTCCCCTTGGCCCCTCTTATCATGATGGACATGAAGAGCGTAGTCAAGACCAAAAGAGGTGACAAAAATTTCATTTACCCTCTTTTACTCACTATGATCTTCAGGAGCTTCGGCGTTGACCTTGAAAATGAAGAGGTGGAGTACACGACCGGATCCCAAGTACTCAATGCAAACACTATGGTCGCTCTCCACTACAAAAAGGTGGGGAACACATGGATACGAAAGGAGGAAGGGGATGACGAGGAGCAAGAAGTTGGAGATGAAGAGATGGGTGAAGCCCAACCACAATCGGCAGCCCGGCCACGGCGGACCATGACACAAAGCCTTGATTATCTAATCAACTCCATGGACCGGATGCACACAAGGATGGATACCTACGAGACTCGGCAAGAAGAACTTTACAACCGTTTCGACACCTTTGAGACACGTCAAGCGCAAATGGCGGAGCAATTCCAGGGGATTGACCAAAGGTTTTGGGACTTCACCCAACACTACTATAACCAATACGGGTATCCCCCTCCCGATCCACATCATTAAGTACCCCTTTGTTGTTATTTTCTAACACTCCTCTCCTCTAAACACACTTAATCGTGGATATTATTGGAAGTGTTTGTTTATTATGCATCATACATTGGGACAATGTATCTTAAGTGTGGGGGGGTGCATCTCATGGTGGTTAAACAATTTTTTTGTGCAAAATATTTTTGTTTTTAGGAAAGTAAAAAATTATTATATCTCTCTTTTTAATAGGCATTCGGTTGAGAAAGTTTTTTTTTTTATTATTACACACAAAACTATCATTTTTTTTAGATTTATTACACTACTTTTTACTCTTGAAAACAACTCCCAAAAAAAACAAATAAACCTTGTGACTAGAAAACATCATCCTCTTTCACTTCCAAATATGGTCAAAAAATTCATCTCAAATATTCAAGAACCATTTTGGAGTAGAAAACATCCTCATTTCTCATCAAATAATTTGGGACTACCAAAATGACCTTCAGTAAATACTTGTTGAGAACCATTCCAAATGAGTTATAAAAAAAAAAAAAAAAAAAAAGAATAGCTCATGGTCTCTTTCAAGAATCCCAATTGATTCATTTCTATACTGAAAAGTCAAAAACTCCCAAACGAAAACCGTTCTACACATCCAAAAAAAAAAAAAAACCCAGTCACAATCCACTCACCAATTCAAGAGTATTAGTAATTTTTCTAAAATCTAATGATATTTTTTGTGTGTGTAATAGAAAAAAAAGGGGTTTTGGACCGAGAATGATAAAAGAGTTATATACTTTTTTTTTACCTCTCTTGAAATTGAAAATATTTTTGTGCATATATATTTGTCAAACTAACCAAGGGATCCAAGACTAAAGATTTGCTCGAGGACTAGCAACGCTCAAGTGTGGGGGAATTTGATAAGCACAATAATTACTTATGTTTTACATAGGTAACTATATTTATCCGCACAAAAATATAGAGCGAAAACAGGTAAATATTCCAAAGTGTTCAAAAATGTGGAATATGGCTAGGAGCAACAAAAAAGGAGTCAAAAGTCAAAAGGGATCGAAAATCGGCACTTCTGGATAAATCGGAGGCACGAAGTTGAGAAGAAAAAGGAAGTAAACAATTTGGCGCAGTAACCGGCGCCGGACATACTCCAACCGGCGCCGGTTGGATTTTATTTTCCGAAAAAAATACACATGACCGGCGCCGGTCAGGCCAGAACCGGCGCCGGTTGGGTCGGATTCTGCTAAAAACACAGCAACGTGCTAGACGATTTTTGATGGGAAAACTTCATCTTCCTCAATGCTAATCAAATATTGCTTCCATATCTGATTGTTGGGTTCGAATAGACTAAAAGATGTCATTCTTTAGCCTATATAAACCCCTCAATTCATCATGCAAATACATTCCATTCCATAGATTAATTCTTAGCTTTTATATTTTTGTTCTTGGTATTTTCTTCAAGTTCTTGAGGAGGAAAGTTCATCCTCCGAAATCATTGGTGTTTAGGTATTATTTCCTTTGTAATTTCATGTTCCATTACATTTATTATTGTATTGTGATTAATATGAGCATTAGAAGCTAATTTCTTAGCTAAGGCTAGGGATGAATTTCTATGCCCACTAGGTGTTTGATAAAAGTTCTAAACCAATAAATTGTGATTGATCCTTTATATATTGATTGTTTATGACTATGGTGTACAACATAGAAGTATGTTAAATTTAGTTTATACTTGCAATTAACGTTGAAGTCTAAACTATGAACATTAAAGGATAAACATATATAGTACCGAGAATAGAAATATATCCGGTCTTATATGATACGGGTGTGATGTCTTGATATTCAACGGGGTTTTCGGTAGATGAATGTAAGCCGTAACGGGACTTACACGTAACGAAAACCACGCTCTCGCTGCCTTAACCGGAGTTGAGAATATATTAGCGACATCGTATTCATAATTATTGGTAAAGAACTAATATTCAACCCTATTAAAGCATTTAAGTGATTCCCGAAGCCTTAGTTGTTGTTATCATTTATCTTGAACTCAAAGTTAGTTAACGATTATCTTGTTGAACAAAAAGTGAAAAAACCAAAAATATAAAACACAAATCAAAATCCCTGCACTTTATTCAATTCTTCATTTAAAGTTATCTACTCTCGGACTTGAATTAAACAATGTTTCCTTGTGGATTCGACCCGGTATTTTACCGGAATTTATTACTATATCGGCACTTGTACACTTGCAAGTTCAAACCGATCAAGTTTTTGGCGCCGTTGCCGGGGAAACGGTCTTGTTTAATAAAGTCCTAAAAAAACTAATAAACCCTGAATTTATTCTTCACAACTTCACTTGATCTTGGAAGGATTTATTTTTGTGTGTGTAGATATTCCTTTGTGTTTGCATGCATTTACGAAGTCAAGGTTCTAAATTTCTTGAACCACTTGATCTTGAAATAGAAAGAACGTGCAAACACATTCGGAAGGAACAAAAAGCTACAAGGATGTTGCCAACATTGAACGAAAGGAAGGGACCCGTGATGGCCGCCACGCCATCTTGCATCACTTTGAGCGAGGAAGCAAGAGACTATGAGCTAAGGCAAAGCTACTTCAACGCTATGCCTCAGTTTCATGGTTTACTTGGGGAAAACCCGCTCAACTTCATCACGGAATTCTACGGATTCATTCAAGGAATCCCTAGAAATGGCTTGGCGGAGGATCAACTTAAGCTCAAATGCTTCCCTTATACTCTTAAAGGGGCGGCAAGAGGATGGTTCCTAGAACAAGCTCCGGCAAGCTACACAACATGGGAAGGTATATACAATGCTTTCATGTCTAAATACTACACGCCCACCATGACTCAAGAGCTTAGACAACGCATTTTCAATTTCAAACAACAAAATGGTGAGCTCTTTCAAGATGCATGGCGGCGTTTCAAATCATTGCTAAGGGAATGCCCACATCACCGCATTCCCCTAGACCTTCAAATTGATACGTTCTACAATGGTTTGAATGCATCTTGCCAAGCCATTGTGGACAATCGAGCCGAGGGCTATATTGGCAACAAGAATGAAACCGAAGCACTCCGAATCATTGAATCCATTGCTTCGAATCCTCAACTCCAAGGAGGAGATTACAAAGTGGTCGGGATTAATGAAATCTCCATCACGACGGAGATAAACAAAAGGCTTGAAGAAATGGAATCAAAGATTGAACACAAGTTCCAAACGGCTCTACAAGCCGTATTGGGAGGAGTCAAGCAAATAGCCAACGTAGAGAGCATACCAAGCCCGGAAAGTGATTTATCCCAACATCTTGAAGAGGTAAATTATATGAACTCTTACGGGAATCGGGGGAACAATAACTATTCAAATCAACAAAGGTGGAAGCCACAAGCTAGTTCCTCACAACTTCAATCCGGAGCACCTAATTTTGGGCAAACCAAGGAGACCACCATGGAGGATATGATGCAATTCATGTCCAAAAGCATGGCAAGCATGAAGGCCCAAAATGAGGAGAATCACCATAGAGTGGAGGCATCCATTGGGAATCTTCACTCTCAATTCACCAAGTTGGATCTTCGCTTTGAAGATCAAAATATAAAGCTTAATCAACGCATCGACACCATTGAGCAATACACCAAGGCATCCATTCGGAATCTTGAAGTTCAAATGGGACAACTTGCCCAAAAAGTAAGTTCTAGGGAGCAAGGCAAATTTCCTACAACCACGGAGATGAACCCGAGGGAAAACGTAATGGCCATTACCACAAGGAGTGGTAAGACAATGGAGGATCCAAAGATGTCGGAAGAGGAGGAGATCCCGGAAAAACAAAACGAAGGTGAAAGTGAGGAGCATATGATGCCACCATCGAACATGGCTAATTATGTTCCTCCCATTCCATATCCTCAAAGGTTAAAGAAAAAGAATGATGGTGCTCAATATAGAAAATTTCTTGATATTTTTACTAAATTGAGCATCAACATTCCATTTGCCGAAGCTATAGCGGAAATTCCATCTTATGCCAAATTCTTGAAGGGTATTCTCTCAAATAAGAAAAAATTGGCGGAATTTGCTACCATTGCCCTCACGGAGGAGTGTAGTGCTATCCTACAAAACAAACTCCCTCCTAAATTGAAGGACCCCGGAAGCTTCACGGTACCGTGTTCTATCGGCAAAATTGGAGAGGTAAGATCCCTTTGTGATCTTGGTGCTAGTATCAACCTCATGCCCCATTCCTTATTTAAAAAGCTTGGTGTGGGGGGACTGCAATCTACTACAATAGCTTTACAACTAGCGGATAGATCAATCCGCTACCCTATTGGAGTTATGGAGGATGTGCTTGTCAAAGTTGGGAAATTCTATTTTCCTGTGGATTTTCTTATTTTAGAAATGGAGGAAATGGAGATCCCGATTATTCTTGGAAGAGCATTTCTAGCCACTGCAGCAGCCCTCATTGATGTCAAAAACGGAATTGTCAAATTCCGTGTTGGAGATGAAGAACAAGAGTTTCATGTTTGGGACTCCCTGAAAAAGCACCATGATGAACCCTCTTGTTTTAGCATTGACATTCTTGACACATTAACTCAAGAATGCTTTGGAAAGATGATTCATGAAGATCCCTTGGAGACTTGCATCATGCTAGGGTGCAATGAAAAAGAAGAAAGCCATGAACTTCTTGAAGAAGTTATGTACTTGCAAGCCGGAGCTCCTTTCAAACATTTCCGACAAAAATTTGAAGATCTTGGAACAAGTAAGTCCACATTAAAACCATCTATTGAAGTTCCACCAAAACCATCTTTGAAAACTCTACCGGAGCATCTCAAATATGCATTTCTTGGAGATAACTCAACTTTCTCGGTAGTAATTTCTTCTTCACTCACATCTCTACAAGAAGAAAAATTACTACGGGTATTGAGAGAGCACAAAACATCCATTGCATGGTCCTTGGCGGATATCAAGGGTATTAGCCCTTCTCTTTACATGCACCGGATTTTTATGGAGGAAAATCATAAACCTACGGTAGAACACCAAAGGCGGCTAAACCCCAACATGAAAGAGGTAGTTAAGGAGGAAGTTCTCAAACTCCTTGACTATGGTATAATTTACCCCATTTCGGATAGTAAATTTGTAAGCCCCGTTCAAGTCGTACCAAAGAAGGGTGGAATCACGGTGGTGGCCAATAGTAAGAATGAATTAATTCCTACTAGAATGGTCACCGGTTGGAGGATGTGCATAGACTACCGGAAATTAAACTCCGGCACAAGGAAGGACCACTTTCCCCTTCCATTCATGGATGAGATGTTGGAGCGTGTTGCGGGCAATGAATTCTTTTGTTTCTTGGATGGGTTCTCCGGCTATTTTCAAATAGCTATCTCTCCCGAGGATCAAGAAAAGACAACATTCACATGTCCTTTTGGCACATTTGCCTATAGAAGGATGCCGTTCGGATTATGCAACGCCCCCGGAACATTTCAAAGATGTGTCATGGCAATTTTTGCGGATATGGTGGGGGACTTCATGGAGGTATTCATGGATGATTTTTCTGTTTTTGGAAATTCTTTTGAGTCATGTTTACTTTCCCTTGAGAAAGTATTAACTCGGTGTGAAGAAACCGACTTGGCTCTCAATTGGGAGAAATGTCATTTCATGGTGACCGAAGGGATTGTCTTGGGGCACAAAATTTCCCCCAATGGCATTGAAGTAGATCAAGCAAAAATTGAAGTCATAAAGACGCTGCCTCCTCCACACTCGGTGAAAGCTATCCGGAGTTTTCTAGGGCATGCCGGTTTTTACCGGCGATTCATCAAAGATTTCTCTAAAATCGCCAAACCTCTATGCGATTTATTAGCCAAAGATGTCCCATTTGAAATCACCCCAACTCGGCTCAAAGCTTTCAACACTCTAAAGGAAGCTCTCACAACGGCCCCTATTATCACATCACCGGATTGGTCTCTTCCATTCGAATTGATGTGTGATGCAAGCGATCATGCTATTGGTGTAGTACTTGGGCAAAGAAAAGAAAAGAAACTTCATGCCATATACTATGCATCGAGGTTGCTCCATGACGCAGAGCTCAATTATGCCACCACCGAGAAGGAATTCTTAGCCGTCATCTATGCTTTTGACAAATTCCGATCATACCTAATCGGCCAAAAAGTGATTGTTTATACCGATCACTCCGCCATCAAATATCTCATGAACAAGAAGGATGCCAAACCAAGGTTAATTCGTTGGGTTTTACTACTCCAAGAATTTGACCTTGAAATCCGAGACAAAAAAGGGAGTGAAAATCATGTGGCGGATCATCTTTCACGACTTGAAAGCACCTCAAATGACAAGAAGGAGGAGGAGATACGAGACGATTTCCCATATGAACAAATCATGGCTATCAAAGAGGTACAACTACCATGGTTCACTGATTTCATTAATTTTCTTGCAAAAGAAATTCTCCCTCCATCACTCACTTTCCATCAAAGGAAGAAATTCCTAAGTGATGTGAAACATTACTATTGGGATGAACCATATCTGTTCAAACATTGTGCCGACGGAATTATTAGAAGATGCATCCCCGATGAGGAAATTATGTCTGTTTTGAACCATTGCCACAACCTTCCTTGTGGTGGCCACCATGGTCCGGATCGGACAGCGGCGAAGGTGCTCCAATGTGGTTTTTTTTTGCCAACTCTATTCAAAGATGCAAGGAGTTATGTGAAAGCTTGTGATCGATGTCAAAGAACCGGAAATCTTAGCCGAAGGAATGAAATGCCTCAAAATATGATCCTTGTGGTTGAGCTCTTTGATGTATGGGGACTGGATTTCATGGGACCTATCCCTAAATCATACGGGAAAAGCTATATCCTTGTAGCAGTAGACTACGTCTCCAAGTGGGTGGAGGCAATAGCTCTACCCGACAACACAAGCAAAAGTGTGGGGGAATTCGTGAAGAAAAACATTTTTTCACGTTTCGGTGTGCCCCGTACCATCATAAGTGACAATGGCACACATTTCAAGAATGCCCATTTTTCTGGCTTGCTAAAGAAATATGGGTGCAATTTCCGAACCGGGGCAGCCTATCATCCACAAACCAATGGGCAAGTTGAAGTATCCAACCGAGAGATTAAATCAATTCTAGAGAAAACAGTCACCACCTCTAGAAAAGATTGGGCATTAAAATTAGATGATGCGCTATGGACATACCGGACAGCTTACAAAACACCGTTGGGTATGTCGCCATACCGGCTTGTTTATGGGAAGTCATGCCATCTTCCCGTAGAACTTGAACACAAAGCACGGTGGGCACTCTCCAAGCTAAATCTTGAGCCTGCACTCTCAAGGGAGAGGAGGATGTTCCAAATGGCAGAACTTGAAGAACTCCGAAGGGATGCATATGAGAATTCTCGCATCTACAAGGAAAGGGCAAAAGCTTGGCATGACAAAAACATCAACCGAAGGGATTTCTACGTCGGCCAAAAGGTACTACTCTTCAACTCTAGATTTCGCCTTTTTCCCGGAAAGCTAAAAACCCGATGGTCAGGACCATTCACAATCACTGAGGTCCGACCATACGGCTCAATGATGATTCAAAACGGTGATCAAACACCATTTCTTGTAAATGGTCACCGACTTAAGCCATACATGGAGTACCATAACACCTTGGCAACCACCACTTGCAAATTGAAGGACTAGAAAGGTACGTTGCGTCGGGCCTATGACGTTAAACTGAGCGCTAATTGGGAGGCAACCCAACAACAAAAAAAAATCAATTATAAATAAGGATGTTTGGTCATGCATATTCATTTTTATTTATAAATTGAATAAAAATCAATTATAAATAAATCTGTTTATAAACATTCACATTTATTTATAATTGAAACAAACAAAAAAAAAATATAAAATTTTCAAGGACCGGCGCCGGTCGGCCACATAACCGGCGCCGTACGATTCCAGAGACTTTAGGGTGTTGGCGTTCACGCGTAACCGGCGCCGGACACCCTACAACCGGCGCCGGTCGGGCCGGTTAAAATCATACACAGGTCGCATCTCAGACCTCATTTTCGAACCCTTCCCCCCAAACTTTGAGAACCCTTCGCCGGAAAACACCCCCAAACGCCCAAATCCGCCCGCCAAAACCAAAAATCACTCTTAGGAGCTCGGATTCAACATCAAACATCACTTCTAAATCTTCTTCGCCCCTATTCGAACATCGATTCAAGGTCCATGGCACCCAAACGAGGAAAAGGTGCTAGCTCTTCTTCTTCTTCCGTGCCCCGTTTCACCTCCCCGGAGAATGAAGCGTGGTACGAGACGAGAAAGAAATGGAAAATTGTCATTGAGAAAACTGTGGATCCGCAACTAAATGAACTCTACCGGATCTCCGAGGCATTTGCCGTTCTAGGGTGGGCTATCATGCTCACTCTAACTGGAGCATACTACCCGCGGCTTGTGCAGGAATTCTACGCCAACATTGAAAGGAAGAATGATCCCTACGGTGACATTGAAAGCACCGTCAAAGGTACAAAAATCACGGTGAGCGAACGCCGGCTTTGCAACCTACTCAACATCGTTGACGTAGGTACTCCCTTTTCCATGAACTCTCAAGTGGTGCTAAGCGACCTTGACTATGACGAAATAAGGGCAATGCACCTGTCCGGCGTCAATGAAGATCTTAGGGCCAAGACCCTAAATGTTCGGGAGAGACTAATCGTGTACCTTCTTGGTTTCAACATCCTGCCACGAGCTAGTGACACACACCTCATCCGACGGGTAGACCTCTACCTTTTGCACAAGATGGTCACCGGGCTCGGGCAGATTCGAGGCGTCCCCTTGGCCCCTCTTATCATGATGGACATAAAGAGCGTAGTCAAGACCAAAAGAGGTGACAAAAATTTCATTTACCCTCTTTTACTCACTATGATCTTGAGGAGCTTCGGCGTTGACCTTGAAAATGAAGAGGTGGAGTACACGACCGGATCCCAAGTACTCAATGCAAACACTATGGTCGCTCTCCACTACAAAAAGGTGGGGAACACGTGGATACGAAAGGAGGAAGGGGATGACGAGGAGCAAGAAGTTGGAGATGAAGAGATGGGTGAAGCCCAACCACAATCGGCAGCCCGGCCACGGCGGACCATGACACAAAGCCTTGATTATCTAATCAACTCCATGGACCGGATGCACACAAGGATGGATACCTACGAGACTCGGCAAGAAGAACTTTACAACCGTTTCGACACCTTTGAGACACGTCAAGCGCAAATGGCGGAGCAATTCCAGGGGAGTGACCAAAGGTTTGGGGACTTCACCCAACACTACTATAACCAATACGGGTATCCCCCTCCCGATCCACATCATTAAGTACCCCTTTGTTGTTATTTTCTAACACTCCTCTCCTCTAAACACACTTAATCGTGGATATTATTGGAAGTGTTTGTTTATTATGCATCATACATTGGGACAATGTATCTTAAGTGTGGGGGGGTGCATCTCATGGTGGTTAAACAATTTTTTTGTGCAAAATATTTTTGTTTTTAGGAAAGTAAAAAAATTATTATATCTCTCTTTTTAATAGGCATTCGGTTGAGAAAGTTTTTTTATTATTATTACACACAAAACTATCATTTTTTTTAGATTTATTACACTACTTTTTACTCTTGAAAACAACTCCCAAAAAAAAAACAAATAAACCTTGTGACTAGAAAACATCATCCTCTTTCACTTCCAAATATGGTCAAAAAATTCATCTCAAATATTCAAGAACCATTTTGGAGTAGAAAACATCCTCATTTCTCATCAAATAATTTGGGACTACCAAAATGACCTTCAGTAAATACTTGTTGAGAACCATTCCAAATGAGTTATAAAAAAAAAACAAAAAAAAAAAGAATAGCTCATGGTCTCTTTCAAGAATCCCAATTGATCCATTTCTATACTGAAAAGTCAAAAACTCCCAAACGAAAACCGTTCTACACATCCAAAAAAAAAAAAAAAAAAAACCCAGTCACAATCCACTCACCAATTCAAGAGTATTAGTAATTTTTCTAAAATCTAATGATATTTTTTGTGTGTGTAATAGAAAAAAAAAGGGGTTTTGGACCGAGAATGATAAAAGAGTTATATACTTTTTTTTTTACCTCTCTTGAAATTGAAAATATTTTTGTGCATATATATTTGTCAAACTAACCAAGGGATCCAAGACTAAAGATTTGCTCGAGGACTAGCAACGCTCAAGTGTGGGGGAATTTGATAAGCACAATAATTACTTATGTTTTACATAGGTAACTATATTTATCCGCACAAAAATATAGAGCGAAAACAGGTAAATATTCCAAAGTGTTCAAAAATGTGGAATATGGCTAGGAGCAACAAAAAGGAGTCAAAAGTCAAAAGGGATCGAAAATCGGCACTTCTGGATAAATCGGAGGCACGAAGTTGAGAAGAAAAAGGAAGTAAACAATTTGGCGCAGTAACCGGCGCCGGACATACTCCAACCGACGCCAGTTGGATTTTATTTTCCGAAAAAAATACACATGACCGGCGCCGGTCAGGCCAGAACCGGCGCCGGTTGGGTCGGATTCTGCTAAAAACACAGCAACGTGCTAGACGATTTTTGATGGGAAAACTTCATCTTCCTCAATGCTAATCAAATATTGCTTCCATATCTGATTGTTGGGTTCGAATAGACTAAAAGATGCCATTCTTTAGCCTATATAAACCCCTCAATTCATCATGCAAATACATTCCATTCCATAGATTAATTCTTAGCTTTTATATTTTTGTTCTTGGTATTTTCTTCAAGTTCTTGAGGAGGAAAGTTCATCCTCCGAAATCATTGGTGTTTAGGTATTATTTCCTTTGTAATTTCATGTTCCATTACATTTATTATTGTATTGTGATTAATATGAGCATTAGAAGCTAATTTCTTAGCTAAGGCTAGGGATGAATTTCTATGCCCACTAGGTGTTTGATAAAAGTTCTAAACCAATAAATTGTGATTGATCCTTTATATATTGATTGTTTATGACTATGGTGTACAACATAGAAGTATGTTAAATTTAGTTTATACTTGCAATTAACGTTGAAGTCTAAACTATGAACATTAAAGGATAAACATATATAGTACCGAGAATAGAAATATATCCGATCTTATATGATACGGGTGTGATGTCTTGATATTCAACGGGGTTTTCGGTAGATGAATGTAAGCCGTAACGGGACTTACACGTAACGAAAACCACGCTCTCGCTGCCTTAACCGGAGTTGAGAATATATTAGCGACATCGTATTCATAATTATTGGTAAAGAACTAATATTCAACCCTATTAAAGCATTTAAGTGATTCCCGAAGCCTTAGTTGTTGTTATCATTTATCTTGAACTCAAAGTTAGTTAACGATTATCTTGTTGAACAAAAAGTGAAAAAACCAAAAATATAAAACACAAATCAAAATCCCCGCACTTTATTCAATTCTTCATTTAAAGTTATCTACTCTCGGACTTGAATTAAACAACGTTTCCTTGTGGATTCGACCCGGTATTTTACCGGAATTTATTACTATATCGGCACTTGTACACTTGCAAGTTCAAACCGATCAAAAACCATGCATTAACATAAAACTACTAAAGCGATAAAACCATGCACGTAGTGCTTATTTAAGCCCATAAATTGCTTTGCGAAGATGACAAACATAGTGAGGGAACTAAGGATGAACAAACCCAGGGGCTGACGCATATAAACCTCCTCCGTAAGGTGACAATGAAAGAACACATTTTTAACATCTAACTAGCGGATTTGCCAGCCAAATGAGACAACTAAAGTGAGAACAAGGCGAACGGTCATGGGTTTAACGACCGGACTAAATGTTTCCGAAAAATCCACACCTGCCTGTTGATTAAAACCTTGAGCAACTAGACCCGCGCCTTAAGCCACTCAATGGAACCATCAGAATTAAACTTTGTTTTATAAATCCATTTCGAGCCGACCACATTCTGGCTAGTATTGGGAGGGATTAATTCCCAAGTGTTATTGTTAATAAGTGCATTAAATTCCTCGGCCATGGTCGCTCTCCATTTAAAATCTTTGTTAGTCTGAGAAAAGCAAGATGGATCACATGTCGCAATATCCGTTTTTGAAATTAAAAATTTGTTTCGGTTTAAAAATCCCAGATTTTGAACGAGTTTGCGTGGGATGACAGTTTATAGGGGGAGGGGTGGCGCCTGAGAAAACTAAATCGGTGGATGTGGTGGATGGTTCGGCAGGGGGGAGGCGGGGATGTTGGTTGGCTGGTCGTACTGGAAGACAAGGGAGACGAGGGGGAGGGGCATGAGGTGTGTGGACCGTGAGTGTGCGCGGTGGGGGAATTGGTGGGTTGGGGAATGATGTTGGTCACAGAGGCAAGGTCCTGGGAGGGAAGATGGGGTGATGAAGGTGCGGCAGTAACTGCCGAGGGACTGGAGGGTGAAGCCATCGACGACGCAACAGGCCAGGTGAGTGTATCAACGAAAGAAGATGTGGAAGTAGATATGAGTTCATAATACGGAAAATGATTTTCATGAAAGCGCACATTCTGATTAATATAAATTTTGCCAGTTTTAGGATCCAAACAACGATATCCTTTATATGCAGGAGCATATCATAAAAATACACACAATACCGATCTGGGTGATAGCTTATTGGGAGAGGTGGCATTAAAATTAGGAAAACAGGCACCCAAAAACGCGCATAAAGGAGAAGTGTGGAGAATGATGGAATAATTTTTCAAAGGGAGATAAACCATTTAACTTAGGAGAAGGGAGATGATTAATAATATAGGTAGCGGTGTAGACGGCGTCAACCCAGAATTTAGCCGGCATATTTGCTTCAAAGAGCATAGTTCGGGCTAATTCTAAGAGATTACGATGTTGACGTTCAGCAACCCCATTTTGCTGGGGAGTGTCTGGGCAGGATTTTCTAAACTGAATGCCATTCTGTAAGAAAATAGTCCGCATACCAATATTATCAAACTCACCCCCTCCATCACTTTGAAAAATTTTAATCTTACGATCTAGCAAATTCTCCACCGTTAATTTATAATTATGAAAATGACGAATGACTTCATCTTTACGGCGCATTGGATACAACCAAGTAAAGCGAGAAAAATCATCAATGAAAAGAACATAATTTTTAAAACCATATTCAGATAAAACAGGAGATTGCCACACTTCTGAATGAATCAAATATAACGGTACTGGACTTATGAAAATTTTCCTGAAAAGGTAAATATTGAGATTTGCCTAAACGGCATGAAATACAGTCATGAGAAAAATTTGATGTGCTGAAAATAGAGCCAAATTTCTTGAGCCTATCTAAAATGCGACTTCCACATTGGCCCAACCGTCGATGCCAGACCGGACCAGGTGCAACGTGAGTACTAAGGGCAAGAGGCGTGGAAAAGGTAATCGGGTAAACCCCACCGTCACCGGAACCCCAATGTGAGTACCAGATTGACCCCTCCATCACTTTGATTCTTCGTGAAGAATCGCCTTGTGCAGCCTTCCAACCCCTAAGAACAATAGCCCCAACCTCCATAACTTGTTGCCATGTCATTGTCTTATGCTTCCAAACCTTATCATTCCGCGACTTCCAGATACTCCACAAGATAGTAATAAAAGAACCCAATTCTTCCTGTTGCATGTTATCAAAATAGCCTCGAACCCAATCATTAAAAGACTCACCTTGTCGCATAAAATGAATGCCAAGGTGCTGCCAAACAGCTTCAGCAACTCTGCAATACCGGAATAAGTGATCTTCCGTTTCAGAATCTTCCTCACACACCTTACAAACATTATCAATATTGACTCTTCTCCTTCTCAAGTTAGACGCAGTAGGTAAAACACCCGACATAAGCTGCCAAAAGAAGCATTTTATTTTGGGAGGGATACACAAGTTCCACATTTTTGTCCACCCCAACCAACTGCTAGCATCGTATTCACCCCGCAACATTTTATACCCTAATCTTACGGTGTAAACTCCTTTTGAGTCCTCATTCCACCACACACCATCGTCGACCTTCCTACTACTTAACGGAATAGAAAGTATGGCCTTACTCTCTTCCATCGAGAACAATGCATCAATCTTTTGGACATTCCAGCACTGCCCATCCTCAGATAAAAGTGCTGCCACGTTCATGTTGGCAATTCCGGTCGGAGGAGGTGTGTGAATCCTACCGCCCCCTCCCCTGGCAGCCACCGCTCCCTCCACACGTAAGTCGACTGACCGTTTCCTATTTTCTTGCGTAGGCCTCGTTCAACAAACTCCTGAGTTTGAATCAAACTACTCCACACGAATGAGGGATTATACCCCAATTTAGCTTTGAAAATTGGGGTATAATCCCAATTTTGCTTTGAAAATTCTGCTCACTAACGAATCAGGGCTTTTAATAATCCTCCAAGCTTGCTTCCCAAGCATTGCTATATTAAACTCGTGTATCGACCGAAATCCCATTCCACCCTTCTGTTTCGAATAACAGAGGGATTGCCAACTCTTCCATCGTAGGCCCCGTCGAGAATGGTCTGACCCCCATCACCAATAGCCATTCAGGATGCCCTCTATCTCCGAACACAACTCTTTAGGGAGCAGGAACACATTCATTGCGTATGTTGGCATAGCCTGAATAACTGTTTTCAACATGCATGATTTCACGACCCTCCTTTGAAAGGAACCCGCGGTTCCAACTTTGAATTCTCTTCAAAATGCGCTCTCGTAAATAACCCAAAATATCCATCTTCTTCCTGCCTATCAAAGCCGGAAGGCCTAAATATCTCGGGTTTGTTTCTTCGCTGCTAACTTCCAAAAAAGTACTCACCTGAGTTCTGGAGTCCCCTCCCAAATTTGGACTGAACATAATCGAAGTCTTTTGGTAGTTAACCTTCTGACCTGAGACTTCCTCATAAGATTGCAAAAGATTTTTAACCGTTTGGCATTCCCCATCTCTAGCCCTGAAAAAGAGATAACTATCATCAGCAAAAAACAAATGTGACACTCGAGGCGCCCCTCTCACCACTGATATACCCACAATATTTCCCATGCACTCTTGTTTGCGAATCATAGCACTCAGTCCCTTGGCGACCGGGATAAATAAGTAAGGAGACAATGGGTCTCCCTGCCGCAAACCTCTTTTAGGATTAATCGGACCCACCATATTACCATCAAATGGAATATAATACTCCACTGGACCAATACACTGCATAATTAAATTTATCCACTTCTGGTCAAACTCCATAATTTTCATAACAGCTTCAAGATATCCCCACTCAACCCTATCAAATTTAAGAGCAACAAAACCATCTTTCCCCTGCCTCTTATGTTTCAGATAATGGATAGATTCAAAAGCCACCATAACATTATCTACAATTGATCTACCAGGTACAAACGCACTTTGATTTGTAGAGACCAACTTTTCCAAAACACATTTTAGTCTATTTGCAAGTACTTTGGCAAATTTTTTTAATAAAACATTGCAAAGCGCAATAGGCCGCCAATCGCTTAAAGACTCCGACTTACCTTTCTTCGGCATTAGGACTAAATTAGTTTGGTTCACCTCCGTTGGTATCCCCCTCCTGTGAATAGGTGCTGACAAAATTTTACAATGTCCTCCCCCATAATGTCCCAATAATGCTGATAAAAACCCGGATTAAAGCCATCCGGCCCTGGAGCTTTCTCGGGATGCATAGAAAAAACCGCCCTTTTCACTTCAAGAGCAATAACTGGTCTTAGAAGATTTTGGTCTTGACTTGCATAGACTCGTGCTATGCCATCTAGGTACCCATCTTCAATGTTGGTACTAGTGGAATCAAATATCTCAGAGAAATAGTCATAAACCATTGCTCTTAATTTATCTCTATTCTTTTCCCATTTGCCATTGGGAAGTAGAAGCCCTTTCAACTGATTCTGCCGCCTCATTTGCTTTACCGTATTGTGATTTTTTTTTTATTTTTGTCGCCCTCCTTAAGCCAAAACTCCTTAGCCCACTGTCTCCAAAATGTGTTTTGTTTCTGCAGTAAATCTAATAACACATCTTTCACCCTCTGGAATTCAAGACCATTCCACTTCCCCCTTTCGCCTGCAAAGCCGCCAACATGTTTTTGCAAACTTCAATTCGAGTCTGAAAACCAACACACCGAGACCTGCTCCAACAATCAAGCTCAACACCACACCCTTTTATCCTCTGCCAAACATACAAGCTTTGGGAATTCAACCAAGTACGTTGTATGATTTCTCTGCATTGATCATCTTTGAACCACATATTTTCAAACTTGAAAGAGCGTATTCTCCGACTCCTGCCTTCCTTAGCTGGTCTTACATACAACATGAGGTGATCACTGGATGGGCCCTCTAGCGAACTAGCTTGATAACCAGAGAACAACGATAGCCAGTCTTCGTTTGCCAGCACTCGGTCCAGCTTTTCCTCAATCCAACGTGGAGTTCCTTTGCACCTTTCCCAGGTCCATTGATAACCCTCAGAAGCAACATTTTTAAGTCCACTGCTCCAGAGTGCTTCCCTAAATCCCCTGATTAACCAGTGAGGTTGAGGAGTTCTTCTTCTCCTCTCGCTTTCAAACAAGATGTCGTTAAAAGTCTCCCATGAGAAGCCAAGGTTTCCCAGAACTCTGAGATAGACGCTTAATCAGCTCCCAAGACTCACGCCTCCTGCTGCGTTTAGGGTATCCGCAGTATCCCGTGAACCTCCATTGAGGGTCGTCCAGTTCCAGTTTAACTAAGCAGTCGATGAAGTTGCTTTCAAATCCCATAATTTCGATCGCAATGCTCTCACGCCACATAATACAGAGCCCCCAGCTCAGACCATTGCTATCAACTGCAAAACAGTGCTGAAAGCCTAATTGGCTTCAAATTTCTTCACACCTCTGTTTTGAAGTCTTCGTTTCCATCAAAATAAGAATTCCTAGCCTTTTGGACTGAATCACATCGATTAGCACTTGCACGGTAGCCAAATTACCTAAGCCACGGCAATTCCAGCTAACCACCGTCATGTCTCCTTTCCTCTAACCACTCCTGCCAATCCCAACCTGCTCGAGAACCCTGCGGCCCTGATGGATACTCTTCGCCTACACCTGACTGCATAAAAACAAAACGCCGAGCGATTGGGAAGTCGCCGGCCCCAAAACTAAGTGCAGACTATTACCCTAGCTGCGGCGTGGAGTACGCAGAAGGCACATGATTTTAATCTGAGGAACATGATAAACCCATTTTAAATGGAGAGGCCTTGATACAATGGATAATGACACATTACCAACAGTAGCAACCAATAAATTAGACCCATTAGCAACTATGACAGAAAGTGATCCGGAAGAAGAGAATTTATTAGACAAAATACCTTCGTGAGGGGTTATATGAGCACATGCACCGGAGTCAGGAAACCATACGGCCGATGTGGATTCACCAGTAGACACGGCTAGAGCAGGATTGGATGCTTGAACAAAACGGGATGAACGAGTAACACCAGAATGACCTGGAGAATGACAAATTTGGCAGACAATCGGAGGAGGAACAATACCAAAGCTATGCTCAAAAGATGGGGAGCCTGCAGATACATAATTCGTAACAGAAGTAGATAAAACATAACTAGTATAATACTGTGACTCAATGGAATTACCTACAACTGTACCTGACTGTCCCGGAGACTGAGATGGGTGCCCGACATACTGTCCATAGGGTGAGGGTGGATAAAAGCCATATGCCGGAGGAGGTCCGTCGCACCATCCACCACCAAAGGGAGGAGGCTGGCCATAGTTCCGTCCGCCACGACCACGACCTCCCCGACCACGCTGTCCGCGTCGGCCACCGCGGCCTCCCTGGCCGTACTGCATCTGCTGGGGCGGTGCTCCTCTAGGCGTTGCGGCAGGTTGTGGGGCAGCGGGTTGAGGTGCAGCGAACGCCGGGGATCCCATGCTTTGTTCTCGACGTCTTTGAAACAGCAACCATTGTTCTTGGTGAACCAACTTCATGAATAAATTCTCAAAAGTAAGACCCTCCGAGAACAAAATGAGTGGAGTAACAACAGATTGATAATCAGGGCCCAAACCAATGAGAGTTTGCTCTAGTAAATCTTTCATGGGAACTGGGGAATTTATGGCAGCCAGGGCATCAATAATATTTCTAATTTCTCGGAGATATTGTTCCATGGATTGGGATTCCTTTTTACGCAAAGTAGTGAGCATTGCTTTAAGCTCCATGGAACGGGCTAAACTAGCGGACATAAAACGAGATTCCAGATGATCCCAAATCGGACGAGCATGTTTAATAGTATGCACCTTTACCAAAACATCACGGGAAAGCGTAGCAAAAATCCAAGAACGTACAGTTTGATCCAATTTGAACTAGTGACAATATTCATTATTCATAACTTGACATTTTTGAATGTTCATCACATGCATGTGAGTGGTCACAATTGTTCCATCCAAAATACCAAGTAAACTATGAGATACCAAAAAGGATTCAAACTGCGAACGCCAGGGTAAATAATCTTCCACCGCATTTAACTTTGTAGTAACTATATTCGTGACGTTCATGGCAGAAAAACCCAAGGATTGAGATAGGGCTGCCAAGGAAGAAGTGCTGGATAAGGATGTTTTTACTTGGACTGTAATTTGCTGGTCTGGTCTGGTCTGAACTTGTATGGTCTGGTCTGGTCTGGTTTCTTTGTATTTTTCTAACTATCCAAGTCTGGTCTGGTCTGAACTGGTCTGGTCTGGTCTGATCTGGTCTGGGAGGAATTACAGTCCAAGTAAAAACATTCTAATACCTAATTCCAGGTGCCAATAGGAGGGATTTATGGAATGGCAGATAGCCCTGGAGAGCCGATAAGCGTGGAGCCGCCGAAAGATCTTCCTTGAGCGGCAGAAAAAATTGAGGCAACCGCTTCAAAATGTTGTCCGTCTGTGCAGGAGTGCGACGAGACCGGTGGGAGAGATGGAATTACCGGAGTCGTCAGAGACCACGTAAAAATGGGCGGAACCCGATTTCCAAATGTTAAAGGGGGAACTGTGGAAAGAGCCGGCGACCTGGAGAAGGATTGGGCGTACATCTCGCTCTGCGTCGGGCTGGGAACAAACATCGCAGCAGTGGGCGCAACCATGTTGGTCGATGATGCTGCGACAGTCGACATGTGAGCGGAAAAATAAAAATTAACCCTAAGGCTCAGTTACCATGTGAGAATAATATGGAAGCGTACCCAGAATGGTAGCCTCGGGAGTATTATTTATAATAAAAGAGTCCAAGATACATCAAGATTCATACTATAATTAGATGACCTAATTAATATTAATAAATACATTATTAGTTACTCTCGGTAGCATCTCAAAAAAGATCTTTTATTTTTTGAAAAACTCTTAAAAATTCTCATGTCAAATATACAACTAGAAACTTTTAGAGACTTTTTAAACCGTATAAAATCTAGAAGACAGAGACTTATATCTGCCAAACATGCATTGTATGCTGGGTTGATTAAAATAGCGGGTATGTTGGATCATTAAAGACAAGCGAAAACCTAACCTTTCATTAAGTGCCCATTTGACGGCAATTGTTTCAACTTATCGGCTTTAGTAATCAACTTCTTTGTTAAGCATGTAAAATTTGATGTCGCACGTTAATCAAAATATATTCTGGTATAATTGATAGAAATTGGTGAAGCTGAATATTTTAGTTATTTTTACCTATTTTTATTTTATTGATAAAATATGTTTTAAGTATAGTTTTTCATACTTTTTCGGATCCAACCGTTTCATTCAGAGCTTCACCACTTTCAACGCACTCAAAGGATTCAGTCAATTTTAAAATTATCAAACAAACTTTAAGCTTTTAAAGTTCTATGCCAAATGAGTAAATGACATCCTCAAAAGGAACATCTAAAATAAGTAATCCAAATACGAGTATCAAATTGGGGCAGATGATGTATTTTATTACGTGTGGAAAATTATTATTATCCCTCGAGGTTATGTCACAAATTACTCAAGCAATCTTGTATTTTAAAAAATTAATTAGTTACCCATAAATTGTAATCACACTCATAGTTTACCCCTCATGTTAATATTTATCTAATTAAACTTCACATAGCTTGGGTCAATAAACGATTTAAAAATGATTTCTTTTAAAAATATTACTAAAATGAAATTTATTCAAATAAAAATGATTAATAGTTAATATCATAATAATATAAATTTAAAAATTAAACACAAATTATTTTCTAAAATGAATTATGATTTGATCAAATTTCAAATCTTCAAGCATAATTTCCCCCGAGTTTGGCTGCGGTTCAAGATAAAAATGTCAATAGCCGGAATCCTGGAGGCGTCAATTTCTAGGCGAATCGGCGATTTAAACATTATGGAATTACAGGAGTGCCACCAGCCTTCACCTAACACCCTACTGCTGCCATGATCTTATTCAGCTTCCTCCGTCACCTACAAGGAAAGAATCAACTGGATTCCGTAATAGTCTAGCACATATATACGAATTACGTACATCTAAACCCATACGTAGCAATACATTAATCAGCATTTTCTCTGATCTGCTATTTTCTTTTTCCGAAATGCTCAACTCCGAGAATTGGTTTCGGAATGTGAGTCCCCTATATCCCGGCGAAGTTCAATTCTCAACCAGCGCTTCTGCGAATTCGATCGGAGTGTTTAATGGAGGAGGGTTGTTTTTAGAAGATTCAGTTCCGGCTTCGTTCGTATCGTTTGTCACCAAGCGGAGCTCTTCAGCGTCAACGTCTAATACCGTTTCGTTTGCCGCTTGGTGCGATCGCTTGAGATTGATAGGCGTGGAGCTTTGCCAGAAGGGAGGGAGAGAGGTGTTCTTGTCCGTGTCTTTGACGGTGAATGGAGGGAACGGGGGTGTTGGTGAGGAGTCGAGCGAGGTTTTGGAGCGGGGCAGGGAGAATGACTTGAATTGTGAAGTGGATGTATTTCGGCAGGCTGAGGAGGAGAAGCCTAGGGTTCGTAGTGGAGGTCAGCGCGCTTTGAACGTTACCAAACATCTCTGGGCTGGAGCTTTTGCTGCCATGGTCTCTAGGTAATAGTTTCAAGTTTCAACATCACCCATAAATAAATTTGTTGGTCGTTAGACGATAACACTATATTAGTGCTATTTCAATTGCAAATGGAATTGAAAGTTAACCAATAAAGTTACCGATTTTCTAATTGATGCTCTGGTACAGTGGTATTTATGCTAAACTCTCACATTCTGCAGTGTCATAATGTGCCCTGGACTCTTGCATCTTATTTTCTGTTGTCAGAGTTCAATGTTTTATCTCCTTCATCTGTCAATAACTTATTGGTCATGTAATATGAGGAGGGGAAGGCTGCCTGAGTGCGGCAAAGTAAAATGTGCGTGTCTAAGGCTCCATTTTGGTTATGTTTGGTATGATGTTAAGAACCATGTAGTATGATAAGTATTTCATTTCATTTCATTTACCCCAGTGCCGCAAAGGCTCCCACCTATGGTAGGGTAAGGGGTTGGATGTATGCAGTCTTACCCCTGTACTAAAGCACAGAGAGACTGTTTCCGGATGACCCATAGTGAAAATCGCGTCCAAAATTGCATGGACTTACTGTTGTTCCATAATAAAGAAGTGCAGACAGTTTAATGAGCCATTTTGCTTTATTCCGTCATAATCTCAAGAGTCAAGACAGTTTAGTATGATAAGTATTAATGAATTGAATTACATGTATTCCTTTTCTTAAGAATTTGTAATCAACTCTACATCCAAAAATGTATGGAGTAACAATTACACCCCAAATTGATCATCGGGCGTTTGCAATTTTTCGAAGAGGATGACACCCAACATTAAAAACCGTCTCTACTCTGTACTATGCCACATAAGTATACAATGTACTTGTCTTTAGGTTGAACTTTGCATTTTTTCGAATAGGATGACACCCTACACAAAAAACAGGCTTTACTCGTTACTATGGAAGAGAAGCAGTACACATAATCCTTCATCTGGAATATTGTAAAGACCTTTTTATTCTTGTGTTGGTCAGAACCTTTGTTGCACCTTTAGAGAGACTAAAGTTGGAGTACATGGTCCGTGGTGAGCAGAAGAAGCTTTTTGATCTCATTGGGACAATTGCAGCTAGTCAAGGGATTAAGGGATTTTGGAAAGGGAATTTTGTCAATATTTTGAGAACTGCTCCTTTTAAAGCTATCAACTTCTATTCCTATGAAAAATATAAAGATCTGCTGGTCAAAGACTCTGGACATCGAGAAGCAAATAACTTTGAGATGTTTGTTGCTGGGGCAGCTGCTGGAATAACTGCTACTGTGCTCTGCATACCTATGGACACTGTGAGTATTTTATTTAGACCCCGGTTGAATTATCTGATTACTAGTGGGCGTTTAGCTTGGGTAATCTGAGATTACTTTGGGTGGTAGGATTTAGGAATATAATGCACAGTTACCTTTTCGAGTTAAAATATTCATAGTGTGGTAATATGTGATTACCTTGTTGGATTTGGGTTTTCACATCATCAGATCAGATCACTTAGAAAATAAGGTAATCATGGAGGTAATCAGATTACCTTGGATTTCACAGGTATCATATGATAACAGTCAATAAAATTCCATTCCTTCCCTTAAATCAAGTTTTATTGTATAGTTGATGAAAATGAAATTTATTAATATTACATTTTTATTATCCCTACCAAATACAATTACCTATGCAATCCTATTGTCTAGTTAATCGTACATTTCCGTAACTTAGAATCCCTACTCGAAGGTATTCAGATTGACTGAAGTAATCTTACATTCCATGAACGAAATACCATAGAACTAGAATATCCAAGGGTTTATTCTTTATCACAATAAAATTAGGAGGCTTATACCTGAATAGAACATAACTTTTAGTTTTCTTTGTTACTTTCTGGTCTTCAGTTCAAAATCTATCCTACCCATAAGCCATGTAAAAGAAGAAAATAGGCGGAATTAATTTTCTTCTCATTTACCGAACTTAAATGGGTACAGAGTGAATCCTGGAAATCCTGGGAATTAATTGATTCCCTAGAATAAAAGGATCTACAATATCAAAAAGATAATCTACCTTAAATACAATTCTAATCAAGACAAGAGATAATTCTACAATTAATTACAATTACTATGCGCCTAAAATAGATGATTCTGTCCAATAACCTAAAATAGATTATTCTGTCCAACACCATGTATAATGCTAGTTATGGAATTGTTGAGCAGCCTTCTATCATAGTCCGTATCTTAGTGACCTAGTTTGACACAAGAGTTTTGAAAAAATGACCCCTTGATGTCTTGACAAACTGCTGTTTATTCAAATTTTGTCTGACAGTCTAACTGATGTTTCTGTTCAGTACTCCATCAACTTTTTATTACTCGTGTCTTATTACTTTTTGGAAAGTGTATTATTTGATCCATTTTCACTTTTGGTAACTTCTACCTTGCTTTTCATATTCTTCTTGTTGTCCTTCATTTCATTCTCTTTCCTACTTTGTCTAATTTTCCTCCTTTTCACACACTTTTCAACATTGTTCCTTACCATCACTACTTTTCTTAATATACATGAAGGATCTATATGGATATATCTTAAAAACCTATAGGGGCATCTGATAAAAATGGGAGGGAGTAGTAATTTTTGGTCCTCATAAGTCATAACAAATTATCATCAATTACACCGAATTTTCAACTACGAATATGTGAAACCAAACAACTGTGCCTTGAAATCTCTGTTTTGCTTTTGGTTTATATTCCAATTTGTATTATTTGTCTTTACATATTTACCCTTGCGTTGGATGTAATATATTTGAGATTGATAAGTAGATAACCAAATTTTGTAAAACGGTAACGCTCGATTTTAATAAGTTTTCTGAAATTGTGTATTTCGTAATTGAGGCAGTTTGTAGGAGTTGCGTTTGCGTAAGCATTATTATGCAATTAGGTTGAAGCCTCAATTGTTAATACGAATATAAAATTTTGCAAATAATATAATAATACAATATTTGAAATTTAACAAATTTGTAGTCAAAATGTAAAATAATTGGGTCATAACCTCATTGAAACAGTTAGTTCAAAAGAAATGTTCTTAAATAGGAGTTAAAACTAGGTGGTTTTCCTAAACACGAGGACTGTATTTTTTTCCTGAATATGAATAATCATCTTCAAACAATACTGCCATATTGTGGCATTACTACCGCCATATTAGTGTTGGATTATGTCTTAATATGACATATTGATTTCAGGATATATCATATATGGCAGGATTGTACACTTATTTTAAGAAAAAGAACATATTGCACCTACTCAGGGAAAACAATTCAAAGTTGAAGGATCCCATTATAGCAGATATTGCCTAATCCCATTACTGTTTAAAACTTATGACATTAAGGAATGAAAGTAGGGTCACTAACATCAAACAAAATATCACACATTATGAATGGGGGGAAAATAAAAAATAGAAAATAGAGATTAAAGACTTGCAGAAGAGGAGTTGTAGGAGACTAGTGTAAAGAATGACTATCGAAGAATTGATGTGAAGAGTTGAGAAATTTTAAAAGAATAAAGGATATTTTTTAGAGTGCACAACTTATTTAATTAAAATTTAAAAATCCAATGGTGTACGCCACATTGTGTAATTTGGGAGTCGCTTGCGCCAAACTGTCTAAAGGCAGACCTCAAGGTGTAAAGGTGTTGTGCAATTACGAGTATTGCATACAACCATCTGAGATTTGAAAGAGTAGTTTTTCTTAAACACTACACTGACTACAGTATAATTTAGATCATCCTATACCATAACATATTGTAATTGATTTTTCAATAAATTCAATGAAATTTCAGTGGGAGACCAAGAGTAAACATATTCTGTGTTATAAATAGTCAAATTTAGTTTATGGCCTTGCATGTATTTCAGGTCAGGACAGTAATGGTAGCACATGGAGGGGAATCCATGGGAGGCATAATTGGTGCTTTCCGCTATATGATCCAAACCGAAGGATTCTTCTCCCTATACAAAGGGCTACTCCCTTCTATCATAAGCATGGCACCCTCAGGTGCAGTTTTCTATGGGGTTTATGATATTCTGAAATCGACTTATTTGCACTCAGAAGAAGGGAGGAAGCGGCTTCAGAACATGAAAGAACATGGCGAAGAACTAAATGCTATGGAAAAAATGCAGATGGGTCCCATTAGAACTTTGATGTATGGGGCCATTGCTGGTTGTTGCTCTGAAGCTGCAACATACCCTTTTGAAGTTGTGAGAAGACAGCTTCAGATGCAGACCAGTGCTAGTAAGATGGGTGCATTGGCAACTTATGAGAAAATCTTGAAGCAAGGTGGCGTTCAGGCTCTTTACGCTGGACTAACTCCCAGCTTATTGCAGGTAAAAATCACATCACTCGTTTTGCCTGATACCTACATCATCCGATACTCTGTTTTCCCATTTTGTGTGTTCTACTCTAGCAGTGTGACAAGATTAAAGATATTCATATTCAGTTAACATTTATTCTGATTCACATAACTGAAATATAAACAACTATTTTGTCACAAACATTATATAGTAGTGGCATGGCTCTTTTGAGCCCAGCTTTTAGCTTCATGTTGGCATATCAGATTAATCAACTAGTTTTGAACAAACACGAAATTATTTTACTGCGCTGATCGAATTAGCTCATACTGATTTTTTATTATTTCAGAAACTATTAGTTTTAACTTTTAATTTCTTTTGACAATTGGAGCATTTCAAGTTTCAACCCACAACTGAGCCAGCCATTTAAGGCCTTACCTAATTAGCTCTTTACTATAACCCATTAGTATTTTAGGAAAAGGAATATTATGTAATTAGGACATTAAAGGCTAAAGAAGAGAATGACTTCGATAAAACATGAAATATCTTAATATAGTTCCAAAGAAAGTATTGTAATTGTCAGGTGGGAGAAATTGTATTGGCTCAGAAATATAGTCCTAACCTGGAAGTTTGCAACAACTTTCACTCTAATTCACCCGCTTTCCTATCTATTCTTCAGGTTTTACCCTCAGCTGCTATAAGCTTCCTTACGTACGAGTTCATGAAGATAGTTCTCAAAGTGCAGTAGTAAGAAGGGAAGTAAACAAACAGGTTTGAGCTTAGTCCTGGATTGGTAGGCGCATTACTTACCAAATGGAAGGTTTTTTGCAGCATCATTAGCTTATATAGAGTGTAGGGGTGGACTAGCTGGTCCGGTTCTGATCCTCGGTCAAAATTATGTGCAAATGTAACCAAGACTAAAACGTGCTATCAGGCCGGTTCCGGTCCGTTCCTGTTTTCTCTTTTTCATTTTAATTATTACAACTATTATATTGCAGTTTTGAAAACAAAAGTAAAAAAATATTATTATTTTAAAGATAAAGATATTACAAATGTAATAAAAGCTAACTTATGGAATCATGTAAACAAATTAAATAAAGACATAATTATGCAAGAAAAAATGGCTTACACTTCAGTTAAACCTGCCTATCTAACTTTATAGTGATAGAGAAATCAAACCTATCATAGTTCTTTACTTTTGTTACACAATTCTTATCATTAATAATACTACCTCCGTCCCCTATGATTGGGACAAGAGGGAGTGGTACAGTTATTAGGAAAAGTTGAGTTGTGTGGTTAGTATTGAATTGGTAAAGCGTAAATAAAGTAAAAGAATGAATTCCATTCACTCAAATACTGTCAAATATGATATGAGACAAACTTAGTGGGACGAGTCAAAAAAATAAAATGTGACAGATAGAGGGATGAAGGAAATAGTCAAGTAGTAGAGCACTCTTCATTGGAACTTTCAAACTTAACATCGGTCTTGATTTCGTCCATGAAATAAAAGTTTGCATGCTTTAATATACTCCGTACTATAACAATTATACAGTAATACAATAATCGTAAAGGAACAAATGAAGAATAATGATTTAGGAAAGTGTATAGATGGAATAATAGATGAAGATGATAGAATATGAGTGTAAGTTAGATAGTTGGAAGTGTGGGAAACATGACAGAATGAGAGGCATTTGTAGGATTTTCTCTACCTTGAACAGTCAAAGTAGCTGTTGAAGAGGCCCCGAGGCCCCGATGCTCCCACAATTGTCTGTTGTGGGAAAACAAATGTAGCTGTTGTGACTGGAACCGATATGTCCAGTCCCCAAAATCCAGACCCAAGACCGACCATGTCCTCTTTTTGCCCGGCCACGGTCCCAACTCAAAACTTTCAGGCCGATTCTAACTAAAGAACTTGTTAGTCTCAGTCTAGTCTTGAGATCGTGTTCACCCCTAATAGAGAGGATGCTGCATAAATGTGCATTCCATGTGGTGTAATGCCATAGTGGTGTTGTAGAATATTATAGATAACGTTTTTTAAGAGCACTATAAACGTTCAGTCCATTATAAATGTCACAAAATTGCAAAGATTGGGGTAAAGTATAGGGATTTGCGGGGCCTTGTAGATTGTTCACTCATTAGCGTTGTGTTTTTGTTTCTTTCATCATCATTTTGTACTCTTCTTAATTAAATTTAATAAATTTCTGTTTAAAAAAATGTAAAATCATTTGCAATTTCCACAAAAAAAACAATGAGAAAGTGAGCCAAATAGGATTAGGAAATAGGATTAAGACATGGTAAAAGTGTAAAAATAAGAATATGATTTTTCTGTGTCATCTATAGGATTAAAAGTGATAGTACAACAATAATCACAACATCTAAGTTAGTCCCAAAAGAGTTTGGGGTCGGCTAGAATGAATGTAGGATCAATTTACCCCTTATTACAAGCTTCCAGGTGGATCACCCATCCTTGAGATTTCTTGCCACCGAGCTTGCTTAACTACAAAGATCTATGGCTGAATAGCAGTCACATTCTTCTTAAACCCAATTGGTTACCAGGAGGTGGACTTACTCTATTTAACAAATTACTCTGTAATGACCAAGTCAAAGTAGATTCATGCGGGACACCCCCACAATTCACTACAACCGTGGAAAGCTCCATTACTGAGCGGTGTATGGAAATGAGGAGCGACACACATCATGGTGCCAGCATGTCGGGCCTAATCAAAGATTAGACACCGATTCAAAGGGTGATGTGGATCCCCACAGGACAAACAATTAAAAACATTTCAGATCGAATTGAATGTCATTCTCAAACAAGAATGCCATCCTGAGAGTGAATGCCAAAAATGGCCTTCTTCAAAAAACTTATGCATACTTTCAACCTAGCGAGAATATCATTTTGGAACAAGAATTCCGCCGTAATGGTGTTATATTGTCATTATCATGCTTAATAACAAAAAATCAAGTCAATTTGTCATCATCAAACAATAATGTCTTCTTGACAACAAAATTCATACTCCCTCCATATTTTAAAAGTTCCTTACACTTCCATTTTTGGTAATTTTTCCCTACACTTCAATTTTCAGAATCTCATTCATAAAGGTTAATAGTTCGCACGTTGTGTTAGCTCAAGTGTGTTACAGTTAGGGATGGACTAGGCCGGTTCAGACCATCCCGGTACCCGGCCTGGACCGCTACTGTGCGGTACCGGCCCGGCCCGGCCCGGCCGACCAGGACCAGGACTGGGCTTTGGGGCCTGAACCGGGGGTCAAATGGGGCGGGCTTCGGGGCATCTTCGGGACAATTCTTCCAATCAACAGGGTCATGGTGATCATTTAGTTCGCTAGTTTCTGCACAGTTACAAATCGCTGACATTTTAACAACAGTTTTATCCAGATTTTCATTTTGAATTCTAAATTGCCTGTATTTATTCATCCCCTTTTATCATTCAAAAGTCTTCATTGATATTCAAAAACAAGTCTTCATTGTAGAGTAGAAATTGGAAGGGATGCTAAACTTGATACTTAGTATTATACGAAGTATATCCAAGCATACAGAAGTAAACACAACTCTTATCGTCTCCTCCAAAAATGAAAAGCCATCATTTGAGTTTATATACTAAAGAAATATAGTATAAACACATTTAAAAATAATAATCTTTTACTGTTTTTGAATAGCCTGGATTTGGGATTCTGGGTATAAGCTATACAGCGTACCACACACAAGCTCTATCTTTGCAATGGATACCTTTCCTCTTTTCAAGCTTTTTTGACTTCACATATTTGAAATACTACGTATTTAATAAAAATAAACTAGTACAAGAGAGTTTGAAGCATTTATAAGTCGAGAAATTTGTATAAGAAGTTTTTATGGACTGTAAACACCAGTGTTTTATGAGTTCTTGGGTTAAACCGTTTTCCAAATCTTTACCCCCTCAAAACAGTCTATGGGATTCTCCATAAACAAAAGAAATAAATCCTTCTGATAAATAATAAAAAATAAATCGGGTGCATCTGATTTGATATCTAGTCTTCTAAACACGTCCCGAAATAATCGTCCTGGTTTGACCTTCACACAGATTAAGAAGGTGAAGTTGACTTCAGACTGTAGCGACACTGTTTGGCACTGTAGTGACACTGTTTGGCACTGTTTGACATTGTTTTGCACTGTTTTACACCGTTTTGTATAGATTTATTTACCAAATAAGGAAAAGAGACAATTATTTCGAGACGGATCGAAAAGGAAAGCAAGACAATTATTTCGGGACGGATGGAGTATCATTTTTGTCAAATATTCCAGATACTTCTCCAACCACAAAAATGTACTATACCTTATATAATGATAAAGATTGCATCTAGTTGATCCAAAAGTGGATATGCTCACACTTTTTATTGGAAACACTTGTGAATGCTACACACAAAGAGACCTTAAGAAAACATTTTCCAAACATATTAATATTTTGTTTACGTTTTCTTACATTTTATATCTGTTTAATTGAGATTAGGCATTTTTTAGATACGGTGGACCACATTTCAGAGAATCAGTGGTTATGGGTAACCACACTATTATCCAATCCACTTGAATAAAGCCGATAATTGTAATAAAGAGGAGTACTAATTATCAATAATTGTTAAGTCAAAATTTGATTTCCCTTGTAACTTCTAATCGATTTTCATTTTGCTTCTGCTATCACTACAATTATACGTATTACTGTTTCGATTTTTTTTTAATAACTGAATTAACATCCAAGTCAAAACTTATAAGTTCTAACTTCAAACCCGGCCAACCTTTTCTAAGGAAAAGTGAGAATTGACACTAAAAACGAAAATAGAACAAACATGAACTTTTTATTTGAAACTGTAACTTGTTTTAAGGAAGAATGACTGAAGACTGTTAAAATTAGCTAGACTTATACTACTATATATAATTATATACTAACGAATCAGTTCCCTTTTACCCTTCGGGCAATCGAAGACTGTTATTTAGATCCAATGCATAAACAATAAAACAAATAACTAAGTACTAAGGTAAATATGTATATACAGAACCCATATTATAACTCAGAAGCTAGCTAGCAGGCCCTTCCAAACGGATATAGTCATATATGACTCCATTGAACCGATACCCTCCTCTGGCTTGTCTCAAATAAATTGCGTTATCTCCATTAACGAGTTCACTTCCTGGAAATTCATAACTAGCCAGTGTATACCATCCATGAATTCCATGTCTCGCTATGGCATTGTCTCTTCCACCTCCTCCATTTGTTGAGAATTTTGGACGTTGACTTGGATCGTTGACCAAAACCTATGTGCACACCATGAAGAATGCATCTCATCATTTGATGTTTCTTACTCATAAAAAGTAAATGAATGAATAAACAAATAAGTAATGCTTACCTCAATTCTGGCTAAGTTGGTAGCAGCTAATGCAATCCTGAGGGTGTAGGTTCCCGTCGGGTCAACGTTTTGCAGCGGCAATGAAATTTTCCATGTTGTTGGTTCATATGTGTCGTCCCCAACTTTCCTGCATTGTGTGATATAAAAGGCAAAATTCATAAGGAGTCCTATTTGTTTAAAAATAATTTAGACAATTATAAATGATCAAAGGTTACTATTGAAGAATGAACCTGTTGACTTGAGCGAAAAACCAATCCTTTCGATAATCACTATCTCCAACTGTGTAGACCAAATCTTGGGAAGGGTATATATCTGCATAACGATCCCATAATCCATATTGCCGAAACCTATACGTTTTTATTTAGTTAGTTTATTAAGATCATACATGTATTTATATATGTGTTCAAAAGCAAGGTAGTGGCATATACTTTTGAGTACTATTGAGCAGAGCATAGTTCTTGAGGTTAGGTGCTGGATCCGGGATGAAGAATTCTGCACCCTTTCTATCGGGAATGCCAATTTCCCATATTGTTGGGCCATTTCTGGGAGGATCAAACTCAAGCTCACCCAAACTTGTATCTTCTCCGGGACTGATTATAATGTCATCACTGTTTCTGTAATCACCTAAGATTCCAGGGGCCCACCCATACAAGTTATAGGTTCCAGATCTTACTGCATTGATCTCAAAATATCCATTATCATCTGTTTGAGTCCAAAATTGATAACCCTATACAACAATGCCCCAAGTTGTAAAACTGTTAGCCACATTCAATTTGTCATTAAATACTAAAGTACTAGTTCAAGAATAAAAGTTGATATTTTTAAGGGTCCAAACCTTGACATCTTGTTGCCAATATCCATCTGCTCCAGGCATAGCAAGACCGACATAAGCAGATTTTGCTGGAATACGGTCTGTACTTAGATACCTAGACATGAGAATATAAATAATTAAGTCAAAGATTTACATTTTTGTAAAAACATGGGAAGTAATTGAAGAAATCAAATTTTAAAAAAATCACCTATCACGGATTAGTAATCGACCAGTAACTCTTCCCCGTTGCCTAGCACTTTGATAATCTTCTGACTTCGGGAAATTGTAAGGCCAACTTTTAGTTTCTTCAACCATCTGATAAGATAGTATATGAGAATATGTCATTACTAATCATACAATCAAAAGGCCGGCCACTTACTTGATGAACAAAACTATTGAAATAACCAATCACAATTTGATTTTCCTAATAAGTAACTTACCTGTCGTTTAGCATCTGCCCAAAGAGATTTCAGATCACTGCCTTCGTTGGAGTTAAGATAAAAAAACACAGGGCCAAAGACCTTTTTCCAGGCTTCACCATTTCGCAAGCTTACAGCATAACTATAGCCCATATAATGCCCACTGAAAAATATCTGAACAAAGAATTTAAAGACAAAATAATGAGTCAGATATTGCAATTTACCAATGCTGAGTTTGTGTCTAGTGGTACTTATTGTAGAGTGTAGACATTAGAAAAGCATTATATTACATACCGATAAGGCAGTTGGACCAACATGAGAGGTTAAATCTTGTTTTATTGGCCCTCCAGAACGGAACTCATCACCACCCGTGATGATCCAAAACCCAACATGTGGTTCCAAAGAGATCCATCCATGTACTTTATTATCCTTATTTTCTTGCGAGTATTGGTACTTATCGTCAACCTAAATAGTGCAATGACACAAATTTATGTTTCATGAGTATATATAGAATGCACACATGTATAAATAGAGCATAATATGAAGCAATCATGTATGTACTAATGTACCTCTCCCTTCATACTAGGATTGGATGGGTTGGTAAGTAAGACAGCTTCTTTATAGTCGAGGGGTTTTCCATTAGACCTATCATCATCACTTGGCATTTCCCTTTGTATGTCATCCGATATTGCCATATAGTTGAACCTGTATGTGTATTAAGAAAATATATTTGGAATTATCTTCTAATATATAAGAATATTCCATTTGAAGAAATTAAAAGATCCCTCTAAAAGTATAACATACAATCTCCTTTGTAGCTTGATAGCAACCCGAGTTTCACCAATATCAACATCAGGCCATCCTTCAAGGTGTTCATAGATTGCATATGTGTAGAAACCGGACTGGCCAGGCAACATTACATACCTACATAAAGGGCTATATGTGCTCACTACATATAAATATGAAGTTCATTGAAGTCAATGATATATGTGTAGTACATACCTTTTGTCGATGTTCAGAGGAACACTAGAAGAATCTCTTGAATCATAGCTTTTTATGAAGGAGACTTCGATTTGATTTTCGTCTGATGTTATTACTTTGAATTCTGTTGCTGGAAGCCTATATTATATTACAGGGCATGCAAATATCAAGGCACATAACAATTATTTCCCACTGGACTACATTCTTAGGTGGGGGAGTTTAGTAACAAACTAACAATTCATCATCATCATTACCCCAGTGCCGCAAAGGCTCCCACCTACGGTAGGGTAAGGGGGTCGGATGTACACAGTCTTACCCCTGTACTAAAGCACAGAGAGACTTTTTTCGGATGACCCATAGTGAAAATCGCGTCAAAAATTGCATGGACTGACTGTTGCTTCATAACAAAGAAGGGCAGACAGTTTAGTGAGCTCATTTGCTTTATTCCATCATATTCCCAATCAGAAAAATAGTGAATTTGGCTCCATTGCAAATGATGGAAAAAGTTCAGGAACATTCGATTAAACAAATTGGCAAAATTTTAAAACTTACATATCAAAGTTTCCATCACCGCCTGGTCGATTCCAAACAATATCCCAATATCTGTATCCAATTCAAGCAACATTGTAGGAATACTCTAATTAAACTCAAATATGATAGTATTTGTCACGATATATACGCAGAACATAATTGTTAGTGTTTTGTCATATTACCCTCTATTCGTTTCTCTATACCCATATTCTAAGAGATTCTGAATGCCATGATATTGAATCTCTGCAATTTCTCCCGTTGGATTCGTCAAAGTCACTTTGATGAAACCATTGTCCATCACAACCTTAAATTCATAAAACAAAAACGAAAAAGCATTTACGTTAAAGGACTCCATGTATTATCATTAAATTAAAAAATTAGCAAACAAGAAAATATAAGAACTTAGTTTGACACAATAACAAATGAAATGATGTTTGCTAATGTGCAAGTCCATTGAGTTCAGATTACATGTGTATTTGTGATGTCAAGCCTCAATGGCGTAGACGATTTTACATCTTGAGTGTAGTTTTCTGGAGTTGACCTGCAAATTCATAGGGAAATATTTTTAATCAATATATACATAGTAAAAAAAAGACGTTGAATTATGATATACAATATTATTGTCCAAAAAAATACGTAGTATTGGCGAAGGAGAAAAAGGTGAGAAGAAAACTATTTTGTTAAACTTGTGCGTTCTATGAGGGGAATTAAATAACGAGCTAGGAAAATGAATCAAATATGGGCTTTCCAATATGTTTTATTTAGTATATGCATATATGTATTATGTTAGGGCATCGTCATTCATTGGTAGATTTGAAGATTAATTAGGTGGTAAGATTGTTTTAAAAATTAGCATTGAGGGAGATATTTTATGTATGAGTAATTTAAAAAGATAATTCAGTATCAAGATTCAAATGCTATATAGTTACTTTAGATTATTGCTAATAAAATATATTTAATGCATCATTGTTGGTGAAGAGTTTTTCGCTTAATATGATTTAAAGATTATTATGCATGTGGCAATAATGTGGTAATTAGATGTGAGAGTATAACAATTAATTAGAAGAGCATGGATGAAGATGAAAAGTTACTGTAAATTACTCCAAATAAGACTAAAACATAGACAAGATGCATTAATAGAAGTGCTTATCTTTTATTCTCAAAATAAGACTTATTAGATGCTATTAAAAGTATAAATCTTTCTCAATTAGGAGTGAATGAATTATGCTTTGGAAAGAAATGAATGATGATTCTATATTTTGTAATTTGCCGATATTGTAAGTTGCAAATCAGTTCAAGCCAGATCAAATTTGAACATACCAGACCAGACTAGACTTCAACAGTCCATATCAGACGTTGATATGGAATGTTCAGACCAGATCACATTTACACAGTCCTATCCAAACTAGACCAGACTAGATTTGAAAAATTCAGTACTAGTAAAGACATCCTAATTAATTCATATAATAAAATTAGAATAAAAATAAAACTTATTGAAAGCATATAGAATTTCGGCATTATGGTATGAGTATACGTTCCTTGCTTCATTCACATATACTATCGTATATACTTCGTACGTACAATATTTCATTAAACAAACCAGGCATCTATGATCTCCGTATACTTGTTAAAGTTCAATTAATTATGTTCTTAAACTCATCAAACAAATTAAACTAAGCATCTAAGCTTCTTAAAAGCAGATTAAACGTCACTGCAGAAGTTAATTTAATGCTCAGAACATATTAACCTTCGATCAATTCATCTATAACGTAACGTATTTTTATTTAGCTGCATATTGTCCATATATGCATGTCTATGGTTCTCAATATTTTATATGCCTTTGCTTCAAGAAGTAATAACGTAAGGAAAAGTGAAAAAAATATACATAAAGTAAATCAAATTCGAACAAATTAACCATTCCGTACGTACCTTATTGCATGAACACGAGAAGAATAAGTTAAGAGGAACAAGCAATAAAAAACAACAAAGGACGACCACATAGGAATAGTAGTTGATCTCGTCTTGCTTGCCATGAACAACAGTGGTATAACCTAAGCAAATTATATTGTTATGTTAATAAAAACTAATTATAGCATTAATCATAGTTATTAGTAATAAACTAATAAAATAAGCATAATGTTAGATAAACTGAAGAAGAAAACTACTCGTAGGTGCAAGGATGAGCTCGTTTGAGATGAAAGGTCTGTAATTAAAAGGTGAGGAGCTAGGCAAGATGGGTATATATATATATTTATAGTTAGATGTTTATTATTAACAGTCCTAATAGGATTTCGTCCTTCACACCGTTCTAATTCCAAAAGCATGCATTCATCGATGAATTATATTTGGATGTTTCCAAATATTAAAACATCTAAAAATAATCTCAATTAAAAGTCCTCATCTTATCCGAAAAGGACACAATTAACCCTCTCTTATTTTAATAATAATTGCCCATTTAAATGTTTTCTTGTGGACTGTTTTCAGTCCTAGACCAGATCAGATTTAAACAATTTAAATCGTACTAGACTTGCATAGTTATAAAATACACACTGATCAAGCATTACCGACGAGTTCAGATTTGAACAAATCAGATCAGATCATAGGAGACTAGCAAATTTCAGTTTAAAAGAAAATTAGGCAAGTTTGAAAATTAGGCAAGTTTAAACTATACGTAGTACTAGTATTATACGGAGTACTAGCAATACCGTACATATAAGCATACTGAAACGTAACTTTAATTTTAGTCAATTGATCGAGGAGTGAGCCACAGGACCCCAAATACTTTAATACGTAGTAAATTAATTTCAAAAAAATATACGTAGTATATACTATCGGACTACGTAGTGGTAGTATATGATACGGAGTAATAAAGTATATGATACGGAGTAATAAAGAGAATCTAGTAAAATTTAGACTATATTAGTTGATTCAGCTGAAATTTATAAAATTTTGAATTAAGTGAATTGATTTACTAATTCTAGATGAATTACTTATAGGACCATTTTAAATATTTTATTAACCACCTCCGTCTCACTACCATTAAGATATAGGATGGTGGTACGATTATTAAGAAAAGTGAATTATGTCGTAAATATTGAAATGATAATGTAAGAATAAAATAAAAATAATTTAGAACAACACAAAATTTACTAAATTTGGTATGTGACAATCTTAATGAGACAGACGGAAAAGAAAAGATGTGAGAGTAATATTTTCTATAATCTATTGATACAATATGGGGATGATTTGAGCCGTTTATAGATAGGGGCACATATTTCATTTTTTAACAAAGTATGACATGTGTTTCAACGTCGTTAGAAAAATTAACTCAAATTTTCAAAAGTTTCCGAAAAATTAAAAGAAAAATACTAGGAGGTGCGTCTCGTCAAGAAGACCTCCAGATCATCTTTTTTTTTGTTTCAATTCCAGCCACTTCTTTTAATTTTTCAGAAAATTTTAAAAAGCGGAGTTAGTTTTTTCTAAAAGCGTTAGACGTCATGCCTCAGCTGTGTTAACGGAATTGAAACATATGTTCCACTTGTTGAAAAATGAAACACGTGTCCCTATCTGAAAAACGACCCAAACTACAAGTATCTTTTATGTACTTTTACCTACAATATATTTTAAATATAATTTCCCTCATAATTCACCAAACTACTCCACTTCAACCTCATTTCATCAATTTCAGCCAATTTCGATGTTACCAAACGAGTCCTATATTTATGCATATAATTATTTATCATACTTATCAAACAAGTTTATTTGTGGGTTTTATTAAAATATTTTCCATTGCAATAAAATATTAACTACTAAATTAGTACTACCTCCGTCCCGATCAAAGCTTCTCGTTGAAAATGACAAATTGATTTAGACAATAATTAAATATAGTACTTTGATAGTTATATTTCATAATGAGGTCATTGATGATAACTATGATGTCATTATAGATGCGTTATTTTTAATATTTGATGATTAGTTTTTCATTGAAGAGTGCTGCTAAAGTAAAAATGAGAAGCTTTAGTTGGGGCGTTTAAAAGAGACAAATGAGAAATTTAAATTGGGACGGAGGGAATATATAAGTTGTTCTTTTAGTATGAAAGTTTAACAAATTGATTACAAGAAATTTACGAGCTGTGGTTTACAACTCAGAATTTATGCTTATAAAGGTACTATACAAATTGGTACATTACCGAATTAGTATTTTACAAATTAATGGATCGGAAAGTATAAAAAATTAAGAAGTACTACCTCCATCCTTCTTAAAGGTTTTCATTGTAAAATGACATCACAGGTATTTAGATAGTAATTAAATAAGGTTATTCGAGTTAATTTTGAAAAAAATAATGCGGTCATTGAGGATGATTATGATGTTATAGATACATTATGTTTAACATTCGATGATTAAGTTGTCATTTAGTGTTAGTGTTTCCTAAAATAAAAATGAGTACCTTTATATGAGACGTCTGAAAAAAGAAAATAGGAACCTTTGTTTTTGAAAGGAAAGAGCTTATAATAGGATTAAAAGAGTCATTACATCAACCAAGATCCAAAAACAAAAATTCCCACTAGACCCACAATACCAAAAACCCATCGACCCCCTCACGTCATGTTCAGACATAGAAATGTTCACCCCAACAAGAGCGAGACTAATCATTGAAATGGTGAGAGCTAAGAAGCTATTAGCGGTTGTGACAGCCTGATTGTCTCCCTCAAGAAAAAACCTGCTATAAAAAACAACAACCTACCATACTCACACCCTTATTGTATGTGAAAATAAAAAAACCAACAGACAACTGTGTTCTGAAAAACAACAACCTACCATACCCACACCCTTATTGTATGTGAAAATAAAAAAACCAACGGACAACTGTGTTCTGAAAAAGAAAAAAAGTGCAACACAAATAAACTTCCAGGTGATGGATGCTTTAATCTTCCATCCCTTGTGCCTTCCCCAACTCATCTTCTATTTGCCTGACAGGCGGGCATTGTAGCCTGCCCCCTCCCCTTTTTTTGTTATGCCCGTCTCCACGTCCATATTTTTATGTGCTGCTTCTTGTTCCTCATGATCCACACGTCTGCGCTTCTGTTCCCCCTTATAACCTGTCTGAGTATAGTCCTTCTCCTGTTGCGGTCTTCCCTCTCCATCCGAACTGGCCATCCCTAAGATCTCTTCTTCGGTTTTTCCTTTCTCTTTGCCAACCAGGACTAACCATTTATTGCCTCCCCCGGATGTGTTTCCTTTTGAAGCTCTCAATTCAGGTCCAAAGCGAAAGCCTCCACTTCTGCCCTTGCCATCAGGGTAATGCGGACAGAACCTTTCTGCATGACCTATAACTCTGCAGGCAAAACAAAAACTAGGCAATTTTTCATACCTAAATTTAACGCAAAAACTTTCCCCTTTGTCTGATTGGAGAAACAGTTTCCTCTTCAGGGGTCTGCTCAAGTCAATACTAACTCTTACTCTCATGTAAGGGTTCCATTCCACAGAGAAATTCCGTTCATCCATCTTGATAAAACTCCCTACAAAATTCCCAATTTTTATAGCATTTTCAACTGAAAAAAACCCATTGGAACGTCATGAACCTGTAACCAGAAATCAGCCTTATTCAACGGAATCTGCAAAGGCAGATCACCTTGCTTTAACCTAGCAAACACAATTAGGTTCTGGTCGAAAGTCCACGACCCTTCCTCCAACACACGTATCATATCATTTTCATTGTAAACTTGAAACATGTGCATCCGTGCACCTATCTCAGCAATAGTAATACCTCTAGTAGGCTTCCACACATTGACCATAGTGTCACGGAAAAAAGAAAAGCATACTGACTTTTCAGAAGTGACTGTTCCAACCAAGGTCATCCCTACCTCCGCGATCTCTGAAGTTTTAGCCGTCACGAGGAGGACTTCATCTTCCTCCTCCATCTCCATTCTTCCATACGCGTTTTCTAGCCTATTTATCCCCTCCATCTCGTTAACATCGCCCATATTGGAATTGCTTCCTTCTCGAAATCTGTATCAAACGAAACAGTTCGCTGCTCATCCAAAGGCCCTACCGCAAACCTGCACCTTCAAAGGCCCTGATCATTCAATGTGAGAAGAAACGACCAGAAGGTCAAAAATGGATACTCGTTATAACAACGACGTTCCTAGTCGCTGCGCACGTCGAGCGATTAGATCGCCGACCCTCGCCCCGCAGACCTAGTTGCGCTGTTCCCAAACCCTAAACACACGCCGTTGCTTATTTTATCCATTAGCAAATTTCAGGACGAGAGAGTTAGAAAATTGGAACCTTATAAAGCGACAGAGGGAGTGAACATTTTTTTGAAAAGAAAAAATTCTTATACTAATATCATTAAGATTCAGATCGTTATAACAGACTCAAAGAGGTCAACACTTACAATAACTATTTGTAACTATTTGTAACCAACTAGCACTATCAACATTACATCTAGACTTATAGACGATCACCCCAGAAAGAGCAATATGAATCGCTAACCACCAAACGGGTGTGACCCAACAATTACTGGCAATGTAGACTCTTCTAAGGACATAATATCTAGCAGAATTGCCAATCATTATTGTAGATCTAAAACTAAAGACATCAACAAAAAACAAAGCAACGTAAAACATAACGCGAAAATAAGATCATAAAAAATAAAATAACTGATAATTTTTCCTAACCCTAGCATCTCAATTGCTCCAAGGAGGCAATTCAGAGGAGGGGGCGAACCACCAATCTGTCTTCTCCCTTGCTCAGCCCTTCACCTCTCCCTGTCTGCTCGTCGCCCGTGCTGCCTCCACTATTGCCCTCCACCTATGTTGATCCACAAAAAACTAACCTTCGATCTTCTCCTTAATTGTCGGAATGAGACAACGCTGGTTTAGATCATCCATGGTATCCTTTCTTGAACCTGAACTTGATCAAAATGCAAAAGAAAAACTTACCCACAATAAAACAGTAGATCATAAATGGGGGGATTATAGAAACTCGTGCAGATTGGCAGGGATGGATTTAGGGGGCTCCCCTTTGGACTTTCAAATTGTTCTATCATGTATGTAACATTTTCATAAAATTTTCATACGTTAATTAGATATATATGTGTTCTCCCCGCTTAACTTTTAGTTTTCAAAATTAATATATATCCTTACATAATATAATACTTTATTGGAGATTAAAAGAAGAAACATCCACGTAAAATCAACAAATAAACAATAGAACAACTCATTGTTTAAGACTTAGGATATTTGTTACATAAAAATTCTTAGTTTTGTATTGGTTAATTGTCTTTATTAGATAATTAGTACTCAATTTTGTAAAATATCAAACGTTATTAAATATCAGAGATATTAATTAAACATGTTTTAGATCATGTGAAGTGAATCTATAATATAAATGTTTATCGACACTTAATAGTAAATGACAAAATTGATTTACTTCGTACTATCTAAAAACAATTTATTGCATACATAATATACTTCTTACTTTATAAAAACAATTTATTTCATAAACAATACTACCTCCGTCCTGAAATGAAGTTTCCATTCACTATTCATTGGTCAACTTAAATCACTCTTAATCTTCTACTTTATATATCAATTTTTTATCAAATTTAAATTTTCTTGATCAGACTTTGTTGTGGTTTTATTCTAGTTTCTGAAATGTAAATTTTATTTACTAAAAATAATCTGAATGTGAACAAGGATCGAATTACTTTATTATTAGTCGTAAAACGAAACGGAGGAAGTATTAATTTGTCGGATGCAGTTTCGGTACTTTGTGATTCTTCCGGGTGTGGGAGGAGCTTGTAGTTGCTTGTACGTACAACACTGAATAGTATAGGCAGACCAGGTAAACAATTCAGTCCACTATTTCCATATTAGTGGAGGAGGCTTGGATGTGTGAATAAGTTTAAGGATTATCTGCCTTTTGTAGTTTATTATGGTTATGATTCAAAATATTTCCTTTTTGGAAAGATTAACTTTTAACTCTTTAAGGTTAATTACTATCACCCAGGTTTTTAATAAAACACTCTTTTGAGTTTTGCCCAAAAAAACATTAATACAAATATGCATTACTAATATGCATTACTCTTTTGAGTTTTGCCCAAAAAAACATTAATACAAATCCGCAATATAGTATTACTCTCTCCGTCCCCTTAACTTGATCCTGTTTTATCTTTTTTGTCCGCTCCATTAAGTTTGTCTCGTACCATATTTGGTAATATTTGGATGTTTACAATTCATTCTTACTTTATTCACATTTTATCCATTCAATACCAATCACATCTACGACTCCACTTTTCTTAAAAGTTGTGCCACACCCTCTTGTCCCAAACATATTGGGACAAGGGTAGTATTTTAAAAATAATAATCTCATACATACTATTGTAATATTAAGAACACTTCTCGTGACTCACAAACACCTTGATAGACAAAAATTGTAACTCAAAAATCAATTCTTTATTACGATAAGATTCATGTTGTTAAAAAAGACATAAGTTATTTAAAAAGTATCGTTGGATGTATACCTTTTAATCTTTTTATCTTCAAATAATCTGATAAAATGTTATATATCCTTTTTTATTTTCAAATAATTTTCCTTTGACTTATTATTTGCTTTTATGTATCAATACGTTTTTATAGAGCACTTCAATTATAAAATCAAAGTTGTTTTTTCATCATCTAAACTTTGAATGTAATACACTTAAATGTCGTCATGTATGTATTAATGACTATTTTAGCAAAAAATAGCCGCAGAACCCTATACTAGTGAAAAAATTGCCCCGAAAAACTAGCAAATTTTTTTCGCCCGGCTACACTAGCGGGAAAAAAAAATCGCCCCCTTGACTTGAAATTCGGGATCCGTCCCTGCAGATTCGATCAAATTTTTATGACTTGGTTTGAATTAGTATGTATGCATGTATAATTTTATTATTGCTGTATCTAAAAAATTGATGAGCTACGTTACTAGCCTGATTTCCCAAACGTAATCATGGTTGTAAATTGTAATACCTACTTATTCGACTTCAGTAATCTCAAATTAATCGACCTGACTGGAATCAATTAATAATTCAACTAATAATTTCAATTAATTCTTATTAGATGTTAGCAGATTTCATGAACAGAATATAATAATGCAACTAATAATTTGATTTAACATACTCCATTACTCCGTAGTATTAAGAGGGGCAAATTTGATACAAAGTTTGCTTATCATGTAAAATTTAGACCATTTACTCTAGACCAGATCACATCAAATTTAAATAGACACGATCAAATCAGACCAGATCAGACTAGACGAGCTAGACGAGCAAATTTCAGTTCAAAAGAAAACACGTTGATCAACTTATAATATTAAAACGTAACTCCAATTTGAGAAGAATGATTGAAGAATATATCAATTTACAAATTAAATAAGCTACTGTGTGTATTAACGGATGAATTCCAATTTACCCTTCGGGCAATCGAAGACTATTTTTAGATCCATCCCATAAAATAAATAAGCACTAAGCTAGGTAAAAATGTATATAAAGAACCAAATCAACCAATATATGATTATTACAACTCAGAAACTAGCTAGCAGGCCCTTCCAAACGGATATAGTCATAGATGACTCCATTGAACCGATACCCTCCTCTGCCTTGTCTCAAATATATTGCATTATCTCCATTCACTAATTCACTTCCTGGAAATTCATAACTTGCCACTGTATACCATCCATGAATTCCATGCCTGGCAATGGCATTGTCTCTTCCACCCCCTCCGTTTGTTGTGAATTTCGGACGTTGACTTGGATCGTTGACCAAAACCTATGTGCACACCATGAATGATGCATTTCATCATTTGGTCTAGCTAGCTATCTTACTCATAAAGAATAAATGAATGAATTGTTAAATCCCACACCGAAAATGTTTGAGTTAACGAAGTGCTATATTAATATCTTTTAGGATGGAACCTCAGATCTTAACATGGTATCAGAGCCAATTCCGGTTGTAGTTTGACGGCTCATTTAGCACCCATGATTAAGGGTAGCTTGTTAAGGGTTTGTTTGACCCGTTTATACATCCCGATATTGTCCAGTCCGATTCGGGCTGAGGGGGTGTGTTAAAGCATTTGTCACACACCGGAAAGTTATAAAATAATTAAACATTATATAAGGCTTTGAATTACTCCTCCTATCAGGTTGACCTTTTAGGATGGAACCTCGGATCAACATGAATAAACCAACCTACCTCAATTATGGCTAAGTTGGTAGCAGCTAATGCAATCTTGAGGGTGTAGGTTCCCGTCCGGTCAACGTTTTGGAGCGGGAATGAAATTTTCCATGTCGTCTGTTCGTATTCGTCGTCCCCAACTTTCCTGCAATCCGTCATATATAAAGGCAAAATTCATGTAAAAGTCATTGATTTTAGAATTAATCTATTTGTTCTGATAAATAATTATTTAGAAATAATGACAGGTATATATGACTGAATAAAGCGTTAACAATATCACTTTTTATTATACTTAAATCAACATAATAGTGACTTTAATTAGTTATCATTATTATGCTCAAATTTACACATAAGTGACAATGACGATGTACTTATTATAACTTTAATCACATTTTGTTCGCATAAATCGAGTACAAACCTGTTGACGTGAGCGAAAAACCAATCCTTACGATAATCACTACTTCCAACCGTGTAAGTCAAATCTTGGGAAGGGTATATATCTGAATAACGATCCCATAATCCATATTGCCGAAACCTGTAAGTTTTAATTTGGTTAGTATAAGATCATATATGTATGTATATATATATATATGTATGTGTTTTGAAAAGAAGAGTAGTGGCATATACTTTTCAGTACTGTTGAGCAAAGCATAGTTCCAGAGGTTAGGTGCAGGATCAGGGATGAAGAATTCTGCACCCTTTCTATCAGGGATGCCAATTTCCCATATTGTTGGGCCATTTCTGGGAGGATCAAACTCAAGCTCACCCAAACTTGTTTCTTCTCCAGGACTTATTATAATGTCATCATTGTTTATGTAGTCACCTAAGGTTCCAGGGGCCCACCCATACAAGTTATAAGTTCCAGATCTTACTGCACTGATCTCAAAATATCCATTATCATCTGTTTGTGTCCAAAATTGATAGCCCTAGAAAACATTGCAACATATTCTAAAACTGTTAGCTATATATATCCAATTGAAGAATAAAAGTTGACTTTTCTCAAGGGTCCAAACCTTGACATCTTGTTGCCAGTATTCATTTAATCCAGGTGTAGCAAGACCTACATAAGCATATTTTGCTGGAATACGATATGTACTTAGATACCTAAACATAATAAGTATACATAAAATTAAGTTATTGGAATACAAAATCATGTGAAATAATTGAAGAAATTCGAATTTTAAAATCACCTATCACGGATTAGTAATCGACCAGTAACTCTTCCCCGTTGGCTAGCACTTGGATAATCTTCCGACTTAGGGAAGTTGTAAGGCCAACTTTTAGTTTCTACAAACATCTAATAAGATTAATATATAGCAATATGTGATTAGTAATTATACAATCATAAGGTCACTTGAACAAAAGTACACTACAAAAAAATTACGGGATTGACACGGAATTTGGCACGGACTTACCGGTTTTTCGTGCCAAATAGCTCATGACAAAGTGTTTTTGGCACGAATTTGGCATTTCCCGGCCAAAATCTCTGTCAAATCCCTGCCAAAATCTCTTCCAATCCCGTGGCTTTTTTGTAGTGGTATTGGAATAAGTAATTACATATTGATTTTCCTAATAATTAAGTTACCTGCCGGTTGGCATCTGCCCAAAGAGATTTGGGATCATTGCCTTCATTTGAGTTGAGATAAAATAGCACAGGGCCAAAAACCTTTTTCCAGGCTTCACCATTTCGCAAGCTTACACCATAACTATAGCCGAAATAATGCCCGCTAAAAAATACCTAAACAATACATTAAAGACAAAATCATGAGTCATAAATTACAATTTACCAGTTGTAACTTTGTGCTTAGTGGTACTTAACTACTTATTGTAGAGATGAGAAAAGCATAATCTTACATACCGATAAGGCGGTAGGACCAACATGAGAGGTTAAGTCTTGTTTTATTGGCCCTCCGGAGCGAAACTCATTATTACCGGTGATGACCCAAAACCCAACGTGTGGTTTCGAACATATCCACCCATGTACTTTATTATCCTTATTTTCTTGCGAGTATTGGTACTTATCGTCAACCTAAATAATACAATGACACGTATTATTTCTATAATAACTATTGATATTAAGAGCCCGTTTGGCGACTTTGTTATTCAGCTTATCAAGCTTATCAGCCAACTTTTTAATCAAACACGCAACTTTTGATTTCGCGCGCTGTATTGTGTAATAATAAGAGAAAGTAAGGTTGAAGTTACTTTTCTGGCTGTATTGGCTGAAGTTACTGTAGATGACCATTTTACCTATTTTTTCATATAATTTTTCTATATTTTATTAATAAAATATATTTTAAATATAATTTTTCATAAATCAGCAAAATCAGCCAATACAGCCACTTCAACCAGAACTTCATAAGTTTCAGCCCATTAGTGTTAGCAAAGGAACTCAAAAGTCACTTTTAGCCGGCATAGAAAGCATATGTTCCACTAGTGCGGGTATACCTCTCCCTTCATATTAGGATTTGATGGATTGGTTAGTATAACAGCTTCTTTATAGTCGAGAGTTTGTCCAGTAGACCTATCATCATCACTTGGCATTTTTCTTTGTATGTCATCCGATATTGCCATATAGTTGAACCTGTATTGTATATTAACCACATATATGTTCAGAATTATCTAATAAATAAGAATATTTTCCTTAAAGAAGTTAAAAGATCCTTCCAAAGTTAAAGTATAACTTACAATCTCCTTTGTAGCTTGATGGCAACCCGAGCTTCACCAATATCAACATCAGGCCATCCTTTAAGGTGTTCAAAGATTGCATACGTGTAGAAACCCGACTCGCCGGGCAACATTACATACCTACAATAAATAATATTAATTAATTGTACTGATTATTTTTCTAGGTTTTATATATTTCATTCATAAGTTAAGTTCGAGGATGTTGACCTTAACAGAACGGATACTATAATAGTTTAGAAAGTTTTACCCGATAAATTTCATTCATCATAGCAATAAGCACATAAAGGGCTACATATCCTCACTACATATACATATGAAGTCCATTGAATTGAAGTCAATGATATATACTACCTCCGTTCTCTTTTAATTGCAACATTGAACTTTTTGCACTATTCACATATTCTACTTTGACTATATTTTATTAATTAATGTATTATAAATTAAATTTTTTAAAAATGTTGTGAAATTATTCTCATTCTAAACTTTCAAAATATGAATTTTTTACTAATAAGGAATGAAAGATATTAATGGTCAAACTTGTGTGTTGGCAAACGTGAAATGTTGAATGTTGCAATTAAAAGAGAACGGAGGAAGTATGTGTAGTACGTACCTTTTGTCGATGTTCAAAGGAATACTTGAAGGATCTTTTGAATCATAGTATTTTATGAAGGAGACTTCGATTTGATTTTCGTTTGATGTTATTACTTTGAATTGTGTTGCTGGAAGCCTACATGATTGTGCAAATATTAAGGCACATAACAAACTAACAATTGATTAATGAAATTGGTGAAATTTAAAACTTACATATCAAAGTTTGCTTCACCGCCTGGCCAATTCCAAACAATATCCCAATATCTGTCCAATTCAAGCACCATTTATTGAGAATAAATTGTTGAAAATGTATATATTAGGAATTCTCTAATTATATATCTAGAAGTATTTGTCGCAATTTTCAAACTTATACTTCGTACATACATAATATAGTTAATATTTGGTCATACCCTCTGTTTGTTTCTTTGTAACCATATTCTAGGAGGTTACGAATATTATGATACTGGATTTCTGCAATTTCTCCCGTTGGATTCGTCAATGTAACTTTGATGAAACCATTGTCCATCACAACCTTTAACAAAAACAATGCAAAATCATTTACGTCGTTAAAGTATTATCAATATCACGAAATTAAATATCGAACATGAAAATTTAAGAATCTATTACGGCACATTAATTTATTAGATTTAATTTATTAATGTGGATTCAAGTTCATGGAGTTTAGTTTACATGTGTATTAGTGATGTCAAGCCTCAATGACGTAGATGCTTTTAAATCTTGAGTGTAGTTTCCTGGAGTTGACCTGCAATTTCAAAGGGAAATTAAATAAAACGAAAACACCTAGTCGATATTAGTGTATGAGGAATCGTTGAATTATGATATACAATTATCACCACCCTAAAAAGATATTTACGAAATTATGTTATTACATTTATGCGTTTTATGTTACAATTTAACATATTTGGAACAAATAAAAAATGAATTTTTCTAATTATATGTAGAGTTATGTGAAAAAATTGAGTGATAAATCAATATCTAAATTATTCCTCCACTGAAAGATTCTTGTTTATGTGATTCACGTTTTTAATGAAAAATTCAATGATGATACAATTCAGACAAAATGTCTGGTCATGAGGACGGTGTTGAATTCTCACATTGGAAACATGTGAAGAAATTAAGTGTTATATTAAGATCTGGATTATTGCTCCTATCTGACTCACCTTTTAAGTGCTCTGATAACATGTTAAGACTTAATGTTTCATTCTAATAGGTCAACCGGATAAAGAGAGTAATTTGATCTTAATATAACACTTAATTTCTACACGCGTTTCCCGTGTGAGAATTCAACAAGTTAGTAACGTAACTACACATGTACACATTACACACACATATATATGAATATATAATAAATATATTTGTGTGTGGGTTTGTTTTAGACTAGATCGAAGTCCATATGAAAAGAATGAGTTTAATTTGAAAAATCAAAATAAGGTATGGGTACGTTGAGTTTGACCAGTATTTGATCCATATAATAGAGTTAGATTTAATAGAGAAAATTACCTTCTTATAGATACGAATAAAACTTAGCAAATTTTCTCAAACAGAGATACTAATTTTTTTGGGTTTTTACAAGAATATTACTAAAATAAAACATATTTACATAAATATTACTATTCATTACTATAATGTGGTGTTGTGATAACTTAAGCTCAAAACTTGAACATGAATGACTATGATTTCATTACTTTTCTAGTCACTAGTCATATTTTTGTAAATCATCTTTATTTTGGTCATATTTATGTAATTATTCCTAATTTTTTCCTCTCATCAAAAGAACTTATGAATTTCCAATTATTTTAATATAGGACTAAAATGTGTGTGTGTGTGTGTGTTTTAGTGTTTATATACATACCAAGTCATATACTTCAATAAGTTCAATTATGTATGATTCCTAAACTTCAATTATGTTCTTGAAATGATCAAACAAATTAAATCAAACCAAATATCTCGGCTTCTTAAAAGCAAATTAAACGCCACTCTGTAAGTTCAATGTTCAGAACATCGAATTGAAATTAACCTTTCAATTCTACTGAGTATAACGTACAGAATATAATTAACTCTTACTGTTTATATGTTTGTGCATGTATAAGGCTGTTAAATTTCTAAATGCTTATACTTCAAGCAATAACGTAAGTACAGAAAAAATAAATAATTAATATAGATACAATAAAATAAATTCGAACAAAGCTTTCCTTACCTAGTTGCATGAACATGAGGGGAGGAAGTTAAGAGCAACAAGCAATGAAAAACAACAAAGGACGACCACATAGTTGATCTCGTCTTGTTTGCCATCTTTTCACGCACAACGAACAGCAGTATAACCTAAGCAAATTATATTATTGTCATGTTGGTAAAAATTAATTATAACTTTAATAATAATTAATACTAGATTACTAGTACGTATAATAATAAGATAAGCATAATATAATGTTTGATAAAATGAAGAAGAAAAGGAAGAAGAAAACTAATAATCAAGGTCAAGAAATTAAAGCGTGGATACGTGCCTGGATGAGCTCTTTCGAGATGAAAGATCTGAGAAAATTAATAGCTGAGGAGATAGGCGTGGTGGGTATTTATAGCTCATATAAGGACATCTAAATTTTCTTACTTACTTATAATTTTATTAATTTCCCTTTTTTATTATTCCTTTAACTTTACCATTTCTTTTTAAATAAAAATTTATGTTTTTTGGTAAATCTCCTGTATCTCTACATAAGACTCAATGACACAATTTTTACTTTATTATTATGTATTTCTTTCGGTCGATTTTGATAAAGTTATAAGGAACGGATGAAGTGATTATAAATATGTGTGCCGTACTTATGACATATATTAGTACATTGTATTATTGATCCACATCATTAATTATTTCATTATTTATATTTTAATTGTTTAATTGTAATAATATTTTGATTAATCTATTAGTCGGTCCAACGGCACAAACTCATGCAGGAATTGAAACAATTAAGAAAGTACCAAAAGGACTAATACTAAGGATTTAGTCCTAATAGCATTTTATTCAATGTGTGCGTGGTTCCAATTCAATTCCAGAAGCATGCATATATTCAGGACTGACTTTTAGATATTTCCAAAAATACTAATCTCAGGTCGTAATATATACTTGTATTGTATTTTTCTGAGTAAAAGTCCTCATTCTATCCGAAAAAGACAACAATTAATCCCCCGGCATTTAAAAATTGACCGTTTATAACGTGTTCGATTGACTTGATTATTTTAGTACTCCCGACCAAATTAAATTACACAAGTTATATTTAAATAAATTAAATGAGGCTAGAATATACATAAATAGTGACCATGTAGATCATTTTTTACCAGAAAAGACCATTTAAAAGGCCAAAATCAGTATGAGAAGCAGCCGATATACCGAACACGAAAAAAAGATTTTTTCGTTGAAAAAAGAATTTTTTGTTTATATTAAAATGTTGAATGATGAAAATATCTTACTTAAAAACATGCATTTTGCATTACTTTCATCTAATTAAAAATATTCACTTTATATTGTGGTTATTGCACGACATTACTAATGAATCAACAGAAAAAGCATTACTAGTTAAAAATTACTACGCTTCCTGCCAACATTAATTCTTAGCGTCCGAATTATTAGAGTGCATACTCAAAGTTTTTAAAAATTAGGTGCAAAGTCCAATATCACATTATCACCTAAACAGTGATGTGCAAAGTCAAAATTTCCCATTTTATCGTGTAAATAATAGGATAGTACATCATAAATTTGGGGGAAAATGGAAATTAAACCAGCGCAAATTAAAATTTCTGCATATAATATTGTGTAGTACGGAGTATTATTTTTTATGTTTCTTAAAAAAATGATTTAATAAGATGAAAAAGTGTTCAACACACTTAATTTGTGAAGGAGTGTATCTTTATAAGTTTATAGACATTAATTATCAACATATATTATTCTCATAAATGAATCAACCGATTAATTAATTAGTACATAAGTAAAAAGGATTTGACAAGTTTGACCGTCACGTAGAATAATAAAGTAAAAACTGTGTGGTAAAGATTTGTGCAGAGGATAGAGAAATAACAGGAGCCACAAATTGATTTATTAAAAGGGAAAGTGACAAAGTTTTTGGGACAACCAAAAAATGAAAGTTGATAAAGTTATAAGGGACGGGAGTAATAAAAGAATTTTTTTCAAAGCAGAGCTCCGTATTGTTTTCAACTTTTAACGAAATAATGGCCGCCATTTTAATTTGCACTGGCCGCAAAGTAGAAAGCATTCTTTTTTATTATGTTTACACAACCCTAGCTAACTTTATGAAAGAAAATCAAGGAAGCTAAGAAAGAAATCATGGAAAGAATAATTCGAAAGAGGGCAAGTCCTGTAATTTTTAAGGTCCAGGGGTGAAATTTTCATGATCTCGTTTAATATGTATGAAGATATTAATACTCCATATTCAAGAGTAATAAATTAATATTAATTACTTGTCACCAATTTCGATATTAATACTCCGTATTCAAGAGTAATAAATAAATTGATACCAGTTTTATTTTAATTTGCATGCTTTTTATATATGCGTACGTAATATGTTCTCACTTATTAATCGATTGTGATATTAGTTATGATGAGTCTTAATTAGGTAACATAACAACTCAATCTTGGTCCAAAAGGTTGAATGCCCAACCCCAAGGCCCCACCCCGACCTGACAGGATGGTGGGGAGGTTAATCACGGCGACTCAGTTAGCAAAACGGGATAAGTCTCATACACGTGCGCACAGGGGCGGACCCAGGAAAGTCATTTTGGGGGGGCGAAAATATTTTGGGGGGGGGTTCAAAATACTTTTTGGAAGAGCAAAAATTATTTTTCGTATATATATACACTAAAAAAAAATTTGTTGGGGGGGCGGTAGCCCCCCTGGGTCTCTACTACGGTCCGCCCATGTGTGCGCACCAAAGGTCCAGCCTTATTTCAAGTTCAGTAACCTCCATACGGCCGCTACGGGTTTCGAACCTTGGTCACTTGGTCCAATTTTCCCACCACTCGACTAACTGAGCTACCCGTGCGGGTAACATAACTACTCAATCGAGCACGTATACTGTATACCCGTTTGTGTGGTGTTCACCATACAACCAGATATTTTGTCTATACTTAATAATGAGTATAATGTTAAAAGAAATGAGCATTAATGTTAAATCAATATTTTGGTAGCACAACTAAGAGCTCGTTTGGTGACCTTGTTTTTCGGTTTAATTTATCAGACTTATTAGCTACTTTTTCATCAAACACATGACTTTTGATTTCGCACGTTGAATTGTGTAATAATAAGAAAAGTTAAGGTTGAAGTTACCTTTCTAGCTGTATTGGTTGAAGTTATTGGAAATAATCATTTTAGCTATTTTTCATATAATTTTTTCTTTATTTTACTAATAAAATATATTTTGAATATAATTTTTTCTTAAATCAACAGAATTAGTTAATCCGGTCACTTCAGCCAGAATTTCATAAGTTTCAGCCTAATCAGCCAATACAGCCGATTTGGGTATTATCAAACGGACTCTAAGTATAGAAGTTTGCCATAAAGTATTATTTCGTATGATCTACACGTGATATACATGTCATGCTACAAATTGACTTATTTATTTAACTATACTATCATCATATTGTCATAAAAAATATTCATTATTGTGCTGATTTTATAATAATATGATACTAATATTCATTTTCATTTAAATTATAAACTCATTAAGTATAAATTAAAATACTCGATTATATCATGCGCATGATATAACTGATTGTACGAGATAATTCACCCCTAGATTATAGCATTATATTGTGTTGAATTGCACGAGTCAAATGAGGTTGTGGACTTTTCAGAACTGCAAGAGTTGATTGTTGAGCTAGCACAACTTTGGGGAACTCCCTTTTTCTCCAAAGAATTAGGAGTAGGCTAGGTCTCTGCAATTCCACCGGTCAAGTTTTGTTTTTGACTTTTCAAAATGGTTTGTTGATTCGAACTTCGGCGAACAACAGATTAGCTAGATAAGATGATAAGATATGCAATTTCGATATTTGTTTACGACTTTTCTTTTTAAGAAGATAATAATTAAGTACGAAATTTGGGGAGGCTTGAGGGAGATATTTCCACCCTTCTAAATTATTTTTCAATTTTAGTATGTGTAATCATTTTTAGATTTCACTTTTTGTGATTAAATAGAACATTTATAGATACTCCGTATATAAAGTTTTGAACGGTTAAGTTGATAATGCGACACTATTCTAAACTATTGTCGAATCCAGAAATTTTGTAAAGAGGGACATTAGATTATAAGTCTAGTTTTGAACTCATTGAGACCATTCTATCATAATACTACCGTGTTAAAAATGAAGTACTAGCTATAATATAAATTTGTTATTCCACCCTTCAATACAATTTTATTTAATAATAGTACCTCCGTCCCGAAAAGATTCGTTATATTGACTTTTCTTGGTCAACGATGACAAAATTTGGATAATGACTTTAATTATTATATATGTATATAATCAATAAATTTTATACTTTTATGAAAATATTTTAAATAAGGAACATTTTAATACTGTATAATTTTCATATTTTAAATAATTTCGTATTAAAAATGTCATTGCTGGTGAAAGTTGATTGTCATTGACCAAGAAAAGTCAATTTGGCGAAACTTTTCGGGACGAAGGGAGTATGATTTTATATATCTAACTTCTATAATATTGCAGTACAAAATATCAAAAGGTCTCTCGATCTATTACAAATTGACACATTTTTTCATTATATATTTCTTTCAAGAACAAAATTAAGTTTTCCATCTATTAACTTAATCCATATATTAGGTTTTGTCATACCTTAAACCTCCTCTAACTTTACAGCAACATTTTTCATACTAATAAGCCAAAAAAACATCAATTCCATATTTCAAAGAAAGTTTAGTGATCATACCAACAACTGCATGGAATCCCTCCATCATGACTTCTTTGTCATTTACATTTTTCATTATAATTTATATGATCTTTGATGAAATTAGTCTTACATCTAATTTTTTTATGTTTGGGAAGGGAGGGACAATTTTTATCGTAAGTACTAATACTACAACTTTAAGGTCAGAAGCGGGGCACTTACCCCCCCAGGACCCCCTAGGTCCTCCACTGATTCTGTCGGGTCGGGGGTGTGGGGGCATCTAGGGTGGGTGATTCCACCTTTTGGGTTGAATCGTTAAGTTGCAAAATGGACGGTTTGGGGCGAAGGATTAGTGTTGGAGTAAGGGTATGTTTGAGACAATTACTTGTACAGTTGTATAGATCTTTTTGTGAATTTTTTAGTGACTATTTGTTTTTAGTCACTGAAAATATCTTAAAAGGAAAAGGTGAGAATTGTTTGTTAAAAAACTGACTGTTTGATTTAGTTCTGTTTGGTATACAAGTTGTTGAGACTAATTAATGCTAAAATCACAGACTATTCTCAAACGATGGTACTTCTTGTAGCATCTAAAAACTTTCATGCCAAACATACAACTAGAAACTTTTTGAGACTTTTTCAATACTCTCCCGTCCTGAAAAAGTTGGCCAAATTTCCTTTTTTGGATATCTCAAAAAGATTTGTCATTTCCATTTAAAGTAAGGAATATGTGACTAAATTAAATTCGTTCTTCTCTGCACAAATTTCAACCACACAATTTTTACTTTAGTAACCCACGTGAAAATCAACTTTGGCCAACCTTTTTGGGACGGATGAAGTAGTACAAAAGCTAGAAGGCAGCGAGCGACACATGTCTGCCAAATATGTACTACTATGGGCGCCTATTTTGTACCGAGTATCACATAGATCAATTCAAAATCTTGAAGGTAGGCTAATGATAAGTGTTTATTCAAACACACTTTAAAGTTTCGTGAAAATTAATTTGTACAAATTATTAGCATAATTTCTTGGATTGTTTTTATAAAAGATTTGATTGTTTTACCTAGATATATTTGTGTTTGCGGAAGGACTTTTATAAGGTTTGAGCAGAAAATGAAGGAGACCGATGAGTCAAAGCTAAGAAGGAGACCGGTAATATTGTTGGGCCGGTAATATTCCTAACAATTGGGCCGATGAGTCAAAGCTAAGAAGAAGACCGGACCAAGTCAAGATAAGATCAAGCTTGCGCAAATAGGAAGGAGAGAAAATAGCTCGAAGCTGGGAAAGAGGTTCCTATTTTCATGGATACTTGTAGATAGTACGTGAGTATTGTTAAAATAAATAATTCAAAGTGTTTAGCCTAAGAGGAGAGCTCAAGCAACCTAAATGAAGAATAAGTCAAATTGAAGATAAATGCTAAAAGAATGGATAATAACAAGGGAACCTCTTCGGTGCGTCCCTATTTTGAGGTGTTTTGGTGCATCCTCCATGTGGCATAACATTATTGGATATAAAATTCATCTCTGCCATTTCATTAAAAAAAATAGGTGACAACTCCGGTATCTTTCTAAAAAATGGGGTACCGTACCTACCATTCATTTGATTGGATCACATCACTTTATCATTTTTAATTTAGATTTAAATAATTCAACTGCTACATTCTCATTGTTCCATGTGGACAAAGGTATGGTACCTAATGGGTACCATAGAATCTACCAAAAAAATAAAATTGCTAAGTGGTCCCTAACAATCCTATCGTTTCTATCGGCCATCACTACATCACTACAATATGCTCCTTCACCGTTTGTTAGTGAATGATACCAAAGAATTTTTTCCTTAATTTTAAATCCGATCAAATACATGAGAGCAAACCTTATAGCAAACTTTAGACCAGTGGGAGTGTAAGAAGAGAGAAAAGATAAAGTGAGAGCTGGTTGGACTGCTAGGTTGAGAGTTCTTCACCGCCGGACTGATACGCATCCCGCGGCCGGGAGAAGAACCGGAACCCAACACACCGGCCTTGCCGCTCCTGACATACAAACGGCCAGAGCTGCGAGTTTTTCTGTGAGGGTATAGGTGATATATACGTGGTCACCAAAGAGAGAGACGATCCGACTGGTTTAGGACGGATGGGGGCGTCGCTAGAGTGGCCGTCCGGATCAACCTCACGCCGGAGAAGACAGAGTGATGCGCCGGAGAAGAAAAGCAGTACCGTCGCACCAAACTGCTGCCACCGCCGTCGCTCGCCTGAGACGCCGCCACCGCTATTGGAGGAGATAGTCGAAGTCTCCCAGGAATTTGAGAAGCCCCCGCCATTTCCCTGCGTTGCCGGCGTCCAACTTCGGTGATTGAGGGGTTTCTATGCAATTTTGAAGGCAATTCGACTTCTTTTATTATTAGAATATATTTTAAAAATAAAAAATGAGTTGGATTAATTTACCAGTAGACATCCGCCACATGTGAGATGCACAGAAACACTCCATAATGTAAAGGCACCATAAAATTTTCCTAATAAGAAAGGAGAGCCTATTATAGTGCCACCTATTTTGGTGGAGCGGTTGAAGTTAGTGCCACTTAGTAATAGAATAAATAGAGAGCTACAATGTAAAGGGAGGGCAATCAATTCTAATTATACATTCGTTACCACAACTAGCAATATACATTCAGTGATCAAGCTCATAAGCTCTACGAAGCATCTCAGTATATTTGATTCATATTTAATATTTTCTTTTATTCATAATTTGTCCATTATCGATTCATACTTGTTCGAATCCCATTTCAATTTTAGATTAGTTTATTTTTAGCATAAACAATTTGGCTCCGTGTGTGGGAAATTCGGACAAAGAAGAATCGATCATGGCCGGAAGCACAAATCCTTTGCTAGAGAATTTCATGAACAATTGGAAGCCGTCAAGGAAGAAATCTGGCGTGAAATGTCTCAGCGGATTGCTTTTATCCAACGAGAAAATGACGTGTTGCGCCCTCAAGTGCAATCAGTGGCATCCATAGTTTCCAACTCAAGGTTTAGCCGAAGAGGTGACGCCATGACATCAGCAACAAGGCTGGAATTGGACCTCATTCCAGTCTTGACCGAATCACTCACCAATACGACGGACTCGCTATCTCTTACGTTGGGTTTGTCACCGACCGGTAATCATCAACCCATGGTTATCTCGCAGAATCCCAGAAGGAACATGTTTCACAGTCTATTTCTGGAACCTCAGAGACGACGAGTTCCAGACCGTGTCGACATCCCTCGACATGTCGACATTCCAAAACATGTCGACATCAACAACCATAGACAACAAGAACCCGAAGTCATCATTATACCATCGCCAACCAGGCAGGAGGCAACCCACGCAATGACGCCACCAACCTCAACGACAAGACAGATGCAAACATATCCAACAGACCCCTTAGCCGACATCATGGCAGAGCTGAGGGAAATGCGAGAGAAGATCAATGGTATACCCGGAGTGCCATCGCCATTGGATGTCGCTTCTCAAACATGCTACGCAGATTCCCCTTCAGACTACACTTTACGGACGTTGAGATTCCAAGAAAGTTTGTTGCCCCCTTGGTGAGATTATTCGATGGAACTACCGACCCTCTGGAGGCTTGTATGTGCAAGGCATTTGAGACGATATTGACAGGGCCAGCGTTGACATGGTTCGTCAACCTACCAAATGAAGGCATCAACTCGTTCACGGATTTAGTCAATCTATTCAATCAGCAATTTGCGAGCAGTCGGGTTCTAGAGAAGCAAATCAGCGATCTCTACCGAGTAATCCAAAGGCGGAACGAGTCATTAAGAGACTACCTCCACCGCTTCAACAAAGAGAAAGTGTCGATCCCAAAATGTGACGTCTCTACCATCATTGAGGCATTCAGAAGAGGGTTGTATGAAGATTCAGAGTTGTACCAGGAATTGACGAAATATCCTTGTCGGTCCTTCGAAGATGTCCAAGTAAAGACGCTGGCTTTCATCCGTCTAGAAGAAGACCTACGATCTCGCCGAAGACAGATTGAGCGCGAAGGGGGGGCACAGGAAATCAGAATCTCCCAAGAGGCATGATTACAAGCATAGAAACCCATATTTGAGACCCGAGGAACAACTCGTCACGAGATAGATCAGACGACATGATCGAAGTCGTCGGATGAGGGGGCATGTCGTCCGATACTAGACGGGTTCTAAAAAGCTGCAATACGGTACCCTTGAAGTTGTTTCATTTTTAGTTTAATATTTTCTTTTACATATTGTTGTCACTCCATTGACGAGATAAACAATACAACTTAGGCATCGGAAGGCCGTTGGCCAAAAGCCAACGGCCAGACCCTGACAGCATGATGCCATGCTGGATGTCAACACAATGGAGACATTGACAGATGATATGCCCTAGTTTATAGTGCATAAATGTATGTTTTTATTTTGATTTTGTGTAGATTTTCTATCATTATTAGTTAGTTTTTAAGCATTTGTTTTATTTTGTTTGTAATTGTTTTTAGCTTTCATGTATAGTTGTAGAATAGTGGTAGTGTTTTTAGCAAGGAAAAGGAGAAAAAGTTGAAGACAAAAATGTCCAGGAGCACAAAACCCGGCCGGGTCAGACCCTGAACCCGGTCGGGTCTGATTTGAAAACCAGATTCCTGAGGAAAGAGTTAGACCCGGTCGGGTCATATGTGACCTGGAACATCAGAACATGCCGCAGATCGCCAGAATGTGGAAAATATCCGATTTTGACCAAACCCGGTCAGGTCAACTAAGCCACCAGGTCGGGTCTGACTTGACCCGGGACATTTTAACGTGCTGAAACACAATAACGTGGAAGATTATCTGATTGTGACCGGTACCCGGTCGGGTAAGTACCATACCCGGTCGGGTACCCGGCCAAAGGTGTTGAAAACACCTATAAATAACACACTTTTTATTCACAAATTCCCATCCCTTCTTCCATATTCCTAAGCTCGGTTTAGAATAACATTTCTTTATATTTTTCTAGCTATGTTTAGTCTCCAAATGAGGAGCTAAACTTCCATTTCTTGGTTTTGCTCTTGAAGCTTGTTGATTATTAAAGTTGTGAGTTATTTTCTTAACTTCTCCTCTTGATTATTAATTCTTCCCTTAATCTTATTCTATATTAATGTTGGAGGGTTGCTAAGTGACGATTAGTTAACGTTCCGACATTAATTACTACTAGAAACGATCAACGAACCGATGGTTAATCGTTGATGGTTTCACAAGTAAGTAACTTCGGTTTATTAATGCACGATCGTGGTTAATAAATTTGAGAGGGATCAATTTTGTTGGTTAAACCAAAACCGTTGTGTTAAGGTTATCAATCTCAATTGATTTCATCAAGGAGTTAGAAAGATTAAATGCTACTTGTTGGGATATTGACCTAGAGGCCCAATACCCAGATCGGGAAGGCCCAAGATATCCGGCCCAAGCAACGGGCCCATCACTCTATGATGAATAGATCCAGTAAGAAGACATACCGAACGGAGTTCGGCCCAAATAAAGATTGACCCAGTAAGAAGACATGCCGAACGAGGTTCGGGCTATATATCATACTTGGGCCAATTTGACAGCATCTTCAGTACAGCCCAACATCCCGTTCGAGCAACGGCCAACCAGCAAGTGGCCAGGTGCAATTAATGCCAGACTATGACATCAGCAAGTGGAAGCATGGATGACCAAGTCGGTGGAACAACGGCCAATCAGCAAGAGGCAGCCCATGCTCTCCATTAGTATAAATAGAAGGTTTCAAGTCATTGTAAGGGTTAGCATTTCAATACTCAGGCTCTAGAATAGCATAATTGCTCTTATTTCTTGTATTAAAGCATAATTTCCGACCTACCGATCGGGAAATTCCTTGTAATCAGGTTGGTTAATTAATACAAGTGAGCTTTCGAGTGTTAGTTAGTTCAGATATTATATTTCTTTACACACTTTGATTCTAGGCCATTCCTGATATATCCAAAGTTCGTGTTGGGCTTTCGGAAACTTGCAAGAACTTGCAAGAACTGGATTTACCCTCAACATTGGCGCCGTCTGTGGGAAACTTGCAAGAACTTTCACTTTCTAATCATAAAAAAAAACCTCTATTTTTCAAAAATGGTCAGAATCAGTTCCTATCATACAAGCGACGGTTCACGCCGTCACGGGAGGAGTCACACCCCGGGGAGTCAAAACCCTCAGGGACAATCCAGTCGAGGACCGAATCCTCGTTTCGATGGGGATTTTGTGATTCCTGAATCTCTGAGAAGAAATCCTCAGGCCATGCGGGACATGGCCCAGGTCATGCAACATATGGCGAACGAAGAGGAAGGAAGTTCCACCTTTACAGGGGAGACCCCACGCACGGAAACAACCGCGGCGTCATCCCGTTCACATGTCCACCGGGATAATCGACGTAGCGCCCCACCAACAGCGCACCACAGTCCCAGTGACCGAACCCCGGTCGGGTCACAAGCTAGAGGACCAACTCCCGTTGGTCATCATATCCAGTATGCCGAGCGGGAAAATACTAGGGCCCCTCAGCAGCATTGGGACCGGGACTGTACGGATATGAGGGCTCCACCACCGCCCCCTTTGACGGCCCAGGAGGAAGAGATGGCCGAGATGAGGAGGCAAATGAATGAAATGCGGGATCAGATGAACAGGGTACCTGTACAACCCGCACCAGTTCAGCTGGGAATTACTTCCCCGTTTACTAGGGAGCTCATGTACGCAGATATCCAAGGGGGTGCCAAGCCCCCGACCGGCCAAATTTACGATGGGGTGGGAGATCCCCACGTACATCTGAGGAGTTACCAAGGGGGACTTATGCTGCTAGGAGCACCCGAGGTTGCCATTTGCCGGTTGTTTTTCAGCACGCTCAGGGGGCCTGCCCAGGAGTGGTTCGGGACACTGCAGCCCGGGTCAATCAACAGCTTTGCCGAGTTATCAGCGTTATTCTTGTCTCAGTTTGCTTCCAGTGCCAATCCCAAACGGCACTTCAGCTATTTGACCAGCGTGAAGCAAAACGCCAAGGAGACCCTCAATCAATTCCTGAAAAGGTGGAGGGATGAAACTTTAACGGTGGGAAACATGACGGATGATACCGCCATTACCCTATTCACAAATGCTCTCCGAACGGGGGAGTTGTACAAAGAGTTGAAGAAAAATCCGGGTACGGTGTACGCCGAGGTGTTAGATAGGGCTCGCAAGCATGCCGCCCTAGAAGAGGAGATAATGATCAGGGATAAGGTCATTACACCTGCTGCCCCGATCAGAATGGCCGATCGGCTGGGTCCTAGCCCAGCGGCCAGTTTACCTCCCAAACAAGGGAGATTTACACCCCTGGTCCTATCAATAGCGACCATCTATCAGCACGAGAGGGACAATATCCCCATCCCGACTGATTCTGGACAGTTCATGGGAACGGATGACAATGCTTTCTGTAAATATCACAACAGAAAGGGTCATGTCACCAATGCCTGCAGGGCCCTACAAACAGCCATTGAGGATCTGATCCGAAGGGGCCATCTGGGCAAATATGTGAACAAAGATCCGAATGCTATGGGCACGTTGAAATCGGCCAGGAAACCTAATAGCTGGCGCCGGGATGCTCAACGTGACGCCCATCCTCAAAATGATGTGTATGTTCCCCCCAGGGATGAGCCAGAGGGCTCGGGAGGCCCTGGAAAGAAGCCTCGAATGGAGGTCAAGGTTATATTTGGGGACGGGGAGACCGGAGATTCGAACGCCGAACGGAAAAGGTTCGAGCGAAGTCTTTATGTGGGATCCGTCTCCACTCCCCCCCAGAAGAAAGGAAGGACAGACCCGATCACGTTCGGGCCAGCTGATTTACCCAATTCTTCAAGCCCCCACAGGGATGAACTGGTGGTAAGCATGTGTTTTGACAATGCTTTGATCCGCCGAGTACTGGTTGATACCGGGAGCAGTGTGAATGTATTGTATCTACAATCATTCGAGAAAATGGGTCTACAAAGGAGCCAACTGACCCACCTACGGACCCCATTGGCAAGTTTCACCGGTAACTGCATCGAGGCGGAAGGGACCATCCAATTAATGGTTGAAATTGGGGATGAAACCCACAAAGCGTCACTCTGAATGACGTTCGTGGTGGTAGATATAAAGTGCGCCCACAATGCCATATTGGGCCGACCGGGATTGGAAGATCTGGAGGCAATAGCCTCTGTCCGCCACTCATGCATCAAATTCCCTACAGACACTGGGGTATGGGTGGCTAGAACTGACCTGACAACAGCCCGGACATGTTATCGGGAGGCCCTAAAACAGATGAACACTCGTGGGATGCGGGTTAATACAATTGAGGTGGAAACACACCGAACGGAGTTCGAGGCACACCCAGAGCCCGCTACCCTTCTTGAACAGATCGACCTCGACTTCCCCCGAACCGTAAGGTAGCTATCGGGGGTAGACCTGGAGGCTGATATCCGGGATGGCGTGATCGCCGTCCTCAAAAAGTTTCAGGTGTTGTTTGCCCGGGGGCCAGAAGATATGCCCAGCATTGATCCGGAGATAATATGTCACAAACTTGTCGTTCGGTCAGATGCAAAACCAGTCCAACAGAAGAAACGGTATCAAGCAACCGAACGGCGGGAATTCACAAAGAAGGAGGTGGCCACCTTGCTAAGGATAAAGCACATCCGTCCGGTAATCCACATAGAATGGCTATCCAATGTGGTTCTAGCCCCAAAACAATCTACTTGGAGAATGTGCGTGGATTACTCTGACCTGAATAAAGCGTGCCCCATGGATCCCTATCCAGTGCCGAGGATCGATCTGCTAGTGGATGAAACTGCCGGATGTGAGTTACTGAGCTTCATGTAAGCTTTCCGAGGTTATCATCAGATATTCATGCACCCGGCCGATGCAGAGAAAACGGCGTTCGTTACTTCGGATGGCGTGTTTTGCTATATCGTCATGCCATTCGGATTAAAGAACGCAATGGCAACTTTCCAGAGGATGATCAGGATGCTGTTCAAAGATGTGCTGGGTGTCACAATGGAAGCCTATGTTGATGACATCCTGATAAAAAGCAAAAAGAAGGAAAACCATGTCCTGGATATAGAAAAGGTGTTCGGGATAATGTAAAAAGCGAATATGAGGCTGAATCCCAAGAAATGTGCTTTTGCGGTAAGAGGAGGCAAATTTTTGGGGTACATGATGAGCGAGAAGGGGATTGAGCCCAATCCAGAAAAAGTAAAGGCAATTGTGGACATGGAGGCTCCATGAAATCTCAAAGAAGTGCAGAGATTGACCGGTCGGTTAGCGGCCCTGAGCAGATTCCTATCTAAACTGGCCGATCGTGCTATCTCGTTCTTCCAGATCATGAAGAAAGCCAACCCTTTTGAATGGACGGCCGAATGCCAAACGGCCTTTGAAGATTTCAAAACGTATCTGTCTTCCCCTCTGGTCTTGACAAAACCTGAACCAGGGGAGCACCTGTATATGTACTTGGCTGTAACTGACCTGGCCATGAGCACAGTACTGTTGAAAGAAGAGGATGGCATTCAACGGCCAATCTATTTTGTCAGCAAGGCGTTGAACGGCCCGGAAACCAGGTACACCTTGCTAGAGAAAAATGTACTGGCCCTGATAGCTGCCATTAAACGTCTGGCCCCGTATTTCCAGACCCACCCGGTGACTGTGTATACTACTCAGCCACTAGCCACCATCTTGAGAAATCCTATGGCAAGTGGACGCATTACCAAGTGGAGCCTCCTGATCAGGCAATACGAGGTGGATTTCAAACCCCGGCCTACTATCAAAGGGCAGGCCCTGGCAGATTTCATTGCAGAATGTACCGCCCGGCCCTCAGAAAAAGATTCAGAGAACAACGGGCTGGATAACTGGTGGGAAATGTATGTGGATGGTGCATCTAGTGCCAAAGGTTGTGGAGCTGGAGCTGTGATCACATCGCCAGAGGGGTTCAAAGCATATTATTCTATTCATTTTGACTTCAAGGTAACGACCAATGAGGCTGAATATGAGGCTCTCATTGCTGGTTTAAAATATGCAAGGGCCCTGGGTGCCGATCGGTTAAAAGTCTGATCGGACAGTCAATTGGTGGTACATCAAGTAAACGGCACTGCTGAGGCCAAAGAAGAGAGGATGAAGGCCTACAAGGAAATAGTTGAGGAGCAGATACGTAAATTTGAACAGGTGGTGCTCGATCAAATATCCAGGATTGAAAATACTGAAGCAGATATCCTGTCCAAATTAGAGAATGCAGCGTTCGACGATCGGGCACAGGAGATCCCGACTCATATCCAACGTTTTGCCCATCGAGAAACCTTGGCGACCCCGGCAATCATGGTGCTCCAGATCGAGGCCATATCTTATGCCGTCTCGAGCTGGGTCATAGATATGACCAACTACCTGAGAGACGGAACCCTCCCACAAGATAGAAATCCTGCTTATCAAATAAAATGCATCCAGAGGAGGGCTTCCATGTTCGAATTGGTGGACGGGCAGCTGTACAAAAAGACATTTGGTGGGCCGTATCTGAAATGCCTCCCACCCGATCTAGCGGCAGCTGTAATGGAAGAAATTCATGAAGGTATCTGTTTCAGCCACCAAGGGCCCAAGACACTGGCCAGAAAAATCATCTTGCAAGGGTATTATTGGCCGACTATCCAACTGGACTGCTTTGCACATACTAGGAAATGTAAGGTATGCCAACTATATGCACCGGTCCCTGGACGGCCTGCCACCTTCTACACTCCAATGACGGTGGCCCTTCCATTCGCAAGATGGGGAATAGACCTGTTAGGTCCTCTACCTACGGCACCTGGAAACAACAAGTATATCATCGTGGGGATAGATTACTTTACCAAATGGGTAGAGGCCGAGCCACTGGCCAGCATCACAGATGTTAAGTGTCAGAAGTTTGTCTGGAAAAATATCATTTGCCGATTCGGAATCCCTGAACAGATTGTAACTGACAATGGAAGGCAGTTCGTGAGCCGGAATTTTGAGAACTACCTGGTCAAATGGGGAATCAAGCATTCCAGAGCGTCTGTGGCATACCCTCAGGCGAATGGTCAGGTAGAAAATATGAACCGAACTATTATTGATGGTATGAAGAAGAAGCTGGAAGAATACTCCTCATCATGGCCTGATCAGTTGAATTATATTCTATGGACGTACAGGACCACACCCCGAACGGCCACGGGAGAAACTCCATTTTCCCTTGCCTATGGTTTCCAGGCCAAAGTACCAACGGAGATCCTAGTTCCCACACACCGAACGGTGTGTTACAGCCCAGAACAGAATGAAGACAACTTACGGGCCGAATTGCATTTCATAGAAGAAAGAAGGGATCTCGCAGCGGCACGAATGGAAGAGTATCACAGAGCCACAAGAAGATACTTTGATAAGCAAGTTAAAGTTCGTTCAATCGAGGTAGGGGACCTGGTGCTAAGAAAGCGAGAGAAAAGCAAACCGCTCGAAGGGGGCAAAATGGCACAAAATTGGGAAGGCCCCTACCAAATATGTAAGAAGTATGCTTCAGGAACGTTTGGCCTACAAAATACCGAAGGCCGACCGGCAGGAACTTGGAATGTGGAGCATCTAAGGAAATTTTATCAGTAAAAACGGCTGTTGCCACCTCTAAAAAAAAGATATAGAGAGGGAGACATAACTTCCACACAAACTCAGCCCATGGTAAACTCGATCATTCCGGATGACCGAATGACGAACGGGTTAACAACATGGAAGGAAAATCAATTCTCAGCTTAGAGAGTTTTTGACCCTAAATTTATGAAAGAATAAAGGGATAAAAAATGGCTTGAAGAATTGAGGCTCAGAAAATCGGTGCCCGTGGTTAACTCAATCATTCCGGATAACCGAATGACGAACGGGTTAACAGCATGGAAGGAAAATCAATTCTCAGCTTAGAGAGTTTTTGACCCTAGATTTATGAAAGAATAAAGGGATCAAAAACGGCTTGAAGAATTGAGGCTCAGAAACCCGGTGCCCGTGGATAACTCAATCATTCCGGATGACCGAATGACGAACGAGTTAACAGCATGGAAGGAAAGTCATTCTCAGCCAACGGCTTGGAATTTGACGCTCAGATAGTCTCACCTCAGCGGTTAATATGAGAATCGATTCTGGAAAACCGAATGACGAACATATTAGCAGTTTGGAGGGAGCCATTATTTCAGCAAGAGTTTTGACCCTGTAATTACGCATTGATGAAGGGATCAAAATGGCCTGGAGTTCGAAGGACAGTGATTCTCACCTCAGCTTGTTAACACGTAGAATCATTCTGGATGACCGAATGACGAACGGGTTAACAGCTTGGAGGGAGCTGAGTCGTCAACTTAGCCAAAGTCGACCCTTTAATTACGTACGGGCAAAGGGATCAAAACGGCTTGGAGATGGTGTCAAGACTGTAAGATATGGATTAACCGAGCGACGTTCGGATAAGGTACGGATTGTCGCCCGGGGAATCGGAACTATGGTTTTGAAAAATCGCGCCTCAGTCATTAACTTGATTTGGAAGCGAGTCGCCCTTTTAGCTATAAGTAAGGAATGACCCAAATTCGGTGATCTTGCTTACAGTTCGAAAAGGGTTACCTCAGACCCCTAATATGGATGATACGAGCCAGAGAGAACAGTTCGGAATGCATCGGAATTATGGGTTTGGAAGTGAGATAGCCTCACCTCAGCTTGTTAACGTGTGGAATCATTCTGGATGATCGAATGACGAACGGGTTAGCAGTTTGGAGGGAGCCCCTATCCCAGCCGAGAGTTTGACCCTGTGGTCACGATCGAAACGGCTTGGAGAAATTCACCTCAGCTAAGAGTTTTGAATCCGTGCGTCACGAACAGGAAAAGGGATCAAAACGGGTTCGGGAAAGGTGTCAGAACAATTGTAAAGAGAGTCTCATCTCAGCTTGTTAACACGTGAAATCATTCCGGATGACCGAATGTCGAACGGGTTGACAGTTTGGAGGGAGCCCCTATCCCAACTGAGAGTTTGACCCCGTGGTCACGATCAAAACGGCTTGGAGGAATTCACCTCAGCTAAGAGTTTTGAACCCGTGCGTCACGAACAGGAAAAGGGATCAAAACGGGTTCGGGAAAGGTGTCAGATATAGAGATACATGAGCCGAGAGAGGTTCGGCCACGTAGAAAAGATTATGAACAAAAAATCAAAGGAAGATAGAAAAAAGACAACAGATAAGGAAAGAAGTCTAGTTTATTCTTCGGCATTACTAGCCGGAATATACAAGAAGAATGAATAAGCAAAAAATTTACAGTAAGACTATACTACTGGAGGATTGCCGTTCGGGGAGGATGAAGGCTGAGAGCTCCCTGCCTGCACTGCATCATCAGGCGCTGCTCTGGATCTTTTCTCCATGATACGATCATATGTGTTCCCGAACAGATCGTCAAAGCCTAATTCGTCGGGATCGAACGGCTTGGGGAAATGCTCTAGGATCAATTCAAGGTTCCTGTCCAGAAGCAGGTCCTGACTTTGCTTCACAGTTTTCTCGGTCAGGACATCTAAAAAAGATTTCCCTTCCGGCGTGCTGTCCAGGAGGTCGATCCCCGCTTTGATGGATTCTTCGCTCTCACGCAAGAATTGGCCAAGGTGAGGACCCAGGAATTGCCGGGCCATGTTCTCCAGAGCGACGTTCAGGCCCTTTCCCCGTTGAAAATCCACTATCGATTGTTGGGCAATCTGGGAAGTATTGACCGTGTAGGGTTCGGGCAGATGGTCGCCAACAACCTTGTCAAATTTGATACCAGCAGACTCAGCGGCCCGCACCTTGGCCCAGAGTTCTTTAAGCTCCCGATCGCGACGACGGGACTTCTCCTGCATCTCAGCCAGAGCAGCTTTAGCCTTCTCACCCTCCTTGGCCTGCTCTTGGAGATCAGCCGCCAACTTCCGAGCGGCAGAAAGGAGGACATGGCCATCATCCCGATCGCTGGCCAGGGCTTTCATTTCCTTCTCAGCGGCAAGAAAGGCTTTGTGGTAATACACGCCAGCCTGAAAACGAGATTACGATGAAAGTCAGATAAGGTAAAGCATGAATAGTAGAAAGGCATGGATCTGAATGAGGTATACCTTGAGTGCTTCCTGGTGACCTGCTTCGAAGAGATCCGACCAGTGAGTCAAATTGGTGAAGCTCGGGGGAACTTTGATCGCAGTATGACACCACATAGAAGATGGCATCAGCCCGAACAGATACCTCCCTTCTGATCTGGGCCCCATATTTGAAAATTCAACAAACATCCGATCATCGATCGGTGTGTCAGTAAGAACCGGGGTTGATTTTTTGGCAGGCACCGATCTTTTGGGCTCAACCTCCGGCCCGGTCAAATCAACCACATGGTCGATCGAGATTAGGTGATCGCCATCATTTCCTTTGCGCTTTTTGCAGGTTTGCTCCGCCGAGTCACGATCGTCTATCATCTTCTCCTTTCCTTTACCGGAAGAAGCCATCAAGATAGCAGAAGAGATAGAGCGCCGGACGGGTATGGGGGATATCACACCTACAAGAAAGAGGAATAAAAGATAAGAAGTTGAATTGTGAGAGTGAAGGATGATCGGGTTAAAATCCTACTATGCTTACCGATTCCAGCAGATAACATGCTCGAAGTAGTGACAAAGCTGCGAAGACTTCTGGTCCCTCCCATCCGCAAGGACTCAGCTTGGGAGCGTAGAACGGCGTCCACCCTGGGCAGAGAATCCCGAACGGGGTATGCGTTCCACCTATCCGGGAATGGCATAGAATCACCTACCCGAACGAACAAAAACCGCTCCTCCCAGTCAGCCTGCGGGGTAACGTTCTCTGTGAACAGCTGACGATCGGAACGAGCTACCAGTTTCAGGTACCCGGTCGTCCAGTAGGGCTGATAGCAGTAATGATAAAGGAACAGATCGACGCTTGGGGTGATCCTCAACTCGTGGCACCGAATAATGAAGCCTGTCAGAATGCGGTAGGTGCTGGGCACGAACTGAGCGGGCAGTACAGCAACCCGGCGTAAGAACTCCACAATGAATGAATGGAGAGGGAACCGAAGCCCAGCAGTCAGAGCGTCAAGGTGCACTAGCACGTGCCCCGGTCGGTGCCTCATAGGGTGCCGAATGAATCCGGCATAGTATTCCCTTGGTGGGGGCAACAACTGGCTAAGTTGCCGTTCTACATCTTCTGGGAGACGTTGTTTGTGTTTGCGTATGCGAGTGAAGTGTAGGGCAATGCGGGGTGGCCGCTCGGGCATCCCCTTGTTATAAACTTGGAGGTCATCTCCGGACAGACATCCGTCATCCTGTGGTTGTTCGGTATGTTTGCTGGCCTGAGGATTGGTGGGTTTAGGTGTTTGGGACGAAGAGCCTTCGGCCTGGTTACCAGCGGATGTTTTTCTTTTGCGAATCAAAGGCATCTCTTCAGATTCTTAGCTAGAGGGGTAGTACATAAAAATGCTGGAAGAACTCTGGGAATTCTAGAGAGAGAAGGCTTGAGAGTATGCAAAGGAATTCTGGGAATTCTAGAGAGAGAAAGCTCGAAAGAAAAATGAGAAAACAGCAGGAGAAATTGGGGGAAGCACCTCTCTATAAATAGGGAAAGTGCCGCACAAATTCCTAATCCATGAGCAACACGTGGCATTGGGTGGTTACGATTAATCTGGGGCATTTATGATTCATTTTTTGTGCACGTACCCTGGACGGGCTACAGAGGATTAGCAAAGATCACAGGGACTTGCTGTTTAGGAAAAATGCTAAGTCCTAAATGTTAACCTGAAGCCCGACCGGCTATCAATATTGTAAAAGGTTATCTGAAATCAAACGGCTGTCCTAAAAATTGATCTGAAGCCCGAACGGCTACCAACTTATGAAGAGGCCCAAGTAGAAAGAAAACCAAGAAAATTGCTAAGTCCTAAATGTTAACCTGAAGCCCGACCGGCTATCAATATTGTAAAAGGTTATCTGAAATCAAACGGCTGTCCTAAAAATTGATCTGAAGCCCGAACGGCTACAACCTTATGAAGAGGCCCAGGTGGAAAGAAAACCAAGAAAATTGCTAAGTCCTAAAAGTTAACCTGAAGCCCGACCGGCTATCAACATCGTAAAAGCTATCCTAAGGCTTAACCTGAAGCCCGACCGGCTATCAACGTCGTAAAAGCTATCCTAAGGCTTGATCTGAAACTCGACCGGCTATCAACGTTGTAAAAGATTATCTGAAGCAAGAATGTGCTAGGTCCTAAAAAATGGTCTGAAGCCCGAACGGCTGAGTCCCAGAGAGAAGGGGTTTTTCCTTAATAAATTATGAGAACTTTCTAATGCCCGAATGGCGATCAACGGCATTAAGAATATTTGAGCAAGAAATAAGTTAGGAAATTGGTTAAGTCCTACAAAACGGGCCGAATCCCGAATGACGAGTAAATCATGCATTAAAGACAGAAAAGACAGTACACAAAGCTTCAGGCAAAAAAGAGATATATATTCATCGGTGCTACTGATCGGGAAGTACAAGCTACTTGGAGAAAAGAAAATTACAACAAGTAATTAAAAAAGTACATATGAATTATTGACCGGGGGCCATTTCATCTCCCTCTTCGTCCTCATCCTCATCATCATCAGACGGGGGCTCAGGCTCTCTCCCAGCAGCCCGATCGGCTTCTCGTTGCTGAGCTCGCAGAAACTTCTCGAACTGAGCCTGGATAATGTCATCTTTGGGAAGATCGGAAGCCTGAACCGGCCTCCCCAGATTATTTTGAAGCTGAGCAACGAAGGGACGCAGCAAGACCTGGCCAATTTTGCCATAGAGGTCTGAGACAATGGAGTCGTTCCATTTTTTGGCCTCGGGGTCCTTGTCCAAGAGGGCCACCCCTGCCGATAGCCGACCAGCACCTTTGGGGAAACCCTTCAAGTATGCCCCAAAGGCGAACGGGATTTGGGCCCTTGCATGATCATCCTTGATGATGGAGAATTCATCAGAGGATTTCAATGTTTCCCGAACGGCGGACAGATCCACGTTCACTTCATAGGGACCGTCCGGGATGCTGGATGGCATTTCTTCAAATTTAACCTGTGCGGCCTCAGCGGCAAGGACCTTGGCCTGGGAAGCTGCAAGCTGAACCCGAAGGGTGCCGAGCTCAGCATCCAGCCTCTGCTTCTCCTCCGCAAAGGCCCTCCGTTCGGCCTCCAGAGAAGTGATGGCTGCAGCAGCATTTTGCTCAGCAAAAGATTGGGCGACAATCAGTTCCCGCTCCTTGGCCAGACGGGCTTCCCGCATCTGAAGGGTGTACAAACCCATCTACAGAGTACCGTTCGAGAGTTAGTACTGATTACAGAGAATAAAACAAAAACAAAGCGCAAAAGATGATGTACCTTCAGAGCGGTCAAGGCCAGACATTCTTCAGATTGCTCGACCGGCAACTGAGGAAGGGAAAAGTTGTTGAACCAAGAGGAGGTCGACCAGATCTGGCTCACGGTAGAGCCGGCCCTCTCTAATACCTCATGGACAGGGTCGGATAGGGAGATCCGCTCGACCTGACCCGTAATATGGTCGGTATGGGTCTCACCAGCATTCGAGGGTTCCCCCCGAACGGAGTCGAAATGCTGAGAAAATTGGTGCAGTTGGTCAGAGCCGAACCGGTCGTCGACCAGCATGGCCTCGAATTGGTCCTGATGGACCTGCTGTATTGACTGAGGCTCTGAAAGCGGTTGAAAAGGGGCAGCATCCTGAGCAGGAATAATGGTGGGAGTAGGCTGGGGGTTCTTCCGGGATTTCTTCCGTTTACCGGCCCCACCGGCTGCGATAACTCTGCTGTCATCCATAGGTAGATCTGGGTTTGGTGCTGAAAAAAGACAAAGAACAATGTTAGTATCGAGCGGCCCTAGCGTGTGAGAAACTAGAAAAAAGAGCAAAAGAACGTTTCTCGCACGGGAAGGACCGCCCGGACCATGGCACTTGGTTTATCAAAACAAGTAAACCCAAGAGAACGGGCAGTACCTATCCCGGCTGTAATAAGTCGCTCGGGAGTCAGATAACTCATGATGTCCATGCATTTATCCTTCTCCACAGCAAGCACGTCCTTGTAAATTTCTTCAGTGAGGACAGGATCAGGAGTCTTGCGGGGGAAGGCATTCCATTTACGGGGAATTAGGCCGTCCGGGACAGACACGAAGAAAAAACGGTCTTTCCACCCTTTGATTGAAGTTGGGTTTCCCTTGAACAGGATGTGTCCCGTTCGGGCACTAGTGGCCAGATAGTCGTGGGTTTGTTGGGGGGCTACTTTGAAGAATTGGTGGAAGAGTTCTAGGGTTGGTCGGGCGCCGGCATCTTTGCAACGGCAGATAAAACCCGCCATTGCCCGATAGGAGTTCGGCATAATTTAGGCCGGTACAACTTCGTAGAAATTGAAGAAAGAAATGTAAAAGGGGTGTAGTGGAAACCTAATGCCGGCCCTAATTGTGTCAAAGTGAACTATGGTCATTCCGGGCCTATGACGCATTGGGTGAAGCCCAGCTTGCAAACGGAAATCTACCGGGTCAGGGATAAGGGCCGGAATTTCGGCCCTATTATGGGAGGTCAGTTTTTTCCGCCGCTCCCTAATCAATTTTAGGTCAAGGGTATGGCGAGGACAATCGTTGGGGCGTCCGGCCGCCATGGAGGCTATTTTGTCCTCGGATTTGGTGTCGTCGGAATCTTCACTGGAGGAAGAAGAAGTGCTAGGGAGGTCCTCCGCCTCAGCCCTGGTATTCGTCGTCGTTTCAGTAGAGCCGCCGGCAAACGGGACTGTAATAACGTCCACAATAGCGGCGTCACGGTCATCTCCATGGGAAGCCATCTCCGAATCAGAGGAATGCTGTTTGGGGCTCATCTCGGTCGAGTCAGAAATGAAGATAAGGAATCCGGATTCGAAGGAATTACCTGAGCAAAAGAAGCTGGGAGAAAATTTGCAGAGGAAACAACAAAGGCCAAGGAATTGCAGAATCGAAACCACGAATTGGGAAGTTAAAGGCTAATTTATAGCCTCGAAACCCGCCGTGTCAAGAACCAATCAGAGAGCGACACGTCATAAGGAGCATTTAAGCTAAACACGTGTTTAATGAAAAGACTAAACGACGGTTATCATGATGAAAATGGGGAAATGAAGCGGCATCCGTCAAATCACAGCATGGGGAACTGATTACTTCTGTACCCCGATCGCCATTCGGGGTATTATAACATTGATATACTTCCTAATGCATTCACTATCGTTCGAGACATCGGAAGTGGGGGACTTGTGTTGGGATATTGACCTAGAGGCCCAATACCCAGATCGGGAAGGCCCAAGATATCCGGCCCAAGCAACGGGCCCATCACTCTATGATGAATAGATCCAGTAAGAAGACATACCGAACGGAGTTCGGCCCAAATAAAGATTGGCCCAGTAAGAAGACATGCCGAACGAGGTTCGGGCTATATATCATACTTGGGCCAATTTGACAGCATCTTCAGTACAGCCCAACATCCCGTTCGAGCAACGGCCAACCAGCAAGTGGCCAGGTGCAATTAATGCCAGACTATGACATCAGCAAGTGAAAGCATGGATGACCAAGTCGGTGGAACAACGGCCAATCAGCAAGAGGCATCCCATGCTCTCCATTAGTATAAATAGAAGGTTTCAAGTCATTGTAAGGGTTATCATTTCAATACTCAGGCTCTAGAATAGCATAATTGCTCTTATTTCTTGTATTAAAGCATAATTTCCGACCTACCGATCAGGAAATTCCTTGTAATCAGGTTGGTTAATTAATACAAGTGAGATTTCGAGTGTTAGTTAGTTCAGATCTTATATTTCTTTACACACTTTGATTCTGGGCCATTCCTGATATATCCAAAGTTCGTGTTGGGCTTTCGGATCTACGGGATTTACCCTCAACACTACTATTAAATCGGTATAAGGCGTTGTTCTATATTTGATTAATAGTAAGAGTTATTAATGAATGGTCGTTGTTAATAACTACTTTAAGGAATAATTGTAATTAGATTTTGATGATGCTAGATTAATTAGGACTTTAGAGTACCCCTTTAGAAATTATGTATTAGAATTTTCCTTTGTAAAGTTCTTAGAGTAATCGACTTGACAGAAGACCTTCAAGAGCAGAAGGGCTTCAAGGGCAGAAGGACTTCAAGAGCAGAAGTGCCTCTTAAGGCATTATTGAAATAGAGGACCTTTGGTTCTCTGCTCCAGAACAGAAGTCCTCAGGATCTCTGTTAGTCTTGACTCTGACAGAAACCCTTCTGGGTCTCTGTTGGATACTCCCAACAGAAGTGCTCCAGACCTCCTCTGTTCTACTCTCAGACAAAGACACCAGAAGGTCTGACACTTAGAAGATTTTCAAAGAACCGGGAAGTCAATTAAAAGATTCCTTCAACGGCTAGGAGTATGAAACGGAAAAGCTACAGTGCATGCATTAAATGCTCATTTAATGCACCCCATGCTACGTAGAGTAATTGCAGATGATTGGCCGCAATGTCAGGAATACTTTATCCCAAAATAGTAACCCGCCAACTTTATCGGGCTCTACTAGTCAAGTCAACTGATCGCGCATTAAATGCAGTTGTCCTCCTACTCTTCCAACGGGAAGACAACCTCAGTATAAAAGATACACTACGAAGAACAACCGGATAACTTTGCTATAACTTTGCCTACATAACTTTGCAACAAGCAAGATATTCAAACTCTGAAAAGCAAAAAACCTCCTTGAGATTCAAACTCATTATCTTCTACAAGAGAAGGCAGAAGTTGGAAAAATACTTTTTCCAACTCAAGCAATGTTCCAAGTGTTCTTCAACTCTTCAAGCTCATCACATACAAATCTTTTGTAACGAAGCTAGTTGGAGGAACCCCTGTTTCAACAGAAACTCTTCTTGCTACAAGAAGGACGTCCAAGTAACTGGAGTAGTGAAGTGGTGATACTTCAAGGAAACTCAGTGAAAAGACCAGTGTTAAAGGAAGCCAGGCAGTGCATCCCAGGACACATCTAGGCTTGAAGAAGACGTGGAGTGCTTCTTAAGCACTAGGACTAAGGCTTTGTAAACGGCAGTTTTTACAGCTTAGTGGAACAGTGGATTAGAGGAACGAGTTGTTCCTTGAACCACTATAAAAATCCCTGGTGTCGTTTACTTACTGCTTTTAATACTTGCACTTAGTTAGAACTGTATAACTCCTTGGACTTGGTATCTGTGTTCAGCAGAACTTGTTCTACGAGTTAACAGAAGGCCTACTGCCTATTGCTTCTCTGAGGCTAACAGAACTCCCTACCAGAACCCCATCCGCTGCCAGTCTGTTCTTTCAACAGAACAGGCTATTCTGTAAATCTGGTACTTAGTTTAAAAAGCTAAAAACCAATACAGTCTATTCACCCCCCCCCCTCTAGACTGTATCCAGTATAACCGGGACCAACAAGTGGTATCAGAGCCTCCTTGTTCTAATAATCTCTTAGGTTATTTGTTGAACAAAGATCCACTTGTTTTTCTGTTTTACCTCATTTCTATCTGATATAATGGATCACTCCTTGTCCAAGAATCTTATGTTTTCAGATCTTAAGTTTGATGACTGGAGGATCCGGATGAAAGCACATCTCTGTGCTCTACATGATGAGATGTGGGAAGTTCTAGATATTGGCCCCTTCACAAGCTTCCAGAAGGTCAATCCTGAGCATGCCATAGACAACACCAGACCCCAGATGATCAGTAAAGCCAAGTCAGAATGGACCACTGAAGAGAGGAGAAAGTACAACCTAGACAATATTGCCAAGGACATCCTCTACAAGTCCATTGATGATAGGTACTTCAACAGAATCAAGAAGTGCAAGACTGCTAAGGAAATCTGGGATACTCTTGAGCTCATTGGAGCTGGTGATGAGCAAGAGAAGGACAACAAACTAACCATAGCCAACAAGAAGTTTGATGACTTCAAACTTCTCCCTGGTGAAAGCATCTCCAAGATGTATGACAGGCTCCTCACTCTCACTGGAGAGATCTCTGAGCTTGGCAAGGAACTCACCACCAAGGAGATCAACCTGAAGGTGTTGAGGGGACTGCCCTCAGCATGGAAGATGAAGGTGGTTACTGTCCAAGCCAGCAAGGATGTAAAGACTTATCCCACTGATAAGCTCATTTCAGATCTCAAAGCTCATGAGTTTGAAATGATTGAAGAAAAGGAAGATGTACCAGAAGAGATGACCACTACAGCCCTCACTGCCAGCACATCTAAGGTAAATGATTTTGACCCTTCAGTACTTTTATCTGATGAATATATGGCTGCCTTTGCCAGGAGATTCAAAAAGTTTATGAAGAATCCCAAAGATGGAAGGAGTCCATCTTTCAACAGAAAGCCATACCAGAAGGTCAAATCAACAGAAAGCAGTGGAGAGCTTCTCTGTTACAATTGCAGACAACCTGGTCACTTCAAGGCTGATTGTCCCCATCCTAGAGTGTCCAAGAAGCAAGGACAGGATGGAGAAAAGAAGAAGTACGAGGACAACTCCAGAAGACGAAAGGCACTTGTGACAGAACAGCTGGAGAAAGACCCTCTGTCAGAAACAGAATCCAGTTCTGACTCAGATTCTGATGAGGCCTTCTGTTGCCTGGATACTGAGACAGAAGACCTTTGCCTCATGGCTCATTCTGATGATGAGGTAACCTCTACTTCTGAATCTAGTTTTTCTTCGGTAGGTTTAGCTTTTGATTCTGATTCAATGTCAGAATTTTGGGAAGAGTTTAAGGCCATACAAGCCACTTATTCTTCTGTAACAGAAGAAAACAGTAAGTTGAAAGCTGAAATTCTTGACTTAAAGAAGGAGGTTGAGATCAAAATCAATCTTCTAATTGAGGAAAGAGATCAACTGGAGACTGAAAATGTTTCTCTTCTTAAGAGAATAAGAGAAATAGAGCCTCTCGAGATTAAGTACAAAGCTTACCAGAAGGCCCAGTCTTCCATGGAAAAGATTGTGCTTGATCAACAGATTGGCACTGGTTTTGGTCTTGGTTATGGCTCAACAGAATCAGGTGAGCCTTCTGTAATGCCTAACACCAGAGTTGCTAAGGCAGATAAGGTCATAGAGCCACTGATTTCTAGCCCCATCTGTCAAGCTGGTGTATCTGGTACCAAGGTTGTTCATGAGGAAGTCAGACCAGAAAAGGGTAAGATAAAGGTTCAACAGAAACCCTTTTTGAAAAATAATGAACCTGGCAGAAAACCTAACAACAGAAGAGGTTTTCAAAATAACAAAAATAAAAGACCATTCATTGACAGACAACCTCATGTCAATCGTGCCAGAAATGATCACCAGAAGGGCAAATATCAAGAGAGAGTTAACTTCAGGCAGAAGAGGTTGGCTGGTCAACTTCAGAAGCCCAAGGTTAACCGTCCCTCTGCTCTTGATAGTATATGGGACTTCTTTCCAACAAAGAAAGCTATGCAAAAGTATGTAAACAGGAAGCATGACCCTCACAAGCATCTGCCCAAAGTGAATCACACTTCAGTTTACTATAACTACCAGGTGGACAATGGGTACCACCCACCAAGGTTTCACTTGATGAGACCAAAATGGTACCAACTACCCAGACTCCATGACCCCCCAGGACCCAGCATTGCTTGGGTACCTAAATCTTTCTTTTGATCTTGCAGGAACTGTGTGCTGGAGCCATCTCTGAACAAGAATGGTTTATTGATAGTGGATGCTCCAGGCACATGACAGGTGACAGAAGTTGCCTAACAGAGTTCCAGAAATGCAAAGGACCTAGAGTTACCTTTGGAGGTAATGACAAAGAAGGTCAAACAAAAGGAAGAGGAAAGCTGATCAGGAACCAGATAATCATTGATGATGTCTCATATGTCAAAGGATTGAAGTTCAACTTGCTTAGTGCTAGCCAATTCTGTTACAAAGGCTACACTGTTGAATTCACAAAGGACTTCTGCTATGTGAAGCATGAGACAACAAAGGAAGTGGTTCTTACAGCATCAAGAAAGAAGAACATCTATGTAGTTGATTGGAACACTGCAAAAGATGGAGTTTGCCTGATAGCCAAAGGAGATTCAAAACTGAGCTGGGACTGGCACAAAAAGCTCAACCATTTGAATTTCAAAACAATCAACAAACTGGCCAGAGAACACATTGTAGAAGGGCTACCAGACATTGTGTACAAGAAGGAGACTCTCTGCAGTGCATGTCAGAAAGGCAAACAAATGAAGAATTCCTTCAAACCCATTGCTGGAGATCTTTCTACAAGTCCTCTAAATCTGATTCACATGGATTTATTTGGACCTGTTGAGACTCCAAGCGTTGGTGGCAAGAAATATACCTTAGTCATGGTTGATGACTACTCCAGATACACATGGACTGTTTTTCTGTCAAAGAAAAATGAAACTCTTCAGAAGTTGCCATCTCTGTTAAAGCAACTTCAGACTGAGAAGAACTTGAAAGTGAAGACAATCAGATCAGACAGAGGAACTGAATTTGTCAACCAAGTCATAAAGGACTTCTGTGATCAGAATGGAACTTTTCATCAACTTTCTGCCGCCAGAACCCCTCAACAGAATGGCGTAGCAGAAAGAAGGAACAGAACGTTAAAAGAAGCTGCAAGAACAATGATTGCAGAATCTGGATTGCCTATGTGATATTGGGTTGAAGCAATCAACACTGCATGCTATACTCAGAACAGAAGCATGATCAACAAGAATCACCAGAAGACCCCTTATGAACTTTGGAAGGGAAGAAAACCTAACATCAGCTACTTTCATATATTTGGATGCAAGTGCTACATTCTCAACAATGGAAAGGAGCATCTGAAAGTATTTCAAGAAAAGGCTGATGAAGGAGTCTTTATAGGCTACTCAAACACCAGTAAAGCCTATAGAGTACTCAACAGAAGGACCCTACATGTTGAAGAATCCATACATGTGAAGTTTGATGAAAGCATCTCTGTTAAAGAGGTAACAGAGATTCTCAAGGAAGTCAGCATAGAAGACAGAACACCTGAACCAACAGAAGAGGTGGCAGACAACCCTGCATTTCCAACACCTGCTCCAAACCCCCTTCTGTTGAATGAAGATGAAGACTCTGAAGATGAGGAACCAGAGAGACCAAGACAGCAGCTGACAGAACCAGACCTAACATGGTTAAGAGATCATCCTCCTAACCAAGTGATTGGTCAAATCAGAAGTGGAGTTCAAACCAGATCCACATCAAGAAGAGAAGCAATGCTTGCCTGCTATATATCTCAGATGGAACCTATGACAGTTGAAGAAGCTCTTGCAAACTCAGATTGGATCAATGCTATGCAAGAAGAGCTCACTCAGTTTGAAAGGAACAAAGTATGGGAACTTGTTCCTAGGCCAAAGCACCAGAATGTCATTGGAACCAAATGGGTATTCAAGAACAAAGCAGATGAAGATGGCAACATTGTAAGGAACAAAGCAAGGCTAGTAGCTAAAGGATATTGTCAAGAAGAAGGAATAGATTTTGATGAGACCTTTGCACCAGTTGCCAGACTTGAAGCCATCAGAATCTTTCTAGCCTATGCTGCCTACAACAACATCAAGGTCTACCAGATGGATGTCAAGAGTGCATTTCTGAATGGAGATCTTGAAGAGGAAGTTTATGTGGAACAACCACCAGGTTTTGTCATTCCTACTCAATCTTCTTGTGTCTACAAGCTTAAAAAGGCCCTCTATGGTCTTAAGCAATCTCCCAGAGCCTGGTATGACACATTGTCCCTTTTCCTAGTGAACCATGGGTTTACTAAAGGAAAGGTTGACAAAACTCTATTTCAAATCTCTGTTGCTAATCATATTTTGTTAGTACAAATATATGTTGATGACATTATATTTGGTAGTACTAATCCAGAACTGTGTAAGAAATTTTCTCAAGTGATGCAGAGCCAATTTGAAATGAGTATGATGGGAGAACTCAGTTACTTCCTAGGACTTCAAGTCAAACAAGTTCCAGAAGGGATCTTTATCAATCAAGGGAAGTACACCAGAGATCTAATCAAGAAGTTTGGAGTGGAAGGCAAGTCATCAGTGAAGATTCCCATGAACACTTCACAGGGAATTGGTCCAGATGATGAAGGAAAGGATGTAGATGCAACAACATATAGAGGAATCATAGGATCTCTGTTGTATCTAACTGCAAGCAGACCAGACATCTCATTCTCTGTTGGAATCTGTGCCAGATACCAATCAAAGCCCAAGGAAAGCCATTTAAGTGCTGCAAAAAGAATCATCAGATACATCAAAGGAAATCCAAATGCAGGCCTATGGTATCCAAAGGGAGGTAACTTTGAACTAATTGGTTATTCTGACTCAGATTTTGCAGGTTGCAGACTAGACAGAAAGAGCACCTCTGGTCACTGCCAATTGCTAGGAGGAAGGCTTGTTTCCTGGTTTAGCAAGAAGCAGAACTCCATCTCAACAAGTACAGCTGAGGCAGAGTACATTGTAGCTGGGAGTTGCTGTGCTCAGCTACTCTGGATGAAGCAACAACTGAAGGACTATGGAATTCAAGCAAAGGAGATCAAGCTGTTGTGTGACAACACTAGTGCCATTGCTATCACTCAGAATCCAGTTCTTCATTCCAGAACAAAGCACATTGAGATCAGACATCACTTCATCAGAGATCATGTTGAGAAGAAGCACATCTGCATCGAACATGTGCCAACAGAAGACCAGCTTGCAGATACCCTGACAAAGCCTCTTCCTGAGGCTAGGTTCAACAAACTGAGAGAGGAATTGGGAATGATGGATGAGATTCCAAGGGAAAGATGAAAAGGAAGGCCCTCTGTTGCTCATTTGCTGTTGACAGAATTCCTGTAGCAGAACCCCTTCTGTTAACCCCCTCTGTCAACCTCTTCTGATCCCTACCCTGGCAGAACACCTCAGCAACAGAAACCCCCCTTCTTACAGAAAGACCCTCTTATGTCTATCAGAAGGTGGTGGACTTAGAAAATCTTGGAAACCGGGTGACCTAGTAAATTATTAAAGGTCTTTTACCCTTTTACCCTTAAAACGGTATCAAGCCGTATAAAATTTACTGCGCCCCCGTTTATTTACTGCGCCCCTTTTTACATTTATTGGTATCTTGGAACCGTAAATTATCTCAAACGTCCACTAACCCATATCCATAAAACCCCCTTTCGCAAACCTAAACCGTTACTGCTCTCATAACTCTCAAGCTTTTGAACCCTTATCTCTCCAAAAACTTTCTAACCGCGGTATACTCCATGGCTTTCTTGAGCTTTTCCGATCTCTCAAAGGAACAAAAGGCAACCCTCCTGAAGAATGTATTGACTGGCCTGAGATGCGAACTGGAAGTACTACCCAGGTTCGCAGAGAAAAAGGAACGGATGACCGCCATTGTTGATGGTCTATCTAAATGTCAACTGAGCAAGATCATCTGTTGGTCCCGTTTGTAATAGGAACAGTCTAGAGGGGGGGGTGAATAGACTGTTCAGGAATTTAAACTTTTCTCCAAGTCAAGTCTGACTTAACAGAGATGGTCGAAATCTGGTGACAGAGATGGTCAAGTTCTGATGGCAGAACTAGACCAGGCAGCGGATGAGTTTCTGTCCGGGTAGCCTCTAGAGGAAAACTAAGGCAAACTGCCTTTCTGATAACTCTGAAGGAAGATCTGCTGGACACAGAGTCCAACCTTAAGAGTTAGTCAGTAGAATCTTAAGTGCAGTAATTAAAAGCTTAAAGTAAATGACACCGGGGTTTTTATAGTGGTTCAAGGAACAACTCGTTCCTCTAGTCCACTGTTCCACTAAGCTTGCAAAAACAACAGTTTACAACGCCTTAGTCCCTAGAACTTAAGAAGCACTCATCTTCTTCAAGTCTAGTTGCCACCCGGGATGCAGTCCTGCTTCCTGATGGCTGGTCTCGTTTCACTGAGTCTCTTGAAGTATCTCCACTTCACTTACTCCAGCTAATTTGAGACGTCCCTTCTTTTTCAAGAAGTGTTTGATATAGAGTCAGTTTTCTCCAACGTTGCTTCTTCACAAAAGGTGAGTATATGAAGCTCTCGAAGTGTTGAAGAACTGAGTAACTTTGCCTTTGCTAGTTGGATGAAGGATAGGAATGTTTATCTTCCAACTGTGGCCTTTTCTTGTTAGAATGGAGTTTTTAATCTCAAGAAAGTTGTTCTCGCAAATTTATCTTGGCAAAGGTTATGGCAAAGTTATCTTCTTAGTTCTTCAGAGTGTATCTTTTATACTGGGAGCAGTCTTCCCGTTGGAGTGTAGAAGACAGCTTCATTAAATGCATGTACTGTTGACTTGACCGTTTGGTCCTCCGACATGCTATTTTGGGGGCGTAAAGATATTCGCATGGTCAATCATCAGCTTTAAATATCTCTTCGTACGTACAGCATTAAATGTGCATTTAATGCGTGTACAGTGCCATGCTTCCGTTGAAAGGTTCGTAACCGTTAGGGGATTTCCCGTTAGTTTAACGACCGTTGGAAGGGCTTCCGGATTCTGATGGTAATTAGCAGAGTCCTAAGAGGTTCTCTGGACCAATCTCTGACGTCCGTCTCTGGTGCCAACTCTGGTATCTTCCTGATAACCAGTTTCTGATGGCTTCTCTGGTGAGCAACTCTGGGAGCAACTCTGGTAGAGGCAAGATGAAACTCTGGCAGGCAGACTAAGCTAAAACTTACAAAAGAAATTCTAATACACAATTTCTAATGGGGTACTTTCAAATTCTAATTAACCTAGCATCATCAAAATCTAAATACATTTATTCCTTACAATTTCCCCCTTTTTGATGATGCCAAAACCCTTTAACTATTTCCAGAGAAGTGCCTTTCACCATAGAAGAATAAAGTTAAAAACTTTTCATTAAAATCTTGGTGGGCAACTTGGCATAGGAAAATAGTAAGAGTACGATACAATCAGATAGCAATAATCAAGTATGATAACAGAAGAAAGTAAATAAGAACAAATATTTGAATAAGAGCCAAGCAAAAAGAGAGGCAGAGATGGTATCTTATTAAACTGTTAGAGAAAGTAAAGCATTACAGAGTTAGATAAAGAATTTTGAGATCTTCTTCATCTACCTGTGGTCCTGCTCTGTCAATCCTTTCAAGTTCAGCATTTACCTTCGCTCTGATTGAGGCTAAATCCCTTGGATTCTGATAGTCAGCCCAATGAGGTGCAAGTTTGCAATCCAAATAGTTTCTGACAGCTTCTGCAGAATTCTTGCCAGTCAGAATCTTCATTCCGTACCACATCTCAGATTCTTCGATCGAACCACCATGGTTGATCTGGACAAGTCCATCACTGTCCATGAACAGATTCTCTCTTTGAAGAGGGGTCATCAATTTTCTCATCTGTTCAAACTGAACTCTGTCTGGCCTTGACAGACCACTCTTCATACAATCAGTGAATGAAAAGGATGAAGGCTTTTTCTTTGAGCTTCTAGGAGGAGGAGGTGGGGGTCTGGTGCCTGTAGCAGCTAGCCTTTTCTTTCTAGTTGCATCAAAGTAAGGAGTAGGATCAACAGAGGAGGGTTCTCTTATAGAAAGAGCTCTGGTGCTGGTGCCTTCTCCTTCTCTGGTATCTTCCCCCTTTTTGGCATCACAAAGATCACCAAGGAGAAGTTCAATCTTGGAGAACTCAGAGGCTTGAGCATCTCTGATTTCATCAAGGGTTTCTAGCAGTGTCTGAGTGACAGAGGCAAGACCTTCAATCAGACTTTGTTGCTTGTCTACTGCAGATTGGAGATCCCTGGTGCTGACCTCTAGAAGCACCATCTTCTGGTACCTTTCTCTGTCAGATTTGAGAAGAGCTAGGCCTTGCTCTTGATGTTCCTTGCATAGAGAGTGTAAGATGTTGAGTTTCTGGGAGGAGCTATCAGCAGATATCTGAAGATTGTGAACAGATTCTGAGATTCTGTTGATTGCCTGGTTCTGGGCAAGCAGAGCTTGAGAGTGAGAGTGGAGAACAGAGTTGAGTCCACTAACATCTCTTGAGACAGAATCAATCCTCGTGGTAGACGAATGCATGAAGTTGTGCAGATTCTCTGTGAGAGCAGCAACTTTATCTGACAGGTGTTGAAAACCTATAGTGATTTGCAGATTGGTATGGGTGAGTTCTTCATGTTATTTGTCATTTAATTCAATAATCTTGCTCAGATCTTGAACCAGTATTCCACCAAAAGCTTCAGCAGACTTCACAAACTGGGTGAAGGGGATTTGGGATTCTTCAGGTGTAAAATCAGGCGTTTCCAATCCTCTGCCTTTTGGTAATGGAGGAGCTCTGTTGGATGGTGGAGGGGAAGGAACTCTGGGGGTGTCCTTCTCCTTTTGGAGGTTTCATCAGCAGCAATGGAGGAGGTGAGGAATCCATCATTGTCACTAGATGAGGAGGGAACCCTGAAGATGGGTTTCTTCTTTGGTGTAGATGCTGCAGAGTGATGTGAGGATCTCTGAGGTGAGGCAGACTTGGATGCAGATGAGGGGTTCTGGTGCTGTGGTGAAGAATGAATAGGTGAGGCATTCTGTTGAGGGGGGGATGGTGGAGGTGAGGGTGAACGGTTTCTGAAAGGAACAATTGCTCTGCAGGGAGATGCAATTTTTTGTTTGGGTGAAGAGGGTCTTGAGTTGGGTTTCTGGTGAGATGGTGTTCTGGTGGAAGGTGGGGTTTTCTGTTCTGGTGAAGGGGTTTTCTGTTCTGGTGAAGGGGTTTTCTTGTGAGGTGGGGATAAAGGTTTAGATGGAGATTTGGAGGGTGAGGGTAGAGTAATAGGAGATTGGGGAGGGGAAGGAGGAGGTGTAGGAATTACCTCAAGTACAATCTCAGAGTACACAGATTATCTCCACTCCTTGACCAGCTTCTCCATGGTAATAGCAATGTCATTCGCAGTGGATGGCTCTCCTTCCTCAAGGGCACTATGGCGAAATTTGATCATTGATTCTTTTCTCTTCTTCTCCATCAGCCAAGCATCAAATGTTTCCATTTCTTCTTCTTCCAAGGCTCTGACATGCCTTTCTGGAGATAGGTCAGATGTTGGAGCTTTACCTTGATATCTGTCTTTCTTCTTTTGTAGCACAGAAATCAGAAAGGTAAGGTTGAAGCATTTTGACACATCATCTGTGCCTACCCAGTGAAGAACAGCAACTTCTTCTTCTTCATAGGCATCAAAGAATTGGATGATTTGTTGAAGAGGACCCATTCTCCATCTTCTCCAAGCTAGGACTCTGTCAAACTGCTTCTGCAGAATGATGTTGAAGTCTGTTTCTTGGTCCATTTCTGGTGAGGCTTCACGCTCTGGTGAGAGAGCAGAGTTGGGCAACTCTGGTGCAGAATCTGGGTGAGTTTCTGGTAGAGTGCCAGATTCTGGTGCAAGTTCCCCCTGAACTGTTGAATCCTTGGCAGGTGAGACTACTTTAGTCTTCCTCTTCTTCTGCCTTGGTTTAGTGCTAGAGTTGTCAGAATCACCACTTTGTACAACCATCTTTCTTCTCCTCTTCTGCTTTTGTTTTCTGGGAACAGATTTCCTGGTTGCCTTTGGGGAGGGCAACTCTGGTGCAGCCTCTTCTGCTGTTTCCTTCTCTGGTAGTGACAGATTGTCACTTTTCTTCTTCTGTCTAACCTCCCTTACAACCTGTGACTGCTCAGATTGTTTGGGCTTTTTGGTAACTTTCTTGGCAGGTTTGGCCTTGGCAGCCTGTTCTTCCCTTTTCTTTTCCAGTCTTTCCTCTCTCCTAAGTTCAGAAGAGATGGCAATGTTGAATTTTGGAGAGGCTGTGAGGAAGATAGTCTTGGTGTGGTCAACTGGGATAGGATCCCTGAGTTGAACTCCTTTTGCAGCAAGGATGGCAGAGATAAGAAGGCCATGTCCCATCTTGGTTGAGAAAAGACCTGTTTCAGAGTCTTTCTTCTTGATGAATTCAGTTATAGAGCCAAAAGTTACCTCGCCCCAGTTGATATTCATGCCATGGTGCACTGCAAAGATTGCCTTGGCATTGCTTGTGTTCATCTCATCAGTTGAGGCAGTTTTTCACCACAAGCATCGGTGCAGAATGGTGACAAGCTTCTCATAATCCTTCTTCAGTAGAAATTTCTTCATGTAGAGCTTGTCCAGTCCGGCAGCCTCCGGACGGCAGTAAGTCTGGACAAAACCTTCAGTGGAGACTTCCACTGAGTCAAGAGCAACGAGATTGTTGGCTTCTGGGTCTTGGGAGTCAAGTTGAACTCCAAAGAATTCATTCAGTGCGTCTGCATTCAAGAAGATGCGTTGACCCTGTACGGATGAGTGGACTCCGGTCCTGGAGATGGTGGCGTTGAGGTAGAACTCAGCCACATCTTTGATGCTGAAATGCTCATAGGGATGAGCAACAACCTTAGAAAGTTGTGAGTCAGTCATCCCTTGGATGATCTTCGTCATCCTCTTCTAATTTTCTGCCAGGAGAGGTAGTGACGACATGTCAACTTTCATGCCGAATACAACGTTGGCGATGAGAGTTTTTGCTTCCTCCTTAGAAAGGTCATTGATGCTCAGGAAGTTCATCTTGAGTGACGGTTAAGAAAATTTCTGGGTATTGGAAAGTTTTTGGGATCTGAAAACTTTGAATGCTAGAGCAGTTTAAGAGAGATGAAGTTGCAGTAGGGATTTGGGTCGAAGACGGTGGATATAAAGGAGTTAGGAATAGTGGACGTTTGGTATATTGACAGTTTCGAGGCAGCATTTAAAGAAATGCGGGCGGAAACGTTTCCGTTAGAAGAGTAACGATCAGGGGTATTTTGGTAAAGACCGTTTCAATTAATTAGGTCTAGCCCGTACCTCGAAATATTGTAAAGTCCACTTCCGTATTTGTTGTCTTTCGGTTGAGGAACTCTGGTCAGAGAAGGGGAGGTTCTCTGATGTGAGATTCTGATGATCAGAGATAGTGGTTCTCTGATCCGAGTTTCTGGTGCAGAAGAAGGCAGTTCTGGTTCAGTGAATCTCTGGTTCATGCATCTCTGGGAAGATCATCCATCATTCCCAATTCTTCCCTAAGCTTGTTAAACCTTGCCTCAGGTAATGGCTTGGTTAGAATGTCTGCAAGTTGATCCTCTGTAGGTACATGCTCCATACAGATATGCTTCTTCTCAACATGATCTCTGATGAAGTGATGTCTGATCTCAATGTGCTTTGTCCTGGAGTGAAGAACTGGATTCTGAGTGATAGCAATGGCACTAGTGTTGTCACACAATAGCTTGATCTCCTTTGCTTGAATTCCATAGTCCTTCAGTTGTTGCTTCATCCAGAGTAGCTGAGCACAGCAACTCCCAGCTGCAATGTATTCAGCCTCAGCTGTACTTGTTGAGATGGAGTTCTGCTTCTTGCTAAACCAGGAAACAAGCCTTCCTCCTAGCAATTGGCAGTGACCAGAGGTGCTCTTTCTGTCTAGTCTGCAACCTGCAAAATCTGAGTCAGAATAACCAATTAGTTCAAAGTTACCTCCTTTGGGATACCATAAGCCTGCATTTGGATTTCCTTTGATGTATCTGATGATTCTCTTTGCAGCACTTAGATGGCTTTCCTTGGGCTTTGATTGGTATCTGGCACAGATTCCAACAGAGAACGAGATATCTGGTCTGCTTGCAGTTAGATACAACAGAGATCCAATGATCCCTCTGTATGTTGTTGCATCTACATCTTTTCCTTCATCATCTGGACCAATCCCTTGTGAAGTGTTCATGGGAATCTTCACTGATGATTTGCCTTCCACTCCAAACTTCTTGATCAGATCTCTGGTGTACTTCCCTTGATTGATAAAGATCCCTTCTGGAACTTGTTTGACTTGAAGTCCTAGGAAGTAACTGAGTTCTCCCATCATACTCATTTCAAATTGACTCTGCATCACTTGAGAAAATTTCTTGCACAGTTCTGGATTAGTACTACCAAATATAATGTCATCAACATATATTTGTACTAACAGAATATGATTAGCAACAGAGATTTGAAATAGAGTTTTGTCAACCTTTCCTTTAGTAAACCCATGGTTCACTAGGAAAAGGGACAATGTGTCATACCAGGCTCTGGGAGCTTGCTTAAGACCATAGAGGGCCTTTTTAAGCTTGTAGACACAAGAAGATTGAGTATGAATGACAAAACCTGGTGGTTGTTCCACATAAACCTCTTCTTCCAGATCTCCATTCAGAAATGCACTCTTGACATCCATCTGGTAGACCTTGATGTTGTTGTAGGCAGCATAGGCTAGAAAGATTCTGATGGCTTCAAGTCTGGCAACCGGTGCAAAGGTCTCATCAAAATCTATTCCTTCTTCTTGACAATATCCTTTAGCTACTAGCCTTGCTTTGTTCCTTACAATGTTGCCATCTTCATCTGCTTTGTTCTTGAATACCCATTTGGTTCCAATGACATTCTGGTGCTTTGGCCAAGGAACAAGTTCCCATACTTTGTTCCTTTCAAACTGAGTGAGCTCTTCTTGCATAGCATTGATCCAGTGTGAGTCTGCAAGAGCTTCTTCAACTGTCATAGGTTCCATTTGAGATATGTAGCAGGCAAGCATTGCTTCTCTCCTTGATGTGGATCTGGTCTGGACTCCACTTCTGATTTGTCCAATCACTTGATTAGGAGGATGATCTCTTAACCAAGTTAGATCAGGTTCAGATAAGGGTTGTCTTGGATTTTCTTGATCTTCTTCTGATTCTTCATCACTTTCTTTGTCTTGTAGAATGGGATTCTGATGATGCATTGGTATGGCAGAGTTAGTTAGCAACTCTGGTGAATCCGTTTCTGGTGGATCCAGTTCTGGAGATTCTTCAAGATTCGCTTTCTCCAAGTTTTCAGTTATGCTCTCAACAGAGTTGAGATCATCAAACTTGACATGAATCGATTCTTCAACAAGTAAAGTTCTTTTGTTGAGTATTCTGTAGGCTTTGCTGGTGCCAGAGTAGCCTAAGAATGTTCCTTCATCAGCTTTTTCTTGAAACACCTTGAGGTGATCCTTCCCATTGTTAAGTATATAGCATTTGCATCCAAATGCATGAAAGTAGTTGATGTTGGGTTTTCGTCCTTTCCATAATTCATAAGGAGTTTTCTGATGAGTCTTGTGAATCATGCTTCTGTTCTGGGTGTAGCATGCAGTATTGATTGCTTCAGCCCAGTATCTGTAGGGTAGACCTGATTCAGCAATCATGGTCCTTGCAGCTTCCTTTAATGTTCTATTTCTTCTTTCTGCAACTCCATTTTGTTGAGGAGTTCTGGCTGCAGAGAGTTGATGCGTTGTACCATTCTGGTCACAGAAATCCTGTATGACCTTGTTGACGAACTCTGTTCCTCTGTCTGATCTGATGGATTTGACTTTCTGATTCTGCTCATTCTGTAGTAGCTTTAGCAGAGATGGCAGTTTCTGCAGAGTTTCATTTTTCTTGGTCAGAAAAATAGTCCATGTGAATCTGGAGTAGTCATCCACCATGACTAAGGTGTATCTCTTGCCACCAACACTTGGAGTTTCCACTGGTCCAAATAAATCCATGTGGATTAGATTCAGAGGGCCAGTAGATAGGTTTCCAGCAATGGGTCTGAATGAGTTCTTCACTTGTTTTCCTTTCTGGCATGCACTGCACAAGTTCTCCTTTTTGTATACAAGGTTGGGTAGACCTTCAACAATTTTATCCCTTGCTAGCTTGTTGATTGCTTTGAAATTCAAGTGACTCAGTTTCTTGTGCCATTCCCAACTGAGTTTTGAATCTCCTTTGGCTATCAAGCAAATTCCATCCTTTGCAGTTGACCAATCAACCACATAGATGTTTTTCTTTCTTGTTGCTGTTAGAACCACTTCCTTAGTTGTCTCATGCTTGACAGAACATCCTTCCTTGGAGAATTCAACTGTGTAGCCTTTGTCACAGAATTGGCTAGCACTCAGCAAGTTGAATTTCAATCCCTTGACATAAGAGACATCATCAATGATTATCTGGTTCTTTATCAGCTTCCCTCTTCCTTTTGTCTGGCCATCTTTATCATTACCTCCAAAGGTAACTCTAGGCCCTTTGACTTTCTGGAACTCTGTTAGGCAACTCTTGTCACCTGTCATGTGCCTGGAGCATCCACTATCAATGTACCAATCTTGCTCAGAGATGGCTCCAGCACACAGTTCCTACAAAATTAAAAGGAAGATTTAGGTACCCAAGCAATGTTGGGTCCTAGGGGGTTATGCAGTCTTGGCAGCCGGTACCACTTTGGTCTCATCAAGTGAAACCTTGGTGGGTGGTACCCATTGTCCACCTGGTAGTCATAGTAAACGGAAGTGTGATTCACTTTGGGCAGATGCTTGTGAGGATCATGCTTCCGGTTTACATACTTCTGCATAGCCTTTTTAGTTGGGTAGAAGTCCCATGTACTATCAAGATCAGAGGGGCGATTAACTTTGGGCTTCTTTAGTTGACCAGCCAACCTTTTCTGCCTAAACTTAATTTTCTCTTGATATCTGCCTTTCTGGTGATCATCTCTGACACGATTATCATGAGTTTGTCTGTTATGGTTCTGTCTTTGATTTTTGGTATTCTGAAAATCTTTCCTGTTGTTAGTTCTTCTGCCAGGTTCATTAATTTTTAAAATGGGTTTCTGTTGAACCTTTATCATTTCCTTTTCTGGTCTGACATTCTCATGAATAACCTTGGTGCCAGATACACCAGCCTGACAAATGGGGCTAGAAATCAGTGGCACTATGACCTTGTCTGCCTTAGCAACTCTGGTGCTAGGCATTACAGAAGGCTCACCTGATTCTGTTGAGCCATAACCAAGACCAAAACCAGTGCCAATTTGTTGGTCAAGTACAATCTTTTCCATGGAAGACTGGGCTTTCTGGTAAGCTTTGTACTTAATCTCAAGAGGCTCTATCTCTCTTATTCTCTTTAGAAGAGAAACATTTTCAGCTTCCAGCTGATCTCTTTCCTTAATCAGAAGATTGATTTTGATCTCAACCTCCTTTCTTAAGTCAAGGATTTCAGCCTTAAGCTTACTGTTTTCTTCTTTAACAGAAGAATAAGTGGTTTGTATGGCTTGAAACTCTTCCCAAAATTCTGACATTGAATCAGAATCAAAGGCTCTACCTACCGAAGAAAAACTAGAGTTGGAAGTAGAAGATACCTCATCATCAGATTGACCCATAAGGCATAGGTCTTCAGTTTCTGTGTCCAGGCAACAGAATGCTTCATCAGATTCTGATTCCAAGCTGGACTCTGTCTCAGAGAGGGGGTCCTTCTCTGGTTGTTCAGTGATGAGTGCTTTCCTTCTTCGGTGCTCGTACTTCTTTTCTCCTTCCTGACCTTGCCTTTTGGAGACTATGGGGTGTGGGCAGTTGACTTTGAAGGGCCCTGGTTGTCTGCAGTTGTAGCAGAGAAGCTCTCCACTACTTTCTGATGGTTTGGACTTCTGGTGTGGCTTTCTGCTAGAGTGTGGACTTCTGCTATCCTTCGGCTTTAAGAATTTCCTGAACTTCCTAGCAAAAGCCGCCATATACTCGTCAGTTAAAAGTATAGAAGGGTCAAAATTATTTACCTGAGAGGTGCTGGCAGTGAGGGCAGTAGTTGTTCTGTCCTCAACTTCTTCTTTCTCTTCTTCATTCATCTCAAACTCATAAGAGTTGAGATCAGAGATGAGTTTCTCAGTGCTGTAGGTTCTGAGGTCCTTGCTATCTCTCATGGCAGTGACCTTCATCTTCCATGGTGAAGGTAAACCTCTGAGAACCTTCAGATTGATCTCCTTGGGAGTAAGCTCCTTCCCAAGTTCTGATATCTCAGCAGTGAGGGTGAGCAAGCGTGCATACATCTCAGCTATGCATTCTTTGGGTAGAAGTTTGAAATCTTCAAACTTCTTCATGGCAATAGTAAGTTTGTTGTCCTTTTCTTGCTCATCTCCAGCTCCTATCAGGGTGAGAGTATCCCAGATTTCCTTGGCAGATTTGCACTTCTTGATCCTTGTGAAGTACTTGTCATCAATGGCCTTGTAGAGGATATCCTTGGCAATGTTGTCAAGGTTGTACTTTCTCCTTTCTTCATTAGACCATTCATGGCGCAGTTTGGTGATCATCTGGGGTTGACCACTACCAGAGTCCTAAGAGGTTCTCTGGACCAATCTCTGACGTCCGTCTCTGGTGCCAACTCTGGTATCTTCCTGATAACCAGTTTCTGATGGCTTCTCTGGTGAGCAACTCTGGGAGCAACTCTGGTAGAGGCAAGATGAAACTCTGGCAGGCAGACTAAGCTAAAACTTACAAAAGAAATTCTAATACACAATTTCTAATGGGGTACTTTCAAATTCTAATTAACCTAGCATCATCAAAATCTAAATACATTTATTCCTTACATCATCTCTCATGGTTATGAAGCCTACAGCAACATGGACACCGTTGAGTTCTATCTCAACGCATCCTTCAAGGATGAAATCATCTCCTCCGTCGTCCAAGGAGAAGAGGTGTTGATTGATGCTGACGTCATCAACAACATTTTCAACATTCAGCAAGTGGAAGGAAGGGACTCCCTACTCTATTTGGAGGATACTGACATCCCTCTGACAGAATTCAAGAAGAAGTTCTGCAGAAAAGGGGAAGAAGTAGAAAAGATCAACATCAAGAAGAACTTGCTCAAGATGGAATTTGAGCTGCTCATAAATATTTTCCACAAATGTTTATGGTGCAAGTACTCCTCCACAGATGATGTCACAACTGCCAATGCAAAGGCCCTGTATGCAGTGCATCATGGGGTGAACATCAATTGGGGACAAGTCATGGTGAAGTCCCTGATTGAAGTCATCAAGAAGAAGAACCCAAAAACTAGCCTCTATTCTGGGAAGCTAGGACATGGGCTACTGATTTCAGAAGTGCTTCTCAAACAAGGGGTACACTTGAGGAAGGCTTCAACCTTGGATCACACCAAGGTAATCTTCTTAACTGCTTCTCCAAATAGGGAGAAAGCCATAAAGGCTGAAATGAAGAGACAGCTTCAACTTGAGGCTAAGAGACAACAGGGAGAGAAGGTACAGAAACCTCTGTCGGTAGCCCCTTCTGCTGAAAAGAAGAAGAAGAAGAAGAAGACTGAAGAGGAAGGCGAGCTACAAAGGGAAGGCCATTCTCATCTCCTCCCCTTCAGAAGAGGCTGTCAAACCTCTAGAAGAGGAAGAAATTGAAGCCTTTGAGGAATGGCTATTCACAAAGATGGCAACAGATTTTGTGCAACCCCATCTCAACCCAGGAGAGCCCTCTGTACCCAAGACAGAAGGGCAAGCAATGATGGAGCATATCAAGGAGTGGAGGACTTCTTTGCTCAAGGAGAACATCATTGAGGTAATCTCTCCAACCCCCTCTGTTATTATCCCAACAGAACCCCACATTCCCTCACCTCCTTCCAGCACCAGAACCCCTCCACCAGAACACCCTGAACCTTTATCTCCTAAACAGAAAACCCCCACCCCACCTCATTCACCTAAACAGAAAATTGCATCTCCCTGCAGAGCAATTGTTCCATTCAGAAACCGTTCACCCTCACCTCCACCATCCCCCCCTCAACAGAATGCCTCACATGTTCACTCTTCACCCCAGCACCAGATCCCCTTACCCCAACAGATCTCCTCCTCATCCTCTGACTCTGATCATCAATCCCCTCCTCCAGAATCTTCTCCTCCACAACAACCTGCAGAGAACCTTAAACCTGTATGGTTTCTCAGGAATTCTGACCCTACAACTGTCTCCCCCATCTCTGCACCTCAAGGGAATTCTAGGCATTCTACTGCCCCCAATCCCTCCTTCAGAAAGAAAAAGAAGGTCATCAGGAACACCATACCCATATACTCCTCTTATGAAGATTCATCTGACATGGATGGATTCATGGTCAGCAAGTCTTATCAAGCTACATCCAAGAGACAGAAGACTCCTCCTCTGACTCAACTGGAACATGAACAGGCTGTCCAATCTCTTTCATCTGTCCAAGAGCATCATCCCTTACCTAAGGGAAGAGGTCTAGAGATGCCTCAACCTGATGGACAACGGAACAACGTCCCCTTCAACAAATTTGTTGAATCTGCTGAAGAATTTGGAGGACAGATCCTCCAAGGCTTGAACTGATAATCCCAGAATACTTAACAAACAACAAATATAGCAGTTATAGAAGAAGCAGATAGAAAGATATGTAGATATTATACGAATCTGGTATACCGTGTAAACTGTCCGCTGCTCTCCCTGGAGAAGGAGAGCAGCGGCAACCCTACTCTCTATCTTTACGCCTCTAAACTCTAAGCCTCTATATATCGTTAGGGTTCCCGTAAGTTAGCCTCCTTTTATAGGAGAAGTTAGCTAACTTACGGGTTACAAGGAAGCCCACGGGCTGATACACATTTGTGGCCCGTATTACACGTTTAATTGATAACTACACAAATACAAAGATAACTAACTAGATTGAACACCATAAAATATTCTCAACATGAACAAACTGATTGAGATCAATGACAAACACTATGGGCACCTTGCTCATGTGAATGACAATCTCAACTCAGGTATGCAGTTTATCTCTGATCGTTTTGAGAACCTCACTGGAACTCTCAACAACTTCATAGCCTCATCTTCCGCCAGAACAGATGCCCTGTCAACAGAAGTGGTAGGCATCCACAACACTCTCTCTATCTTTCAACAGACTCTCTTGAGTCAAGGGCAGGCAATCCACAATATGTCAGAGCACCTTGAAGCTCTGAAGGAATCTGATGCCAGGACAGAGAGGCACTTGTCTACTATTGAGGCAATGTGCAGAACTCATCAAGAACAGGCTCGTGCACTTCTGTCTACTGACAGAGACCGTTATCAGAAGATGGTGCTCCTTGAAGCCAATAACAAGGACATCTTCTCTGCCATACAGAAGCAACAAGGTCTCATTGAAGGCCTTACCTCTGTCACCCAGACACTACCAGAGGCTCTGGAGCAGATAGCCTGATCGGTTTGAACTTGCAAGTGTACAAGTGCCGATATAGTAATAAATTCCGGTAAAATACCGGGTCGAATCCACAAGGAAACGTTGTTTAATTTAGTCCGTGAGTGGATAACTTTAAATGAAGAAATGAGTAAAGTGCAAGGATTTTGATTTGTGTTTTATATTTTTGGCTTTTCACTTTTTGTTTAAGAAGATAATCGTTAACTAATTTTTAGTTTAAGATAAATGATAACAACAACTAAGGCTTCGGGAATCACTTAAATGCTTTAATAGGGTTGAATATTAGTTCTTTACCAATAATTATGAATACGATGTCGCTAATATATTCTCAACTCCGGTTAAGGCAGCGAGAGCGTGGTTTTCGTTACGTGTAAGTCCCGTTACGGCTTACATTCATCTACCGAAAACCCCGTTGAATATCAAGACATCACACCCGTATCATATAAGACCGGATATATTTCTATTCTCGGTACTATATATGTTTATCCTTTAGTGTTCATAGTTTAGACTTCAACGTTAATTGCAAGTATAAACTAAATTTAACATACTTCTATGTTGTACACCATAGTCATAAATAATCAATATATAAAGGATAAATCACAATTTATTGGTTTAGAACTTTTATCAAACACCTAGTGGGCATAGAAGTTCATCCCTAGCCTTAGCTAAGAAATTAGCTACTAATGCTCATATTAATTACAAAAGTGTAACTAAGAACAAGGAAATACAATAACATACAAGAAATATTACCTAGAACCAATTGTAGAGGAGAGAAATGATTTATTCTCCAAAGAACTTGAAGAACAAATACAAGAACAAAATATAAAAAACTAGAATTAATCTATGGAATGGAATTTTGTTTGTATGATGAATTGAGGGCTTTATATAGGCTAAAGAATGACATCTTTTAGTCTATTCGAACCCAACAATCAGGTGTGGAGCAATATTTGATCAAGAAATGAGGAAGATGACCTTTTCCCATCAAAAATCCTCTTGCACGTTGGCCTGTTTTGTGCAGAAATCGCCCCAACCGGCCCCGGTTGTGTCCCGACCGGCCCCGGTTGAAAACAGGCTCATTTGTGCGAGAAAAAGCATTCCGACCGGCGCCGGTTCAAGACCGACCGGCGCCGGTTGCTGCGCCCAATAATGTACTTCATTTCTCTTCCTCCGAAATGGATCGAAAATGGTCGGTTTTGTACCGGGATTTTGGAGATGTTCCGCTACGAATTTGGACATGATTCCTTCACCAAAGTTGTAGATAATGAAGTCTTCTATCCAACAAAACTTGAATGACGTGATTTTATGCATCTAATCAACAGATATGTATAAAACACTGAGAGGTATGCACCCTGAAATCCCACCAGCAACATCTGACTTTATCGGTTGATTGAGTATTGTTCCTTTCCTATTCTGGCCATGATGTCTTCATAACATTTGTACCTTATTGAGTTACCATTCACATGAATGTCGAATGGAGTGATTTCGAGTTCTCTACAATACGTTATACTCAAATGATGGGCAAAACGTCATCCTTTTGGTCCCAAAAGCCGTTCATCACAATGTTTTGTGCTCTAACTCTCATTCTCAAGATATTTTCCCAATTTCTCTTCTTTTCTTCAACAAATACTTATAAATACTTATGTTAAACACAAGTAAATATAACGGCTATCATAGCCTCAACCCAGGCCTCAGAATTCCAGAAGATTAGTCTTATGATTGAAGATCTGAATGATGCCAAAAAGGGGGAAGAGGACCCTCAACAGACCAGGCCTAGGTCTCACAGAACTCCTACCAGGCCACCCTCCTCTGATGAGCCTGCAGTAGATCCGGCTCCCTATTTTGAAGCTGCCCTACAAAAGAAAAGAGCAGCAGGTATACCAAGACCCCCATCTCCAGTAAAGAAGAGCACCAAGAAGAAGAAAGTTTTCAACTTCACTGAGTGGAGATTGGGTGGTTCTCAACAAATTGACAGAGCTCAATTTGAAGAGATGAAGGCTAAAATGACTCCTACCCAACAACAGCACCTCTATTTGGACAAAGATGGTGTTGTCAGAGTTAGGTATGGGGGATCACTTGAAGAAGCAGAAGAATGGTACAAGAAGAACATTGTCCCAGGAAAGACCATACATGAAGGTGTCCTCAACTATTTGGACTGCAAGCTTTCTCCAATATGGGCATCCTATCAAAGGTCTGGCAATCTGTTCAAAATCAGAGCTGAAATAAACGAAGAACTGCTCAGGCTTCAAAGACTAGAGGAAGAAGCTCTACAGGCAGCTAATCTGGAGAATGTGTAAGGCTTAAACTCTGTAAAACCTATCTAATAAAATCACATCTCTGCCTTCTTACTTTGAAGTGCTTTTCCTCAAATTCTTGTCTTTTTGCCTTCTGCCTGTGTTTGTTTATTTCTGTTATAATCTGCTATCTGAATGTATCGTACTCTTACTATTTTCCTATGCCAAGTTGCCCACCAAGATTTTAATGGAAGTTTTTAAACTTAATCTTTTTATGGTGAAGGCACTTCTCTGGAAATAGTTAAAGGGTTTTGGCATCATCAAAAAGGGGGAAATTGTAAGGAATAATTGTAATTAGATTTTGATGATGCTAGATTAATTAGGACTTTAGAGTACCCCTTTAGAAATTATGTATTAGAATTTTCCTTTGTAAAGTTCTTAGAGTAATCGACTTGACAAAAGACCATCAAGAGCAGAAGGGCTTCAAGGGCAGAAGGGCTTCAAGGGCAGAAGGACTTCAAGAGCAGAAGTGCCTCTTAAGGCATTATTGAAACAGAGGACCTTTGGTTCTCTGCTCCAGAACAGAAGTCCTCAGGATCTCTGTTAGTCTTGACTCTGACAGAAACCCTTCTAGGTCTCTGTTGGATACTCCCAACAGAAGTGCTCCAGACCTCCTCTGTTCTACTCTCACGCAAAGACACCAGAAGGTCTGACACTTAGAAGATTTTCAAAGAACCGGGAAGTCAACTAAAAGATTCCTTCAACGGCTAGGAGTATGAAACGGAAAAGCTACAGTGCATGCATTAAATGCTCATTTAATGCACCCCATGCTACGTAGAGTAATTGCAGATGATTGGCCGCAATGTCAGGAATACTTTATCCCAAAATAGTAACCCGCCAACTTTATCGGGCTCTACTAGTCAAGTCAACTGATCGCGCATTAAATGCAGTTGTCCTCCTACTCCTCCAACGGGAAGACAACCTCAGTATAAAAGATACACTACGAAGAACAACCGGATAACTTTGCTATAACTTTGCCTACATAACTTTGCAACAAGCAAGATATTCAAACTCTGAAAAGCAAAAAACCTCCTTGAGATTCAAACTCATTATCTTCTACAAGAGAAGGCAGAAGTTGGAAAAATACTCTTTCCAACTCAAGCAAAGTTCCAAGTGTTCTTCAACTCTTCAAGCTCATCACATACAAATCTTTTGTAACGAAGCTAGTTGGAGGAACCCTTGTTTCAACAGAAACTCTTCTTGATACAAGAAGGACATCCAAGTAACTGGAGTAGTGAAGTGGTGATACTTCAAGGAAACTCAGTGAAAAGACCAGTGTTAAAGGAAGTCAGGCAGTGCATCCCAGGACACATCTAGGCTTGAAGAAGACGTGGAGTGCTTCTTAAGTACTAGGACTAAGGCTTTGTAAACGGCAGTTTTTACAGCTTAGTGGAACAGTGGATTAGAGGAACGAGTTGTTCCTTGAACCACTATAAAAATCCCTGGTGTCGTTTACTTACTGCTTTTAATACTTGCACTTAGTTAGAACTGTATAACTCCTTGGACTTGGTATCTGTGTTCAGCAGAACTTGTTCTATGAGTTAACAGAAGGCCTACTGCCTATTGCTTCTCTGAGGCTAACAGAACTTCCTACCAGAACCCCATCCGCTGCCAGTCTGTTCTTTCAACAGAACAGGCTATTCTGTAAATCTGGTACTTAGTTTAAAAAGCTAAAAACCAATACAGTCTATTCACCCCCCCTCTAGACTGTATCCAGTATAATCGGGACCAACAACTACCCTTGATGAATTGGATATACTCCTCGATTGAGTATTCGAGAGGGGATAAGTTATAGATATAACAATGATCGACTAAAATATATCAACAAGTGGAAAGTAGCAAGGCCAAGTCCCTTTTATACTTGAATTAAATCTCATATAAGTCGTTCATCTTAGTTTCTTATTAAATCAAATCATTCAAATCCAAAACCCTCCTTATTTACTAGTTTTACTAAAAAGAGAAGTATTCCTTTCCCTGTGGACACGAACCTTACTTCAATATACTACGTATATTTGTTGTATTGTATTTATTTTGAGTGCACATCACGACAAGTGCACGTCAAATTTGGCGCCGTTGTCGGGGAAAGGCAATTAATTTTCTTTTTATTTTATTTTAAGAAAAACCAATATATATATAAATTTCTATTTTTCTGAGCTTTATTTGAGTATATGGTAAAAACCTGATCCATAAATCAACTCACCTACCAAACAAACCCTGAAATAGAAATAGCTCTCGAGCGGTTGAAAAATAAATTCTCAAACACCGACTCGGAAGAATCCTCAAGTGCTAGTTCTCATTCTAGCGAGTCCGAAGAGCCAATAAATATGGCTCTTGAAACAAGAACGCTGAGGGAGCTCACAGCTCCCAATCTAAATCAACAACCCTTATGTATCACCTTCCCAACTCTTGATGCGGGTGCTACATTTGAGTTGAAATCTAGACTCATACATCTACTTCCATCTTTCCACGGGCTAAGAGGAGAGGATCCGAATAAACATCTTTCGGAGTTCCACATCGTTTGCACAAGAATGTGCCCGAACGGTGTCACCGAGGAGCAAATAAAGTTGAGGGCCTTTCCATTCTCCCTCAAATACACCGCCAAAGATTGGCTATTCTATCTTCCCTCAGGAAGCATAGACACTTGGGCGGCCATGAAGAAGAGCTTCCTCGAAAGGTATTATCCTACCTCAATCTCCTCATCTCTAAAGAAACAAATCAGCAATGTGGAGCAAAAAGATGATGAATCGCTCTACGAATTCTGGGAACGATTCAAGAAACTTTGTGCAAGCTGCCCGTATCACGGCTATTCGGAGCAAGACCTCATCCTTTACTTTTATGATGATCTTTGCGATGGTGATAGACGGATGATTAATGCCTCATGTGGAGGAGGAATAGTCAACAAAACTCCTTCTCGAGCTAGGAATCTTATCTCAGAGTTGGCCGAAAATTGTAGACACTATGATCGGCGATCAACAAAGAGAGTCATGGCGGCGGAATCCAACAACTCGTTGGAAAGTCAAGTGGCCGGCTTGACTTCTTTGGTTAAAGATTTCCTCTTAAATCCAAAAACCCAAGAAGTCAAGGTCTGCGGCATATGTTCAACACAAGGGTATCCCATCAATTCTTGCCCAACTCTACAAGAGGAAAACTCCGAGCAAGCCAATGTTTTGGGGTTTCAAGGCCAAAGGAGGTAGGATCCTCACGGAAACACTTACAATCCGGGATGGAGGGATCATCCAAATCTAAGGTACGGAAACTCTCAACCCCCTCAACAATCAAACCCTCCGCCTCAACAATATAAACAACAAGGCCAAACATTGAACTTGAACATGTCCACCGAAGATATGATTCGAGCACTAGCCATGAACATGGCTACGATGCAACAAAGTGTGGCCCAATTTCAAGAAACAACAAAATCGAGCATCCACAACTTGGAAAGCCAAATGAGCCAAATCTCAAATGCCGTGAGTAGGCTTGAAGCTAAGGATTCGGAAAAACTCTCATCTCAAACGGAGCCGAATCCAAGGCAACAAGCTCATGCGGTCACTTTGAGAAGTGGCAAAGAATTGGTTATGGCTAAGGCAAAAGCAAAGAGCCATATTGGAGAAGAAGAGGAGGATATCTTGGTGCCAAGCACAAATCCTCAAAATGAAGAGGAAAAAGAGGAGGAGATCACACCTCAAAGAAAGTTCCCACCGCTCGATTCATATGAGCCGGTGCCACCTTTTCCGGAGGCTCTCAAGGATAACCGGAAATACAACAATGACAAAGACATCTATGAGACCTTCAACAAATGTGAGGTAAATATCCCTCTTCTCAATTTAATAAAAGGTGTTCCTAGGTTTGCAAAGGTTTTAAAAGAGCTTTGCACAGTTAAAAGACAACACAAATTAAATGGCAAGCATAAAATCCAAGTAAGCGAAAGAGTGTCGGTCATTTTTCAAAAGAAATTGCCTAAAAAGTATAGTGACCCGGGAATGTTCACTATACCACGTGAACTTGGAAATTCTAGTTCTTCTAGGGCTATGTTAGATTTGGGTGCATCAATCAATGTCATTCATATTCTCTATATAAGTCCCTAGAACTAGAACCTTTACATGAAACGAGGGTTGTTATCCAACTTGCTGATAGATCCAATGCTTACCCAAAAGGTGTAGTAGAGGATGTACTCGTCATTGTGGATAACTTAATCTTTCCCGCAGATTTTTACGTTCTTGAAATGGAGAACGATAAAAACGCAGTCCCAATTTTATTAGGCAGGTCCTTTTTGAAAACGGCCAAAACAAAAATTGATGTTTTTAGTGGAGTATTAACCATGGAGTTCGATGGTGAAAAAGTCGAATTTAATATCTACGACTACATGAAATACCTCACCTATAATCACTCTCTTTTTGTGATTGACACTTGCGACACTTGGGTCCAAGATGTATTTGAAGTTGAAGGGAAAGATGAAGTACTAAGCTCAATTGAAAACGACATAGAGGATTTCACTTTGGAATACTCTATGTCAAATAACATGACGGTTATGGTGGTGAAGTTAAATCAACTCTCACTTTTGCCACCATCTGTTTTGCAGGCGCCGGAGGTGGAATTAAAACCACTCCCTGAAAATATGAAGCATGTGTTCTTGTGTGAAAATCACACTCTACCGGTGATTATCTCAAACGCCCTATCCCAAGAACAAGAGGAAAGATTGATCGTAGTCCTCAAGGAGTACAAATTGGCCATTGGATGGTCTGTTGCCGACATCAAAGGCATTAGTCCATCCACATGCATGCACAGGATCTTGCTCGAAGACGAGGCCAAAGCGGTGAGGCAACCGCAACGAAGATTGAATTCACCCATGATGGAGGTGGTAAAAAAGGAAGTGATCAAACTGCTACAAATGGGAATCATCTTTCCCATTTCCGATAGCAAGTGGGTGAGTCCCACCCAAGTTGTGCCAAAGAAGACAGGAGTGACGGTCATTGAGAACAAAGAAGGCGAGATGGTGCCCACCCGAGTTCAAAACGGGTGGCGAGTTTGCATTGACTACCAAAGGCTCAATTCGGTAACTAGAAAAGACTTCTTTCCATTGCCTTTCATTGATCAAATGCTAGAGAGGTTAGTAGGGCACAAGTTCTATTGTTTTCTCGATGGTTACTCCGGGTATTTCCAAATACCAATAGCCCCGGAGGATCAAGAGAAAACAACCTTCACATGTTCATTTGGCACTTTTGCCTACCGACGAATGCCCTTTGGATTATGCAACGCACCGGGCACCTTTCAAAGGTGCATGATGAGCATATTTTCAGAATTTGTGGAGGTATTCATGGAAGTCTTTATGTATGATTTCACAATCCATGGGGACTCTTTTGACTCTTGCCTCTATCATCTCACTCTTATGCTAAAAAGTTGTATTGAATCAAATCTTGTTGTAAACTCTGAAAAATGCCACTTTATGGTGGAACAAGGGATTGTTCTTGGCCATGTGATCTCATCAAAGGGGATCGAGGTGGACAAAGCTAAAACTGATGTGATTCAAACGCTCCCGTACCCCACAAATGTACGGGACATCCGTTCTTTCCTTGGTCACTCCGGTTTCTATAGGAGATTCATCAAAGACTTCTCAAAATTTTCATCTCCTCTATGCAAACTTTTACAAAAGGAGGTTGAATTTGATCTCAATGATGCATGCAAAGAGGCTTTTGACACTTTGAAAGCAAGATTGGTGATTGCCCCTATCATACAAGCTCCCGATTGGTCTCTTCCTTTTGAGATCATGTGCGACGCAAGCGACTATGCGGTAGGGGCTGTTTTAGGCCAAAAGGTCGGAAGAGCTTCTCATGTCATCTACTATGCCTCTTCAACCCTCAATGAAGCTCAAAAGAACTACTCCCCCATCGAGAAGGAAATGTTAACGGTAGTCTTTGCCTTGGAAAATTTTCGTTCCTACCTTCTTGGAACGAAAGTTATTGTTTACACTGACCATGCCGCTCTCCGATTCCTTATGACAAAGAAGGAAGCCAAACCAAGACTCATTCGATGGGTCCTTCTATTGAGTGAGTTTGATGTAGAGATTAAAGACAAGAAAGGAACAGAGAACTTGGTGGCCGATCATTTAAGCCGCCCCATCCCTCACAAAGACATTGGAGACCTCCACACAAATCTCATCAAAGGCGAATTCCTGGACGAAACTCTTTTCTCCATCAAAGTCATACAACCGTGTACACAAATATCGTGAACTTCCTTGTTTCCGAAAAATTTCCTCCACAACTCTCAAAATCTCAAAAAGAAAAATTGAGAATGGATTCAAGACTCTATGTTTGGGATGACCCATATTTGTGGAAGCATTGTAAGAATCAAATAATCCGAAGATGCATCCCTGAATATGAGATAGCCCACATCATAGAGTTTTGTCACTCTTATGCTTGTGGAGGACATTTCGGCCCGAAACGAACAACAATGAAGATACTTGAAAGCGGTTTGTTGTGGCCGAGTCTATTCTGGGATGCACACGTCTTTTGTCAATCTTGTGACAATTGCCAAAGAGCGGGCAACATTTCAAGGAGGAACGAGATGTCACAAAACTTCATGCTTTTCTGTGAGATTTTTGATGCATGGGGTATCGACTTCATGGGACCTTTCCCAAACTCTCAAAGTAACATCTACATCCTTCCTGCGGTAGATTACGTCTCCAAATGGGTGGAGGCAAAAGCAACAAAAACTGATGATGCCAAGGTGGTGGCTAGTTTTCTCAAATCACACATATTTTCAAGGTTCGGGGTCCCTCGAATTTTAATAAGCGGTCGAGGCACACATTTTTGTAATAAAATTGTGGGATCCCCCTACTAAAGAAATATGGTGTGACTCACAAGATCTCTACCGCTTACCACCCTCAAACCAATTGCCAAGCGGAAACCTCAAATAGGGAGTTGAAATCTATACTCCAGAAAACAGTGAACCCGAACCGGAAGGATTGGAGTATACGCATTGATGATGCACTTTGGGCATATCGAACTGTCTACAAAACTCCAATCGGTATGTCCCCTTATAGACTTGTGTTTGGCAAAGTGTGTCATCTTCCCATAGAGCTAGAACACAAGTCATATTGGGCGGTGAAGGAATTCAACCTCAATCTTGACGAGGCCGATGTGCATAGGAAGCTCCAATTGCAAGAATTGGAAGAACTTCGTTTGGATTCTTATGATAACGCGGAGATATATAAGAGAAAGACGAAGGAGTGACATGATATGATGATCATACAAAAAGTCTTTAAACTTGGTGACAAAGTCCTCCTATTCCAATCACGCCTTCGTCTATTTCCGGGAAAGCTGAGATCCCGCTGGACTGGACCATACAAAGTGGTCAAAACATATCCACACGGGGCGGTGGAAATTCAAGATCTGCAGACGGGAGAGGTTCTCAAAGTAAACGAACAGCGATTAAAACCTTTCTTTGAGGGTTTTCTACCCAAAAATGTGGAAGTTGTAGACCTTTCTGAATCGGTCTACGAATGAGGAGCGACAGAAGATATCGTCGAGCCACGACGTTAAATAAAGCGCTTCTTGGGAGGCAACCCATGCACGGTATGTTTTTTTAAATATAGCTATGTAGCACATCAGGGTGACTTTGCATCCATGACCACTCCTCCTCCGGCACCCTCATGGTATAACCCCTCTCAATGGGGTTATTTTGGTGGTTTGAGCTCTAGTGGTGGAGGCGGGGAAGACGGATATGGCGGTGGTCACATGGATGAGGATACACACTTTAGGGCTATGCAGGATTTTTTGATGGCGGAGATGCAGGCGGGCACTAGGGACTGTGTCATGGACTAGCGGTGAGGGAGATCTTTCCGGTATTTTCACATTCATACTCTTGATTCTTATTTCTAACAAAAAAAATAGCTTGTTAAGTTGAAAACCCACAAAGGGCGGCTTAAGCAAAAATAAGAGTGAGTTTGTGAGATTTATTGAAAGAAAATGTGGGAAGCTGGGTTGAAAACCCGAAAGGGCACCAAGGCAAAATGAGAGAATGAAAGAAAGTATTTCTTTTGATTCTGCAGGATCCTAAGGGTGATGACTAAAGAGAGTTCATTGCATGAAGAAATTGGTATGGAAGATCCCTTGATGTATTCTCTTTATGTTAGGGATACCTTGTGATTATTTTTCTAAAAACACTTTGTGATGGTTGTGTTGATAAACTTATCATTTTAGGATTTATTGGATTACATTTACTCGAGACGAGTAAAGATTCAAGTGTGGGGATATTTGATATGCACTAGTTTAGAGTGCATAAATGTATGTTTTTATATTGATTTTGTGTAGATTTTCTATCATTATTAGTTAGTTTGTAAGCATTTGTTTTATTTTGTTCGTAATTGTTTTTAGCTTTCATGTATAGTTGTAGAATAGTGGTAGTGTTTTTAGCAAGGAAAGGGAGAAAAAACTGAAGACAAAAATGTCGAGGAGCACAAAACCTGGCCGGGTCAGACCCTGAACTCGGTCGAGTCTGATTTGAAAACCGGATCCCTGAGGAAAGAGCTAGACCTGGTCGGGTCCCCTACTTAACCCGGTCAGGTAAGATGTGACCCGGAACATAAAAACATCCCGCAGATCACCAGAATGTGGAAAATATCCGGTTTTGACCAAACCCGATCGGGTCAACTAAGCCACCCGGTCGGGTCTGACTTGACCCGGGACATTTTAACGTGCTGAAACACAATAACGTGGAAGATTATCTGATTTTGACAGGTACCCAGTCGGGTAAGTACCATACCCGGTCGGGTACCCGGCCAAAGGTGTTGAAAAACACCTATAAATAGCACACTTTTTCTTCACAAATTCCCATCCCTTCTTCCATACTCCTAAGCTTAGTTTAGAATAACATTTCTTTATATTTTTCTAGCTATGTTTAGTCTCCAAATGAGGAGCTAAACTTCCATTTCTTGGTTTTTCTCTTGAAGCTTGTTGATTATTAAAGTTGTGAGTTATTTTCTTAACTTCTCCTCTTGATTATTAATTCTTTCCTTAATCTTATTCTATATTAATGTTGGAGGGTTTCTAAGTGACGATTAGTTAACGTTCCAACATTAATTACTACTAGAAACGATCAACGAACCGATGGTTAATCGTTGATGGTTTCACAAGTAAGTAACTTCGGTTTATTAATGCACGATTATGGTTAATAAACTTGAGAGGGATCAATTTTGTTGGTTAAATCGAAACCGTTGTGTTAAGGTTATCAATCTCAATTGATTTCATCAAGGAGTTAGAAAGATTAAATGCTACTATTAAATAGGTATAAGGCGTTGTTCTATATTTGATTAATAGTAAGAGTTATTAATGAACGGTCGTTGTTAATAACTACCCTCGATGAATTGGATATACTCCTCGATTGAGTATTCGAGAGGGGATAAGTTATAGATATAACAATGATCGACTAAAATATATCAACAAGTGGAAAGTAGCAAGGCCAAGTCCCTTTTATTCTTGAATTAAATCTCATACAAGTCCTTCTTCTTAGTTTCTTATTAAATCAAATCATTCAAACCCAAAACCCTCCTTATTTACTAGTTTTACTAAAAAGAGAAGTATTCCTTTCCCTGTGGACACGAATCTTACTTCAATATACTACGTATATTTGTTGTATTGTATTTATTTTGAGTGCCTCTCATGACAAGTGCATGTCAACAGATACTGCTACAAACTCCAAACGTGCTCACAGAAGGCACTTACACACAATCCCTGACAACATAAAAAGGGACAGTGTGTTCGGTAAGGGTGATTCATAAAGAATACATGAAAGACAAACCCATACCCCTCACACATTTTGGCAAAAACTACAGAAGTACACAACAGAAGCATGTGCTTCAAGAGCGCGACAACATAAGCTCCAAAACATAAGGAGACAATACGAATGACATTGACATAAATCATAAATATTAATGTCGCCGATATTACTAAAATCATAAACGAAACAATATTCAAAGTTTTTGCAGGATTTAGATTATATTCATGCAATCTGACTCATCATCTCTAGCAACGGACAAAGTTCCCTTGGCCAACTGAAGTGTCAACATAAACCTGGACGAAGTTTCAACTCGTCAGCATTTCTTAGTTATGATCATTAGCACAAATTCGGGGGAAGATGACAGGAGATTAGCTTTCGTCTTCGTCGCTTTAGTCAAAGAGATGGATTAGATCAGAAACTATTTTCACAGAATTTTAAAGAAGTCGTCTTATCGGACGAGTGACGGGTTGAAGGAAACATGTCATCGGAAAAATGACGAGTTGGCAAAAGCATCTTGTTACACGGATGGTAGGTTGACAACATGTCTCATCAGACAGATGGCGAGTTTACATGGGCAATATTCAAGGATGACAGATATAGATGTTTTTGAGATTTCGAAAAGTTGATGCTTAACGGGTTGGGATATGCGCTCATACGCCTCAACTTCTCGAAAGGGGGCAATTGTTGGGCCGGTAATATTCCTAACAGTTGGGCCGATGAGTCAAAGCTAAGGAGACCGGACCAAGTCAAGATAAGATTAAGCCTGCGCAAATAGGAAGGAGAGAAAATAGCTCGAAGCTGGGAAAGAGGTTCCTATTTTCATGGATACTTGTAGTTAGTGCGTGAGTATTGTTAAAATAAATAATTCAAAGTGTTTAGCCCAAGAGGAGAGCTCAAGCAACGTAAATGAAGAATAAATCAAATTGAAGATAAATGCTCAAAGAATGGAAAATAACAAAGGAGAGCCTATTATAGTGCCACCTATTTTGGTGGAGTAGTTGAAGTTAGTGCCACTTAGTAATAAAATAAATAGAGAGCTACAATGTAAAGGGAGGGCAATAGATTCTAATTATACATTCGTTACCACAACTAGCAATATACATTCAGTGATCAAGCTCATAAGCTCTACGAAGCATCTCAATATATTTGATTAATATTTAATATTTTCTTTCATTCATAATTTGTCCATTATCGATTCATACTTGTTCGATTCCCATTTCAATTTTAGATTAGTTTATTTTTAGCATAAACACCCATGTAGACCATCGTTGTAGATCAAACCTTCAATCCGGATGCCGTTCTAAAGTCATTCGTGAGAGAGATAACTGAATAAGCTAAAAAACTTGTGAGGACACCATGAAAATGCAAAATAGATAAATAAATTTAAAAACTAAAATAAAAAATAAAAAATGAAAAAAAAAGGGAATCTATCAAATAAGCTCTTAACTTGCATTGTACCATTAATGTGGATTGAGCATTACTGTACCATTAATATCAATTGAACATTATATTGATGTGTCGTTTTTTCTCACTTAATGTGGATTTGACCTCCAGTAGCATTTCCGTGATTTCTTCTTCCTCATGAATTTAATTATGTTTTCGTCACTAAAGTTGTAGTTAATGAAGGCCTCTATCCATCAGAACTTACAAAACTCAGATTGGATAATCCAATTAAAAGATAGGATAAAATAGTGGAAAGTTGCATTCTAAAATCTCAACAGCGATTATCTGACTTCCTCGTCTGTTTTCTCCTTGATCATCTCACATTTTCGTCATGGTGTCTTCATATGATTTGTAGCTCATTAAGTTATCTTTCATATGAAACTTGAATCATGTCAGTTTGATCTTTCTATAAAAAGATATGCTCGAACGATTGACAGAGTGCCATCTTGATCGCCGTTTTCGAGCTCTATTCGTTCCCGTCTGATCTCGTACTTGATCCTTGAGATTCATTGACTTGAAAATCACTCCTTTAATGACTTGTGGACCTTAAATACTTCTTAATAACTCTCAAATGTGTCTCAAATCTTCCCTAATAATTCTCTAACGTCGATGTCGGACTCAATATCCTGATTTTAATTCTAAAAACACCAAATGCAAACCAAAACCCGGCAACTATGACTTGAGCTAATTAGGTGTTTTGTGACACATTTAAGCTAGGAACACTAATAAAACCAATCCTAACACGCATCAAATGCGTGTCGAAATATGGACTTATCAAACATCTTTTAGGAGTATGGGGATTCAATTGGGTGTTTTTAAAATACAAGGGTCTAATCGACATTTACGGTAAAGTACGAGGGCTTAGTTGTCAGTTCTCGCAAAAAATAAAGTGCAAATATAAAATATTTAAAATTAAAACGTACAAGTTTTCAAAAAATGTATAATACTTCCTCCGTTCTTAAATAAATGCAACGGTCAACATTTCACACTTGCCGAGACACAACTTTGACCATTAATATAAATGATTTTGTATTAGTAAAAAAATTAAAAAAATTAGATTATGAAAATTTACAATGAGACAAGTTTAACAATATTTTTTTCATAAAATAATATTATTACATTAATAAATAAAACGTAGTCAAAGTAGAACATGTGAATAGTGTAAAAGTCAAAGTGTTGCATTTATTTAAGAACGGAGGTAGTATTCAAATACGGATTAATTACATGAATAAAAAATATATATTTTGACATTCATAATTTGTTTACCGTGTTTATTAGAGAAAAGTACGGAAAAGATACATATGGTTGGCCATGTTTTCAGATAAGGATCTGTGCTTCATTTCTTGTTAAGTAGTTCCTGTGTTTTGATTTTGTTATCACTACAGAACCGACACCTAACGCCATTAGAAATCGGCGAAAAACGACTAATAGAGTATATGGACTTGGACCCCGGTCTCAATACTATTAGGCCCAGACAACGGACCACATATGCTCACTAGATAGCATTTACATCATTGTACACTCTATTTATTCATGTATACCAATTACAATAGACTAAATACCATTTATTAGCCATTTAATGGCCTTTTATTGTAACTGGGCCTGTTTGGCCCAAGCCTGGGAGCCCAGTCCACTTTTCTCTTATAAATGTTCCCTGTGGGAGCCATGTAAATGGTTGAAAAAATCATTTATACATATCACTTAATCTATCAACAACGATGAACAGTAACCCCGAATTTCAAAAGTTCCCGGAAAATCAAAAGAAAAATACTGGGAGGTGCGCCACATCAAAGAGACCTCTAGATTATCTTTTTTTCAACACCCGTACCGCTGAAAACTCCACTGGAAGAGTTACACTGGTGGATTATTTTTTAAAAATAACCCAAAAAGAGCCGAAAAAAGTCAGAAGATAGTTTGGAGGTTGCCTTAATGAGGCACATCTCCCGGTGTTTTTCTTTTAATTTTACATGTACTTATGAAAATTGAAGTTGTTGTTCATTGCTTCCTTGGACGATTTTGTAACGGCGTTAGACGTCAAAACCCTCCTGTGATAACAAAATCAAAACATGAAAACTGCGGCTTTATTAAGAAATGCAACAAATATCTTTACTAATGTACTTTTATCACGTAGTAATATTTTGCAGCATTTTAACAATTTTATAAAATAAGTGTGGATACTTTTTTAGTATAGACTTAAACAATGTATTGACAATAATATAAAAAGTGTATTGAAAATTAGATTTTATTATTTTGCTCTTTCTCGCGTAAAGTAGAGAGACATTTATGTTAATTGATAATAGTAAAAGGGTAATTTTATCAATCTATTCATTTTTTGATACTCCCTCCGTTCCTAAAAATTCTTCCCGATTTGACTTGACACGCTTATTAAGAAAGTGGAATAAAGTGGAAATGTATGGTTGTGGTTGTGTAGGGAAAAGGTAAAATGAATGTGAGCCACACAAATTGTCCAAAAAGGGAAAGTGGGAAGTATTTTTGGGAACGGTCCAAAAAGGAAAGTGGGAAGTATTTTTGGGAACGGAGGGAGTACTTCGTTGTATGTAAAAAGAGTAACAAGAGACACTTCAAAGAGTTACCTACTCTTTGAAGTACCTACTCTAACACAATAATCGATAACACATTTTAAAACTTTTATCATTGTATGTAAAAAGAGTAACAAGATGATCCAAGTGACCATAGTCCATCTCAGTAATCTTCACTTGATTGATTGATTCGAAAAGAAGATAAAAAAATCAATGACTTGAGCATCAAAAGATCAAATTGATAGTGCGAAGATAAAAGAAGATTACGCGTAATATTTGTTTACAAAAATTGTGATATTACAGAATCTTCTCCTGTATTGTACGGAGTATGTATGACCGAACGTCCAAATCTCTTCTTGTCTCTCACTTTCTTTCTTCCCGCTCTGCTTTACTCTCGCCATACCTTTTCTGAGAGAAAATTAAAGGAGCCTGTGATTGATTTTGGGGGCTCGAAATGGAGTGGGTGAAGCTACCGCCGCCGCCGCAGGTGGAAGAGGTGGGCGGAGGGATGTTTGTGAAAGTGATGACGGACGAGCAAATGGAGGTCCTCCGGAAGCAAATCGCCGTCTACGCCACCATCTGCGAGCAGCTCGTCGATTTGCACAAATCAATCACATCGCAACACGATCTTCCTGGTCCCTCTTCTATCTCCCTCTCTTTTCAATTGCGCGGTCAATTTTTTTATTCATTTCGAAAATTTAAAAGATCATAATTGATGTTTTATCATAAATAATAAATGCTAATCTTTATCTAATGGATATTTATGTCTATTTGACGAAAAAATTAAGAATTACTAATCATTTTAAATATGTATAATAAACTTGAGAGATATTTAAATTGAAGAGAGTAACAATAGTTTTAAAATAAATATCATACATGCAGGACATCACTGATTCAGGAATAAAACTTAAGTAGTCATATTTTAAATATCACCACCTCTTTTAATTATATTGTTTGCAATTCTCTTATTCTTATCAACTGCAATTGGAATATAACTTAAGGAGAATTTGATTTTGCATCTCATGTTTTGAGTGATATTTGACTTTGCACCCTATTTTCAAAATCATTAATGTATGCATCCCAATTCACTATAAAATCATTTGACTTTGCATCTCACTTCTTCACAATTTTTGGGCTAATGGGGTGCATACATTAATGATTTTAAAGATGAGATGCAAAGTCAAATATCACTCAAAACATGGGTACAAACTCAAATTCTCCCTATAATTTATTAGACCGTTGCATATCAGAATGGACCATATGTTTGTAATACTCGGTAGAATACTATAGACAAAAGGTTATGTATAAAAATATGACTAATGTTACTATGTGTATATTTTTATACTAGGTAGTATATAAGTTTTCATTACATTTGAAGTCAATAAAAGTTGACAAATCAATTATCATTACTTTGATATGTAGTACGTAGTAATATATTGGGTAATGACTAATACTCTCAAGAGTTATTTATTACTTATATGTCAATGTATTCAAATTTCAATTACAACTTTTATTTTTCTGATCATTGATGGATGTGCCAAACACAATACGGAGTAAGACATTTTTGAGATGAAGAGTAGTGATTAATTACAAACAAGAGTTTTTGTCACTTTTGATCCTTCGACTATTATGTCATTGACAATTTTGGTACTCGATTTTGATTTTTTTCACTTTTAGTCATCGACTATTGTATTAGAGACACTTTTGCTACCCGTCTTTAAAAAGTTTCATATTTAGTCCTACGACTTTTATAGAAGTGACACTTTTGGTTCTTCAAATATTATATTAGTGACGTTATTAGTCCTCCACTTATTGTGTCAAAATTATAGTGGAAGGACTAAAAGTGTCAACTTGATAATACTCAGGGGACTAAATGTGGGAAACTTTGAAGTCAAGAACTAAAAATATCTCCATCACAATAGTCAAGGACTAAAAATGAAAAAATTAAAAGTGAGGTATCAAAAGTGTAACCAAGATAATAGTCGGGGGACCTGGAAAAAACTCTTACAAACAAAATTAATTTAAACGTTCGAAACATGTTTTTGATGCTTTAGGAATATAATGTATAGTAGTTGTCTGATGTATGGGGACTTTTCAATGGTATGGGTACTTTTCAATTCTTGTTTAGTCAAACCTTTTGAATAATATTCAAAGATCTAAATATGACTAGAAAATTAGAAGTGCATAAGCGCATAAATTAAACTAGCTACTTTATTTTGTCTAAAATAGATCTCATTGATCAAGTTTGGCCGGAATAAATCCTTATCTTCTAGCTTTTGTATTATTTAAAAAGTTTTTAAAAGTTTGTAGTTCTATGTTTGGCATGTCAATTTTTAAGAGCTTTTGGGGATGTTTGGTTATTGACCTATCAACCAATTTTTGGTTGTTTTGACCATTCATTGGCTTTTTGACCATTCCAAACAGCTATTTAGCTGTTTGGTTAATCAACTTTTTCTATTGACTTTTTCTGGCAATCAGCCAAAAATCAAAACTCTACTGAACTTAGCTTTTGATTTCGGCTGTTTCACTTTGTTCTCTAAAATACAGATTTAGCCTTATCTTTAAATCACAGATCTCGAATATATAGATCATACTCTGTAGCTCCTATACTCTGTAGCAACTTCAATGGTTCCAAATTGAAAATTCACTTTTGTTAATGAAAGGACAATTCACTTCCATCTCTAAAAGCATGAAGACCCACTTTTGTTAAGAAAATTTTTAGTGTATAAATACACTAATAAATGAATAAGCAATGACATTTACAAAATTTAGCAATATATGAACAAAATACATTGCAATCAATATTATTTGTTTTTATTACTTTTTATTACTTTAATGAATGCAAATAATTTAGGATAATATATTAAAATCATATACAAAACCAATAGAAAGCTAGAATAGTTAAATAAACTAAAAACATTTCATCTACACGTTTGTGGTGACACAAATATTTAAATATATTTTTCATTTTTATTACGCAACTTTTTCTTGATATATTTTTACTTATAACTCCATTTATTAATCAAAATATCGTCATACTAATAAATTTTATTAACTCGTGAAATGTAATTTCTATTAAATTATTACTTGTGTTGATACTTTTTAATTTTTTTAGATAATTAAAACGGTTTAAATCCTTATCTTCTAGCTTTTGTATTATTTAAAAAGTTTTTAAAAGTTTGTAGTTCTATGTTTGGCATGTCAATTTTTAAGAGCTTTTGGGGATGTTTGGTTATTGACCTATCAACCAATTTTTGGTTGTTTTGACCATTCATTGGCTTTTTGACCATTCCAAACAGCTATTTAGCTGTTTGGTTAATCAACTTTTTCTATTGACTTTTTCTGGCAATCAGCAAATCACCCCCTTTAGAATATGTTGTCATCAATCAGCTAACACAATCAACCACCAACCAACAGCCAATTGCCAAACACCCCCTTTATAAAAATAAGGATAAATGGGCAAATAAGCCCTCGAACTAACTGAAAAAGTGCAAATCACCCCTTTTATAGGAGGCTCTGTCCGGCCGTCACCATTTGAGGCGGTTCCCTGGGGAATTTTTCGATGAAATGTTTTGAGCATAAAGTCTAGTTTAGTCATACCAAATTTCAGCCAAATATTCAATCTTGAAGGCAGTCAAATAAATGGTTGAAGATAAATGTGCAGTTAAACAACGTAGTATATTTCAGAAAATTATTTGACTGCCTTCCCGGTTGAATGCTTACCTAAAATTTGATATGGGTAAACTAGACTTAATAAAGAAGATTCTGAAAAAAAAATCATCAAAAAATTCCACCGGTAACCGCCCCAAATGGCGATGGCCAGATAGAGTCTCCTATAAAAAGGGTGATTTACACTTTTTCGGTTAGTTCGAGGGCTTATTTGCATCTTTTCCCTAAAAATAAAATATCTTTTTTGAGATGCTACGGTGAGTAGCATCTCAGATAGGTCTATAGCTTCTAGCATTAATTAGTCCCAACAACTTGTATACCAAATCGAGCTAAATCAAACAACTAGCTTTTTATCAAACAGTTACTACCTTTTTCTTTTAAGACCTTTTCAGTCACTAAAAGCTAATAGTTTCTAAAAAGCTCATAAAATTATCTTTTCAGTTAGTTGTGCCAAACATACCCTGAGTCTGAAAGGTTGAAGAAGTCTTAAAGAAAGGATGACACCCCACCCTAAGGCTCCTTAGCACCAGCCTAACAGTTAACTGAAAGAATGTAAATTAGATTTTAATCATATCACAAACTGACATATAGAGATTGAGATTCTGGTCCAGATTTTTGCATTTTTATATAGTATCCTCTCATCACAGTTTTTATTAGGATTCCAATCTAAGATTTACTCTATATATTATGTTTGAAAAGCGCACACATATTAAGAAATATTTTAAACGACATGACAATGATGGGTTCATGGGGTCACAAGGATACACATTGTGAGGACTTGGACGCATGCCCCAAATAATATCTAAAACCTTTTATTTAAAAATTTGTACTGGTATATTATTAAAAATATGTGTGCCCCCATAAGAAAAAACGAATGCCTCCAATAAAACTGAAGATACCCAATTAGCTTTGGTCCGTATAGAATCTTTTTGTTTCTAATTGGACAACACGAAACCCTCTTTTTGTGTCCATTTCTTGTGGTTGTCCATTTTTGTGTCCAGGTAAATGTGTTAAACATTGTAGTGATTTATTTTTATTTAAATATACTTTTATTTTTTATCATTCTAAACTTTAAACTAAAAAATGCTTAATGTTTTAAATTTTCATAACTACAATATGAAAAATATACTATATTTTTATACTCTGTATAAAATATCTCTCTAACATATATTTCACATAATAATAAGACTAAAACAATAATAAAGTTCATAAATAAGATTATCATTGTTTCATTCTCAAAATATGACTCATTCACTCTTATTTTGGGAATTTTAATGAACTTCTTCTTTTAATGAGATTAAATAAGTCCTATTTAGAGAATTAAACATATTTAGTTCTATTTTTGCACTTTGTATATGTTTTAGTCCTATATTGAGCAATTTCTAAATAATAAACAAAATCAAACCAGACCTGATTTCAATAAGTTTGACATGAGGTAAACAAATTTGACCTGGATTAGACCATTTAGATTTTAGACTAGACTCAAATAAGTTCAATAGCCATACTTAAACTTAGCTCGCCGAAGTGAACATTGATCGATAAGTTCATAATAAATCAAATAAAAAAACTTCAATTCAAAAAAATAATATGTATGTAGTGTTCTAAAAGGCTCAAAATTTGAGGTCAAGGCATAGTCATGAAGTGGCTGACGAAACGCCCATGCGTAGTAGAAAGACATGAGAAAAGTAGTCAACTCGAGAGTTAACCATCAAAGATGTGAAAATGCGTGAGCCTAAGTAAGAAGAGGCGTGTAATATATTTCCATGACTGCCTAACCTACTCTTGGTCCCTCCAAATAAAATTTTACCATGTAACACCTAGCACGTTTAGCCTTACGGTTATTTGTAATTATTAGGTAGTTTATCATGTTTACCATTGTCTTTCTATCAGACAGTAAACACATCATGCATGCCTTAGTTGTTCAAAGCCTCATTTGGATAGAGGGAATTCTAGCATAACCTGAAAGTTTGGAAAATTTTGGTGAATTCAAAGATTTTTCTAAGGCACACTTTTTCATAAAAACATAGCAGTCTATGCAATTCTTATATGTTACACTAATATATTACTCCAATCTGATCACAGTATATAATGTCTCTATTTTTTCAAACATGTTTGTTACATGAAAGTATCAGGGCAGATCTGAATTTAGTTACAGTTTGTTTATGACGTCCCTCAGGAGCTAGGCTGGGGAATTTCTACTGTGATCAACTAGTGACATCAGCTGGCCACAAAATAACCGGTAGACAGCGGTGGACCCCAACACCCGTGCAGCTTCAGATTCTTGAGCGGATGTTTGATCAAGGCAATGGAACTCCTAGCAAACAGAAGATCAAAGAGATAGCATCTGAATTGTCCCAACATGGCCAAATTTCTGAAACGAACGTTTACAATTGGTTTCAAAACCGACGTGCTCGATCCAAAAGAAAACAACAGGTTGCATCAACAAACAACATTGAATCCGAGGTGGAGGCCGAGGTCCAGTCAACCAATGCTCGTACGAAGTCGAAGCCCGAGGATGATTCAGGTGTTGCTCTCTGTACTTCTTTTCATTTTAATCGTGTCATATCAGACCAGACTAGAAATGTCTGCATCACAGCCGACAGATTCAGATCAAACTAGACTAGAAACGTTTAAATTGAATTTTTCGGATCAGAATCATAATGCGTGAAAGCTTTAGATCAGACCGGATGTTATATCCCACAATAGAATAGTACTAAAGTACACAAAATTTAAGATATGGTATCAGATTAAGCCAAAATTAGTCATACAAGGTTAGACTAGATTAAAAAAATAAAACAGATCAGGACATGTCCTTACTTTCCTCCTCTCACATTACAGAAACTTTAAAGAGTGAAAATGTCTGCTATCAAACCCTTGTTGCTAGCTCTGCCATGCAACAATCCATTAATTCAAGAAGCAATGAAGCTGAACCAGTATTTCCTTCACAGAGGAGTGCTTCAAAACCGGTGGGGAGTTTTGGCCACATGTCCTTTTGTGGTTTATCAAATCCTGGTAAGTATTTCTTGTATAATCTAGATAAAGTTGGCATTGTGGGAAAAGGAAACTAAATGAAGCTACACATAAAATGCAGACTATATGTTGTGACAACCAAAAAATCTTCCTTACGGTTTTATGAGCAGTTTTAAATTTAACTCATCATAATTGTAAATCATAATTTCCACTTTTGCAGGAATGGAGCAGATGATAGGAAGGATTGATGCTCCAGGGAGCTATAATCCTTATCTTAACACAGAAGATTATAATTTGATGGGTTGAGTTAGATTAAGCCACGAAGAAGCTACAAAGATGGGAGATGTTTCAAGAATGGCTCAGCAAACTTGTGAGGGAGAATGCATAGTATTATAGAGCCATTTTCATGAAAAAAATACACAATTCTTATTGAGCATATAAACTTGTGGTATTTTTTTTGAGGTAATTAGTCATTTACTAGAATTTGGTTGCTGACCTGAAAGTCTGTCAACCTCAACCCATTAGTAATGTGTGATAATCTTCCATAATGGGCTTGGAATTTTTAGACTTTAATGGTTTGCATAACCTTTTAACTTAAACTCTAGATGTCTTTTTGGTAATCATTTTTTTCTTTATGTCATGTTTTTGGAAAACACTAAACTTTTGATTTTGGCGCTGAAAGGTGTAATAATCAAAATAAATATTACGTAAGTACCAAGTTACGTCTTTAGCTGAATTCGGTGAAGACACCGGTTTAGCTTTTTTTTACATTTATGTTTTTCTTAATTTATTGGTAATATATATTAAATATATTTTTCATATTTACGTAGATTCAGATGTATCAATCAATTTGATATATAACAAACAAATTCTTAGCTCATAGTTACAATGATTTATTTATTACTCATAGAAACTTTGTCAATTTTCCTTATTTAGTAGTCCTAAGAATTTTTCCATCATTTCCAATGGAGCTAAAGACTTACTATTTTTTGCTTGGGAATGTGATGAAATAAAGCAAAATGGCTCACTAAATTGTCCGCGCTTTTTTATTATAAGGTAGCACTCAGGTAATGCAATTTTTGATGCAATTTTCATCATGAGTCATCTAGAAATACTCTCTCTATGATTTAGTACAAAGAAATAGGCTACATACATCTGACCTCCTTACCCAATCGTTGATCAGAGCCTTTGCGACACAGGGTAATGTTGTTGTTGTTGTTGTCATTGTCGGAAAATATTCCATTCAAATGCTCTTGGACCATTTATATAATTTAATATATATTGGGGACATTTATGTCTTATCATTAAGTTTGCAATATGATGGATTTGGTCCCTATTTATATATAGTTAACATATGATGTGTATGTTTTAACATTAAATACTCCCTCCATTCCTAAATAAACTTCCAACTTTCCTTTTTCGTCCGTTCCAATTAAAACTTCCACTTTCCCTTTTTGGTAAAGAATTTGTGGTTCACAATATTTCTTACACATTTCTCTCTCCTCTGCACAACTCTCCACCACACAATATTCACTATCTTAAACTTTGTGCCAAACCCATTTGGAAGTTAAAATGGGAACGAAGGTAGTAGTACATAAGGGATCAAATGAGTTTCTCTTTGATACAAGATAAAAGCACATGTTCGCTCCATTCTTACGACTAAAACGGAAGAACATATTTCTTCCCAAAGGTCTCAAGAACACATATATCAAGAGATCCAAGGGAGATCGTTCAATCCATCAAAAAATCCACTTGTATTCTTAGAGAATCTACACATCCATGGCTATGGCTTCATCATCTTGTACAACACAACCAATTGAAGGTCATCTTTGAGTTGAAGCCTTTATTGGGAACCTCCACTCCCAATTCACTAAACTTCATCTTCGAGTTGAAGATCAAAACCAAAAGCTAAACCAACGGATGGACAACCTCGAACAGTATACAAGGAGCTCCATTCACAACCTCGAGGTACAAATTTCTCAACTTGCTGCAACAAAAATATCTAGAGAAGCTGGGAGATCATCAAGCCCCACAAATTCTATTGAAGATGTAATGGCAATTTCTATTACTAATGATGAAGTGGATGAACGATCAAATCTGCAACTTTCACCAACACAACTCCCAAAGGTACCCCCATATGACTTCCGTACTCCATATCCTCAAAGGTTAGTAAGGGATCCTGAAAAAGAAAATTTCAGAATTTTTTGAACTACTTCAAGAAAATTTCTGTAACTATCCCATTTGCCGATGCCATTGTGGAAATCCCTTCGTATAAAAAAATTCTTGAAGGATTTCATATTGGAGTAGACAAGACTTGAAGAGTGATAAGTTCGTATTTAGACACGCATTTGATGTGTGTTGAGATCTACTTGTGATGGTTTTCCTAGCTTTAAGGTGTTACAAGTCTCAATTTTAGCTCAAGTTATGTTTACCGGACGTTGGTTCGAGTTTTGTGTTGTTTGGAGTCAAAATAAGGAATTTAGAGTCCGACACCGACGCTTGAGGAGCAAACGGGATGATTCAAGAAGCATTCGAGAGTGAATTGAGAGCTTTGGAGGTCACCGGGAGGTTCACAATGAATATTTGATGACAAAAGAGCTCTAGGATTGGCTACGAGATTAAATGAAGACGAATAGAGCTTGAAAACGAAGTTCAGGATGACCTGTCAATCGTTCAAACATATCTCTTCGTAGAAGCATCCAAAGGACACGATTCAAGTTGCATATGAAATCCAACTTCAGGGGATATAAATCATATGAAGACACCATTGCAAGAATCTGAGAGGAAGAAGGTGAAAACAGACGATGAAGTCAGATGATCCCTGTTGCGTTTCAGAATGAGACCTTCCACCATTTTATTCATATCTCTTGATTGGATTATTCAAATCCAATTAGGCAAGTTGTGGTGGATAGAGGACTTCATTATCTACAACTTTCATGACGGAAGTTTTGTCAAATTCGGACCAGAGAAGCCGGAAAACTCACTGGCAGCCACGCACGCGTGCGTGGGGAGGGACGCACGCCTGCGTCCAACGATTTTACGCACATGTCTGTCGGATGCACGGACGCCACGCACGCGTGCTTGGTCGCCGTGCGTGCCCCGTTTCAGTCCTAATCCAACCCGAATTGCTTTGTTTCCTTTAAATAATACCTCCCTAACCCTATTTTATGGGGATGGGACTTAGAGAGCAGCTTGAGGACAAATTTTGAGAGCTTTTCAGCCTTGTTTTTATATTCTTTGAGATTCTTTGTAAGTTCCTTCTTTTTAATTAATGACAATTATTTCTATTATTCCTAATTCTATTGATTCTTCAATTATGAGTCGGGAGTAGTTTTAATTAGAGGTTTGGGATTGATGAAGGGGTTAATCATGGTGTATGGCTAGATTCTTGATGGTTTAATTGCATGAATGTCGTTTAATTTGTGTTTGAACAATTTAACTGCTATCTTTTGTAACTTGGAACGGCGGCTAGAATTACAATTGCTTGTAGAATAAATTAAGAGAGATCTAATTTATTCTAGGACACATTCACACACACTTAATCGTTCGCTAAGAGATTAATAACGATTAAGGGGCCGTAAGCTCGCTCGTTTTGACAATAATTTAGGATCCTGTCGCATGAAAGATCAGCCTGGTCTCCTAAATTATTATACTCTACGTCGCGAGAGCGGTAAGAACTTAGTATTGACTAGCTAGGCTCAATTAAATTAATTTCATGTAATTAAGCCTGATCTGCCAGAAATCTGATTACCCTGGAATCAATCCCTGCTTCCTTCGTCGTTAATTAAGAAGAACCCAATCAATTATTTTTATTCGCTCATTCGCATTAATTTATGTTCCAAACCACCCAATCTCGCACAATTGCATTTTATTTCTTTTTAATCGCTGAATTTAGTTAATCTTTAATTTCCTTTTGTCTGTCCCTGTGGAGACGATACTCGTACTTTCAACCACTTTTCTACAACCTTTTTAAGTGAAAGAAAACCCACATCAAAGAGGTAGCTTCTATTAACCTTAATGAAGAAATTAGCTCAAGAATTCATAAGGAGTTACCCTCTACATACAAAACCCCCAGGAGTTTTACAATCTCTTGTGTCATTGAGAAATTTGCTTCAATAAATTCCTTATGTGACTTAGGGACAGGGGTCAATCTTATATCATTGTCCCTATTCAACAAACTTGGAATAGGGAAGAAGAAGCTTCAACAGACATCCATGGTACTATAATTGGCAGATCGTTCATTAAAAAGTACCTTTGGGCATCATCAATGATGTTTTGGTAAAAGTTGAAAAACTATACTTCCCCGCTGACTTTGTTGTACTTGATATGGAGGAAGGGACGACCCCATCATTATAGGAAGACCATTCTTAGTAATCGGAGGAGCACAAATCGACGTCAGAGGAGGTAAAATCAAATTCCATCTTGGTGAACAAATGCAAGAATTCTCTATGACAGAAAGCATCTATCGGGATGATGGGGGACAAACAAAAAAGGAGGATGCATATGAAGATGTACTTGAGATCACACCAACAAACAACGAAGTCCTCCCGATACTCTACCCGATGAAAGGGGACACAATGATTCAAATTCTATCGGAGAAAAGCACTCCATCCACCGCCGTAAAAGAGGTACGTTCGTTCGGCCTATGACATTAAACTAAAAGCTAATTGGGAGGCAACCTAACAAAAAAAAAACAAAAAACAAAAAAAATCATCATCTCAATTGAGGTATCATGCAATTCCTACTCCCAAAGACATCTCATTCCACCATTGAGGATTTCATCTTGCATTACATTCTCCAATCTACATTGAGGACAATGTGAATCAAGTGTGGGGGTGAATAATTATTCAAGAAACTTTTTCTTTGCAAATTAAATTTTTTCTATGAAGGTTAAATTTTTTGATATTCTCTCTTTAATGGATTTTGGTTGAGAAAGATTTTCTTTTACTCACAAAAATGTCATTTTAGATTAATTTAAATATTTATTAATATTGAAATCACCTCTTTCACTCAAATGTGACAATTTTCCAAATTCATAAAATGTGCAGTGTTCAAATTCGAAACAAAAGTTCTATCCCAATTTCAAGTCACTCTATGTTATCGGATTATCCTCATTTCTTACAATCCAGATATATAATTACGGAGAACAAAAAATGAGTTTAGATAAAAAAGCAAAATAAAAACTCATGTTCTCCTAGAATAGCCTTCTCTACAAAATCAAGTTATCAATCCAAAAGAAACCGACATACCCACACATTGCCTAAATTGTCACAAAATAAACCCATCAAGTGTTTAAATATTTTTCTTAATCTTTATTACATTTATTGTGAGTAATTGAAAAAGGTTTGGCCCGAGAAAGATAGAGGTTATATCTAATTTTTAACATCTTGTTAAACTTTTAATTTGCATGGTTTAATTAGTTTCGTTTCTAATTGTGTATCATTACAAAGAAATTGCTTGAGGACAAGCAATGCTCAAGTGTGGGAAGATTTGACAGACGTTATATTTTGCTTGTGTTTAACATAAGTATTTATAAGTATTTGTTGAAGAAAAGAAGAGAAATCGGGCAAATACCTTCAGAATGAGAGTTAGAGCATAAAACATTGCAATGAACGGCTTTGTAGATCAAGAGGATGACGTTTTGCCCATAATTCGAGCATAACTTATTGTAGAGAATTCCAAACGACTTGATTCAAAGTTTCTTGTGAATGATAATTAACGATTTAAAGTGTTGTGAAGACATCATGACCAGAATATGAAAGGATCAAGACTAAATCAACCAATAAAGTCAGATGTTACTGGTGGGATTCCAAGATGCATATCTCTCAGTGTTTTATCCATATCTTTTGATTGGATGATTGAAAACACGTAACTTAAGTTTTGATGGATAGAAGATTTCATTATCTACGACTTTGATGAAGAAGTCATTCATAAATTCGTAAAGTACAAAAGCTTATATCGTCCAGCGCCGGCCAGTCCGCAACCGGCGCCGACTAGGCTGAAATTCTGTGTAAGGGAGCTACTGTTTGCAATCGGGGACGGTCGTATGACCCAACCGGCGGCGGTGATGTGTGAAATACAAATAAATTACCCTTAGTCCGGCTTCGGTCATGTCAAACCGGCGCCGGTCATGCTGAAATCTGCAGAAAACCAGACGACGTACTTGAATATTTTTGAGCTGAAATAGAGATATTTGGAAGGTATGACTTGGAAATTTCGCCCCAAGTTGATTGAGGGTCATGAATAGACCATCAAAGATCATTTTCAAGCCTATATAAACCCTCCAATCCATCCCAAATTGACCATCCAATCTCAATTTAATTCATTAGTTCATAACTAGTTTTTATAGTTTTTCTTTTTTCTTCATGGTGTTCTTGATGTGTGGAAGCTCATTTCGTCCAACTATTGAGTTTAAGTAATATTTCCTTTATATTTACATGTTCTTCTACATTCAAAGTATTATATTTTTGGTTAATATGAGCGTTAGAGGCTAATTCCTCAAGGCAAGGCTCAGGATGAACCTCTACGTCCGCTAGTTTTTATATTTGCTCTGTCAAATTTTATGATTTGTTCTTCTTAAGCTTTGCTTTCCATATATGTTATGCAACATAGTAGTATAATATATGTATTGATATGAAGTAACTATCGTTGAAATATCAATTGGACACTAAAAGAAGTAATTCGCGTTTTACTTTCTTTAAACTAAATCTATACAATTATGTTGCATAACATCTAGAGTTTATATGGTCAGTTAACATTGCAATATAAACCGTTCTCTAGAAGAATAAACATATAAAGTATTAAGGATAGAAATATACCCGATCTTGTTTGGTGCATGTGTGATATCTTAGTATTCAATGGAGTTTTCTCTAGATGAATGTGAGCTATAACAGGACGCACACATAGGGAAAACCACACTCTCATTTCTTTAACTGGAGTCATGAATATACTAGTGATATCGTACTCACAATGATTGGTAATGAACTTATATTGGATTCTAGTTAACATTTGGGTGAATCCTGATGCCTTGGTCATTTTATCGTATATTCACTTCAACAACAAAAATCACTTGATGGATAGTGTACCCGGGGGGTAGCTTATCTGAGGGGTTATTACGGGGAGAAATAAGAGAGAAGTCAGAGCAAGTAAATATAGAGAGAGAAAGTATATTATAAAGTGTGGAGCGTTTTCAGCGTGTTATGACTTGGTTACAAATGGGGAAATGGGGTGCTATTTATAGTAGCAATAAATGCCGGACAGGGACACGTGTCAAGCGCCCATTGGCCGAGAGGTCACCTCAACTGGTTGGCGCTGGCAGCCGCATGTGGCCGCATTTAATGCGGCTGTTGGATGGGACGTTTGTACAGGGTACGGTGATCTGTACGCATGTGGTGCGGATATTATGTCGGGAGAGGTGCCCTCGGCTGCAGAGGACTAGCCGAGGGCTCCGTGTGCCGGGGACCCCCTGGGTGCCGAGGGCTCCAGGTGCCGAGGGCTACGCTTTTCTGCCGTTTTTCTCCCAGTTTCTTAGTTTGCTTGTAAAACCCGTTTTGTGAGAGTTTCGAGCCTTCGGCCAGGGACCGAAGGCTCCCCAGTGCGCGCTGTGGGCTGCTAAGTGCTTGGGGCGCCGTAATTTGGGCCTACTGTGCTTCCTGGGCCGGTTGGGCCTTTATTGGTGTAGTAGGAGTCTGTGGGCCGGGGGTTCCTGAGCCATATACTCCATCAGGAGTCCCTCACTCCTTTTGCCGAAAGGTACTTGAGGGAAAAGGAGTAATTTGTGCTTGCCCATTGATGTTGTCCCGTTGTAATCTCTGAAGTTGGTGAGGAGTTGTTGCCTTCATGTCCCTGCCGAAGGCAGTCCCTCAGTTACCCACATGTCGGGACTTGAGGGATTGCTTTGCCGTTTGTTGGAATTTTTCTCCATTTTGTAATTTAATTATTTTCCCGAGGGGGTCCTCCAGTCCCCCACTCCTTGAGGCACTTGTAAAGTGGTGAAAAAGGAGTGAAGTAGTTGCGTTGCTGTTGCGGGCCGAAGGCTGACGCTTTTCGTTTCATTTTGGGGGGATGCCTCGTTAAAAACCTCATTAGGAAAAACCCTGTGGGAAAAAATCCTAATGAGGGAAAAAGAGTGCACCGAATTCCCCCAACGATGAATCGAAAATGTAAAACCTTGGCTCAAAATGGAGAATAATGGTAATGCTGAAGGCTCTCCTTGTTCTGAGGGCTCATGTGTTGAGTAGCCGGAGGCTTGTTGTTGATGTCCTGGGAGGTGCCGAAGGGGAGCCCCTCAATCTGGGGATCGAGGGCGTGATGGATGAGGGCAGTAGTTGAATTGTCACCGGGGTGTCCCCTGCTTGCTGATTAGTTGGTGATGAGGATATCCGAGGGCTCCCATTACCTGTGTGCCGTAGGCTATCCGTCAATGAGGCATACTCCCCGGGGGCTACCCGGCCCTTACAGTGCTGAGGGGGAATCCCCGAGGGGTGGCCTGATATGAAGCCTTGGGCTTCTGAAGGAGTGATCCCGAAGGCGACTGTTATGTACTGTGTGGGGCACAACCCGGGGGCGTCTCTGGGTAAGTGTACCCGGAGGCTCTCCTTGATGAAGTGGAGTGAAGTAAGAAAATCCGGGGGATCCCAGAATATAGCCGTTGGAAATATAGCCGTTGGAATATGTAACGTCACGATATAGCCGTTGGGGGGGTACACGTGGCACGTGATGGTTGGCTGTCCGTGGGCGGCGTCACCGATTGGGCAAAGACACAGCGTGTAATGATGACAGTCCATCCGGAGGCCCGGTTTCCAGGCCCAATCCCGGATTCCAGCGCCTATAAATACCCCATGGCCGGCTTCCTTCCCCCTGTGTGAAATCCTTATAGCGAAGCTCTGCCAAAATTTCTAGAGAGAGAAACAGTAGCCCTAGATCAATCCTCAGTTCTCAAGGTCAGTTCCCCCTGCTCTTCTCCTTCTAGTTAGCTGTGCCTTGTGCCCTTAGGCTAGGAGATAGAATTTTCTAGAAACTTAATTCTTCCGAGCCCTCGAGCTAGTGAACAGATGTCTTCACAAAGCGACTCCCAGGATATCTCGGGGGAGCCTTCGGTCGAGATGGAGATGTGCTCAGATATGGAGTCCTCGAGCGTGGAGTCCTCGGGGGTGGTGATGCTGCAGTGGCCATGGAAGTGGAGAAGGACCTCCAGGCCGAAGTCGAAGCCGAAGGCTTCGAGCAAGAAAACGAGGACGAAGAGCTCGCCCTCGCCGTGCAAACTGCCGAAGAAGAAGAGGAGAGGGAGAGGATGAAGGTGACGGTCGCCATTCTTCCCCCCCCCCCCCCCCCGTGGTGCCGGGGATGCCAGCTCCTCCCGGCCATTGGACCCGACGCCCATCAGTGTGGCTCCCGGGAAGAAAAAGAAGATGAAAACTGCACCCAAGAAGAAAATTGTTGCTGCCGATCAGGGGAAACCCATAGATATGCCCGAGGGGTATTCCTGGCTCAATACTGCTGCCCTGGAGATTGGGTCGAAGGCTGATAGGGAGGACATGCATGTGACCCAGCTGCACGTGGGGCCCTCGGCTGTGGTGGTAGCGCCGGGCCCAGACGACGTTCTTTCCCGGGCCCCCGAGGGGTGCATTGCTGTGCACATCCTGTCGGTGTCAATGGGGCTCCGGTTCCCCTTGCACCCATTCCTTCGGGAATACCTCCGGTATGTGGGCTTGGTCCCCTGCCAGCTGACGCCCAACAGCCACTCCTACGTGGCGGGCTTTCTGAACCTCTGTCGGGCCCGAGGGGTGACCCCCAGCCTGGATCTGTTTTTCCAGAGCTTCAACCTCTGCCGAGGGGGTCACGCGAACGCCGAGGGGTTCGCCGATCTGCAACAGGTGGCTCGGTGGAAGTTATTCACGGAAGCGCCCTCGTCCAACAAAGGCTGGAAGGAGAGGTGGTGTTACGTCAGGATCGCCGAGAGCCCGTTCCCGATGGAGCTTAGGGATCACTTCCGTCGGCATCCCAAAGTTGGAAGTGCTGCTTTGGAGAAGGATGGCTCGATAATAGCCAAGATCCCGGCGGGCCGCACGAAGCAAGTGTCCATCAAGGACTTCACTGCTGACAAGGAGCTCTTTGCCCTCGGTTTCCGCAGATATCGCTTCCTTGGCGAGACAGATGAGAAGTATCCTGTGCTGACAGGAGGTAGTCTCCGAGGGCTTCCCCCTTTTTTCTTTTTTGTACTTAGGATTTTCCCCTTTCCTTTTCTTTCGCTCTTTTCTCCTTCGGTCTAACCCATTTGTTTGTGTTTGCAGGAGTTAACACGGATGCCGGCAAACTCTTCGCCCTGAAGAAGAAGAAAGGCAAGTCCCAGGCCCAAAAGAAGGACCCTTTGGTCCAACCGCCCGTGGGAGCCTTCTTCCAAAAAGAGGTCCCGGAGCCCTCTGCTGCTGAGGGGTCGTTGGTGTGGCGGAGGGGGCCACAAAGAAGAAGAAGGGGGGCAAGGTGGTTGAGCCCCCGGCCAAGAAGCAGCGGGGCACTGGGGGCACTGTCGCCAAGGATGCCCCCTTGGTGGTCATCGAGGACCGTCCCTCTCCGGACCCCCCGGTTGATACTGCGGTGATGTCCCAATCCAATCCTCCCCTGAGAAGCCCCCCTCGGGAGATCCTGCAGCTATCTCTGCCCCCGGGGGCTTCTGTTCTACACGGCTCGGCGGAGCCGAAAGCTTTCCTGAGGGGGATTACCTCAGTGATGGACAAGGCTGCCCTCTCCACTTACGATGACGAGGCCCTCGAGAACAGGATCCTCCAGTCTTCGCTAACTGTAAGTTTGCTCCCTTAGATTTTGCGTTTTACTTTCAATGTTCTTTTCATGTTAATCTGATCCCTCCTTCTGTTGTTCTTCAGGCTTGTGTAGCCCTCGGGGAGCACGCGCGGAGGCTTGAGCAATGGCGCCTCCGGAAGACGGAGCAGGACCGGGAGATGAAGGAGCTCGTCCTGAAGAACTCCGAGGCCGTGAAGCAGATGGCGATGCTGGAGGAAGATCTCCGGAAGGCTGCTGAGGGCAAAACTGCAGCGGAGGAAGCCAGGCAGGAGGCTGAGAGGGCAGCCAAGAAAGCTGCCGAGGAGGCGGAGATAGCTAAGGCCGAGGCCATCGCCAAATCCCGAGAAGAAGTTGTTGCCGTATTCATGGCCGAGGGCTGGAAAGCCGAAGATAGGCGGCAGTGGGTGGCCTCGGTCATAGAGTCATCGGTAGACGACTGGGTGAAGGGCCTCGGGGGAGATTGGATGGCGGAGAAGGGAGATAGTTACTACCAAGGGGGTGAATTCTTCACTCAGCACCTTGTGTATCGGCGACTGGCCAGACACTTCCAAGTCTCCATCGAGGAATTCGACCCCTCAGCGTATGGCCTTCCTCCTTTGCAGCCAGACGTGAGAAACCCCCTCCCCCCGGGCGAAGAGAGGCCCGTGATCCATGACTCCATGATGATGGGGGGATCCGGCGATGGTGATGCCGAGGACGCCATCGGGGAGGAGGTCACTTCGAAGCCCGCCGAGGAGGCCACGGCAGAAGGAAACACTTGTACTCAGTAGTTTTTGAATACCTCTGCTTTTTGTTTGTAATGAATATTCGTGTACTCTCGGCCTCGGCCATATTGTAACATATACATTTACTCTTCTTTTTGATGGATGAATGTTAGCCCTCGGGCCTTGCGTATTTGACTTGTTTTCTTTAATTTATTTCCTCTCGAATGTATGCCGTCGTTTTCTCTTGAATGTAAGCCTTCGCCCTCCTTGAATGTATGTTTAGGACTTAGAAAATTTTTCTAAGTGCGGTGCTTCTTGTAGCCCTCGGCTACTAGTAACCTTTAGTTACTTTAACGTTTTACCGGGGGCACAGTGTTCATGACTTAGAAATATTTCTAAGTGTTTGTTTCCCCTTGGAAGCCCTCGGCTGGTAGCCTCCTTCCTGATGTGTGAATATTGAGTCGGGGGCCAAATATTTAGGACTTAGGCTTACTTCCAAATGCATGGTGTCAAGTAGCCCTCGACCACCGCATGTCCTTAGTTATCTGATGATCAGGTTGAGGATCCAATCTTTGGGACTTAGAAAAATTCCTAAGCGTGGTTTCCCATCGGAAGCCTCCGGGGTGATATCCTTCTCCCTGATGTATAAGTAGCTGTTGTCCGAGGGAAAAATATGTAGGACTTAGAAAATCTTCTAAGTGCTGTTGCATCACGTAGCCTTCGGCTATCATGGTCCCTCAGTTGAAATATTGATCAGACCGGGGGCTCAATCTCCAGGACTTAGAAAATTTTCTAAGTGTTGCTTCCTTGTGTAGCCTTCGGTTAGTAGTGTTTTCCACTTAAGATTTCCCGAGGGCGACATTATTTTGGAACAATCCCCCTTTGGTTGGCCTTTGATGATTTGTAATAGATGCCTTCGGTTGTTGGGTGATATGTGAGCCTCCGGCTGTTGTCATTTTTTCAAAAGTGTGGACTTAGGAAAATTTGTAGGACATTGATGTTGTAGTGAGTGCTGGTGGGATGTAGGTGCCCTCGGCATTCACTTGAAGGGTTCTTGAGCTGCCTTAGTCAGTTGCATCCCCTTTTACAGGATAGGACCCCTCGGTAGCAATGGATGACCGATGGTAGGTGCCCTCGGCACTTATTTGAAGTGAACTTAGCCGTTTAGTGTACTTGAGACAGTTCCATCCCTTTGTATTGTTGAGTAGTAACCTTCGGGAAATAGGAGC